>OY759215.1:57793250-58993250 GCA_963662175.1 Aradus depressus | reverse complement strand
CCACTCAGTACCTCGTAAACGTTCATTCTTCTTGTTTGTTGACTTGTAGATAATAGGATGGCATTAAATTTACCGATCCGTTTTGCCCCTTTTTTTTTTTTTTTTTACTAATGTTATCATATTTGTAACGGCAGGTGTGAACATGTCTATATGCAGAAGGGAGTTGTACGATGTGTTGAGAGCCAGCAATCGTCCTATTGAAAATACCCTCGAACAAATTACATACATTCCTTTTTGACTATACGAAGAATAAATATGGACTCGGCAGCTATTGGTACGCTAAAGCAAGTAGGTGCCAATACAAATTATGGCAATGCAGCTCGAAGGTTTTTCCAAAATCCTTCCTCCACAGCTGAAATTACTGGCGTGGATGAAGAATTAGTCGAAAGGTTTAGCATACTCCTACAGGCTTTGTCATCAGGGTATGATATTTATTTGGAAGCCTTTGAAAGTTTCGCTGCTGAAACTGCTCGTATGTACGCCTTGCTGTATGATTGGTACACCAAGCCTGGCAGGATTCATAAAATACTTATACGAAGGAGTGCTCTTATCAAACATTTTCTAATACCTTTCGGAAAGCTGGCCGAAGACGATCAAGAAAGCCAACATAAGGAGATAAAAAGGTTCAGGGAACACTTTTCTAGAAAGGATCGATTTTCTACTAACACTGACATAAACAACCTGCTCATTTTGTCTGATCCTTTTATTGGCTCCTTCAGATCACTGCCTACCAAAAAGAACTGGTATAAGTGAAAAATTAAGACAGTTACTCTTAATTTCAACAACGATTTCGGCAGAAATTAGCAGTGAAGACAACAATTCCGTTAGTGATTTTGGTTTGAGCGACTTGTCGCTCTAATTATAAAAAAATAAGAAGGTAATTGACTAACCATAGTGTTCTTCGTTATTTTTATGCCCTTCTGAATGATTAAAAAATTATTTGTCAGTAGGTAACTTATTCACCGGACTTTTGACCCGCTAGATTCGGGATCTGGTCCACTGTGCAGCGCCTAGAGGCCGCTCATGTCGCCATTAGGCAGGGCCGGCCCTGTGGCTTACAATTAGATAGTTGCTTCCTGATGCGAAGGTTCCCGGATCCTACCTGGAGATTCCGGGTATTGCTTCTTCAATATGTTTAATTAGAAATAATTTAAAAGAAAAGGGCTGTCGCAGTGAATTTAGAGGTAGGAAAAGGCAGCAACCTGTAGAGTGTCCGTCCATTCTGTCCGACTGAGACTACGCAAGGACGTCAAACCAAACAAACAAACACATATTTTGCAGTTCCTTTAGTTGCCGAAGGCTGAGGCTACACCCGCGACGTTGGGCCGCGGCTACTCCGCGTGTAAGACAATCTACACCGAAGTATTCGTGGAAACTCGAATGAAGGTCACTGGCGCCGTATGAAACCCGTAAACCTGTACGAAATATAAAGAAAAGCCTGAGATTAACCTTGGCGCCACCTTGGCTGCTTAAAGCTGTCCAGGAGGAATGTGGAGCAGGTTGGAGGCATGCTCCGCAGCATTCCTGGAGAACAGAGGGGGTTATTTGGAATCCAGTCTAGATTTTGTTGTCAGGGAGGGAAACACAACAAAATCCCATTTACTGGGCAATACACAAACAAAACGGAAACCACAAATATAATGTAAAAGAGGGCGCCGGTAGCTCAGTGGTATGCGTGCTTGACTTCTGAGCTCAAGAACGTGGGTTCGTGCCCCGACCGAGGCCCTTAGTTTATTTTATCTGGGAGGTAAAATAAACTTAAGCACGCCGTCCTTCGGATGGGACGTTAAGTGATGGTCCCGAGCCTGTACGATGTCAGGTACTCGTTAAAGACCCCTCCCCTAGATGAATAAAAATTTAGGGTAGGCAAAATTTAGGACTCCCACACTAGAGGCTCATGTCCACCAGAGTGACGAAAGAGCGCTCTGGTAGTAGGCGATATGACCTCGTAGTTAAAGCCCGGGCATGAGTCATAAACCCTAACCCTAACCTTGGCTTCACCTTGTTCTGAGAGCGTCTCCTCTTCTTTTCCCTTCCACCCTATGGAATAGCTCCATTTTGTCGTGGTGAAGAGGCTTACCATTATATTTAAATAAATTCAATAAAGAGAACCATGAGAAACACCCTATAAGTCTGTATCATAACGAGACGAGTACAAGGATATCAAATAAAAGTCTGGTGCAGAGGAGCTATTATTTAGATAAGCTGAAGGTAAAGTATCTAGGTAGACCTTAGTTTGTTTCAGATGAGTGGATGAGAGAAGTTAAAAGGTGAGGCCGCCCTTCAAACGGTTTCAGAAAGGAAGTTATAAGGATAATTATAGGTCTAGGTAAGTCTTTCATAGGACAAAGGGGGAGAAAGATGGAGTAAGTGTTAGTATTCGCCGATTCCACTGCCTTTTAGAGTGAGTTTCATGCACATTAGCCCTTGGCCCTAAAGTGACTTAACTCCTTTACTGCAAGAGCACTGACCTATGAATACCTTTGATTAATGATAAAGAAATACATAAAAATGAGCGCACATCAAAATTCTCACACCCATACAATCATATTGTCTTGTCAACCTAGTTTGACAAAAATACTTGAAAGGGGCTCCTACTTCAGTTCTGTTCGCAACAATCCAAAAAGTCCGTCACGAACGCAGAAGTAGCATAAAAGAAAGCCTCCTACCCCATGGTAGGATTCCCCAGTTTATTTTTTCCACAGAGAAAGTCATATTGGCTATCTTGAAAGAAGGGAAATGTAAATCTCATTATTTACTAATTAACTAAAACTATTTGTTTAGAGGTAAAGCGCTTCTATTCTGAAAGGTTTTCTAAAAATCCCTCCCCGTTTCCGTCCTTTCCATTAGTCCGATTTTTCTGCTTAACGAACTCGAGCTTCCTTTTCACAAGAACAATTTTTGTGCAAAGTTTGATATTGTACGGAATATTTCCCAATGAAAAAAATAAATAAATAAAAACATAACGAGAAGAAAATGTAAATTACAAATATTTTAATTTATGCTAAAAGGATTTTGAATTACATATGTTCATATTTGACCTCAGACTAATCAGTACCTATTCAGTAAGATTTGTGTCAAATGTTAGGAATTCTATTAACTTTATTCTTTCACCATTTTTATACCTTTTCTTTATGTTTAGTAAATACGTCAATGAAAGCGTTTTAAATAACAGCCTCTTTATCCGGGGTAACCTTCCCCAGTTATCCCGGATAATCGGCTCTCTACTGTATTCTGAATATGTCTCGGCTTTTGTTGAACGTAGACGAACGTTTTGTCTCAAATTAAAGAAAACTCTATATGATCTATTTCTAACGTATTTCAAGAATATGGTGGTAGTATCCGTCGGTCTTACCAGGTGAGCTACTTGATGAGGCAATATCTTTTTTTTTTTATTAAATTCCATTTTCTGGCAGTAACCAAAAGACAGCCAAAAGTGTATTCATCTTTATATCTTAATATATTTTTCAAGTCAAACCCTCGTACAATACAGATATGCTATGAGTTGACAGAAGACGGATGCAGGTTGGTCCTACTCCAAAACAGATTACCCACCTCTCAGGTATTTGAGGGGTGGGGTTGTCTTTAGATATACAAAAAACCTCTTTGACGACACTGGTCCGCTAAATATACAACGGACAGGATCCCAGTCTCTATATATATAGTTGGTTCCTATTGAAAATATCCTCGTTCATATCCCGCCTCCTGTCTTTTTGGCAACTGTCACCTCCCACTACCCCAGTTACAGCTCCTTGTCACTGGCAATTCTTCATCTCAGACCAACACAAACATTTGTAGCCCACTGCACAAACATATATCTGATCTGGCCAACAAAGGACTTCCTTATACACAAACAATTTACAAATGTTTTCCAGATTTTAACATCGACATCCAGTTTTTAAAGAAAGGGGGGGGGGGTGAGGGGGGGGGGGGGGGGGGAGCGATTAATTTGTTCTTGCAGTACTTTTCTATACTTACTAATATACAATTTTAGTGAAATGATTTTAGGGATTCCCTGAAAATTGTATCATTTTCCCGCAAATGAGAAATTACGCACTAATACCGAATTGGATCCCTTGAAGTCGTTACGAAATACAAACAATTTATTTACTAAAAAATAGTGTACTGTGCGGGTATATCAAACTACTAACAAAGGTAAATACTCTAGACTTGTCAATCTAAATGGCTAAAACTTGAGAAAAAATGTAATAGAAAATAAATTGTAGAGCATACAATTTCCTATCCGATAAGTCTTTGTTCAACTTTGGCGTCATTCTGATTTTTTTCTATTTTAAACAAAAATAAGTAGGAAGAAGACTTAAAAGTGATGATAAAGTTTCCTTTCTGGCGTGCTTTCTTTTGAGCATGTCGCGAGATATGGACGCCACTTCACTGTAGAGCTCACTTACTTGGTCAAGTGTCGTCAGGCATGATGCACAAACTTGAAAGGTACCTAAATACTTCCTTTCCCTTCCAGGCAACATTCCTATATCCCTCAAAGCGCCGCCAATATCTTGTGATGCGTAAGCTATAAAACATTGAACTTGGACTTATCTGATAAGAAATTTTATGCTCAACTATGTATTTTCTATTACTTTTTTGCCTAAAATACAGCCATTTACCCGCAAAAGTGAAAATTAAAAAAAGCAATTGTCCAGGTTTTCACCTCTAAAACGTCATCGTTATGTATCTTGAATTAGAAAAATCATGATAAACTTCATCTCACAGGACGTTTTATACTTTTTATTTATATATAGTACTTTATTGTTGCCTGCGGTTTTTTGCAAAACTCCAAAATTTGGTTTACAATTTTCTTTTGAGTAAGTCCATCCAACTTGACGCAAGTGTAAAAATCCACTTTTTCAGAATTCTTATTCTCTTAAAAGTGTAGGGGAAATCGAGGATCTGTTTAAAAGAAGACTGTAAGTATAATCCATGTTTTAATAAAACTGAGCATAACCAAATTTCCGATTCGGACATTCATCCCCCAAAGCCCCTTGCAACATTTAAAATGTTTCTGTAGAAGTTACAGAAACAGCTGAGCTCAGGAAAGTCACAAATAATGCTGCCAACCGTACCGCTCTCCGACGCTCCGTTAGCGCGCAATCCAAAAAGTCCTGGAACTTGTTGAACACCCCTAGTACAACACACCTGGGGCGCAGACCTCGGTGGTGGGGTGGATAGCACTTCAGCTTACCAACCGAGAGTTCGAGCGTCCGAGTCCCATCGGCATCAATACAAGTTTAAATGTAATATTTCTTCCGACTATTGATGGTCGCCTGGAAAAGGATGGCAACCTGTAGACCGACCGTCGCTATTAAACAATGCGACAGAAAATGAAAATAAAATATGACAAATCTGAAATTAACCTACAAAACCCTTTGGCATTGGTCACATTTCACTGTAATTCATTTTTTAAATTTTTTTCAAGCCTTGTAATAATTGCCCCTTCCTCCCGCCACTGAGTCTGCCCTCTTCGCCTGTGTTACATGACTAATATGCTGTGGACTTGGGGTGAAGGAGTGGGCGGAGCGGCCTGCTATTGAGCCAGCAACAAACAGCTGCTGTATCCGGTCTACAGCTAATGGAGGAGCCGTGTTTCCTCCCAGACCCGCCCCCAACCTTCAAATATCTCAAATTTGAGACCTACATCCTAGCAAGTCATGTTTCCGCCGGCAAAACCCTGTAAAAGCAAGCAACCACAAAAAATATATATCTAAAACCTCCCGAAACCCTGCTTTCCATGTCAGCCATACGAGGGATTTATTTACGTTGGTTATGGCTGACAGGAAATTCCACGCCCCTCCTATATTGAGGGGAGGTTTAGAAGAATTATTTGTAGGGTTGACCTTAGGACAAAAACTAGAATGAATCGTTGAGAAGCCAACACGCAATGCAACAATGTGAACAAAATATGATACACGTATTTTCTTTTATCCGCAACCTTCAAAGCTAGAGGGCTGGAACAGCCTCCTGAAGATGTACCGTTATATCAAGTATGTAGTTGCATTCTGTTTGAAATATAGGGACACTATAAATGGTTGCAGATGACAATTAGTGTTGGTGGCTGTCAGAAGGGTTTATATTCCTTCTAGGAACATCTTAAATTTTCTACATTATCAAAAGTAACTGTCAATCCCAACCTGTCTTGGACCGCTTTGGTGGCTAAAGGGGAGTAATTTCTCCCTCCAAAACTTGAAAAAAACAAAAAAAATTTTGTTACTAGTGAATACCTTAAATTTCTCTTCTTTAAAAAAAAATGTTCTCTAGTCAATAAACCGCTGAAAGATTTTAACCACATTTGAAATACAAATAATAGAAACTGAATAGTCTGTATACAGTATGTCTCAGAAGAAATGAATTCACCTTACGTAACTTTTGAACGAGTGGTTATATCAAGATGGGACAAGGTGCGTTGTTCATCATACCAAGGGACAACATAGGTGGTGGCATTATGTTGACTCAGCCCCCCCCCCCCCCCCCCCCCCCCCAGAGGCTCTGCACCCACACTAACATTAAAGTCTTCAAAAGAAAGTCGGGTCAAGTTGAACATAATTTTAAAGGCCCTTCAAGAATAACAGATTTGCATCCGAAGTTGTTTATGGTACCTTTCAATGTTAAAAATCTGCGGCCCGACAAAAGAAAATATTGCTTTTATTAAAATCCTCAGTTGCACTCTCCTTATTTCACAAATAGAGCAAACTTATCCTGTTTCTAAAAGTCCTTGAAATAAGCTTTCGGAGGATGTGCTACCTGGTGACTTTCAAAAAATATATGAGGACCAACCTCTCTCCCGAAAAAATGATTTTTTTGTAGGTGTTTTTATGTTAAGAATGTCAAGTAGTAGAGGGGGTCGAGTAATATCTCATTTGGAAGATCATATTCAACGGAGCAAATTTTGTCTAAAAGGTTTTTCAAAATGGCTGCTCAAACATTCACTTTGTTGAAGATAGGGGATTGCTGTCACTGCAATATTAGGACAAGCTACCAGGCCGTATTCAATGAAAATGGACCCGTCCTTACAAATGATCACATCTTTATTATCTACTTTTTGACTATTTATTCGAGCTATATACCGAGTATTAGCGAAAAGAAGCCGACCGCTCATAATTTCCCATATTTTCTATTTTCTTCCATGCTCTTTCTGAAATCTTATAAAAGCCTAAAATATATTCTTCATCGTTAGGACGTCCCGAACCTTACGCCAATAATGGAACTAAAATGGGTTGTCTTTTCGTCCGAATTTTTTAGTGCTCTTTCTTTTCGAATTACATCACTCTCAATTTCTAGCAACAAAAATGATTTTTCTTGGCCCCAACTACTACTTGACATTCTTAAGATAAATTACCTACGAAAAAATCCTGTTTTCGGAAGGGAGGGCGTGTCCTCTATTTTTAAAAATCGCCCTGTAGCACATCCCTTGACATTTCTAGGGCTTTTAGAAACAAGAAGTTTACTCTTTTGTGAAATAGGTGCAAGTGAGGATTTTCATAATGGCAATATTTTTTTTTTTATTTGGCAGCCATATTGTAACAACAAAAATAAAATAAAAAATGCCTCGGACAAAAATTCCTTTTTTTGAAACACCTCTAAAACTATGTACAATTTGATCCCTCCATTCCATCCCCAAATTTGTGTGCGTGAAGCGCCCATGGTGGAGGGCTGAGTCAACATAATGCCATCACATATTTAGTACCTTGGTTAGGCACGTTGTCCCATCTTTATACAACCACTCGTTCAAAAGTTGTACCAGGTGGATCATTACTTCTGAGTACACTTCGGAAACTTAGTTATATTCAGTCTCTTACACCTGAACTCAAATATGGGAAAAATCAGTGGTTTATTGACAAGAGAAAACTCTTCATAAGGAAAACACAAATTTAAGGAATTACTGGGACTTGTGACGTAGCAATTATTCAAGTATGCTTTTTCTCTGATTATTGAATGTGCTAGGCAACGGCCGGTACCCCAGCTAGTTTTGCGACAATTTTGTAGACCAAAATATTTGCATAACCTCCCCTATTCTGTGTAAAATTGTCTTTTCCATCCCATTTTCTTCTTTTAATTAATAATATTCTATGATAAAGTAAATAAATTAATAGTTGGATAGAACTCGGAAATTTCGGTACCCATCATGTAATTCTGACGGACATACAGTCTATTACATTTTTTGTGAATTTCAATTTTAGATTTGTATTGATGACAATGAAGGAAAAATAGCAAAACAGGAGTTTTAAAATTGTTTTATAATTTCAAATATTTACAAATTATTTACACAATTGATAAAACTAGCATTAACTTAACTAATATATGTATATTGAGCTTCTATTTGAGCAGGTTCTCAGATTACATAAATATTGGGTTGTAACATATGAATGGTCCCTTCCAATTTTCTTAAATGAACCTAAACTCGGTCATAAGCCCGTTGAATTTACCCACAATATTAACACTGCGATAGGAGAAGAGACCGTTTATTTAGGAACGGCAGAATTGGAAACAAGAAGTGTTGAATACCAGAGTGGACGAGGAACTGAGAGCTCTGATGAAGTTGCAGATCCGAGAGGATGGTGGACATTTTAAGGTGAGCTGCATAACCGTTTCCAGGCGTCTCCAGGCCATGGACAAACTCAACTTGTGTTTTGCACACCCACTGAATGCCCATTAACGCTATGAAAGTATTTTTGTCCTGGGGAAAAATGTTCAGAGGGAGAGTGAAAACTTAGTTCATTACAATTAATTGAATAGGGGAAGTACATTGCCGATGAATCACCGACATTTTTTTTCTTTTAAACATCTTAGCTAGCACCCCTTTAAAAAATCATACTGTAGTAATCTCATGAAACTGTGGTGAAAAAGTGAACTGATACACATCATACACAGGAAAGCCAGTTGTACGCTCCTGAGCTACATAACG
This sequence comes from Aradus depressus, assembly GCA_963662175.1. Classification (NCBI taxonomy): domain Eukaryota; kingdom Metazoa; phylum Arthropoda; class Insecta; order Hemiptera; family Aradidae; genus Aradus; species Aradus depressus. The sequence continues at coordinate 58,984,336 of OY759215.1, read as the reverse complement.
TCGGTCTAAACGTGATAGCTCGTATGAGCAAAAAGCCAACTTTACAGGAGAGACAAAAAACTGAGAAAAGAAAATTCTTTTTAGGAATCCTCAATTTTTTCGACATTTGTATTAAGTGAGATGCATATGCATGCCGTGAATTGTTTTTAAGCTAGTTTGCAAATCCAAGTGAAGAATTAACGTACTTGACGGAGTTACGAGGTTTCACTAGAATTTCGTTCCCATTCCTTTTGCAAAGTATAATTCTTCAAACCGTATCTCATGTTTTTATGTGTTTGGTAAACAAAAAAAAATTTCAGAAAAATGTCGCTTACGAGGTATCACGTTTAGACCGACGATAAGTTATGGAGGAGATACTCCCTTGTCCTGTTACAGCACTCATGCCACACGAGATTATAAGCTATTCTAGCAAATGTTGTGAAAATTCGTTCTGAATTATTGTCAGCTATTTTCAAGTTATAAGTGAGCCGTAATATAATTTAATACTTCCATAATTAATTATAATAATTACACAACGTGACAGATTATACATACGTGAACATACAGGGTGTACATGGCATAAGTTACTTAAATTAATTTATATATATATATATATAAATATATTTATATTGTAATTTATTTTAGTTCTCATAAGCTCATTTCATTAGTTTTACCAAAAAATGAATTGAACAAATAAAACATTGTTACATTTAAAATGTTGCTACGGATGAAATTTTATTCCTTCCTTCTTTTCTAGAGACTTTTTCTTAAATAATAAAAACGGACATTCTGAATGTCACTACCCAATAAAACACTCAAAAGTAAAATAATAATAATAAATAACTTTGACAACATATAAAATTCATACTAACCTCTAATAATTAATTGAAATATTATTTTAATTTTCAAATAATATGAACTCACTATACAGTTATATAGATACAATGTTTTTCATAATTTGAATTAATAAAGGAGGTGTCCCACAACTAATCAACAAACACAGCTAACCTAAAACTTGAGGCAAGCGCCGTTACATCATTAAATACAAACGAGCTGATGGCTATCAAATGTATTTATCCGTTCATTTTCAATTTTATTAGAATCAGTAGATACATCGGAAGATGTTACTTACTTGTTACTATACTTAAAATAGGATTGTGTTGTGGTAACTTCAACTACAGAGTTACAAATGTTCTTTGGGAATGGGCCCCGTAAGTTCTCATATTTTATTTTTATAACATCTTAGGACGTTTCGGGATTTATTATAACATTTTTTTTTAAGTTTGCGAGTTTGATTTTATCTTGTTTTTCTATAAAAAATAACTTACCTAAATATGTATAGATTTGATTTACATAAATTGTTCCAATAGTCCTCTCGGATTTGGTGTGGTGTCCTTGGTAATAATAACCTTTGGATACCACATCCTATTACAGACTTGTTTTCCATTTATTTAGTTTTTCATTCTCTTTGGGGGTAATAATTGAGTATATAGTAAATTTAAAACTTCCTTTATTCATTCTTTTCACCAAAGTTCCTGTATATATGAATATAATATATAATTATATGAAAAAGCCTCACATTGAATTTCGTATACTACATTTCCGTTGTCTTGTTTTGTATTGATATCTTATCTTTCATGATAGATACTTATTTAGTTAGTTATGATGACTCATGTCTGGGTTTTAACTCAGGGGGTCTTTAACGAGTATCTGACACCGTAAAGGCTCGGGACCATCTAACGTCCCGTCTGATGTCTGTATCTCAGAGTCAACTTTTAGTGACACTGAGATACACATCCATCAAGTATCGTCACAATTCATTCTTGAGCTAGGTCAATCGCAAGTGAAATTCATCAGTCTGTTCCAAACATTTAGCGAGGGTTAATACACCCCATTACCGAGGGTTAATACACCCCGTTACCACAACGACGAATTTTCTCCTTGCCAACTCTACCTGGTCTGAATAAATTGTAACTATACTTTGTTATTTTAAAAAAATGTATAATTCACTAGGTAATACAAAATGCTTCGAAGTATATAACATTTTTCAATAATAATTTTCCCATTTTGTTGACAGCTTAATTTTTTTGAATTGACTTGAAAATTTACTTTGAAATGAAATGTACATACATTTTCTTTCCTATGTAAATATAGACAATCGTCAATGAACTGTCTGCCGGGTTGCTGTGAGTTTCTACTGTATACTATGATATATTTGTTTGTAAATAAAATGTTCTAACTTCTTTAGAAAAAAAAAAAATCTTACATAATGTATCATTTAACACTACACTGTTACATTGTTGTACACCAACTCACATATTATATTAAATAAAATGTCGTACAACATTTTGTATTACGTGGTTATTTGGTTTAATATCAAAGAGGTCTGGCTATGCTCTCCACGATGAGGGTAAGTCGGTCCAGGCTGGAAGCTCCACAGCATCTCTCATTAGGGCCCCCGACTGAAACACAATATATTATATATTATACACATAAACCATAATAATAGGTTAACAAAGAATTGATTTAAATATTAAGCCTAACTCATTCAAATCCAAATATTACCCTCCTCAACCAACTTTCCATAAAAAAAAAGGTGACCAAATTTTGGTGAACAGAAAAAGAAACAAAAAGTAGACGTTGTTGGCAGACAGTGTGGAGCCTGGTGGTGATATTTATATCGCTGGGGACAGTCAGTGTGTGTAGTGGCAGCCCTGTATAATTAGACCAGGAATAGAGGACCATGCCTCGTCTCTACAGTTAATGTCTTGTAAAAGACGGCAGATTAAACGGCTCTTTCCTTTCCTTCCCACTCCACTTGACAACACCACTTCTGAATGTTTCTTGTTTTTTTTCCTTCATATTTTGAAGATGAATGCCTGTCCCCTAGATATATATTTGAGTGGGATGCCACCTCGTGGTGACAGCTGAACCGAATCTAAAAGTTAGTCTCGATCCAGATGGCCGTGGATCATTGGGAAGGTTTATTTTAGTTATACATATACGCATACGTTCTGTCTCTAATAATATATACGAGGCTTTATCAGAGAGCGGAATCTCAATGGACCCACTCAGTCACACAACACTCCAGTCAATTTTAGCTGCCAAAGGATCCTTTTAATTACTCGTATCAGGGATAGACACAATATGAGGTTTTCATTAGGTTTAATTTTATCGAGTGTCAGATAATTATCTAAAACTAATAATTACGGTAAACAGTACCTAATTATTGTGTAATTATCTGATACCACGCTGTAATCGAAGAGATAAATATACCTATAAGCACCTAAAAAAAATGTGTAAATACGCAAGAGACGACGTTATAGTATATAATTATATAGGAATATATATGAGGTGCCTAGTTACAAAGACGGACATCTGCATGTCATATCGTTTTGTGCTAGGAGCACTTTTTTATTCTGAGTAAACTTTTCGTTGGAACAGTTCTTTTCTTTTTTAATTGCTAATTAATTATTAGATGAAGATTTCCAAAAAGAACATTCATGCAACTCAGATTTGGGAGAAATTGACGTTCAAAAACAGGCTACTTTTTGTAACTGAACTGTGGAGATGTCCGTTTTTGTACCTAAAAGTAAGAAAAAAATACTATCTACTTTTAAAACATTTCTTTTTTATTATGTTAGTTAATTAAATTTTTTTGTTTTAAAATTATTTGTTTATTAAAAATTTTAAAAACAATTTTTGTTATATCATATATTAAAAAAATTCTTTTATCATGAATTACAATCTGCTAGTAAAATATCATAAATTTTCTACTGTGTCCCAATAGGTATACCTCTTCGTCCTCCTGGTGGTCAGCAGCAAGACATTCGCATGATTCTTCTTCAACTCCTCCGTCTTCATCAGCGTTGTTGTCTTGTATCACTTTTTTTTACCACTCAAGAGATTCCAGCGATTCCCATTGTTTACCAAAGTGTTTCTCATGTAGGTTTCACAATCGGATTCACAATCGCTAGTTTTTCCCTTCTTTTCAATTAATTTTGCAACCCCCGTATCAACATTGTAACCTACCTCGCCCCTGACAACAATTATATTGCTTTTGGCCGATTTGGAAAGAATACTCCGCTTCGATTGGCTGATGTGGAAATGTAGCTGAGCTGCCCCTTTCATCTACAGTCAGCTTCTTCTTTCCAATCATATGCCTCTCAGTCTCGTCCCTTAAGTTTGACAGTACCGTGCTTTGAAAAGATGCGGTGGTACTGAGATGAAATCAGGATAGTTTTCATATTCCGTAGTTCTTTTTCGATTACTCCGAAAACATTCAGGTAGTCATCCACAATACGTGCTCTATGGGACCTGGCATTATCGTGCATTAGCAAGTATCTCTCACCGATGTAGGGCGCAAATGGCACATGTTTCTCAATTATCTCTTCCAAGAACCTCTGTGAGGTTAGAGACCTTCCTCGCATGACAGCCAACTCGGTACGAGCATCGAAGGAAATGCAACCCCACAACATCAATGAACCACCTGAGAAACCATACAGCATGAGGCCTGTCTCCTGTGCGTCTCCACGTGAAATTACGACCATCTGAAGACTTGAGACCTACTCTCATCTCATCTGTAAAGATAACTCTCTGCCAGTTTTCCAAAATTCCAATTCACATCTGCACGTGCTAACTGAAACCTGGCCATTTTATGAGCTGTGATAAGGAAAGGGCCACGGGGAGGGTGTCGGGCCCTAAGATAAGCTTCATTGAGCCTTCTTTTTACAGTCCTGCTGGGAATGGAAACATTTGACAGTGTAAACAAGTGACAGATGTACCTGTCGTCTTTCTCGTTTGTAGACCTTGGTCGACCCTGTCCCCACCTTCTGGTGTGATGCCCTGTTTCTCTAAAGCGTCGAAAAGCCCTGACTATGGTCGAGTGATGTACACCCAGTCTCCTAGCGACTTCACGCTGGCTGTAACCTTCCTCTATTAATGTTACAGCCCTAACACTATCGTACTCACTCAAATGTCTGACTAGGGCCGTTGAAAGAAATTAAAAACTTTGAGATGACGAATAAAGTCAAATGAAATCAACTAAAGAAAAAAACCAACTGGAAACGACTTCTAAGTGTATTAAAATGGAGGGCAATATGCTTCTGTTTGTGAAAAAGGGATTAACATATCGATGTAAGCAGTGCCGAATTAAGCCAGCGAGGGGCCTGTAGCAAATTCTGTCAAGAGGCCCTTGGTTTGCTTTAGTTTCTCAAGTTTAAGGTATTAAATAAAACAAACCAGTTACAAATAAACTTTTCTGGATTTAATATGGGCAAATTTAGAGATAACACTTTCAATATCGACTTCTTTAAGCAAATCATGCTCTATATTCATCAAAGTGAGATGATTAAGACGTTCTTGGCCCATCGTGTTCCTTAACTCATTTTTAATACGTTTTAATGTTGAAAAAGAACGTTTGCCACTGCAGTTAGTGATCATGAGAGACAAGTAAATGCGCAAGGCAATTTCTACGTTTGGGAAACACGATTCTAAACAATTATTTAATAAAAGTTTATAAAATTGCAGTTCCAATCGAGTCGAAATCGAGTTTTAAATTTTCAGGTGAGAGTAAAGCATAGCCTAAGCGCTTCGCGCTTAAGGCATGCAAAATATTTTTACGCTCCTATCTAAATTGATATTTTTTTACGGTCAGACAGGCGTTGGAGTGCGGGGCCCCCCAATTCGCGGGGCCCGTAGCATTTGCTACTCTTGCTACGTGGCTAATCCGGCACTGGATATAAGAGTAAACAAAGCGTTATTTACAGTGTATGTGTACAATAATAACTTAATTACCAATAGTTTTTTTTTTTTTTTTTTTTCTTTTTTTTTTATAATTGGCCTCGGCAAACACCACTCTAGCCATCTATGTGTTATTTAGTTATTTCTAAGACATCCATGGCCCCGGGAGGGAGTTCTATCTGCGAAATAAAACTCACTCCCGGACGGGATTCGAACCCGCAAACCATGGTGAGACCTCTCTACGCTCTAGCCCGCACGGCCACCATGGCTCCCTTACCAATAGTTAAATAATATTAAGGAGAGAGCTAACAGATTTAATTTTAAACTACTAAAATTGAGTGGTGCGTTAATTTTGTTCAGCAGTTTATAATTGAAATAATTTTCCCTCAATGTTTCCTTTCTGAATAAAAGTGTTTAATTTGAAATGTGAAAGATTAATGGGATTTTTTTATTACATTTCAAAAACGATAATGGCATTGCCGAAACGTCTAATAGAAAAACAATATGACGAAAGTTGAGACATTACTGTATAAAGGGATCATTTGGCGATCCTACAATACTTCTTTTTGAAAAAAAAAAAATTGATTAACAAATTGTACATGTTCCCTCAAAAAAAGGTTAAATGAAAAAAATAAATAACATTATATGCGAAAAACAAGAAGAAAAAACTTGGCGGATGTACCAAAAGAAACGTCCAATTGGAAAAATGGCTGGGTTGGCGGAACGATTAATTAAACATGGCCAAAAAATACTCCTTCAAAAATATGTTTTTTTTTTTTTTAATCTTAGGATTTTTTTTAAATATAATTTATTTATTAGAGGATTTATATAGACATCAGAGGGGCGCCGGTAGCTCAGTGGTATGCGTGCTTGTCTTCTGAGCTCAAGATCGTGGGTTCGAAACCCGACCGAGGCCCTTAGTTTATTTTATCTGGGAGGTAAAATAAACTTGAGCACGCCGTCCTTCGGATGGGACGTTAAGCGATGGTCCCGAGCCTGTACGATGTCAGGTACTCGTTAAAGACCCCTCCCCTAGATGAATAAAAATTTAGGGTAGGCAAAATTTAGGACTCTCACAGTAGAGTCGGGCTCATGTCCACCAGAGTGACGAAAGAGCGCTCTGGTAGAAGGCGATATGACCTCGAAGTTAAAGCCCGGGCATTAGTCATAAAACCTAACCTAACCTATAGACATCATTTTATAGGCTCACTCAACTACCAACATCATATTTTCGTCAAACATGCCCCCCTCCCTTATTTGGGGGTCGTTCAAATTCTTATGTATTTATATTTCGGGTGTGGTGTCCCAACTAAAAGTGGCTCTTTTCGAAACTATTGGAGCTACAGAAAAGGTTCTCCCTCCCTTATTTGGGGGTATTGAGACGAAGAATGGAGCGTTTGTGATTTTACGAAGCATACGGGATTGTAGGGTTTGGATTCTATAAGAATTCGAAGGTTTAGTTGAGCCCTAGAGGGTTTTACTTCTAAAGTTAAAATAACTAAATAAAAATGTTAAATTTGAAATATACAGAAAACCTGCGACCACCGACACTGTTATTTACCCTTTACCAAATTGCCCCAATAATTATAAACATGCAGCGTTTTATTCCATGTACACTATCCCACTGAATACGGACGATAACCAGAAGGAAGATTGAGCTGACAGGTTCCAAAAGAAAATTACATATTAATAAAATAGAAAATAAAATTGCATGAAATAAATTAACGAACTTAGAAACGACTAATCCCAACAAAAAGGGAATATGGATCAGTGTACCGCATTACGGACTCGGATAGGAAACACTCCTAAAAAAGAGGGCTCCAAAACGAGAAATTAGCAAGTAAACGGAACTGAGGGTAAAATAGAAGTTAGTAGCGGAGCCAGCTGCCAGTTTGAATCGTGCAGTTGGGTTTATATAGGACAATCAGGACGCAAATTTAAAGAACGGGTCAAAGAGCACTCATCCAAAATAAAGAAAAAAAGGCACTCCAACAAGCTAAGCGCATCGTAATCTGTCCAGGGATTAAGGTCTAAGTAATGATGAACAAGACGACGGAGAAGGAAAAAAAAAACCTAATTTTTCAACTTGAATTTCTCTCTGATTCTAATGTTGGTTTTTAGTGACCAGGGGTGCCCCAAGACGTGGGGACGTGTCACATAAGCTGATTTTCTTCTTTTATTTTACTAGTTCAGCATATCACATGCTATGCAAGTAGGTATAAATATGGACATAAAATGAATAACATAGAAAATAACAGATCGGCGTCGTCTCATGTTGAGCACAACCTAGGACTGCTTATAGAGCTTAACAAATAGATGGAAATAAAAGATGAATGTAAAATAATAAATGTATAAATAAATAAATAAAAGAAGGTAAACTTTAACACTTGGTCCATAAGCTGATAAGTACACGTTATTGTAAACGCGCTCTGATGCACACGTACCCACTCTCCGTCAAGTAAATATACACTTCGTAACTTGCCGAATTTTCCAACTTTACTTGGCGGAGCAGATCGCGGCCGCGTTCCTTGACCAACAAATTTTTGAGGCACCCATGTTGGCTAATATTTAGGTTGCTCTACTAAATTCTTAAATGTTTTTTCATGCTATGTAAACGAAATTCGCTCAGCGAAATCAGTCTGATTATAGAATTAATGTCTCAATTTGCTTAGAAACATAAGTATGTATAAATTTATAAAAATATAAATAAATTGTAAGCCTTTTAATTTTTTTTATGAAAGATGGATCAGATTTCTCTAAAATGCTAATAAACCAGAACTATAAAACATTAAAGGAAGTATTTTTAACAGTCTCAACCTCCCTAAGCCAGGAGACGAAGAAATAGAATCTTTTGTAAAAAAAAAAAGTGTAGTGACCGAAGTTATAAACTTGTAAGAGATCACAGAACAACAAAGATATAAAGAAGAATTAAGAGGGAGGTATAAGTCACCTCTAAATCAGCTTCTTCAATGTCAAAGGAAGAATATTAAAAACTAAGTGTTCCGCCCCTGTGGCCTTCATCCCTGGACTCGCTTCCCTCCCATTAATGAGAAACAAACTTCCCTTGCGCAGGTTCTAGAAGTAAGAGCACGTAGAAGCTGCTTAAAGTCCATCGTCATTATGGCTAGACAAAAAGGGGTATGCTATTATTAATTAACAGAAGCCATAGGTACGGAGGAGCATGGTAGCCTTTCTTTTTAGTTATCTGTGTCAGATTATGTCACCCTTTTTGTTTCCCGTAATCCGGCTTAGCCACTGCTCACCAGATTACCTCCTTTTGTGGTTATCCATGTCCGGTTATGTTCACGTTTATATTACCCGCGATCCGCCCTAGCCTCTACCTCCACTATGGCACAGAAGCATCGTAAACTCCTTTTGTGGTTATCTGTGTCGTTTTATCAACTAATATTGCTACAGGCACCCCGCGCTAACCACTATTCATCATAGTGGTGTAGGTGCGAGGTACCCATTTTTTGTGGTTATCCTTGACAAAGTATGCTAACCGTATATGCTACCATATCGCGAATGCGAGAATTTTCCCGAGATCTTGACAAAATCAACCCATATGTACAATTTCACGCTAATCCCCTTTAACTAGGCCTCTTGAACGTCCTGACGCAAGCTATAATGATTTTGAAATTTTGTCTGTTGAACTAGGGACCTAAGGATGTAGCCAGGACGGGGGATTTGCGGAGTGTGTGACTGTAGGCTGTGCAAGTGGTTTGTACAACAAGACCCAAAGTAGCCTTCTCCATGTTAGTGACAGACACCTACCTGTGTTCTCTGGAGAGCTAGCCACCCTGTGTCGGCTGCTAATGAAGGAGAATGAGGATCTGTTTGTGTTGGGTAAGTGAGCCGACACTAACTACTTCCCATCTCTAGCTGGCTATATATAGGGACAACACATCTGTTACCCACCTACCAAACACCACTTTGTCAGTTGTCGAGAACCGCTTTCAAAAATTTCGGGTTGGAAAAACTCATGTTTCGGCCCAACTGATCATATTCTAATAATAAGGACTATCAACTAGTTTAGCAATAAGCTTAGTATGTCGGTCCGCCAATCCTTCTATTGAAAAAGTGGAAGCAACAGTTAGCAATTTTGACGAAGAATTAGTGGGTTGAGAATAATGCACCAAATATCCGGAAGAAGGTAAAAATATTCTTACAATATCAGGATAATACTCATCTTTAGGAAAGAGGTGAATGATAAGTTACAAGCAATGATCTACCCCAAAGTCTTATGGAGTGAAGAGTTCTTTCCTGAGTGAGTATCGGTGTAAAGTCTGTAGAATTAGTCAAACAAAAAAAACTGAAAACGTATTCATTATTAATATTTACACAAAGGAAAGCATCTCAACATTGGACACAAATTTAGAAATACGAAATTTTCGAACTTGGTCCATGGTCAGCTCTCAACTTCCTTCGAGTCACTGATAATGAATGTAGTTAATAATCATGACCAAAATTTAAAACTGGCTTCTCTTTCAGTTGAGGTCCACTTTAAATTGTTGAGTCACCCGCACGATTGCGATTTTACGAACAGCGTTCTTTCATTCAATCTGCCGGAATACAGAATATTTGTTAATACATTTTTTACCATTTGGTGAAGTCAATCTCAGGGTTTCTGTAAAATCGTGAAGTTTCTCACTGATCAGGTAGGCTGAGCTTTCTTCCGTCTGAAACAGTACAGAAAAACAGAGTTTATTTTCGAAGGATTTGTCTAACTTGAGAAGTCAGTTAAAAAGTATTGTGAGGGGACGTTTTGATTTAATTTTTCATCCATAGGTGGAGAACAAACAGAGAGAAACTGGGTCTTTTGACAGGTAATAATTTCGAGTTGGCCTCCTCTTGTTCTTTATTCTTATTTCTACATGAGTTAGGAGCAGTCTGCCTTTGTACACTTCCCTAATTGAAAGGAACATCAAGAAATTAGAATTAGAGAAGTAAGCTCCGCCATCCCAGAGTCGGACAGACAGTAAACCTCTGGATAAATAATTGGAGTGCCCCAGAGAAGGATAGGTTGGGAGGGTGCCAATCCCAACCACGGCTCATGCCAAACAGAAATACTTATTATGTGATAAAGGCTAGTTTTTAGATCAAAACCAACCGTTAACAAAGAGGAATAGCGGAAAAAATAAATAACACAAGACGGTATGGACGGAATAACACAAGACGGTATGGACGGAATAACACAAGACGGTATGGACGGAATAACACTTTGTGAAGGATGTAAAAGATATCAGCTAGCCCCCTCCCCCCCTTTCACCATCGCAAAATCGAACCGGACATATCCCACGATTTATTGCTATTTATGTGCTAATTTATTGCTCTATTCCCGAATTTGTTGCTCCAATCGTTTAGCAGAAATTCGTGGTCATAGGTGGCGGCCAAGTATTAGAAACAAATAATTAATCCGAATTTTGTTGAACGCAATATTTAGTGCAGATTATGTATTAATTTGTTGCTCCATTCCTGAATTTGTTGCTCGAACTGTTTAGCAGGACTTTGCGGCCATAGAAGGTAGGCACGAGCCAGCTTAAAATATTTAGTATAATAATTCAGAAGCTACTATGCAAGTCAAATATGGATTTTTGCCCCATACGGTCAATTGCTGGCGATAGAAGAGCGAAAACTTTCTTGATAAACTCATACTGAGAAGTACATCGCCGGTGATTCACCGGTGACGTTTTGAGTATTACTACTGTTACAGTAGTCAAACCAGTAATTATATTTGGGCTCTTTTTTGGTATTCTGATTTGTGTAAATATAACGAAAGTGAGAAAGATACAAATAACACACAAAGGTACCTCCGGGGTCAAAAAAAATAATAATCATTTTTACAATAATTCAGATGTTTTCGCCTGATTGGCAATTATCAATGATATGTATTGACCTAATTGACATTGTCAATATTAAGATATGCAGGTTCGAAACTCGGCCGGGGGTCCGACTTTCTTTATAGTCGGCTTCCACCCGTCGCTCTTGCAAGACGGTAAATTTAATCTAAGTCTTGTCTGGGCGGTATAGAAACTAGTTTTGAACTAAATACCACAAGATGTAAAGGAGGCGTCTTGAATTATACTGACTCTTAAATACTATTTACTGCCTCGTAAACACTAATCATCATTTCAAAAATAGCTCTACTCTAAACAATTCTAAAATTAATTCATCTAAAGATTTTTATGGAAGGCATATCAACAAAATAGACATGATTCCAATGTTATACTAACGATGTTGAAGATTAAAAACTACTTTTTTAAGTTTATAAGTTCATAATTTTTCCTTTTTTTTTCTATATTTTATATATAAACCATAGAGGATTCACGCGGTGTTGCCCATTTAGTAAGTTGAAAAAATAAGTTCATATTTTCAATGATTTTGAGGACGTAGAAGTGTGTCATTAACCCGCCTCCCTCGACATGTATAGTTCATGTATACATGTTCTAGGTTAGATAATTTGATCGTAAAGTGTTGTTCAGATTGATTTACCAGAGCTAAGAAAAATCAAAAAAATCATGAAAATCTGATCAACCATTAAAGAGCTAGAAGATTACAACCATACCATCCCCTTTAGAGTGAGAATTTAAAAAAAAATCCCTTCTTCTCATCATGTAAATAATGTCCTTTTCAAAATTTTAGCTTCAACAGTTTTTGAGGAACAGTGATGAGTCAGGACACTTCATTTTAAATACAGGTCGCACCGAGGTTGTGCCCCCTCAATTTTTATATTGTCGAGATCACTCATTTACTATCCAATAAGATAAATGCTTATGGCAGTTATCAAGAGAGACATTTCCAGGATGAATTTGATTGAATGCAGCGATTTTTACCCAACTTGGTAACAACCACGTAATTTCAAGTCCCAACTTACGAAAACGGCAGAGAAGTGAAGAAAGGACTTACACTCGAGGAAGGAGAGGCGGGTCCCTGGAGTATGTCCTCCAAGGACTCTATGTACTCTATGGCATTCCTCAGGATCTCCACTTTGGGCAGTCTCTGGCCTGGGTTGGGGCTGGTCCGTCGTTTCAGTGCTTCGAACGCCTCGTTTACCTGCCCAACACAGAGCAAAACTATGATTCAAAATTGTCAGGAGCAAGCTCTCTAGATGTAAATGTCAAGTATACTCGTGCTTGGGCCAAGGAGAGGTTTCCTGAGGGAATAAAAGATATTTTTCAATATCAAAATCTCAAAAATGCCAAGAGATAATCTACAAGTTGAAACAGAAATTATAACGAAAAGCACTGCTACCATGGCAACTAGACGAACTGACGAATTATATAATTCATTTGTTTTTGTGACTCATACCCTGGCTTCAACTCGCTTTTATCGAGGGCTTTTCGTCTTTCTGGTGGACATGAGCCCGACTCTACTGTGGCATACCCAGGTTTAGTTAGGATAGGGTTCTTAACGAGTACCAGACATCGGACAGGCTCGGGACCATCGCTTAATGCCCCATTTGGAGGACGGCGAGCTCAAAGTTTTTTTCTGCCTCCCAGAACTAAAAAAACCTAAGAACCTCGACCGGGTTCCGAACCCGCGATTTTGAGCATACTAGGCAAGAACGCTACCTCTGTGTCACTGGTGCCCCCCTTTTCCAAATTCTAATAATTCTCAAAAAGTTCTTTATATGCAACTAATGTCTTACTGTACTGAAATTTATACGATAGACTAAAGAGCACTTACTTGAACTTGCCAAAGCCCGCTGACGAGCAAGTTCCACACTACCCTCAACAGCTCATATTCTGTTAATACTGCACTAGGCCGATATATTAACTGTCAGGAGGCAGGCGGATCCTTAGAGTGTCAACAAATTTGTGAGAACGTCCTCCTCGGGCACAAAAACCCGGGTTGTATCCCCTCCCTGCTAAGTGGCCTATCTTGTAGACTGAAAATAGACGGATGTCCCTTCACAAGGGTCCCACATTCTGTTGACACTTATAATCGCTGTATCCGGACCAACCAAATCCGAGTTGGCCCCTCTAAGTACTTCCGAGTCGAATAGTTTATCTTCTACTATTAAAAAAAAAATTATATAAAGAAACTAACGACCTGATTTTTCGTAAAAACTTTAATAGGCTTACAAGACACACAGTAACAAACCAATATTTTATAGGTGCTATGCTGTTTGAGATAAGTGATGCTAAAAACTGGAAATATAAAAATTCAGTTTCGAACATAAAAATGTTTTTTTAATTTAATTTTTTCAAATATTTGTCTCGATGAGCGACTAAAGCTATGCAAAATATCATCAAAACTGAGCTTACTACAGCATAGAAATTTGCGTAAATTCCTAACCGCTGGAAAATTGTTAGCGGGTTCGGGCAGCAATAGCATTGTAATATCCCTGACACATTATCTTAACTCGTAAGGTAAAAATAGAAATCTGCTTTAGGAATTTTCGTCCGAGATGAGGGCAGGCGACCATAGGAAAGACCATTAAACTTGAAATATAAAGATATAAAGGAGCACAATTTTGGAGGCATTATAGCAAGTGATGTAGTATCCCAAAAACCCGTTGCCGGGATATTTCTCTAAACATTGCAGCGAACACCATAGCGATGCCAATCCGTAGCAAGGGCGATCGAGACCCTGCAGAAAGTTTCCCAATGTCGTAGGTAAATGGAACAATCTGGATTCGCATAATAGGAGAGAATAAGCGCGACATTGCACGTTCGCCATGATTCTAATCAGTTCCGAAAATTTTTCGCATTCGAATCGGGTCAAATTTAAAATATTTAGAGAGAACATAATGAAAATCTTTCCAAAATCCTAAGGTCATTCCGACTCTCATTAGGATTCAACCGTCGAGGTTCTACCTAAAAGGTGACTGAATATATTCATGATAGTTCGCGTAAGATATTATATTTTTACTCATATCAAAGATGTTTACCGGCACGTTATACTCTAAGTTTACAAGCATATACACAACACACCTATGTGCGTCCTCGGTGATGAGATGGACAGCTCGTCAATTTCTCAAGGATGTTTTCCTGTAATTTCTTGAGTGGTATTCTAATCCCATTTACCATAATAAAAAACATCCCTTAAGGTATTTCTGGCAAAGTAAGTTTGTCAGATCGGAGGTAGTATCGATATTTATGGAGCTAAATCTTCTGCCTAACTGTTGAGAAAATGTGTACAATACATCAGTGTTTTAGTCGTTGGGTTAAATTAGTCAAAAACTGTTTTTCTAGTAGAAAAGAGATTGAACTAATGTAGTTGCAGCTTGCTAAAAAACACAAATGATTAACAGCTTCCCTCACTTGTTACTTGTTAAAAATTGCTCATTTACAGGAACATGAACAAATTGTTACAGCTTCTAAAAATACCTGTTACAAATACCTAATTTTTTGGAACAGGTTTTCACTCATGCGCAATCAGCTTAGGAGCTGGAAGTAGAAAAGCCAAAGACAAAATACCTACTTTGTACCTAAAATTTTGGAAGAGGTTTCACACCTAAGGAACTAAAGCATGGAAGTCGGAATGCTTGGAGTTAAATTCGGCGCCAAAGCCTTTTTGACAACTGCTTCTTCCTGCAGCTGTTTGGCTCCTGGAGCAACAAGACTGACCAGCCGCTATTCAAATGCTCCATTACTTAAGCAGAGTTTCTTGTTTAGGAAGAAGAGCCCATGTTATATCGGACACTCTGGAAGACACACCAGCCGATACACCTTGTTTAGGGAGAAGAGATCCTGTTACATCGGGCGCTCTGGAAGACACACCAGCCGATACACCTTGTTTAGAGAGAAGAGATCCTGTTACATCGGGCACTCTGGAAGACACACCAGCCGATACACCTTGTTTAGGGAGAAGAGATCCTGTTACATCGGGCGCTCTGGAAGACACACCAGCCGATACACCCTGTTTAGGGTGAAGAGATCTTGTTACATCGGGCACTCTGGAAGACACACCAGCCGATACACCTTGTTTAGGGAGAAGAGATCCTGTTACATCGGGCGCTCTGGAAGACACACCAGCCGATACACCCTGTTTAGGGTGAAGAGATCTTGTTACATCGGGCACTCTGGAAGACACACCAGCCGATACACCCTGTTTAGGGTGAAGAGATCTTGTTACATCGGGCACTCTGGAAGACACACCAGCCGATACACCCTGTTTAGGGTGAAGAGATCTTGTTACATCGGGCGCTCTGGAAGACACACCAGCCGATACACCCTGTTTAGGGTGAAGAGATCTTGTTACATCGGGCACTCTGGAAGACACACCAGCCGATACACCTTGTTTAGGGAGAAGAGATCCTGTTATATCGGGCACTCTGGAAGACACACCAGCCGCTACACCTTGTTTAGGGAGAAGAGATCCTGTTACATCGGGCACCCTGGAAGACACACCAGCCGATACACCTTGTTTAGGGAGAAGAGATACTGTTACATCGGGCACTCTGGAAGACACTCCAGCCGATACACCTTGTTTACCAAGGTTAGGCCGCTTAGATCCATATCTCAGGATCTCATATATCACATACTGGACCAGTACTAATATGGCAAAATAACCACTCCCATCTCAAGTTTGTTACCTGAACATGAATTGTATCCACACGGAATTATATAATAACGTAATTCCGAAGGAAGCAATTTAGGACTTCCATTGTAAAGTCGGGCTCATGTCCACCAGAGCGACGAAAGAGCGCGGTAGTAGGCTATATAACTTCTTAGTTAAAGCCCGGGCATGAGTCACAATATCTAGCTATAATATATTTCACTTTACTTGTCAAAGATATTATGTCACAAACAATAACTGTGTTAGCATCGATATTACTGTCATCATGATTTGTTTTCGTTCTGACAGATCAAGTAGAAAATGGCAAATGGCAGAATATGATGGTAGAAAATTTCGTAGGGGCCGAAGGATCAGACGACCGAAGAAAAGGTGGCTGGTTGCGTTATCAACAAGGATGCGAGAATGATTGGATGACAGGCTGGTGGATACTGGGTCAGGATGGAGCAGCTTGGAGGAAGCCAAGGCTCCTATGGGGGGTAGCACCGCGGAGGTAAGTCTGCATTATTGTCTGAAGATGAGCATCAACCAGAAATACATGTAAAATTGCAATCTGTATAAGTAAGATACCTTTCTGAGCCGTCTCCTCTCTCGGAGAGTGGCAGCCCGCCGTCGGTCTACGTTGGCAGATCGTCTCTTGCAAACCTTACAAGCCCAGGTCAGACATCCTCCCTGAAACACAACACACATCCAGCTTTTATATTATGGTCTGTCAGATGGGATGTTTAGTTCTGGATGCCCCAATGAGGGATTTCAAAAAAGGGGCGTCTTAAAAGTTGGGCCTAGGGCTATAAAATATGTGATTGTACTGGTCAACCGCCTCAAATGTGACTAGTCTGGCACAACTTTCTTATTTATTTTTTTTATTAGTTATGTAAATTGTTCAAACAATACTGAAAAATTACATGAAATGTCCCTTCCATTTAACCCTACTAATTTTTTTTAAATAATTGCATATGAGAAAATACGCAAACTTGTTATTGTTGTTTTGGTATGGGTATGAAAATAAAAGTTTTGGTTTTCAGTCTATGGACCCCTAAATAAGCAGAGGTAGGACCAACTTATATAATACTGTGTAGGATTAAAATAACTGGTATTTCGGAAAAACGCCATCTTATTTCAGACCTATTTTTGATTAAATTAGAACTAAGAGAATAACGAACCTCTTTGTGTCCCCTCGGCGCCAAGACGTGTCTCTCGCAGTCATCCTCAAGATCTCTGCAAACAGAAAAAGAAGTTGTCGATGAATCCCCGGCAATGTACTTCCCCAGCACAAAATAATCAACTAAATGTTCGCTTTCCCTCCAAAACCAAGATCGTTTGGGCTAAAAATCAATAGTTGACGTATATAGGGATTTCTTCTTCATAATACATTTTATGTCGATATACTCATTGGATTTTTGAGTTGAGCCCTCCCCCCTGACTCTCCCATTATCATTGGCCGATTTTGCGGAAAATTAATATTTGTCGTCCTTGTAGGCTTTTAAATGTAAATATAAGATATCGATACATTCATTACATCGGCAGTTATTAGAAGTTTTGTGTTAAGCCCCCTGGACAAACCGTTTTAAAATAGTAAAAAAAAGCAAAAAATAGAGAAACAAAATACGCCACATGCCTCATACTTGAAGGAATGGGGGAAGGGATATGATAATAAGAGTGTGCTCCCCCTCCCCGCTTAATTAAATATAACGGATAGACTACATGTCTTGAGATGGAAATCAAGCTCCTATAAAAAATCTAAAAATGCGATAAGATTTAGTAGAGCGGCGCGGTATTCGGCAGATGTAACGTGGCCCCCCAGAGTAATTAGTGATTGAATCATGTTCGTACTAAAAACATTCGTTTGGACTAATATATTAGGCGGCTATTTTGTCATGGATTAATTTTGCCGAGTGGTTGTTTTCGCTGGGTGACTATTTTCATGAGGTACTCTAGTGCTATCAGTGTCTTATTGGCATCTATAAACGGAGCATAGTGACCTGTTTCAAAAAATGTTTTGCGCCGACAGCTGGGAACTGAAGAAATTCGAGGTGTCAAAACAATAATTCCAATTCGTGATCGACAATGAAATAATTGGACCATCACAATCACAGTGAGCAAGTCCTTTCCACTTGGTCAACGAACATTCCGACCATGTGGTCTTTATAGAAGATTCAACGAAGAGACGGTTCCAGTCCGATATCCTGTTCCGAGGATTGAGGATTTCCACAAAATTCTTCGTGGTTAAAAAATATTTTCGAAAATTGATTTATTTAAGGCATATGTTCAAATACCAATAACTGAAGAGGATAAACAGAAAACGGCCACCTTTCGGACTGTTCGAATTTAACTTAATGGTTTTCGTACTTGCACCTGAGGCATCTTAAAAAAGTATTTAACACATTAGAAAAATTTGGTCCCAGTATCAATCTCTCACAATCTATCTTAGTAGAAGAAGAACTGGATTTTCTTGGTTGTCACATGACAGAAGAAGGTTCAAAACCACTACCAGACAAGGTTAAAGTAATATAAGGTATAATAATAATATAATTGCCAGAAACGACGATAAATTTCTACCATGGACACAAGCTATTCTTCACGATTACATTTTAATCTTAGAAGAGGAGCTAAGAAGAAGAACTGTAGACAATAAATTAAACCGAGGAGACGATACGCAAATTTGAACAATTTAACTACGATTTAGCCAACGCAGCCTTACTGGCGTTTCCCAACACTGACTTACATTTAAATTTTAGTATCGACGCATCCGATACGGCGATTGGATCAGTTTTACAGCAACTTGAAAACGGAAATTGAAGACCTATCGCTTTTTACTCTAAGAAGCTAACTGAGACACAGAGAGCATATAGTACCTAACATCGGGAACTGTTAGGAATATATCTCTCTGTGAAGCAGTTCAAACTCTTATTAGAAGGTCGAAATGTTTCCATATCATGCATTCAAGCAAAACAATGATAAAGCCTCACCGAGACAACAGCGATATCTACAATATATCTCACAGTTCTCCACCAGGATTTTACACATTAAAAGGAGAAGAAAACATTGCTCTGGATACTTTGTCCAGAATTGAGGAAGTCACGATATTCGATTACGAAAAAATCGCTGAAGCACAATTGAAAGACGATGAATTGAAAAGATTTTTCTCCGAAGAGAACTCGAAGTTGACACTGAAAAATTACTCTCTGTCTTTTATACAGCTACTTCTCAAAAACCGTTTTGATTGATCGCATTCAGACAGATACATAATGTACCACACCAAAGAGTGAAGTCTACGGTCAAACTGATGACAGCTAAATCCATATGGCCTGGTATGAAGGTACATATGTGTCGAATAATGAGTACAGAAGTCAACTGAAGACCCTAATTCAAGATGTATAGAACCAGTGCTAGATGAACTACCAAGTTCTGCTGATGCTCAAGGTGTACCACCTACAATGATCCCAGATGAACCGGCTGCGACGCAGAATGATGAAATTAAGACATCTAGGTGTGGACGAAGAATAAAGTTACTAACCCGTTTTGCTGACCAAGTTCTAATTAATTTGTCAAAATTAAAGTTTCAACAATACAACAACATCGGAACTTTGGATGGGCCTCCGAAGGGATCAATTGTGCCAGCAGGCTCCAGAAGCAATGCGAGAAAAGGTATTATTAAAGAATTCCTAAAGACCTACAGAAACGTTGCCTAGACCTCCGGCATCCCTTGGGGGAGAACGAATTTACGATTCTTGGATCTAACTATTTCTAAGCGTAGCATTGCTATTGGTAGGGGTGCACGTAGATGGTTGGCGAGTTGCAGATCCCCCTATTAGATACATGGGGGTGCAGGGGACGGAGCGGGGTAGCAGGGGAGCACGTAGATGGTTGGCGAGTTGCAGAGCCCCCTATTAGATACACGGGGGTGCAGGAGACGGAGCGGGGTAGCAGGGGTGCACGTAGATGGTTGGCGAGTTGCAGAGCCCCCTATTAGATACACGGGGGTGCAGGGGACGGAGCGGGGTAGCAGGGGTGCACGTAGATGGCTGGCGAGTTGCAGAGCCCCCTATTAGATACACGGGGGGGCAGGGGACGGAGCGGGGTAGCAGGGGTGCACGTAGATGGTTGGCGAGTTGCAGAGCCCCCTATTAGATACACGGGGGTGCAGGGGACTGAGCGAGGTAGCAGGGGTGCACGTAGATGGTTGGCGAGTTGCAGAGCCCCCTATTAGATACACGGGGGTGCAGGGGACGGAGCGGGGTAGCAGGGGTGCACGTAGATGGTTGGCGAGTTGCAGAGCCCCCTATTAGATACACGGGGGTGCAGGGGACGGAGCGGGGTAGCAGGGGTGCACGTAGATGGTTGGCGAGTTGCAGAGCCCCCTATTAGATACACGGGGGTGCAGGGGACTGAGCGGGGTAGCAGGGGTGCACGTAGATGGTTGGCGAGTTGCAGAGCCCCCTATTAGATACACGGGGGTGCAGGGGACGGAGCGGGGTAGCAGGGGTGCACGTAGATGGTTGGCGAGTTGCAGAGCCCCCTATTAGATACACGGGGGGGCAGGGGACGGAGCGGGGTAGCAGGGGTGCACGTAGATGGTTGGCGAGTTGCAGAGCCCCCTATTAGATACACGGGGGTGCAGGGGACTGAGCGGGGTAGCAGGGGTGCACGTAGATGGTTGGCGAGTTGCAGAGCCCCCTATTAGATACACGGGGGTGCAGGGGACGGAGCGGGGTAGCAGGGGTGCACGTAGATGGTTGGCGAGTTGCAGAGCCCCCTATTAGATACACGGGGGTGCAGGGGACGGAGCGGGGTAGCAGGGGTGCACGTAGATGGTTGGCGAGTTGCAGAGCCCCCTATTAGATACACGGGGGTGCAGGGGACTGAGCGGGGTAACAGGGGTGCACGTAGATGGTTGGCGAGTTGCAGAGCCCCCTATTAGATACACGGGGGTGAAGGGGACGGAGCGGGGTAGCAGGGGTGCACGTAGATGGTTGGCGAGTTGCAGAGCCCCCTATTAGAAAGATTAAAAAAAGGCTAGCAGAGGATGGGCGGGGGGTGACAGTTGGCAAGGACAGGGGCCATGTCTAAAAACAACCACTTCAAGAGGAGCTCTAATGATGAATGGGACAGATAAGAATGTGTATTCTTTCATAGAGAAGAGGCCCCCCCACCTGTTCGCTTGCCAAAACACAGCCCAGTCAGTTCCTTCATCAGTCGTCTCACTGAATCAGTGTTTCAGTATTCAGCTCCGACAAAACAAAAATATATATCTAAATTAGGATGGGAGTGGCGACCCATACTTTGTACTGACAACTGTTGTGTCCCCTGTCCACTCTAAATTATTTTAATAATTATTCTTTTGTTATTTTTTCATTTGTTTGTGTGTTGAACATAGATATGAACATTATGGTTTTAGTTTTTCCAGTATGTTTCCAAGTGTGGTTTTTATTTTTTGGAATGTGAGTACCCATTAACATTGTCGTCTATTATTTTGTAGAAGTTGTGTTGTCATTTGTTTATTCCCTTTTTTCATTGACTATTGTTTTTATTGTAAAAACTGCATTTTCTTTTTCGTTAAGATGATTACTGAACATCGCAACGAGGTTCCTATTATTTCACACGTATAGGGGACACCTCTGCCACAGGTCACCATATACAAAATAGCTGAGTTGGTTAGAGCGCGGTCCTCCAACTCAGGAGATATCGTGTTCGAGACCGGACTATTTATTTATTTTATTTTTGGTTGAGGCGAAAGTTTAAATAGCTTGTCTAGTAGTCTTTTGAGTAGTCCAAATCGTCATTTCATTTTCTGTCGAATCTGCGTAATGTTTGTTCCAAGTCAGGGGTCCGGCAAGGTAGATTCCTAAGTATTGTTGGATACACCCAGTCAGATGCGTGAAGTGTACTAATCTGTACACCACAGAGTTTTGCAAGAAGTCGCGAGAGCTCCCAATCAAATGTGCGCAGTGTGGCGAAGACCACCCAGCGAACTACAGAACTACAACTGAAGCGGCTGAGGAGCTCCACTACTGCTGTCAAGACTAAGCCAGCACAGCCTCCCGTCTCACAGACGTCCGTCGCACTTCCCACTGACTTCCCAGCCCTGGCCTCAGAACACCATGGAGCACCTCGTCCAACTCCTCCCGGACAGCCCCGCCTCATCTCCTCGAAGCGTCGTGCTCGCTTCACATGGCAGAGGACACATTATCCCACCGACCGTCAAACATATATACAACTTTCCGACTTCTCAGGCAGCATCTCTCATCCTATGGCTCAGATCAGTATAATTTCTACCTGTCCTCCTAATCTACTGAAGACAAGTCCTTGTGGTTTGCACCAAAAAAATCCTGATGTACCAAGCCACTTTCTCTCTCAACCATTTGTTGGTTCCTGGCCTGCATCTCACGCAGAAAGGACCAACACATTTTCTTCCCACCCTCCGCCAAACATTCACTGTCCATTCCGATCCTCTACCCCTGGGGTTTTCCCTGACTCTCCCTTTCAACTTTCCTCATACCACCTAAACCCGTCCATCCTTCTGAAGTCATGCACTTCATTAAGTCCTTACCTACAAATGCCCAGTGTATGACCTCATCACATTTATTACACAAAATCCTCCGAAATCAGCAGTGTCTTCGCATTGTCTCTACCTTCATAGAGCGCAAGAGCTACTACGGGTGCCTTTCTGGACGTGGCGCAGGCTTTCGACTGGGTTTGGCACCCTCGTCTGCTCTTCAAGCTGAATCGCCTCCTCATCACACATCACCTTATCCTCAAGCCCTATCTTTCTTTAAGGTACGACAGAGAAATGAGTAGGGGAGCTAGGGGCTAGTTGTAACAGGAGTAAGTAGGAAACCAACCAGATTACTCGGTTGATTTCAAATATTTTTATAGATTCTTGCACTTAACCTGATACTTATAAAGGACCCTATTGTGTAAGCATATTCAGTATCCCGCGGGACGGCATCTTAGCCAGGTAACGTAAAAAAGTTTGTTTTGTGAACTTTGATTTTAGGTTATTAATTGATCATTTAAAAAAATGTGTTGAACCATTTATTTTGTCTATGTATTAAGCTATAAAATGCTACGCTTATTTTTATTTTTTTTTTCAATCACTATAGTTTTTTGTAAATAAACTAAAATATCCAAAACCATGCAATGGGTCAAGTTGTAAGAAAATCTCGGGGCATGTTGTAACATGTTATTTTGATGATTTGTGATTTTTTATCCACTTTCCATAAGTAATTTTAAAATTCTATCGAATCCATTTTAAAAAAATTCAACCAGAAAAAGCTTGGAAAAATGATTGTATAAAGTCCCATTTAACTAGATTATAACTTTTTTAAACCGAAAGGTGGGCGGTATCGTGAACTACTTACCCTGGTGACATAATATTTATTATTATTGGGACTTATTCCACAAGCCAGTGCAAGTCCTGGACTATGCGGACGATATCGACTATATCGCGAGAAACAAGCGGAACTTGAAAACTGTCTTCCCTGCCTTCGAAACGGCAGCCAAGGAAATTGGTCTGCGGGGGGACGAGGGCAAGAAGGGAGGGCAAGACGGTAGCAGGTAGAGGTGTAAGGCAGAGCCTACCCACCATGAAGATCGGGACATTCTCCTTCCAGACTTTGTATATCTGGGATCATATATATCAGCCTCGACGACAAGGTGAGAGAGCTGGAGAAACCACAAAGCCAATTTCTGAGCTGGGCTTATAAGAATGCTACTGGGGAATTTCATGAAAGTCCGATGAACAGTTAAAGAGCCTAGCACTCATTTTATGTTTTGGGCCTCCCCACAGACCGTCTTCCCGTTCATAATTTCGAGTTACCACTGGCTAACCATAGGCTATGTGTTACTCCTAACATCAATACAATCATTTTGATATCAATATTATGCCAAACGGCGAAGTGGTTTACAATAAGTATATCGGAGAACATAGAAAGCCACTTCGGGAGAAACACCATTAATCCTTCCTTCCGGCTTCGCCGTAACCGGGTGGTAACAAATAGTTTATTAAATAGTTTCAAAAAATTAATTTAAAAATAAATGTGAAGTTATAGGAAATGTACCTAAATAGTGTTTAGTGTTCAGTTTTACCTCATACGGCAAAATATAACAGAACTTTCAAGGTCAATATTATAGTTCCACGCCGCATGGAATAAATATAAATATTTAATAAATTCACCTGAGGGAAGTCTGGCCGAGGTCAGTTGCACCGATGGGTGAGCCATCTTCCTGAAACAAAGTAAAATAAGTCAGACACTCTCTACTTCCCTATAACTTCATTTTCAATTAAAGACAAGTTCAAAATATTTTCAGATGAAACACCAAGATATAACGTATAATTATTGATATTCAGGAGGTAGATATCAGGATCGGATCTACATAAAGAAGCAGCATTCGACTGTCTGTTCAACGATGGAGACATTCCTCATGAATAAACAACATTTTGGTGAACATTTTTCGAACTGAAAGGCATTGAAATTAATAAATAAGCACTTTTTTTTTTACAGAACAATTTTCGACAAAAATAACTACTCTTTTTCTGCTCTTTTTTTATGGATAAAATGTGTAATAAAAAAACAATTATGTTATTATTTTCGGCGTAGCCAGAACTTTTTGGGGGAATTAATGGTTGGTTCACTGTCTTATTTACTAAGGATTGAAGGGGCAAATTATCACTTATCCCCTCTTTATTAAGTTAGTTAAGTCCTTATTAAGTGCGGGATAAGTGGTAAATTGCCCCTTCAATCCTTAATAAATAGGCAAGGAACCAACCTGCAATTCCCCCAACAAATTCTGGCTACGCCAAAATTAACATAATTGTTTTTTCATTATACATTTTATTCATGGGGGAACTCTAACGGCAATTGCGATGGTAGGACAGTGATATGATTCATAATAATTGGGAAAATGTGAATAAATATTTGTTTTCTTCTTTTCAGGGTTCCGTACACTAAAGTGTAAAGGAACCCTTATACAATCGCTCTGTTTTTGACCATTTGTCGGTCTATCACTGCCGTTTATCTCAGAAACTATAAAGGCGTATTAAATAGGTATCCAGGTATAAAAAAAGTTTTTATAACAAACAGTACACTTTTACTGTCTTCAATTCCGGTTGAAAGACTTTCTTCATATGCAACGATGACCGATTTACCCAAATTAAATAAACTATCCGACAAACTGTTTGAAATGAGAATTATATTAAAAGCAACTCTCACATTTCCAGAACCTGGGGACAATTATTTCATAATTTTTGTCCCTGAAGACGTTATTTCCCTTGTTTTTATTAATTTTCCACCAAGATCAACTTACTTTTTTTTTTTTAATTTTAAGATTGTAAAATTTGTAATAAAGTTTTTTTCGAGTTCTTAGAGCGCTTCTAGGGTTTTATCTGTTGAAAAAACCTCGAGAACGCCTTGCTTCGGATAGGACGTTAAGCGATGGTCCCGCGCCTGTACGAAGACCCCTACCCCAGATGAATAAACCTGGATAGGTAAGATTTAGGACTTCGACAGTAGAGTCGAGGTCATGTCCATCAGAGCGCTCTTTTGTCGCAGATGATATGATCTCGTAGTTAAAGCCCGGGCATGAGGCACAATGACTAACTAATTAACACTAAATTTCCAACCTATAGTTTGTATTCACTTCCAGGTTGTCCCTCCCTGGGACTCATGCACAAACATTAATATTCGACAAAATATGCCTACCTTTGAGTATCTTTGGTGTTTGTCCGGGGGATATCTATAGTAGGCTAGATCCGAATCGAAATCTGGCATCCTCAAGAGCGGACCGAACTGACTGGTGGGCGGACAAAGCAGGCACCCTCCCACCTCCATCTCACATTGCCCCTCCCACTGCCACGCCTCCTTCTTCTGTAATGGACGATCTCTTTTGTGTCTTTGACTAAAGAAAATATTAAATAATATAATATTTGTTAATAACCAAAGGAAACTGATAATGGAGAGAGTAATGTTTCTGGACCCCAAAATACTAGGAATTCCATGGAGATACCTCCCACTGCTGCCGAATTAGTTCATTTTGCCCCAGTGTATGCCGTCTACTCTGGCCATTCTAGAATAGTAAAGTATGTGTATTAGCTAAAGTGTTCTGAGTACCTTGGAGAATGTTGACGATAGCACTGAACTGTATTCCAAATCTAGAAGAAAGTCTACAACCAACGTCAAACGAACAAGGTCCTCGTTTTAATTTAGATTAAACGACATGATAACAGACACTTATAAGGAGAATTCGGACCGACTTGCAGAAGATGCCGTTATTAAAGGAGCTGTAAACAGAAGCATAGTCGCTGCGCAAGATGTGAATGTGAGATGGGTATCACAAAAGTTCAATTTCAGGAATATAATGATCCATCTCTTTTACTTTAATTTCTGAAGATGGCGTTTAAAACACCTTTTTAACAGTAAAATAAAGTTATAATTAATTAAAAAAAGTATGAAATAGTTATGATTTTAAATATTAATATATTGTTTTATATAATATATACTTACATGTTTTCATGGGCGTAGCCAGGATCTCAGTAAAGTGGGGGGACCATAAATTTCAATTGAAATTTGCAATTAATTTTATTATCATTGGTTTTACTTGCCAAGCTGTATGTAGTAAGTACGCCTGTGGACACTGTAACTCCCAATAGACTGAGTGAGAATATAGCCATGAAATATGGAAGGTGAATCCAGAAGCACATAAGGGCCACATATCTAGGTTTTCAGACAAGTCAAACCATTTTAAATATAGGCCATCCTTTTGATTTGGTTATATTTTACAGCCAAATCTGCATACCGATGCAATAGCCTCACTGTTATTAAAAAAATATTTTTATAATTAATTTTTAAGTTAACTAATATTTGGTGCATTCCAGCAGCATTCAATTCAAGTTCAACTAGTAACACCTACAGTTATACTTCCCCAGATATACAAAGTATAAGTTACGTAATCGGCTAGAAATTCGTTGTTGAGTTTTCAGCGGAATTTCATGTTTTCCGTCCTAAATAAAATAAGAATGTCACGACTGTTCATGAGAGTGTGTGTGCGTATGTGTCTTTAAAAACAACTGCCGATAGATGATTTTTTCGACAAGAAATTTTATATGTTGATCTGATTGCTGTAAAGACGATACCTATTGCTTTTCAGCTAAATCGGCTGAAGGGAAAAAGATCAACTCCAAAACCCTAATAACCCACCCTAATGGACACGAAACATTCACACATATACATTGAGTATAGGCCATGCGGGCTAGAGCGTAGGGCTTTGGTCGCATGTTCCCACCATGGTTTGCGGGTTCGAAGCCCGCCCGGGAGTGAGTTTTATTTCATAGATAGAACTCCCTCCCGGGGCCATGGATGTCGTAAATAACTAGTAAATTACACAATGACATGGCTAATATGCATCGTACATAAGGCCAAAAAAAATATTTATTGAGTGGGCTCTCATTAGGAAGGGCCTTAGTAAGACACCAATTGATTTTCAGCAAATTCTGTCGATTGATCTTAGAGAGAGGGGGGAAAACGAGCCTATCAATTCGCGCTGGAATTTTCTGGTTTTAGTTTTTACTTATTAAGACCGAAATACATTCAAAACGTTGAATGTCATTGCTTTAGGTTTAGGCTATAAGCATTGTGTATTTCGAAGGGCCTTTTTAAAACTAAGACCGAACCCCTCCCTCTCTGATCCTCTCTTTCCCTTCGACCGATTCCGCTGAAAATAATTAACTGTCGTCCTTATGGGTTTTTGAATTTACATATGAAATTTTGTAGAGTTACATTCATTACAAGGGCGGTTATTAGAGTTTTTGTAATAAGCTTCCCTTTCCACTTGGCCGATTTGGCTGAAAATGTCGATATATTCATTATATCGAGAGTTATCGTGTTCGCAGAGAACAACGATAGACAGATTTTTTTTTCTTTCATTTTTGGAATCAGGGTTTCGAAAACATGCAATTTTGGTGAAAACTCAACTTCGAATTTCTGACCGAATAGATAACCTGCTCTATATTTCATATAGCTGGAGATGTAAAACCCTATTTTACTATTTATATTGGAAGTGAAATTTGGATGAAGGAGTGTAGCAATGTTTAACTGTCTAAGGAACCTCGTCCTTCCTTCATATTCAATCTGTACCGAGGTAGGCCCACATCAGCTCTCCATTGAACCACAACACTTCTACCGCCAGCAGCTTATTTCTAGCATCATCCAACTTAAAGTTACTAACCAAAACAATTCCAGCCACTTCCAGACTAGCTGAAACTGGGCAAGCAGCTGCAGAGAACTTTCAGGATAGAAAAGTATGAAAATCAGGAAATTCAAAATAAAAGACTGGGAAATAGGGATTGTAGCTCCTGTTTATATTGATAACGAACAGTCACAATCATTGCGACGTGGATTGAAAAATCCGAAAATATCTACATTTGTTCAAACCTTCGCTTGATTTATGCCTAGCATAATATATAATATATTATATTAGCGGCAGTTGTCTAGCACATACTTATGTATATCAATAATTGTTGCAACATGCAGTTTCCTCCCTAAACTTCAAAATTGGAAATTGTATTGCTCAGAAATAGCTAGCCAAAAAGGGATACCTACACACCAAAGTACAGTATTTGGTCCAAATAGGACCATTGTCATGGAAGGTAAGAAGTAGAAACAACGGACAAACACGCAAAACTACGCACGTACATACATAAGTACATTTTCTATTCGATTTGATTGGAATGATAACATCGAATAATCCCTAAAACTTTTCTTAAAAAAGCAAAACGCAACTTCAAATGTTTTCCCTATGGGAATGTAAAAATAAATACAGAAGGAGATTCAAAAATAAAACACATGTGATACGTGATATTTTAAATGGGGTTATTTTTTAAGATGGCGCGACCAAAATAAAATTAACTTCCCACCACAACAAATGTTGCCCCCCACAACAGGGTTTAGGGTTTGTTTAGAAGAAATACATGATTGTACCCAAAATAGGAAAGGAGGAGTGGCCAAGGGGCGTGGCTGCACATAGCCAATCAATAGACAGTTCCATCTCCAATAATATACTACTTACTTTGATCACTATTACTTTATAAATTCACTAAACTTTACTCTTTAATTTTTAGACGTATATATCAAATTATATATTACACAATGAAAACAACCGGTCAAGTATGGAGTGCAGAGGCTCCTATGGCTGATGTTATATTCCGACGGTTTCGTTACGGTCAGCTAAGACTTTTGAGCTGATTATAGGCAATGGCGCGCACCCCAGCAAGTGCCGCACCTCATCTCACCAAAGCATAATAACCTCTGAACAATGGTTCAATCTGAAAACTAAAAAAATCGTAGCATAAACGATATGAAATGTCGCAAAAAAATTAGTGAAAAGTATGTTGGATAGTAAAACTTTTAAGTAACCATTATAGAATCATTAAATAACTATTTGACAAACTTCTTGTCAACTACAGATGAGCTATTTGGTAAATTTAGCGTGCCATCAAATTGGTTTTTAATTGTTCACTCAATAAAGGATTGACGAATGTCGATCGCAATAGATTTCCTTGACAATTCCCATAAAATGCATAAACTGAAGAAATTGTAAATTTTTAGCTAAAAAAGCTGCTGAATAGAGGGTGGTACGCCATTTTTTATTTCAAAAATATTTTAAAATTATATATATATAATTATATGTATTTAAAATGTACTCACTGAATATTTTCAACGATTTATAATACCGATGTAAAGCGTGTCGACAACTCTTCCCCCTCCCTAACATTTATACCCGCCTCCCACGTCAAATAAATGTTTGTTAACAACAATTACAAGGAGACTGTGTGTGGGCCGAAGACACACATGTATAAACAAATGCGAAGTTTAAAATCGATAGATAAAGCTGTGGTTCCTTAGAAACAGGGCAGTGATAGGCAAAAGAAGGACGAACATACAACCGAGTGACATAAATATTCTTGTTGGAGACTACGGACACAAAAAATTAATAAATAAGAAAACGAAAAATATAAAAATAAATAATGTACAATAATAAGAGAAACTACTAGCAACTAACTGATGTGATAATAATTATATTTTAATTTACATTGAAGTGGAAAATGACTAGTAACTTAGTTTATGTGGGACAAACAATGGGACATGTGGTAAGGATTTCGTCAGGGTGATGTTGGGCGAAGATATCAATAAGGCGATTAGCCTCCCGAAGGCCGCTAAGCGAGGCGCCCCTCAGGCCGGAGGGCTCGGGGGCGGATGCCTCCCCTCCGAAGAGCAGCACCGGTGGCAGAGGATCTGGGTAGGGGACGGGGCAAGCCAGCTCTGCTCGGAGCTCCGAGTTGGTGTCCGGGGAAGAGAGCCCCGAGAAGAACCGGGGGTTGGACCACTTCGACCTGCCAACAGTCACCAGGTCTCAGTTCAATATGGACTACTCACCTGGGCGGGTTCCCGCAGATGCAGTGTAACTTTACGAAACTTTTACGAACGAATTAACTCCCTCAAGTGTTTCTCGAACTTTCCTGGCAGCGAAACACTCAGGGGAATCTACACAATCTACGGACTACCTACCCATTTTAAGCAATGTATATTTATATAGAAAATAAATATTATAATGCTTATATGTATAATACATTTAAAACAATGCATATCATATATATAAAGCTGAAAATGTCTGTGCGTTGTACCGCTATAACTCACGAACGGCTTAATGGATTTGATTAATTTTTTTTTTAATTTGTTCGTCATCGTCTGTGGAAGGTTATAGGCGTATTAGTACCTCAATATCTGGTCCATCCCAGCATCCACCTATGCAATCTTTGTAACTCAAAAACCACTGCAATGATTAATGAGGAATCTTTTTGAATAGATAAGTTTTATCTACCGGAAGGTTAAGGTCTATTTTTTAATCAACCCCTGGTCCATCCCAGCATCCACTTACGCAATCTTTGTAACTCGAAAACCATTGCAACGATTAATGAGAAATCTTTTTGAATAAATTAGTTTTAGCTCCAAAGCTAGCGTTACTACAGTTGAAGGACTATAAGCCTTATTCCGCATGAATAATTGAAAATTATAACATCATGAATGTACTGTCGAGGAACTGAATAGCCTTATAGGAGATATTGGGAGAAAAGTCAAAGTTCCTCGGGCAACGCCGGGTATTACTGCTAGTGTATTTATAAACAAAATACGTTAAATATCAAATTCTGTATTTTATACGTTTTATTATCAAAATAATAAAATTCCTGTATTAATTTTCATGATAAGCTGAGGTTGTCAAAAACATATTAACACATCTAAAAATATAATACACTGTATTGTATAGCGAAGACAATTTGAAAAACCTTCAACTTGTGAAGAGCCTTTCTTATAAAGATACATTATACTTTCCTACATTTGTTTAACCTTACGCCTTGAGTAGAAAAAAAAAGAAGAAAATATCCTCAAATTAAACGATGCGTTAGTTCCAAGTTTTTTTTTTATCCCCTTCAGACCACGAGTTGCCGACCCTTGACACATACTGTTCGATGTTCTACAAACAGTGCGTCGCCTCACATATTTTTTTGGAACCCTGTTGCTACCAACATAAAGCCGGGTAGTTATTATAGATTATAGCCGGTCGTACTAGTGGTTGATAGGGACAGTGAACAGAAAACTGTGAGATACCTAATGATCCGTTGAGGTGGTGGCAACTTGCCCACCTTGAGTCCTTTCTCCATTAGCTCATGTATCAGAGAAATGACATCTAGACTAGGGGTCCGTTCCATGACGACAGCCTCAGGGCCGCTCACTATTGCCTCCAGGGTCCGCTCGCTCCCCGCCACCTGTTTGATTTCCTTCACTCCTTTAGACCAACCTGCAATCATTTTCTGATCTCACATGGATTTATTATCATTATAGATGTAATACTCTCTGTTGAGTGCTAACATTGGTATAAATCTATTTATTTATTTTTTTTTTAATTCAAAAACGTAGAATGATTCCAATCTCTAAGAAAATAATGCAACCATGAAAATAGCATCCGTTACTTTATCCAATGTCAATGAAAATTGGAAAGGGGATTTAAAATATCCTGAAGTTAGGATGTGTTTGTCATTGAGAAGACGGTAGTCCGACAGGAAGGGGTCTGGAGCGTAGATGAGGAAGAAGTTCTGGTCTGTACTTTTTAAATTTCCGGGCGCGATTCTGAAGATATGAGGCCTTGTTTTACTTATCGCCTCAAGGTGCCTGGATACTGTCATGCAGCTCATCCCAAGCTCCACCCCATGGATCGCCTGCCTCGCATTGGCTTCGATTGGACAGCTCACCGTCGTCCACCCGGGACAATGGTCTTCACTTCGATTGGACAGCTCACCGTCGTCCACCCAGGACAATGGTCTTCACTTCGATTGGACAGCTCACCATCGTCCACCCGGGACAATAGTCTTCACTTCGATTAGACAGCTCACCGTCGTCCACCCATAACAATGGTCTTCACTTCGATTGGACAGCTCATCGTCGTCCACCCAGGACAATCTTCCCCTTCTTCAATTTCGAGACAAAAGTCCCCATCACAAAGTTTTCAGAACCAACAGTGAAACGTCCATACATTTTTGAAGGGAATCGTTGTATTAAAATACCCGCTCGAGTTTATATCTACCTACTCCAATCCGTTTTTCCATCCGACGTGTGAGAGTGTTTACACATAAGCCTCATAAAATGAAAGCAATGCTTGGCAAGCACACGACATCGCACAGGCTCGGGAGCATTGCTTAACGTCCCATCCGAAGGTTGGCGTGCTCAAGTTTTTCAACTCCCAGGTAAAAAACCTAAGGGCCTCGGCCTAGTTTCGAATCTTAGATCTTGAACTCAGTGGACTAGCACGCTACCTCTGGGCTACCGGCGCCCTCGAAATAATTTGATATATTTTTGGAATATATTTATACTTAAAAAAAAAAAGACTATCTATCCCTAAAATAATAATTCTCTGAGGAAGGTGTTATACGAGTTCCACGTTATTGCCTATGTGGAGGCGGTAGTAGGGCGCTGTCAGCGGCGGTGTTGCGATGGTCGTGCCAGGACGAATATTCTGACTTTACTGCTCATAATTTAATAATGGGGGGGGGGAGGATACCTGGAATTTGAAAGCTCTAATAAAACTTGTGATGAACAAAAGTAAGAGCCTTTCGGACCAATTAGACCAGCGTCATGCACTCTAGGTTAAAGAAAATTGTAGGAATTTGGAGCATGTTTATTGTAGAATTTAAATCTCCTTAAAATGCTTTCTTCAGCAAGAAAGTATGTCCTTATAAGAAGAAAAGGCATGCCTAAACGAAGTATAAAAAGCAGAGCTACGAGATAATTCGTTGAGTCTTGAGAATACATCATATGAACAGAAAAGAGCATATTTCATATGTTACAACTCAATATTTAAGGGATGTGAGACTGTTAATGAGCCTCATTCCCTCCTATAAGCATACTTTACTCACCACTCAGGGCTAAACAAGAAACGTACCTTTCCTGGCCTCACACTCTTCCTTGGTGAAGGTGAGGTTAACTTCGCCCGGAGCCCACACCCAGAACGGCTCCGGGTAGGTGAGATAGGCTCTGTTGGCCTGTAGGAACTCCAGCTGCTCTATCGCCTGGACCTTGTCCCGAGGGAGAGGCGGGAAGAACATTGTATTCACTGACTTCTTCAAACTTCCCAGGGAGCAGGTTATCAGTAGATACTCCCCGGGGTACTCCGTACCGTCACGGCATCTTGAACACATCCCAAAAATCAATCTCTATTGAAGAAACATGAGGGATCATTTTTTTAAGTATATCTACGAAGGGTGCATCAGGGCTTCCTTGCATCCTAAAATGAGCATGCTTTCCTCCTGCCATTGAAAACGCTTTTCATTTTCCTCCCGTTCCTGAAATTTTGGATGTACCAACTTAGAAACTTATGATAATTTTGCTTTTGCGAATTTGAAAGTGCCATAAATTAGGACCGCTGATGTATGGAGCAGCTGGAGAGACTCACTCAGCCTAACATCTGGTTGAAAGAAAACTTTTATATATTCAATAAATTGTATCATTAAATCAGTTTTTTGTTTTTTCGCACTGTTCTTTGCGGTCCTGTCCTGATCCAGAGGTTTCTCACAAATGCCTAAGCTATCACTTGTTCGGAATATTAATATTTTCAATAGTTGTGGAACACAAAACATCTTCTAGCCGAAGCCTCTTTCTAACTAAGCTCTTACAAGCACATCTCAAGTTTCCAAACTGGTTTCGTTTCAATGGTTTGCACTGTTTTATTGATTCATATGAGCGTGCTCTGTAAGAATACAAGATGCGATGACCATTACCTCACGATGACCCGAGGGGACTGGGACATGGTGACGGTGCCCCATCTGATGCAAACGGCCTCCTTCTGATAGAGTATCCGGTCCGGACCCAGAGCGTCGATCAGGGGAGCCACAGTGGAGCCTTCTCCCAGCGGAACTTTGGCGTCTCCTGGACCCATCGCATAGGCACCGAAAGTGTCTTCTTGCACCTGAACCAAACCAAGTATGTTCCAAATTAAAATACAGAAAAATTATTGTAATATTTTGAATTTTTTTCACGATTAACAATTCTTTCTTATACGTACGTTTATTACAACAAATCGTACATAAATTACACTACGTAACAAAATTTGACGAAGTTTTTGTTGATCTTAGTTTTTTAGTGTTTATTGCTTAATTTGATGATGCTGATTAACTAACTAAAATCAGGACTGTGGTTGAAATTAATTAATATGAATTATATTATTATGATATTAATTAATTTGCGTAGTAAGATGATAAAAAATTCATTAAATTGTACCAAAATTGATTAGTACTCCACAATAATTCATGCAAGTGACTGTGGAATCAAAATCACGCCTGTTGGTAATGTACGTTTCACTGTAAATTAAAGAACCGGTATATAGACATACATAGCATCCACTTACAGAATCACAGATCCAAGAAATAGCCATTTAAGAGCAAAACATCTTAAGAAAAAATAAAAAAAGCTAACCGTAAAAAATAATATTTAGAACTTGCCTCCTGTTCTCAAAATCGTGGGTTCGAATCCGATCGAACACGTTGTCCATGGAGGGGACGTTAAAAGGCGGTCCCGAGCCTGTTCGATCAGGTACGTTTTAAAGACCCCTGCCCTAATTAAACCTGGGCAAAATTTAGCACTTCTACAATAGTCATGCTCATGTCATGCGACGAAAGAGTGCTCTGGCAATGGGCGATATATAGTTAAAGCCCTCTTATTTGGAAGGTTAAAAGTGTCGTCATACGCAACAACCAGCAGTGTCCTGAAAGGCTGAAAGAGGCAGGCTTGTCCCGTGGCAGTTCCGCTTGGGGAAGTTTTAGAAAATAGCTAGAAATAAAAAGAAAACTAAATGAGAAGATGATGAGAGTGAATGCTTTATTTTTCAAAAGCATTTGAGCAGAAAACTCGGTTCACTTGTGAAAGTTGTGTAAGAAGACTGAATATGGGTTGAATGATGTTTTGTAAACTGGAGATGTTGAGGAGGGAAAAGGTTATAGGTATCAAAACAAATTTTTTGCTCTATAATTGATAATTTCGCATGAAAAACGGTGATTGAGGGCTTAAAATAATAAGCTCAATCCAAGAAAGATATGGTATACTGAAATTTTGGTAGCGGAATTTTGTTACCAAAATAGAAAATTGGAGTATGAAAATTGACCTAAACAGTACCAAAACAAGGAAATTACAAGGAAAATAGAAGCATTTAGGCAAAAGTGGTCAAAATTGTGCTAAATGAGTAAGAAGAAGATGTGAAATAAGGTAAATGAAGTTATAACTTCATAATAACCAGGAGGGGTTTGGCATAACCTATCCTATAAAAAATAGATGCATGCAAATAATGTTAGATGAACAAGGTTCGGAAAAGGAATAATAAAAAAAGAAAGGAAGGCTTCAAATATTGAGTAGGTAAATATTTGACAACTATAATATAGTTAGTAATTAATAATAAAGAACGATTTGTTAAATTTTTTTTGTTTTCAAGGGTGGTACTATCATGCCGATTTTAGGGCAATCATGGTGCATTTCATTGGGAATAATAAACTAAATCTTGTTATAAAAAGATTGGATCTGTGATAAACGTCGAAGGAAGAGAAAATGGTTGGAGGGACTGGTGGAGTTGGTTGTGAGTGTCAGTGTCAGTGTGGAGGGGGAGATGCTAGGTGGAGTTGGTTGTCAGTGTCAGTGTCAGTGTGGAGGGGGTCATGGAGGGGGAGATGCTAGGTGGAGTTGGTTGTCAGTGTCAGTGTCAGTGTCAGTGTGGAGGGGGAGATGCTAGGTGGAGTTGGTTGTCAGTGTCAGTGTCAGTGTGGAGGGGGAGATGGAGGGGGAGATGCTAACTGTCATCATTACAATATTTTTTATATGATGCTTAATATTTATATGATCATCTGTTTATGAAATCCGTTATCAATTAAAAATAAATTAAGAAGTTCTGGGTTCATTCGTTTTTTACAAGAATATTTCTTCAGTACCACAGTAATCCATGAATATCCCCAATACTTTCTGTTTACTCCTACTTCGTTCCTTTTTGCATGGTTACCATTTCCACCACATCCTGTCGTCGTTGCTTCTTGATATTATACAACACCCCCGTTCTCTCTCTTTACTGTATAAGCCGTGTCTTACCTTAAGCTTAGAGCTGATAAGTGCTGAGATGGCGGCCATGATCCTCGCCGTAGTCACTCGGTCGTCCTTGCTGCTTCGCCGTCCCTCCTGTTCCGAGCGCAGGCTGATGTAGCCCGGCGCTCGAATCCGCGCCTCCTCCTTCTCTTGGCCCAGGTGCTTCATGGAGGTGTACGTCCGGAACAAGACAGGCAGAGGAATCGAAGAGTCCAAGAGCCCGGATGTTGGATCACTACCTATTAAAAAATGTATTAACATAAGTATTTGATATGTCAAAGGTAGAAATACATTTGTTTGGTTTAGAAATAAAAGGTTTTATGTGAAAAAAAACTGTTCAAGTAAAAATTTGGGCGGAGAGAGAAGATGCGTGCAGTTTTTTCCCCCATTTTCCAATGGTAGAGCCGGCGGACATGACCTACAAACTCGCGAGCAAATAACATAACCAGACTTTAGTTGATTAGCTTCAAAGTACTTTTTCGCACAAAATTCATTTTGAAAAGTGAAATCTACCAGAAAGGAAGGAGAAGGGAGCACAGAAACTAAAGCGGTGTCCTTAGCAACTAAGGCTAGGTAGAAACTAGGCTAGATGTAAGTCACTACGAGGGTAAGCGTATTTACATTTTTTTTTAGTTCACCGCCAATAGTGTACCTAATAAGGTAATAGGTGAACCTTTGTATTATATCTCAAAAGAATCGTCAGTGAATCACCGGTAGTGTACACCCCCAGCGTGAATTAATGCACTATGTTTTCGCTCTCCCTCTGAACACACGTTTTTGTAGAAAATCAATAGGTGTCTTACTCAAGGACTTCGAAGTCATCATATTAAATTTCGTGTTAATACATAATATGTATTTTTGAATTGAGCCTCCCTCTTTTTCGGCTGATTTCGCTGAAAAATTATATGTAGTTCTAATGGGATTTTGAATTTACGTATGAAATTTCGTGCCAATATAATCATTAAATCGGTAGTTATTCTGGTTTTTGTTTTAAGGTCCGACATACATCCACTTTTCTTGTTGAAACCTTTATTCGCTTTGAATGAACTTTGGTATCTGTGAATTGCTGGTCAACTTATAAAAAACCTTATAAGCATTTTTTTTAAATTTCATTCAAAGAGGTGGTTAAATTTTAAAAACCCTTTGATTTAGGGTGTAGAGAGGCGGTGAGCTATGCCTCGAGACCAGTGCTGCCGCTAACCTGCTTGTTTAGGGCTTTCTTACTTTCTTTTACTTTAGTATAACGAAGAATTGTAATTCTTAGGGCGAAAATTCAAGTTTTCAACGGAATTTCAAGTACAAAGTTCCCCTGAACACGATCTGACCATTTTCGCGATGACGTAGTAGGTATTAGAAAGTCAAGTTATGGTGATCCCATATTTTTTTTTTACTTTGTTTCTGGTAATTATTTTCAATACCCGTGCTCATGAGCCCTTGGTTGAGCTCGTCGGCCCTAACGGACTAACCTATAGGTGGAGGTATAACGCCGTCTTCCAAGCCGACCCTCAACAGTGGATGGTCCCAGGAGAGCGGTTGTTTCCCTTCCCCTCCCAACCCGAGCTCCACCACAGAGTCTTCGGCCCATGACGACCTGACGCGACCTCCAGCCCTAAAACCATACACAATTAAAACCAGTAGAAGAAAAGTGGGTTGCATCAAATTTAATATTAAATTTTATCTATGTAGGGTAGACTGGGACAAAAATAAAAGAAGGACTGCCGCACACTGCCATACACCACTCTCCAACTAGTGGAGAGGGGAGGCGGGGGTGAGAGACCAGCGCTGATCCTCCCACCACACTGCCCAACCATCCGCTGTCCAGGTGGCGGGGCGTCGAAAGGGCAGAGAGGCGTGAGGGGAGAATCCGGTCATCACCAGCACTCCCTTAAAAATGGTGTGTGAAGAAATAAATAATAAAATAAAATGAATAAATTAATAAAACACAAAAAATAGAAATACAATAATAATAAATAAATAAAAGGTTAGATAAAACATATTAAAATTTAAAACAAATAGAAAATACAAATTAAAGTAGATCGCAAGGCCAACGCCGCCTGAGCCGAGAGGTGGATTTGATGAGGTCCTGGACAAAAGGAACTTTGGGGTCGTTATGGAGTGTGAGGTTGGAAACAAAAAAGTACAATGGTTTTATGGACTTTGGATTGTTGGAAGGATTGGATCCGCTTGATGTTTGATGGCTTGGCTGAGCCCCATAAGTCCATTTCGTTCGTATAATTGTTTTGTATATTGTAAGTTTGTTCTCTGTAGACAGTTTACATTTTCTGTTAAGAAGTCTGTATAAGTGTCCGAATTGTTTGTTCAGTTCTTTGGCGTTTCAGTCGAGTATGAGGGTTCCAAGTTGGTCGGCTGTCCAGGTAGAACCCAAGATAGCGTACTTGGTTGGAAATAGGAATTGGTTGAACAGGACTGAAGGACATGATTGCCGCCTGAGGGTGAAGTTGATGTGGACACATTTCTCCTCATTGACTTATATTCTCCACAGCCTGCACCAGTTTTCCATCTCCATATCATGGAGATGCTTTTGCAGATTTTGGGATGCAAAAATATCGGATTTGTTCCTATCTGATGCAGCCCAACAGCCATCGTCTCGGTATATTGGAGGGGAAGGGGTGTGATACGGATATACGGTAGTACTTTTCTTTGAGGAGTCGGGTGAGGCGGGTATAGTGCGAGCGGTCAGAAGTATAATGCGTCCTTTGCCAGGTGGCTCGGGCAGGACGTTTGGAGGAGATAAGGCCGAGGGGAGGGGGTGATTTCTGGAAGGAGCTCTGTGAGGTAACTGAATGGAAACTTTCCATACGCTCTCCTGGATAAAAGTGATGGGGTGTTGGACTGCATCATCTAGGTCTTCCGGGATTTTTAGGTCTATGAAATTTTCTAAGGTTGTTCGAAAAAGGAGCCAGTCGGTTGAGCCTTGGATTAGGGAGGGGGGAAGAGGTTTTGGGATGGGATGCAGGCTAAGAGTAAGAAGAACAGGACTGTCGTAATATAAAGGTTAAACAAGTTCTTTGTTTCTGTTTATTTTATTAGCTATCCACTATATCGACTCAGATCGTAGAAATGTATTCTGTCGAAGTTATGGTAGTTCAATTTTTATACGCTTTAATGATAATACTGGATTTCGTTTCATGTAAATTAGTGTACTCCCCAGGCAACGCCAGACACTATAGCTGGTAGATATATAAAATGAATACATCGAAATCCATACATCGCTCCGAGGAAATTCTCCATTATAGTACCTGGAGTCAGCCTCGAGAATGACCACATTGTTGATGCCTCCCTTGACCAGCTGGTTGGCGGCAGTGAGGCCAGCGATCCCTGCACCTAGGATGAGGACACGGGGTCCTGGAGGCGGAGCCCATTCCGCAGGCTGCGACTCAGGGCTCGGCTCTTCGGGGATACATGGCTGCAACCCACAAAACCAATACTAATGAGAATCTTTAATGGGCATTAATACAACAATGGAATGGTCGGCTGGTTTTCGTAACTTGGAACTTGACATTTAAGTGACCACGTTAGGCTTGCCATTCAACTGTCATCCAATCAAATATATTGTTATAACATATCTACACATGACAAACATTTAATCAATGAATCCCATTGGGTAGTAGGCAACTGAAGCCGGTTAATTTTACCCTCCACTATCAACTGTCAATTCCCAACTTACGAAAACCAGACCTAGATAGGAAACCAAGAAGCAATTCTCTGAACTCGTTATAGCCACCTTGCATGGAAGCGATTCTTTTTTATCTCATGGCTTGTAATTGTCAGTTTCTTGGACTTCTACTCAAGTGACAGTTTTTTATATTTTCTTTAGATTTAACGTCGCATTAACTAATGGCTATTAGCGACGGGTCATCTAATGGTTAGCCGTTCTATTCTGGGTAGCTGGCAGGACATCGGGATTCGAGCCCGGCTCTTTGCGTTCTTAGGTAATGCCCTACAGACCCCTATATCTCTAGAGCACTTTTCTCCCTTCAGAATCAATCATTCAAAAGCGCCGAACAAGGCATCCCCCAGAATCCATGATAAGCCCCATCTTGAAGAGCTGCTAGCAAAGAAAGCTAAGTTATGCTACAATCTGCTCCCGAAGATGAAGGCCAGAGATGTGCCAATCCACATCAGGCCCCAGATAAAAGCAGAAGAGATAGCTCCACCATCAAGCAGTCTGCTCCTTTGAAGGGGAAAATTCCCACTCCCCGGCCTTCTAAGAACGTGGCTGTACCTCAGACCAGCGAAGAAGTACTCCATTTTTTTATGAAAACTCACTGATGCCCCCCCCCCCCCTCCCTGGTGGGTTGAGGGTCGGCAAAACAGTGGTAGCGGCATTTCATCCACCTCATTATCCAACGTAACGGCAATCACGGGCGCATCAACCAGAGCTGCTTGAGTGAACAGAAGGAGCTCGTAGGTGTATTTTATAGCGTTAGGCTTAAGATCCATCTCATCTATCAA
The DNA here is from genome assembly GCA_963662175.1 of Aradus depressus. Classification (NCBI taxonomy): domain Eukaryota; kingdom Metazoa; phylum Arthropoda; class Insecta; order Hemiptera; family Aradidae; genus Aradus; species Aradus depressus. Next base: position 58,942,955 of record OY759215.1, on the reverse strand, counting down.
GCATCTGATGTAACGGTAATGGAGGGCACCCAATCTAGGGATGCTGGAGTCAACAGAGGGGTATAGTAACACCTTATTATAATGTTTTACTAAAAACCACCTCAGCCTGAGGAAGTATTCAACGTTATAATAACCTGGGGGTGGCGGGGGACGAATGAAGATATTAGTTGCGGAACTATCTAGCGTGAGGCTTAAAATCCACCCTTGCCTGGAGCTAACACTATAGGAGCATCTATCGTTACAGTAATCGCGGATCAAACTGTGAGTTTAGTATGTGAGCTTTCCAACATGGTGTCTGTCATTTTTTTCACTAATACTGCATGTCATTTTTGTGCTGTATTGTATTAATTTAATATAACGATGTCAATTTTTAAGACCATACAGGGATGATACGAAGGTTCCGGGGGCGGAGCTGGCAAGCAGGGGCAGAGTATATAGTTAAAAATAGTTTGAAATGTGACAGGACTTGGTTACCTTGGAAACGACAGACGGGCAGGGTTTGTAGATGCATATGGTGGAGTCGCCTCCCTTGTTTGGCGCTGGAGGGGGAGTGCACTTCTGGGGCGAGTCGCATGGCCCCAAAGAAGCCTTACATTCCTCTTTGTCTTCTTTACTCACCTGTCCACCATCTTTTTTTTCATCCTTGGCAAATCTTCGTCTAATATCAGACAAAAAAAAAAAAAAAAAAAAAAAAACTATTTTTTTTAGAATAAGTTAAAAACTATCTAAACCTATCCCTGCCAACTTGGCCAGGCAGGACGAGCTCCCTACAAGTATATACCCCATCAAAATTGGTAAAAACGGAAACAAGACAGTGTCTGTTTGTCATTCTGTCCCAGCATTATAACTTTTGAACCGTTTAACCTAGAAAGCTACAATTTAAAATGTGTTAGGTCTTATGTGTCCACAAACATAGCGTCAGGGGCGTAGCCAGGATTCTGAGCAGGGGAGGGGGGCAAAGTTAGGCTACAGGGGTGGGGGGTATAGACTCCCGGGGACAGGGGGCACAGCCCGCAATTTCCGTGGTTAGCGCTGCAGACATTTTGTTATTCATTTGGGAGACTCGGACTCCTAGAAGCTTCCCCTGAGGTAACCACTGACTGTAATTCTTTAGCTGACTTTACATGAGCAGCAAAAATGCAAAACGCAGCAGCAAATGCACGTTGTGGTTTCTGTGCTTTTAGAATTAAAAATGACTCACAGCCAATAGCGTGCATTTGCTGCTGCTGCGCTTTGCATTTAAAGCTTGTTTACCAGTCATATTCCCGATCTTTGTACATATTTATAATTTTCTTCTCCAATACTCTACCTTCCCTGCCCCCTGGAAAGAAGCCTTTGTTCTCCCTCTCAACAAAATCTTTAATCCTTTAGCTAAAAAAGACTTTCGCCCAAGCTCCCTGCTATGTTCCTCGTGCAAACCCTTAGTTCATTCCCAACTCTCAGATTTCTTTTTTGCCAACTAACTCCTGCACCCTTTCCAATCTAATTTCCGACCCGGGTAAGGGATTGAAACTGAGGCACTGAAACTAACGGAAGATTTAAGATACTGACTTTAGAATGGTACTCTTCGATTTTCACAAAGCCTTCGACACCGTTGATCACTCCTTTCTCCTCACCCAGCTGGCCAGTCTTCTTGTCTCCAATAGCATCCTCCTCTGGCACCAGTCCTACCTTGCATGTCGTTGGCAGTCCCTCAAGTTTCTGAACTCTCCACCCTCGTCCTCACCTCCTCTACCCTGAAGAGTCCCCCAGGGCTCATCCATACTTTCCTCCCTCTTCGACCCTCCCACACCTATCAGATTTTGAAAGTACAACCTCTACACGCGGATGACCTGCAAAATTTATCCTTTTTCCTCCAATTTTCTTTTCGCTTCTCATGTATCCGGTCAAACAGAACAAACTCCTTCTTAATCCTGACGTCCCAAGCGACCATATTAGACAAGAAACTCTTCAATAATTATTTGACTCTCCCTCTATTAACGCTGGATAACACCTATATTATTAACTTCGAGTACACTTCCAGTGTTACTATCTGGTTATAATCCTTTTCCCGGAAAGACCATATATCCTACATTTCCCATAAATCCTTTCAATGCACAATTTAAAAGTTCCCATCACTCTTTATCGCAAAGTTCAACTTCGCAACTCCTCTCACGTCTTTCCTCACATCAACTATGGGTTGAACTCCAACAAACCTTGAACATACGTCAGATTTCATCGTCCTCGAAATAATCAGTGCCTTCTCATATTCAAGTATGATTGGTGAGAGAGGACCGAGTCTCATTTCCTACTTAATCACTTACGACCCCATGCAAAAAAACAATATTACAATTTATAATAATAATGACCACTTACCCAAATGAGCTTATAAACCTTGAGGCATTCTGTATTGGAGTGAACTTCTTGAACATATTGTACACGTAAATATGATCATTGGTAAAAATACTTATATAAAAAAACTTTTCAAGTCTTCATTAATTCAAATAATTAATTTCGTATCAAAAAATGATTATCTATTGATTAATAAATGAACGAAAATAATATACAACACATTGTACGTATAAATATAATTATTACACATGAATGTCGATATAACCATTTATTAATCGCTAAATAATTAATGCACTTTAAATGATAATATTTCTAACCTGGCTAATAACTGAATGATTTACCTTAAATTTGTATTTATTTATTTATCATATAATACATCAAAATAAAAATAAAAAACAATAATTGAACTCTTTTTTCGTTGAGAAAAATATTCTTCATTAGTATGGAGGAGTTCATATATTTTCTGTTGAATCAGCTACAAATGAAAAAGGGTCGGTGAGCCCTCTTAAGACTATATAGCTCAGGGCTTGCTGAGGAAGTTTCGAAGCCAATTCCTCTTAAGCCGTCGGAGAGGATTTTGTGGTAGTGATAGTGTAGATTGCTGTTTGGACAAGTGGGATGTAGGCTGTGGTCATTTTGAGATATAATATAGTGACTCTCTGTTGTTGGAGTGTGGTGACCAATGCTAATATGGAGGTCAGTGTGAACTGTGAGGTTGGGAACTTAAAAGGGACAGTTATGATTGTAAGGAGTATGCGGGACTGTAGGCTCTACTAACTACTAGATTAGGATTTTTAAGGATGTGTTTTAAGTTAGTAGGCAATATTTTCCATTATTCAATAAAATTGTGAATTTATGTAAGAAAATTAAAATTCATTTGACCTTCGAGGAAATAAGTAGTTGTGTACCACCTACCAAAATCTCTAATAGGAAGAAGGATCAAGTTCATTCAAATAGTGCCCATTTCTCACTGTCCCAAAATGAGATGTCCTACGTGTAAAATTTTGAGAAACACCCACTATAATCAGTACTGTTCCTCATAGTTCATAGATACACTTTTCAATGGGAGTGACTGAAGAGGAAGCGTTTTCCAACTTTCCAGTTGTTTTGTTCATCTCACAACCTATTGGAGTTCACGTATGGAGTGTATGACGACGAGAGGCTTCCGTTCGTCAGACATTTTGGGACAGTGAGAAATGGGCACTATTTGAATGAACTTGATCCACCTTTCTATTAGAGATTTTGTTATGTGGTATACAACTACTTATTTCCTCGAAGGTCAATTTATATAAAATATTTTAAAGTGTCTCTTAAACCATTACAAATACCGCTCGCTTAGTTCTAATCGGATTGGTCGCTGAGATGTCCTATGTATAAAAGTTTGAGAAACACTCACTATAATCAAAATACTGTTCCTCATAGTTCCATTTTCAAAACGAGTAATCCATTTTTCAGGAACCGCGAAATTCTCTGCTCAAGTTACTACTAAAATTAAGTAATTTATGAACTCAAAGTAACAATGAAAGTCATCCCAATAAGATAAATGATGGGCGGGAACATGGCACGGTTTTTCGTGCCAATTGGTCCACTTCAGTTGCAATTCTTATCAAACGAAGTAACAAACAGCTCTATGCTTCAGAAAGTCTAATAATAATGCAATACAGAGTAAGGAATACTAGTAAAATTGAACGAAACGGACTTCATACCCCGATTCCTCGCCATCAAAATATATAATACATATTGATACTAAACTACTTCCATATTAAGAAGTCATATATGTAATGCGTTTTGAACATGAACTAATTTAACCACAAACATGTCTAACAACAAAAGGATATTTTTGACACTTGCGTGTAAAGAAAAAAGCGCAAGGTTACGGCATTTGTTTCGTCATAAACAATAAATGTCTTAATACACCTTAAATGAATCAGACTTCTGGTCCCACAATATGGGCATTTCATAACGTGAAAAAAAGAAAAAAGGTGATAAAAATTAGAGAACGCAATTTGAAAAAAAGAAAAATTATAATTTTTACAAATATACAGTAAATCGTAGTGCATTTTCAAGTTGTATACTCTCAGGGAATGGAAATCATCATTTCAAAAGATTTGGATTATTTTAGTACATTTAAATAATCAAACTAAACTAAATAAAAACAGCAGGTACATTATTCACAACATATAATACATCGTATGCTTTAATAATTGCATTTTTATTATTCAATCAAATTATGAATTTTTTTTTATTTTAGAGGATTAAATGTACAATTGGAATGAAGTTCAAAATAAGAAAATACATTATATTAGATTTTAATTTTCAAAATATCTATTTCGAAGAAAACCCAATAAATAGATTTTCCCTAATTTCAAAACAACTATAAACATATATTTTTAAAAAAATAAATAAAAATAACAAAACAATAATTTGAAAACTAAAAGAAAATGTAAAGCTCTTCATATCTATTCTAAAAAATTTTACAACATAATTCTAGCCTGTACAAGATATTTACATTAGTGGTTAACACAACTTTTCTCTTCTTTAAGAGAAAGTTGTGTTAACCACCGTTTCTTTAAACGTACAAAAAAAAAAAAATTATAATAAAAAAAAATGAGAGATCACATGAAATGCGCCATATTAAAAAAAAAATAAAAAAAAAAAAGTATTGTTCGTCCTAACAAGTAAAGAGACATTTACAGAGGGGGGAGTCCAGCTACTATTGCGACTCCCTGCTTCCACTCCTGATCCTTCCGCTGCACTGACAGGTGGCGTGGATTGGCTACTAGTGGTGGGGCGAGCCGGGACCTTCATCTGAGATATGGAGAGGCCGACCTGCTACTACTACAGTTCCCCGCTCCTCTCCCTATCTTTCCGCTGCACTGAGCTTGGTGGGGGTGAATTGGCTGCTGGGGGAGGATGTGTACTGGGTCCAGTATCTGTATCTGTTGATGAATGTGAGATCCACCGTCTAGGAGAGGAGTGAGGCCCGCTGACATGGGGAGGCCGACCTGCTCCTCTCCCGATCTTCCTGTTACACTCTGCTAGATGGGAGTAGTTTGGCTGGTGGTGGAAGAGACGCGCCGAGACCACCCTCTGAGAGGTGAGTGTGAGGCCCGCCGTCTGGGAGATGAGTGAGATCCGCTAGCCTCCTGATTTGGAGAGGCCGACCTGCTCCTACTGCGGTACCCTGCTTCCTCTCCTGATCCTTCCGCTGCTCTCCATTGAATGGGGGTTGGTTAGCTACTTGTGGAGGAAGCCCTCCGGGACCGCCGTCTGGGAGGTGAGTGTGAAGCCCGCCGACGAGGGGAGGCCGACCTGCTTCTGCTCCTACTGCGGCTCCCTACTCTTCGCTTCCTCTCCCGAGCCTTCCGCTGCTCAAAGTTCCGGATTTCTTCGTCCCACTCCGACTGCACGTTCCTGCTGTTATGTCCGCCCCCTCTAAATCGGCCCCGGGGGAACCTGAATGGCCCTCCCCTGAAGCCCCTCCTGCCTCCTCTGTCATGCGGCCCCCCAAAGCCACCTCTAAAGCCACCCCTAATTATGTGAGGGGGCGGTGGGCCCCCGCGGCCGCCCCTGTGCGGGGGCGGCATGGGCGGACGGCGGCCCCCTATCATGCTGCCCCGAGGGCCCTGCTCCCACTTGCGGTGGGGGGGCGGGGGGAGAGGGGGCCGGTGCTCCTTGTACTTTTCCTTCCTCTTTTTGTCCACAATGGGAAGGATAGCTGGGGGCGGATACTTGGTGCTGAAGTGGGGCACAGGAGGCGGGAGGGGCGGTGGTGGGGCCGGGAACATGGTAGGTGGAGGTGGCCCTACTGGGTAGAAGTAATGTCCCCCAGGCCCCGGGGTCCCCGTACCTCCTCCACTAGCACCACTCACTGCCACACTCGGGTACTCCTTCCTTTTCACTGCAGCGGCCTCCATCTCTTCTGCCTTCCTGATCAGGTCTGCCTCTGACAGCTGAGACAGAGCTGATTTTGGCTTTGGAGGTTCTGGTCTCTGCCTTGGATCCCGGTTTGTTCTCTCGTTTTTCACCTAAACATATGAGAAACGAATATAAAACTTCGATGAAGAATTAAGTGAAATCTTTCCTTACAAATAAATTCTTTCAGACCCGTGTGATATCCAGCACCAGTGTGCACCGAACTCAAATATGAGTTTTTCAAAGTTCTCATCTGTCCGCGATTATGGAATACCAGGTTTCAATTAGCAGTGTATGTCAGCTGCTTATTCAGACTGACTTCACTTTTGTACCTCATTTAGTTCCAACAAGATGTTCAGTGAAACAGAATGCATCATTCCGTTGTAGGTTATCAAATTACAATATTCACGCTTAACTTGAAGCTAATGATGAATCTAATTCACGCTAATTGTGATTATTTCATCAGAGTAACGTAATATTTTCAAAATATGATTGATTTATGATCATTTTTTTGTTGATTCAATATTCTCTTATTTAATCACAGACTATATGACAAACAATAAGGAGACAAAAATGGCCTGAATAATTTTTCATCGGTCCGAAACTAAATAGTAACCGTTTATATCATTGGCGTTTTAATGTTATTACATAGCCATCGCCTACGTGGAAACCAAGGCAAAAACTAGAGCTATGGTTGTTTTAGCGTCAGGACAAATCGATTAATCCCGATTGGAAAACAGCTTCCAATTATACATATATATGTGTGTATATATACAATGGTTACATATGAGCCCGACTCAACACTGGGAGTCATACATTTTTACTACCTTTGAGCTACTCAGTGCTTCCATGGCATTGGTGCAAAATAACAAGACTATCTATTTATTAGTACATCAAAGCATTGTTCCATCACCTATGGATTCCTTCAGTGAGTGATTTGATCATAATTTTCAGTGATTTTTTTTTTGTTAACACACTATTTTTTCAGGTTTTTTAATCTATTGAAAATGTCAGTATATATGGTTACTGTCCACGGAACGAATACGTGGATTCGAAATTGTATACATAGATCACAAAGATGACAGGTATTGATTTTCAACCAAGTTTTCTAAAAATTACATGTTCCGAATCGTTTTAAGACGGTTTAAGAAAACATCTGGCAAACCGGACGTCCTTCCTAAAGATTCATTTTTATAAAAAATGTGCATTTTGTTTAATCAGAAATAATAAGAGACATATTACAATGCTACTTTATCGGAATACATTTTTTTTTGAGTTCTGTGTTGATATAGTGGAAATACTAATAAATAAAATAAAATTATAGATAAAACACTTTTTTTTTCTTTTTTTTTGAACACTTATATAATATGTTTGTGGAATTAGACAATATAAGTGGTTCAAAAAAAAAAGTGTTTTATCTATCATTTCATTTAAGTATATTATACTTAAATGTGTACCGGTACATTTATATATATATTAAGTATATGTTTGTGGATAAGACAATATAAGTGTACAACAAAAAAAAAAAGTGTTTTATCTATCATTTTATTTTAAATACTACCTTATACTAAGATATAAGAAAGTAATGTCAAATAATTTTCGAGTTGGGGAAGCACATTGCCAATGATTTACCGACATATTTTTTCTGTTCCAATATTTCAAGAACAGAATGTTACACTGTGTCCTTTAAATAGATACCTACTATAACATACAAATATAACACAAGGACACTGTGTCCTTTAAATAGATACCATACCTACTATAACATATAAATATATTTTACCTCTTCTTCCTTGGTGGTGTCCTCCTCTTCCTCCTCCAGATATAAAGCCTTACTGCTCGTGTAGGCCTTGACTATGGGATCTGAGCTGGGATCAAGTGTCGAAGAGCCTGGAAGGAAACAGACTTAGATAACAGGTTCACACAAATATATCAACACATGTTATATCGAACAATTAATAGTATACTATTTTTTTTCGTTATTGTGTTGGATAACATGTTTCGTAGTACATAAAGAAAATACTATTCTGATTAGATAATAAATGAATATTAAATAGGTAACAAGACAGTTATCTTTTATAATAAATATTATTGGTTGATATGTTCGGCGCCTTTAAATTTCTTTGTTGATCCATGCAGATGGATTTAACTTAACTTCATGTAATTTTTAAGCAAAGGCCCTATCTGACATTTTTCTGTTGTAAAATCTTTACGCAAGTGAACTTGCTGCATAACTTCTAATTCTTTTATTTGGCTGTTAATTTTCAGTATTTCTCAAGTACTGCACATATCACTTCGTGGGTAACCAAACGAAATGTTGCATTTGGTGATGAATATATTCCTATAAGAGTCATAAGCTGTGGGATAGTCTGGATATTTTTCTTTGTACATTTCATACAATTTAGTTACATTTAGACTCTGGTATTACACTTTATCCGTGAAATCTGTCGTCGTAGTCAGTGTTGCTGGTCTTTATTCTCGGACCCCTCCGGAATGTTTTTACTCGCATGAGTAAAAACATTCCGGACGCTAATGATTCAACTTAGGTTTATCGCAACACATACAAACATACAGATGCAAGCTATTTCATAAACCTTCCACGGAATATGAAACACGAGCGACTGAAGGACATCGGTAGGCTAGAATAAAATCCCGAAATTGTCTGGGAATATTTTCAATGATCGTGAAAATGGTTAAGTAATATATTAATTATCCGTTTCTTTCTTGAAATAGTTGAGCAATAAAAATAACAATGTTAAACACATGTTAATGCCAGTTTGAAATGAGGGAGAAATGTCATTTTTACCTATTACCTACCAATTTACCCTATTACCACAAAATGAAAAACTACTCGACTCTGATTGCTGTATGACTTTTTTGAGATAATCCATATGAGTATACAAATCCCAGGAGAAAGCACAGGACACTCCACTCCGCTAAATGCAGTCATGGTTGAAATCTAATTTCTAGGGCTTATAGAAACAGAGAACGTTTTAATGTTTCGGCATGTAGGTTAATGGAGATTATCAAAAATCAAATATGTGTCGTCATTTTCAAACAGTAATAGACCTTTCAGCGGAAGCATATTTTTGATTTGGTGAGTTGTGATCGAGATATTTCAGGACAAGTAAAAAACAAAAAAAAAACTTTTGATGTTGGAAATTTCAGATTTTACCGGATGTTTGGGACATCCTGTATATTATATGTTAATTAAACATTTTCATAATTGTAATTATACCTATGGATTATATTGAATGTTGATCAAGTCCCTAAGATGCTGAGAATGTCGAAACGTATACCAGATAAACTAAAACTATATATGAGCTTTGAATACCTTTAATGCTGGACAAAATCTCCTGAAGGTTGGGCGGCAGTTTGATGTCGGGTAGACTTTTTGAATCCAGGAAAGGAATATTGTCGGTGGAGGAGGCGGTCTGAGGAGGGCTGAAGGAAGATGTCGGGGTGTAAGCCTCTTCATCGTCTGCCGCAGCCGTCCCACCGTCCTCTGTTTCAGGCTGAACACAAAGTCAAACAATAAATCAAGAGGGAATCAAATAAAAAACCTAAAGAAACAAAACTTTGTGTGAACTCAGATGGGTTTCAATATCAGTTCAGTACAGTTTAGCCATCAGATGCATGGTTTTCGAGAAAATGAAGAAACACCAAAGGTCAGTTATCGACGCAGTTTCACCAAGATTGCGCCGAAGCTCACATTCTGTGGGAGGGGAATTCTGTATGGATGTTCACCATGTCTCTTTCGTTTTCAAAGTAGACCAAAGCTGTTATTTAGTAGATCCACGCGTTCTCTATCAAAAAGCAAATCTCTTATTTTTTCTATTCCTGGCCCATTAACAGGAAAACCTTTAAATTTACATTAAAATCTGTAATAACACGTAGAAATCTTAATAAATTAGGAACGATTTGGAAAATCAAAATCAGTTTTACTATGAGCTGTACCGAGTTATTCATGTTTTTAGAGGGGACAGGCAGAGAGGCGAGGGACCATGTTCAGATCTTGGTCAACCACCACCGGTTTTTGTAAGACCGCCCGCCCTTCCTGCTTACCATAGGTGATAGGAAATCATTCGCAACAAGTGTCATTTACGGTGATTTTAGGGTAGCAATGGGTCTATTTAGAGCCTTAAACAACGTATTGACACTACATAAACTGTGCTGCAACCGACAAGACCATCTTCACACATTGCACAGTGGACAGAGAGAACAGACTTCAGCCAAAATTATGAAACTTGGAAAAGAAAATCGCGGCTACTTAAATACGAACGAAAATGTGGCATAATGAGATGATCCTTAAGACTTTCACCTCAAACATACAGAAAATGTGGCATAATGAGATGATCCCTTAAGACTTCCACCTCAAACATACAGAACGAAATAATTTAGAAGCTGGCACATTTTCTTAGGAAAATTCCATTTTGGTTTTTGTAACACATTACCTTAAAAATACAAAACAATTAAGCACTCTTCCTTTTTTTCATAAAATATGGATGGTAATTAAACCTGAAAGACATTATTTAATATTAATGAAAGCACAGAATCACTATTTACTCTAAAAACTATGTTTTTGCGATAATGAAATTTCAAATGTTTCTACCTTCAATATTTCTGGATGAAAATTGTTGACAATCTTGGAAAAGAAAATTCAAATTAACTGCGCATTCAGATTTGAGGTTATTTATAACCGGATCCATGTCTTTTAGAAATAAAATCTGGGCTCTCTTCCTACTATGCATTGCCACAAACTATTTAGAAGGAACAAGAACAGACATTCCTGTCAAATTAATTACCCATTTATATATTACTACAAAATTGGGGAGGGTAGATTATCATAATTCACTACCTTAGTGACGGCCGCCTGGGTGATGCTCTCTATCTGAAGTCGTTTCTGTTCTATCATACGGTTTACCTCTTCTAGGTTCCTCTGTATGTCCGGAGGGTTCACTAGGATCGCCTCCGTTTGGCTGTCTTCGGGTGAGTATGGGTCGTCTTCCCCGGGTGAGTATGGCTCGTCCTCATCTGTAACCAAATGGCAAACATTAATTCTACGACAAAATCAAAAGGGAATGTTTTGGTATTTAAGAAAACTATGTTCCTGTCCAAAACTAGTAGTATTTTTGCTGTTACTGTACAACATTTGCCAATGTTTCGACAAATTTTTAGGTCTGACTGCCACAAATTTGTGAGAGTGCATCGTCTTTGATTATATGAGGCCTTACGTTAAGTAACATACTCTGGAATTTTCCTGAAACTCGCTAGTTTACACGAATTTGCAGTACAGACGACGAACTAATTTAAATTTTTCATGTGGAGGTTTACAACAAGGCAGCTTATTCAGTGACTTATTTTTCTAGAAACAAACAATTGTTTATATACTATTATATATTGGTTATATGTATATAACCAAGCCAAACCAAGTGTATACACTACCCCACTCATGTATATTATTAAGGCGGTATAAAAGTAGAGTAAAAATGTATATATATATCTACATAAAATCTTCGCAATCTACTTCCCCAGCTCCAAATATTTGTAATGTAAACATTTGTTTGAGACCTGCTTCCCCTTCCACCGATTTGAAAATCAATAGTTGTCTTAGTTGCTTACTTCGCATTCAACATATAAAATTTCGTGGCGTTGCAATAATAAGGCAAATGATAGTTGTGGCTAGTAACGCGTAGTCCAGTTTTTCTCAGAATGGTTGTGTATGTTAATATGCAAGAGCCAGACAACATCACGACAGCGGAACATTCCTACAGCAGTACTTGAACTTAAAATAAATAGTGCAGTAAAAACGAAATGATACTAGATCTTTAATGTATTATGTATATATAATGTACTAAGCAGGCCTACAGCTGTTGTCACGGCGAGACTCGACAAATCATCGGGACTCGTGAACTTCGTTCTTATCTTTAATGTATGCACTAAGCAGGTCAGACCATCTTCAGGCCTACAGCTGTTGTCACGGCGAGACTCGACAAACCATCGGGACTCGTAGACTCCGTTCTTATCTTTAATTCAACTATTTGTCAGCCTGAAGATAGTATAAGCAACATTGAAATCTGTAGACATCGTCTCTCTTCACCTACTTGACAAGAATTCTTATACCGTATACTACAACATAATTTAAGTACATTGCACGTCATTTGATTTACTGGATATATAAATGTTTGTCAACTTACCCGGGAGGGGAGGAGTGAGACCTGGGGGGTGTGTTGAATCCTTTCCAAAGGAGGGCGGAAGAGGAGGGGTACTTCCTCCGCCATTGTCTGCAGGTAGAGGGGGCGTATATGACCTTTCTGTCTTGGCACTAATGCTACTGGACACACTTATACTCTTCCTTCTGCAGAAAAAGATATATTTGGATTAGTTATATGAATATATTTGAAAAAAAGTAAAAATAAGAAATTATATTGTAGTTGGCCCCAGGTGGATAATTTAAAAATATAGTATCAATCTGGGGCAATCAGATCAATGATTGTCTCATCCATTTCACCCTAAACACATTTGTTTTAAATTTTGGAAAATTAAATTCCATACACCTGAAAGAGGTTGTATTGAGTTTTTATACATTGGGTACAGTATGTTCTTTCCAGTTTCAAGTTTTTTTAAGCATTTATTTCGTTCAGATTATCTGATAATTAAGTAAACAAACATCAGCAACCTTTCTCAATCACAATGACTTATTAAATAATCAGCAGAGACGTTACGTTTTGAAATCAAAAAACGTATTCATAAACTTCAAAATTATCACTTCAAGTACCTAACACTAACATATTTAAATGCAGAAGTCCATTCCCATTAATGATAGCCCGTAGCCTCCTCGGCACAGAATTAACTAAATTACCTGTCGTCTCTAGTCCAATACTCTCCCATCCTTCCTTTTCCCAAAATATACCATCGATTTTCCACCGGGTTCACGCCTCGTGATTGTGTTGAATTTCGGGTAAACGAGAGATACTATAGCGCCTATTACGAGTTTTCCTAGCAGTATGTTTGGAGTCAGAATCTGAAAATAATCACTATTTTCTTTTCCCACTCCGTTGTAGCTCATTCACACTACCACCGTAATATTGAGGTATTGCCAAGCGAAGGTCATTCACTTTTTTTGTTTGCAAGATTGGAGGGGATAATTTTAGATGAAGACACCAACCGTCCATACAATAGGTAATTCTTTTGATTTACCACCCCATAGTGTTTCACTGCTAAGTATTAACCGAATGGTTATTATTGTTACTGTATGGTAAGAAACAAGTGCTTGCTTTTTTTCTGTTTATAGACTGTCTTTGGAATAAGGGCAATGCATGTTGATTGTCAACATTCAGATGTATGAATACTTTTTTTGCGACGAAAAGTATTTTATTTCACGGTTATTCTCTTCAAGCCCTGAGACATTATCTAAGTATATTATTGATTGATAGCAAACGTGTAAATATTTGCTAAAGAAAATTTCATCTTGGAAAAATGAGGGAAGAAAAATGATCAAAAAGATACTGTATACATTTTTTTTAGCTCAATATATGTGTTGTACAACCCAACTTCTATCAACACTAACAATCGTAATAAACCTTGCTACTGAATATTATCTTTACAATAGCAGAATCAACCCTTTTTTCTTTTACTCACCTTATAAGACATAAATTTCAAACAAGACCGATCATACTTAGAGGGTTGCCAGATATTGAATGATCAAAAAAAAAAAACTTATTTTATTCTTTTCATTATTTATTAGAACTGGAATAAACACGAAAATAATTTGATATGAATATTAATGAATTGTGAAAGGTTTATTTCTTGTTAAGATGAGTGTGGCGTGATTTCTAAAGAAAAAAGAGGATAATATTTTCCCTAAGTGGAAGTGATAACTTCTAGTCGAAATGGTTATGTCAAAAAAGAAAGAGTGAAAAAGATTCACCTCAAAAAAAGAACATGTTCTCCACAAAAGGGCAATCCTAGCCACACAAAGCAGGCAGTGTAAGTTAGTGTTATTCATGAAAAACTTTTATTTTTTAAACTTATTTATATACTTATTTCAACGAATTATTATTTTAGCACTTAAGGCTTCCATTAGTTCTATAGGCTTGAAAAAAAGTAAGAAAGGCTTTGAGGGCGTAAAAAGTAAATTCAATTAGAAGAAAAATAGAGCATATACGGTTATTACACCAAATTACTTCTTTTCGACTCCTTAAAATTAATTATAAGTATAAATAAAATTGAAAAACAAACACATTATTCATGCCCAACACTATAAGCAGTGAAGCAAACTGTAGTCGGTCAAGAAATACTTCACCTCTTCGGATAGACACAGCAAAATACTGCACTTATTTGTGATTTCCTGGGACAAAAAAAACTCCATAGCCATCTCCCTTATACAGTTTATACGAATTTAATAGAATATGTTTATATAAAGCCATTTGGTTACACACACGATAAAAAATGCACCGATTGTTGAGAGAAAAAAATAGATAAGATTTCCTCAGATCTGACACGATTCTTCGAACCGATTGCTACGATATTTAGATATTAGCTCTACACTCATCTACATATTCTTTTTTTAATAAGAAAAAGGCTTATTTCTTATCCCCCCCCCCCCCCCCCCGCATTCTATTTTTAAACCTTTCCCTTTGTCAGGAAGTTCCTGAAACAGTATGACTCATCAGTAATAAACCTTTGAAATCTGGAACATACTTTTAGCCAAGAAGAGAACGAAACCCTCAAAACGTAAGCGATTTGTTTTATTTTAGGCGTTTCTGTGCTTCGTCATTATTAGTTTTTTTATTTGAAAAGGTATCAAGTAAATAAGTATAAATGGAAGAATGACCACACGCGTGGGTAAACTCACTCAATTACTTATCGTTCATTCGTAGACATCGATCATTCCTTATCATTTTTCTTAAAATTACTCGGCACTACCCCATTATAAAAAAGAGTCAGTATACATTTCCATTAAACCTCGGCTGAAGATACTAATTTCGAATATCAAAATATTTTTAAAGTAACAAATTAGCCACTAACCCTTTATTAAATAAAAAAATTCGAAATAACTAACGTTATATTTAATTACTATATAACTAAAAGATTCACATCAAAACACTGAACACATTTTTGAGTCAAAAATCAAAATCAAATGTACGATGTAATAATAATAATGAAAAACAGCTGGATTTGATAAATAACAAAATAATTATACCCATAGAAAAAATAAATATATGTTAAAAAACTATTCTTAAAAAATATACACATATTAAAAACTATCCAGACTATTAGTATATGAAATCAAGAAAATTTGACATCAAAATACAAGTTTTTAAAGTTGGGATATTGTTCAAATAAAAATTTACATGCCCAAACCCATGGGCAAATAGGTAGAAATTCTTGAAATAAAAGAATATTATCATTTTACCTACCTTAAACTGAATGTTTTCACTTGAAATAAAAATATAACGGTAATAGCAAATAACTAAGAATAGTTTCATTTAAACCAATTCAAAATGACAATGATAACTTAATAAAACAGTTATTCGAGTTGAAAATTCATTTGAAGAGAACAATAGCAAAAACAATTTAATATCACTACACTTGTGTAAAACTCCACAATTCCACGTCTTCTTAAATGAAGTAATTAAAGAATACCCAGGATAAGTCAAACGTGTTCGTTTTTTCATTAAAAAAACATATTTATTCATAAAAGTTAAGAACAAAGTAAAACAAAATAACCTGCTCGACAAGGATAGACTTGAAGGCCCAGCTCCCCTGAAAAAGAAAATAAATAAATAAATAAAAACTACTCTACATTAGTTGGATTCATTGGTATTTCTAAAATAAGTACATTTTATAAAGGTACATAGAACAATTTATTTATATCTAGCTAGCTCTTTCACAGAATATAAACAACCAACATTGATTTGTTATTACCACAGATTCTTCTCAAATCTGGACGAACCATTATTGTAAACAAATACGTTATTAAATATTAAAGTTGATCAAAATGCATACCAGTTCTTAACATTTGATTGGGCCAGAAATAGAGAACATGAGCTTCAAGTTTAATGAAGACGAGGTTATAAACAGGTTACATTTTTACGATAGGTCTATCCATAAAGTGGTCCGGTTGAGTAAACCAAAATGGTGGTAGGATCTCACCAATCTCGTTAGGACATAAAGTACACCGCATAGATAAAAAAACAAAACAGGATGTTTTAGATGTCACACACATTGTGAAGAAATCATAATTTATTTACAGTGTAGAAATACCAGAAACTATCAAGTCTTTATCGAACTTTGAACAAAATCCATGGAAAAATCGTATTAATTTAAAAATAAAATTGTATTCGCCTGTTCTTAAAAAATTTGGCAGCAGTTAGCGTAAATTTTTATTTTTATGTAAAAATCAACATACTTTCTATTTCTAATGATGATACCAAGAAGATAGTGTTCCCTATAGTCATCAAATCCAGGTCCATCCAGTGGTAACAAAACCTGAAAATATTTTTCTTCTTTACTATCATATTATTATTTAACGTATGAGGAGTACATAAATCACTTAATTCTAAACTCACAACTAACCAAATACCAATTTGACATTTTTATAAAATGAATTTTCTATCATTTTGGCTTGACACAACAAAGGTTTTAGTCAGATCTAGTGTTACCTACTTGTGAAATCATAAAATAAAAAACTTCTGCCAAGGAATTGCACGAAACTTTCTCGCATGTAAACCTACTATTTTGTTCTGCAGAAACGGTTTTGTCATTATACGCAAAATTACGTTTTTCAAAAATCGTCTCAGAGTAATTATTACCACATTTTGCAAATTTTTAAATGTGACCGTCAACAGACAGACATAGAATAAAAAGTGTTTGTTTTGATCTGAAACGTCAAGTTATGAAGGAAATTTTGAAATCCAAGACAACAATTTTGGCTCCCAAGAACATCGTTCGGGTAAGCGAGGAAAGAATAGAAATTAAAAAATATTTTGTATATTACAAATAAACATTTATAATTAAGGTAATGAAAAGTGATGCTCCAACGGAAAAAAGTAACTTTTTATAGCCGTATCAAATTAGTGCCTGTAAGCCTCGGTCCAATGACTGTTTCGGAATAATTTACTTTTTGTGCAAGGGAGCATGTTTGACGAAAATATGATGATCGTTTTTGTAGGTCATATTGATCGGGTAGCGCATTAGCTGATTTCTTATAGAAATCCACTAAAACTAGTATTCATTATGTATTACCTGAGGAATGGGACTGTGTGAGGCGAGGGGTAGCACATAGAAATCTTTGACTGTCTTGGACACTTGGCCAATGACGGCCATCCGGTTGCGGGTGCTCAGGTAGCTGTATAATGATAGATAGTTCATCTTCTCCTCTGAGGCATGTGAGTAAAACCTGATGACTACAATGTCCTTTGTGCCTGCCTTCTTCATTCTGGAGACGTATTCCCAGACAGAGTCGGGGGGGATCCGGCCCACACAGTCCAGCTGCTCTGACAGCTCCTCACCCAGCTCCTCACAACTTCCTGATACCTGAATACAAATATTCAATAGTGATTATTTAGCTTCAAAGTCCTTTTGTAATATAAAAATATATATTTATTTCTAAATATTATATAGTGTTGCCAAAAAGTATTAAACTTGAAAAGAAACTTCCTCATTACAAAATAGGGATATAATGGACTTCCCTATTTTGCATAAGTTTCTCTGATTCTCATGGACAGGTATGCGAATGTCTTATGAGTTCTTTCGAAATCTTCCATCCTTCGATCATAATTGTTTCTAAATTATACTTCCTAGTGTCATGAAACCAGAATACACCCTACAGCCAAGGGACTCAGCCATGAGGATAATTTAAAAATATTGATTAGTACATATAGAAGAAATCAAAAATACAATAATATATAATTTTTATACAACTTGTTAGTTTTTGAAATGGCGACGTGAGAGGGGGAAAAGGTATGTGCAAAAGGTGGTCCCCCTCAAGCTCAAAAACGTTTAACGATAAAAATCTGAAAGAATTCAGTCTCACAGGGAAAACGAGGTGGCCTCATATTTCGCGGTGCAGTGAAGCAGCACACTTCCTTCGGTTAAGGTCATCTTAACCACGCTCCATGGTGACATTGTGACAAACTAATGGATTATTTGTAAACTCTATTACATAATACATTTTTTTTGGAAGCCACACACCATTTTAAAGGTACCCAAATTATTTAATAAAATTTACAGTACATTTGCAACATCATACAATTCAAACACAACTAATATTATATATGCATAAAAATTGTGTGCTAGTTACCTCGTAAGCACAGGTGTACAGTTTGGTGACCTCGGACATGTTGAGAATGCCGCGCCAGATGGGAGGCTTCTCCTCCTCCCGCGGTGGGGTCGCTATTGTCACTGTGGAAGAAGGTTCCCTGTCGGATAGGTCACTGTCGGGAGCGGCGACTGGAGGTTGTGGAGGCGGCACGGGAGCCGGGACCACTAGGGGGGCCGCAATATGCTGCGAGATCACCTCCTCTATCTCCTTCAGGGTCTCCTCTGCCGCCTTCTCCCTCTCCTTCTCCTTTCCCTTATCCCGGTCCCTCTCCCGATGGTCCTTCTCCTTCTTTTTTTTCTCTCGACTCCGTGATCGAGACCGCCGTCGTGTCCGGGACCGGCTTCGACTCCTCTCTCTCTTCCTACTGCTCCCACCACTGCTGCTACTGTTACCGTCATCCTTTTTCTTCCTCTTCTCGTCCCGGCTGCTTCTCCTCGATGAGTGCTCTTCCTTCTTTTTCTCCGATTTATCCGTTTTCTTACTACTACTGCTAATACTCGTGCTACCTATTATAAAAAAAATAAGCAAAGTTCAAAAATTAGAGAAGTTCTGTTAAACCTAGGCCGTACAAGAAGAAACTTCTTGAACCAATCAAAAAATATATATATATTTTATTTTTGCTGCGCGGGTTCCTTGTCATAGTTGGTCGCCTCTCTACAACTAAATCAGTGAAATCCCTCAATAAGTAGTTTTCTATAGGATGAACAACAATTTAGATACTAGTTTTCATTCGGATCGAACAAAGTTTAGACCAAGAAAAGAGGATATGTATGTAGGACCTTTAGAGAAGCACAACTAATATACAAAAATTTCAATGCTAATCTAACTGGGTGACAAGATGACCCTTGAGTAGCTTAGGCCTCACACAAAATGTCTTCAACATTTCTTGAGGGGAATAGGAGATAATTCTAGGAATTGGTGCTATTAAAATCCATCCTTCTCTTGAGAGACAAAGATGTCATTGGAAAAATGTTCTCATCCAAGTCCGTCCCCTCCAGGTCCTACGTACATTGTGAGCTGATCTGGGGGCATAACGATTTTTCAAGTAAACGACTCCGTAAATTTGAACTTGAAATACTTACGTTGTTTTTTGAGGAAGACTGAATATTTTCGGACAACCGGAGTTTCGACCCATCGGTTTTCGAAATGATCCAGGAATATGAAAGAATTTTTTCAATCTAATATTTTTTTGGGATTGGAATTCACCATTTCTTGCAATGTAATACAAAAAATATCTTATATATATATAAATTTTTACTCAGTGCCTAATTCTAAATATAAAAAATGATGATTTTGGCTCGACATGGATACAGGAGATGGTAATTAAAAAGATGAAACTGACTGAAGAAAAAGCGTGGGTCTTATGAGATACGCATCATTGTTTTTTATATACAGTAGAAACTCATCCGAATAGCCAGAAGAATAATAAAGAAGAAAACTTTTCATATATATTGGTTAACAAGCCCAAAATACAAGAACTTTCGAAATTTTTGAATTATCCAAAGCTTTTCCGTCAAAGTAGGATAATCTAGTTTCTACTGTATTTTGGGAAATACAGATAAATTATCAATTAATATTCACCTATTATAGAAGCTATCAACTTCTCTTCCAACTCTTTACTATCATTGACTACAGCCACCGAAGCCGTCTTTTCCACTTCGTAATCCTCCGCCGTTCTATTAAGAGCAGATTCCAATTCTGAAATGTTGACAGTCTTCGATTCGATCACTTCCTCTCCTTTTCGACTTTTCAACACAACTGTTTTTGCTTGATGTATAAGGTCGAGTTCGTTTTTCTTAATAATTTCTATCTGATGTTTGGCCTCCTTTTCTCGCCACTGAGCAAGTTCTTGTGAAGCCAACTCTTCAGGTGTCAGTCTAACTAACTGCTGTGGGCTTAATGATTTTTCAACAATTTTTTTGTACAGCGTCAAATTTTTTGGGTCCTTAATATTAAAAACAAGACTGCGATATTTTGCTTTGTACTTTGTTCCAGTATCTTTAAAAAGAGAAAAAAGTTCTTCTTCGATAGAAACAACAAGTTCTTTTATCTGTAAACAAAAAAAGGATGAATACATTAAAAATATTTAAAAAATGCATGAACGATTTTGAACAATACAATGTTGATATTGAACAATATTTTGACGCTCTCGCTTATATAGCACAGTTAAAGCGATAACACAGAGGTAGCGTGCTCGCCTGCTGAGTTCAAGATCGCGGGTTTGAACCCCGGCCGAGGCCATTAGCTTTTGTATGTAAAAGATAAAAAACTGAGACCGCCATCCTTCGGACGGGAAGTTAAGAGATGGTCCAGAGCCTGGTTGATGTCAGGTACTCGTTAAAAACCCCTATCCTAGGAAACCTGGGTAGGCAAATTTAGAACTCCCACCGTATGGTCGGGCTGTACCAGAACGACAAAAGAGCGGTGTTAGTTGGCGATATGACCACATAGCTCGGACAAGAGTCACAAAACCAAACAACAAATATAGAATTACTTTGCCAAATATGTTTGAATACTAAAACTATGTTCACTGAATCCCATTCAAATAACCCCTAAAGTGAAATATACCTTAAATATTTCTTTACGAACTTTTCTGAGCTTTATGATTTGATAAGAGATAAATCATCGAAATACTTCAAATGTTCAACAAATTTTAATTTTCTATTTAACATTTACTCCTCAAACGTTTTCAACACTGAGTACGAAAAGTTAGTTCCTATTATCTGAAATGTTCATTAGGGAGACTGTGTCACACTTCCACTGCTGTGTATGTAAATACTATCCTAATCAGCCTATGCTGTTAGCTATCCAGACAGTCGCTTAATGTTGACCAACTCCTAAATATAGATTTTAGGTTAATCAACACAAATGATGAATGCAAGAACGCCTATTGAATAAAGTACACTATTTTTTTTTCTCCCAGCCTCCTTATCTTTTTTATAGTTTGAGTAATCATTTATTTTGTAATTGCGTGTCAGCGGAAAATAGCAATTCTTTTTTAGATTTCAGAGGGTCGTAACTTTAGAACTGCTTCAAATATTTTTTTTTTTTTTTTTTTAATTGGATGTTTACCATCTCTGGGGGTACCTGATAGGCAAAATTTGAAAAACAAAATTCTAAGAGGGTAAGGTTCAAAAGTGTTAAAATACTGGATTACTTGACATGGAATAACCCATATAGATCATCATACCTGTTCGGTAGGTATGCTGATGGCGGTGTCCTGGGTGACTCTTTGGTTGAGCAGCTCCTGGAGGGTCCTCTTCACATTGGATCGTATCGGTTCCACAGACGGCACACCCCCCTCCTCATTCCTACCCCTCTCATCCTCTTTCTTCCTCTCCTCCTTCTTCTTGTCCTTCTTCCTCTCCGCCTCCTTTGTCCCCACTACCGCATGTTCCTTCTCTTTCCTCTTCCCCTCATCCTTGTCCTTATTTGAACCAGTCGACAGACTTCTTTCCATCTTCCTCCCACCCTCTTGTCCACCGGCCTTTTTCTCTTTTTCTTCCTTCTCATGTTTCACAGACTGTTGCTGATGGTTCTGATGATGCTGTTGTTGGAATTGTAGTTGCTGCTGACCACCCTTAAGGCTCCTCCTAGGCTTTGATTCTTCTTCCAGAGTAATCTTTCCTTTCCCAGACGTCTAAAATAATAATAAACATTTAGTATCAAAGTATTTAAGTTAATATATATAGTATGGGGAAGAACAATGATAATCAATGGGCTCAGTGGCTGCCTATTATTGATAAAGAGACAAAAGTCCACAAAAAAGGGCAAGTGGTGCCCCGGGCAGCCCGCGCTACCGAGATAGATAGACCTAGAGGAGACTAGAGAGAGAGAGTTCAGCAGCCAACCCAACAGGTAGAAGAATGGGTACGGAATCTGAATCCTGTTGTTTCACCTATGTATCTCCATATACATGGACTTGAAAAATAAAATAAAACTTGTTTATTTAATATATTGTCTAATTTCACTAACTATATATACATGGGAGTACTTTCGGTATTTCTACCATCCTCAGCCAAAAGCATAAGAGATAAGACATTTCAGATCCTTAAGGCGCCCAGTTATTTTCCATTCAACAATATTCTGAATTTATGCCACTAGAAAGTGTAGATAAACTAACAAGGTATCAAAAAATGTAAACAAAATGACCGCACTGTGGATGATATCCATTAGGGTCAGAAAAACGCTAAAACAAAATAATGCCATCATGACACGCTTTTGGTATCTTCCGGTACTCTTCTTATAATAAATGGAAACATGGATCAAATAGAAGTAACAAATATTATTATAGTCATTCATTACAGATCTTTATGCAAAAAGAGGTGGAAAGATTAAATACTAAAGTCGCCAATATTTAACTAGATACTAAATATAAGATATTACAATGAAATATCATCGACAAATTTCAGTATCAGGAAATAGAAAATTTTGGCATGTTTCTCTGTCACCCTAATATGAGAATACTAATAATGCTACCTATGAATTTAACTATGTTTAAACAGTGTGATACGACTTATGAACAGTTATCATGAAGTATTATTTCATGAGATCGTATAAACAATATTACTCATCATTAGAGACCGGATTAATATGCCAAAATATGCTATATAAAGCGCAGAAAAAAAAATTGAAACATTTGATAAAGAATAGTTAGAACAATATGAAACATGTCGCAGAAAGACAAAACTCGGCACCTCAGCTAGTTTTGTGTTAGGTAACGACGGGTTACCTAGCTAGTATTGTGCCAGGCAACAGCGGACTCCCCAGCTAGTATTGTGTGGAAAGTAACGGTTTTTGGTATCGTGGCATTTTTTCATGACGCTAATTTTCGATTTACCCCGATAAAAATGTTTTTCAAACGTTTACCTATACTTAGATAGGCAATATTTAGGATTTCCAAAAAGGGTGAAGAGACAAATTGCCGATTGTTCTTTTCCATCGAAAACATACTGGATTTCTTTCCAAGTATATTAATTGATTTTTACCTCTGATAAGTTTCACTTCATATTTCTGCATGAAAAAAATAGCTGAAGTATCCACTGCTGGTCGGGGAAATCACAAACAAACATAATGTGGCATTTCTCTCCTTTTAATTTTTGATTAATTGTAATAGGAAGAACGGTTGGCATTTCGGATTTCAAAATAAAATAAAAAAATAAAGGAACAAAAGGCTCAAATGTGCAATTAATTATACGCATTTGTGCTCAATTATGAAGCAATATGCACTATAAAATTCAGTGTACACGATCCTACAGGCATGATTCGTATATTATTATATTCAACAAAATACACTAAATCATATAAATACATACGGTCGCTACTAATAACAGAATGAGACATTTCTTATAGCGTACTGGTTATTATGAAGTTTCGTACTTGACCAATGTCGACTACTACCCATGAAACACTAATCACTGAACTACAGACAGTATAGGCTTTGTTTCCATAAAATATATTTACGAACAGATAATAAAATCTCGGACGCTATATTTTTTAAGCAGAAAATCTCCTCTTCACCCTGCCAAGAACAAAGTTTCGTCTCACGGAAAGTAATGAATGAAAAAAAAAATGACAATAAAGATTAACATAATAGTAATAATGGATAAAACAGATATGTCATGTAATTAACCTGCTGTGATGTTAATGGTTGAGCTTGTATCAGCTGGACTTTCTGGGTGACTGCAGGCTTGGGTGCAAAACCTAAGAAATCCTTGCTACCACCTGAACTCACTTTGTGGCTCAAAATTGTCTGTTTTAAGGCTGGCTTTTCTCCGGCACTCTGAAAATAAACAAGTTGCAATGTCAATGTTGCATGTATACTGCATGATCCTATTATGTCTAACAACCGCGAGTTCGTGGGTCCGAGTCCCACCAGCATCAGTAAAAGTTAAAATAAAAATAGAATAACCTTGAAATTGAGCTACAAAACCCTCCAATGTGTGGGAATTGTGCACGCTTCACTGTATCTTAATGTAACGAACGAATGGTGAAAAAAAAACCTTCAGTAACTTCACAAGCAAAAAAAAAAAGTTGAAGAAAGGAATCAAAAAGTGAATGTTGCTAATATTTTTTGGGTTTATTTTTGTTCATGGGATACAAAAAATAGTTAGTTTAAAGAGAAGGCGACCTGTGGTCCTTTCCTATCAAACGTAGATGACATTTCTTCATGATACATACACATGGGAACTAGCAAAAAACGACTTACTTGTTTGGTCTGATGTGGGAACTGGGCTGGGGGATGAGAAGTCGTGGTGGGGCTTGCGAAGGTTTTCTTATAAAACTTAACAGCTGGTAGAATGGTCGGTTTGGCCACTTCAAAGGTCTGATGGGTCAGAAGCCAGTCGACCAGGCTCGAAATCATAGGAGCTGAGTTACCTAATAAACAAATCTTATTAAATATAATCACAATTAATAAGATAATGTTGGGTAAAGGTGAGTGGAGAACAAAGTTGACCAGTAGACAACATTTTATAACAGTAAACTCGCTTGGACAACCAACAGCTCAAACAATATACATTTTAGAGTTAGTTCATTAAGGTATAGAATGATTAATCTTGTGTGCAGGATAACGGTTGACAAATTTGTGTGAGGGGTATATTACAGGGGTAATATTACAGAACTGCTAAATATAAAAAGTATTTTAGGTAAAAGCTAAAAGTTATAATAATGATGGATCTGGGGTAGAAAAAGTGCAAATTTTAAAAAGTGAGATTGTCATTCATATTTGTTTGGAGTAACGTCCTTAAGCAATCCCAACACCCGACCCCGGCAGACAATTATTTCAAGTAGGTATTTACCTGTGAGAACACGGCCCGTCTTCTTTTCAATAACAACAACCCTTGTAGTTGGCAAAAGTCCATCAACTTCTTTTTTTAAAACCGCAATCATCTGAACTGCATGTTTTTTAACGCACATGTCTGAACAGTAGATACTACCAACCCTGGCTGGCTTCTTACATACGATACATTCCAAAGAGGTAATGGTTCTGAAAAACAACATTAAACAGAAACATTAATCATTACAATCAATACATATAAAACATAAAAGCAGTAAAATTACTTACATAATTTGAAACAAATAGTTCCAGATATGGGATTCTATGAAAACTTTTTTAAACTAATAAAAAAAAAAGGGAAATAAGCATACATACTTCTAACTAAACCTATATTACAAAATGTATGAGATCTATGATGTAAAACTCAAATCACAATGCCACAACAATAATCGTTAATTTTTCCTTAATGCCATAACTCTGATGATTGATTCAAAATAACCCTAAAGGCTTATCCCATAGTAGCTCTTTCTGCTTTTCAGTTTCTCACTAACCCACGATATCAGTCTCAATCAGTTATACACTCTTCTAATGTGACCATGGAGAAAAATGTATGTTAAATCAAGTTTAAGTAGAATAAACCGAAAAAATCCAAATAAGCCCGGTGTAGAAGCAACACGTTTTTTAAGCCTGCAAATTATCAATAAAGTCATAACTTCAAAAAAAAAAAAAATCTCAACTTACTAAGATATTTGCGTTATGTTCATATCAACAATTCATAAAACTTTTTACAAGATATCGTTTATTTTTGTTCATATTAACTAATAAATAGTACTTAGAGAAACGATTCGTCAAATCTATCACAAAACTGGCATTTTTACTCATTAGAAGGAGCAATTATGCAGACATCGAAAATATGTGATAGTGGATTTAAAACGCGTATATTCATGTTTTTTTTTTAAGTCTTAAAACAAGGCATACGTTGAACAAGCCTCCCGCTTATAAACTGTTTTCTTTTCTCATGTTAAGCCTTAAATTTCCACTTCATAAAATTATAGAATCATATTCAACAACAAGAAATAATCGTAAATTAAAATTACTCAGTATACTAACTGTTGACCCGCAGGCAATTTCGCAACAATAGGTTGGACAGTTGTTGTACTTTGCTGGGATTTCTTCGCTCCTGCTTTTGCTTCTAAGCAATTCGGACAAGACCACTCAATGCCCTTCAGTTCCATTTGGTGACCTATGTATGTACAACAGACACATTTGTAAACATCATAAATGTTTTTATCTTTTATGAATTACTTTAAAGTTCACTTTTATGAAAAAAGTTGTAAAGTAAGGGGGAGGGGCCAGACTTCCAATTTTTCTATAGAAAGGGGGAGAAGTTCAAACCTAAATTTTTTTCGGTTCCTTATTTTTTTTCTTGAAAAGGGCAGGAGGGAATTTCATTTATCCATTTATTCGTATCTTTGAACTTCACAAAATATTTTCAGACCAAAAAGAGAGTGAGACATCACAATGAGGAAAAAAAATTAAAACCATAATAAAACGCTAATTTTATTGATAAAAAAGACAAAAATAATCTCATAATATAATTTTCTTTGATGAACCTACCCATAGATTTGGTAACTCCAACACACTTTCCATGAAACCATTCTTCACAGCCATCACAACAGATCATGAACCTGGAACATAATTTTGATTCAAAACTATAATCATTTCAGAATAAAATATAGGAATAGTTCAAATCTGGATGAGCATATTGGCAATGATTTTTGTTCATCATTGTTTTTTTTGTTTTTTTTATGAAGCTCTATTTTGAATAATACTTGGCTAATTGACAATAGAGTTCTTTTAATGAGGATAATGATTTTGTACTTGCTCTTTCTAGACATGACTTTTTACTCCCCCAACTATCTCTTGTAGAAAGCTATGTTAATCGATAGTCAGAAATTCCATGTTGTGTTTTCATCTAAATTTCATTTTTTCCGATATCTTTAATACAAAAAAGAAGAAGAAATTGTCTGTGTGTTTCTGTATCTCATAAACTGCCAATGTAATTGAATTTATCCATATGAAATTGTATAAGAGAATTGAGAAGTCCCGGATTAAGACACCAATAATTTTCAGCCTAACAAATAATGCTGGGGAAGTATATTGCCAGTGATGGTCGGAAAACACGAAATTCCAATGAAAAGTCAACATAGTATTTCTGACCCATTACATAACTTCCCCTATTCTTGGTGTAACTGGGGAAGTAAAAAAAAAAAGGTCTTCCATTCTTTTTAAAAATAAGCCTTATTACAAGTAAAAAAAGTGCTGGATCCACATACGAAATTTCGTATCAATACATTCGTACGAGCCCCATCCTCTAACCTCTCTCTTCCCCTTGGCTGCTTTGTCTGAAAATCAATAGTTGTGGATCTACATACAAAAATTTCGTTTCGATATACATTCATTCCACCGGGAGTTCTGTGTCCATAGACTTATTTATTTTTTCATTTTTGGAAATCAGGAGTTTGGAAAACATTAAATTCCAGAGAAAACAATATATCATTTTTGACATATTACATAACTTTCCCCATACTTAGTACGTACTATAGCTAGGGAGGTGTTGGTAAGAGTTAAAATAAATATATATTTCATTCAGCTGAAGTTGAACATTTTGAGAGAGAACAGAAGCGACTGATATCATGTTGAACACACAGATACCTCGCTATTAAAAACTGGAGGGAGAGTTACCTGTTGTTATGAGGTTTCTTACAGATACACCAGAGTCGGTTAGGATCGTCTTCAGAGTTGACACTATCCTCGTCTGTGTCAAACTCTTCTCCAAAGTCGGAAATAAAGTCATCTTTAATACTCGGCCTCCTAAAAAAAAATAAAGTAAATGAAAGAAATATTGTCAAATGTATATATTTATTTTCTTATAGTTAAAACTTATTCCGAAAACGTTTGAAGATTCTTGGATATAGTTAGCGATAGGTTAGAAAATCAGAAAAAATGCATCACTCTGCAGATCACAAGCCAATATGATCGGCAAACTTGCAGGCCAAAATTCTTCAGTAGGTGAAAAAACGTCAAACGTTGAGGTTATAATAAAAATATGTGAAAGAAAGGAAATCTTCGATTGGTTTGTGCATAATTGCCCATCAATGATGAACATTAAGGTTGTATCTCAGTAGATCAGCCCCTGTAGATTAACAAAAAATAACAGAAGGGACAAAAAAAAACTGAGAAATTGTAATAAATTGCAAAACTTACTTTTCTAAGGAGCGCCTTGGTTCCACAGATCGTTTCGCTTCCCCGGAATGTCTCTGTTCATTTATACTTGCAGCAACTTGTTTCTTACTGTCTTTTTGAACAATTATTGTCGTTTTTATAGGCTGGAAATCAAACATAATATAAATTAAGGGAAACTGCACATAATTATTATTGGATAGTTTATTTTCATATAAATTACCATATGTTGAATATAGTTTGACATTGTATTAGTTGGTAAGTGATTAGAAAATATATATGTAAATTAGAGGGCGCCGGTAGCTCAGTGGTAAGCGTGCTTGACTTCTGAGCTCAAGGTCGTGGGTTCGTAGCCCGACCGAGGCCCTTAGTTTATTTTATCTGGGAGGTAAAATAAACTTAAGCACGCCGTCCTTCGGATGGGACGTTAAGCGATGGTCCCGAGCCTGTACGATGTCAGGTACTCGTTAAAGACCCCTACCCTAGATGAATAAAAATTTAGGGTAGGCAAAATTTAGGACTCCCACAGTAGAGTCGGGCTCATGTCCACCAGAGTGACGAAAGAGCGCTCTGGTAGTAGGCGATATGACCTCGTAGTTAAAGCCCGGGCATGAGTCATAAAACCTAACCTAACCTATATGTAAATTATTTCTTATATATCTTATATTTCTTATTCTATTTTTTAAAATATCTTTGGCAGGGAATGGATGAGAGAAACTAAAATGGACAGGGCCGATATTCAAATTTGGAAAATAATTACGACAGTAATTCAAAATTACCCCTTCAAGCAAAGGACGACATTTCAACACTTATTTTGGAAGGATATGAGGATTATTCCAAATCATTAAGGATTTGAACTTGAAGGCATATGCGAAACCTATCCTTATTAGTCCAAGCATAGTCCACTAGCCTAAGGCAGAAGATGAATTTGAAAGATTAAGATAAATTATGAATTATTGGGTTGGGACCTACGATAGTTCTGATCATAAAAGAGAATGAACAACTCTTATAAGTGGATCAAAGATGATCGATACATCTGATCCTGATGAGCAGAACTCTACATGAGACAACAAAGCTCATAGGAACCGGCTCGACATATTAAAATCGGGAAAAGAGGTATTGGCGTGAACAAGAATTTACAAGATGGGGACCTTGAGACGTCCCAGTAAGGTACAACCAAGTTGAAGATAGGAAGAGTGTCTGAGAAAAGAGGACTGCTCCGGAACCTGGTGGAGTTGAAGGGAGTGGAGTCCTTCGACATGTTGAACAGTCCAGGTCCTGTCTTGCTATCAGAAGACGGAGAGGCGAATTTTGGTTACATTATTCTCATATACCATACGTTGAATATAGTATGACATTGTTTTAGAGTGAGAGAGGTTCGAGCCTGTACGATGTCAGGTATTCGTTAAAGACCCCTACCCTAGGTGAATAAGAATTTAGGGTAGGCAACTATATATATATATATATATATATATATATATATTGTTTTTAGTTATAATATATATATTTAATAAAAAATAAAAAAAAAATAAAAACTCAACTTACAGGTTGCTGTTGGTATTGTTGGACAGAAGTTGTTGAATCAGGTTGTGGCGGAGCCACCTCCGCCTCAGTGCTGCTCCCTGCGGCTGCTTTCTTCGTCTTAGACCTGGTGGTTGGCAGTTCTATCGGAGGCAGTTTTCTTATCCTTGGCAACTGTTGCTGCTGAGTTCCAACCTTTTGTCCAGGGTCCGTTGTGGTTGGCAGAGGTTGCGATGGGTGAATGACTATCGGTTCAATCTTCTCCTTTGTAGGATAAGACTAATATTGAGTAATTTTGAATTAATAATACATTACATTTTCTAAATATGTAAAAAGTAATCAATAATATTCAAGGTTAGTCGAAACATTAAATTAAGTTCATATATGAGAAAACACATATCTATTCAGGGAATTATTCTTAGTAATTCAGGGTGTAAATCAAATCATGCTGACTAAATGCAAGTAGAATTCAAGGAGTCTTCTATCGCCAAATCTTTTTGACTCATGTACCGGACCGTAACTCATACATACACACAGGAGAGTGCACATACTCAAACACACCTAAAGTTCTCCTAGCAAGATAAAAGAGGAGGGGATTGAACATCAAAATGTTTAGTACAGCAGCACGAAGAACGGAAAAAACACAGAGCCGTACTGGTACGAGTAGCAGTTCTGTTCAAACTTCTAAAGAAAGATGTAGGTTCTCTTTCCTAGAGAAAGATCTAACAAGGCTAGATCTAACTACCGCCCAGCCCCAAGCATGGAGTAAATGTATAACACTTAAACCTATATACCAAAATGTGACATCTCATGACACGAAGTAGTACGAACGGCTGTCGACAGACGACGATGATTCGATTCCGAGTGAAACTCGCAATAGGCTGGAAGAGTAAAAAAAAATCACGCGCGTTCTGAAAAACAAGTATAATTCATTATTTTCTCACGCCTCACAATTATAGTAGAATTCAAGCTGTTCACGAAGGATGGACACTTGGATGACCCAAAAAAACTCAACATTTCAATTTTTTAAAGCTCCACCGACCAAAAACCTACCAATTCATACAAAAATAAAACGTTTCCTTGCTTATGTACTAGACATAGAAGATAGTGAGTTTCTCGGGCAACGCTTGGTAATACAGTCAGCAAAAAATATTTTGAATGTATGCATTATAGTAATTTCAGTTACTCATATGTGAATGGAAGGGCCAAAATTGTATCCTCTCGGATGTATGTTATCATACTATTTTATCAAACAAATCTTCTTAATTTCATAATCATAGTTCACGAACCATACAATTTTTTATTTAAATTTAAAAATAAAATGTTTTTGGCCGAAATCAAAGTGAAAAATATTGTCAATGTATTGTCTTATCTTGAAAACTATCGATCTTAGAAAGTTTTTAATTACTTTTCTTATGTTCAGCCTTCGGAAACTATTCAAAAACATTGTGCTACAGTTATCAGAATGGTCCTAAACAGAGAAACAGATAATACTTCTGATAACTTACATTTGATGTGGAATCGTCATTGGTGAGATCGTCCAGAAGAAGGGAGTCGGACATAAGACTAGACTCGTCTTTGGCAGCCACCTCCGCGTGGATCGAGTCCAGTAGACTCTCCGGCGTCATATCCACATTACCTCAAATTATATCCAACTCATACAATATCCGTACTTTGTAAAATAATTATACACAGAAATATTAATTAAAAAATTAGGGAAACAATATATACAAGTATAAATATTTTATTTATTTTAAAATAAAAAAGGTGAACGGAGAAAAAAAAATATTAAAAATGAAAAATATTTAGAAATTGGATAAAACATAAGTGAAAATGTTGAGGGAATAGCTACGAGAATAAAGGACAAAAGCAGTATTATGCAGTATACAAAAGTAGTATTATGCAGTATACAAAAATAGTATTACTCATTCTTGACGGGTACATTGCTTTTATTTAATGCGCCTGTCAAGAAAATCCCTATTATTCAAGAAATATTACGAAGTAAAAAATATAAATAAATAGATACAATTATTAATTATTACCAAATCTGAGTGTCATTTACAATTACAGTAACGCATAAAATACATGCAAACAACATTTAGAATAATAATGACAAAACAACAACAAAAAAGGATTCAACTTAAAGTTTAAGAGTGCGCGAGAAATATGACATCTGTACATCGAAAAGGCCCTACCAAACTCTTCGGCAAATTAATTATAATTTCAGACTAATAAAGCAAGTTTTATTTTGCCTAATATAATTCAGCATATCTAAAGACCATAGGCTCTCGGTGGGTAAAATATAGAATGTTAAATAGTCTAAAATTCCTTCAATGTTGTTTAAATCCAGGCCAAATGGGGAAGAATTTTATGAAAAAACCCAGGATGAATTACATCGACAAATTTTACAATTCACAACTGAAAATAAAAAAAAACGTTGGACTTAAGCGAGAACTTTCCAAGCTATCAAACAACTCCCGACAACATTCATCTAAAAGGTAATCGCATCGCTTTCCTATCAAAAAGTACAAGCTATACTGGTTAACCTTTTAGTGTCGCTCTAAAGTTCATGCAACGGCGAAAAAAAACCTATTTGCGAGGATCTACGGCATCCAACACAGCTATCCTATCTACCATGTATACTTTATTTACACCTCATGTTGTAATGCTTACAAGCTCATAACTAGAGATTAAATTTGGGCGAATAATTTATATGGTTGGGAGATCCATTGCTATTTCATACAGTGATCCGTATCACTTCATGTGAAAGGTAAGCATTTAAAATAAATAAAAAATGAATATAAAAGCTAGAGACTTACAGTTTGCGATAGGTTTGAGTGGTGGATGTGTGAGCTGTACTTGTACTTTGGGCTCTGGTGACCCGGCCTCCTGACTGGCCACCGGAGGCTGCTGCTGCGGCTGCTTGCTGTCAGTACTCACACGACGGATGATATCCGGAGTCGAGAACAGTTCAGGACCTGCCACCACTGGCGGAGGAGAGCTCAGACTCTTCTTTTCCTTCTTCTTCTTGTTCACTTCTTCAGTTGAAGAGCTCTCCTTCAGTATCATTCCTCCAGCCCCCGCTCCCGTTGTTGTTGGTGTTGTAACAACTGCAGTATAGTAATATATTTTCAACATACTCGTCAAAAAAATATATAATAATAGTAATGGCGATCATAAAATGGTGAAAAAATACGTTAAACACGATAAAAATAAAGATGATTAAAAAATACACTGTTAGAGGGTTAATCACGTGTTTCTCAAGCATTTACAGCAAGTCAGATCTTCCATACATATGTTTTATACGAAAGTAGATATACTTTTTTTTTTTTTTTTATTCAACAGGAAAACTAATAAATAACATTTAATTTTATTCATAACTACAGTAAGCCCAGGGAAATAATATTATGAAAATTTTTCATTTTTGTCTTCTGACAAATTTAATACTGTTGTCTTAAGAAAATCGTGAAGTATATTCAACGTATGCTCCCCCCTCCTATTTCTTCTCTTGTTCAAATAATCAGATTATTTCAAATTTAACAAGGAAAAATAACGGAGAGAACCAATTGACGAACTTTTCATTGATTTAGAAAATGATGTAGTTTCTTTTATTACAACTGTTAATATTTGGGCGATCAATGATTGTTCAAACATTTTGAAATGAATAAAACATTCAAGTGGCATTTTTGAATTTTTTCACTTCAATAGAATTCAGATAATGTAAAAAAGTATATGTAAAAAGTAATGTATAAAAATATGACAGGATTAAGCATAGAGTCGATTAGGCTAACTGACGGTGATTCGAACCAAAATGGAAATGGCTCGATACAATTTGTTTAAACTAAAATATAATGTTTTCTGAAAATACACCAATAAAAAGAACACCAGAAAGTTTTCTTTCTTTCAACTTTTTATAAACTGGCTGTTCTTCCTATTTTGACCTGTTCCGAGGTTACGGAACATACTAACTACTATAATAAACTACACAGCTATCTAAGATTTAGAATGTTTTGCAGAGATGTGTTATGTAACAATTATTCCGGGAGAGGGCGGTCTTACAAAAAATGGTAAATGGGCTGCTAAATCCTTCACACATTTTATGTTTTAATTGGACCAACATGGAAGAGAAATGATCAAGTTTCCTATTTTGTGACATAACAATAAGGAACTTGGCCATTTCTCCCTGTTTCCTTTTCTAATATCGTCTCAGTTGAGAATAGCGGGTGTGTATGGCTTTTTGTTTAATGCACCCTCGTTAAAACACAAATTTAATACTTCATTAAATTGTATTTCCACAAGGAGGGACTCTTGCTGCGTTACAGGGCTGCAAGAAAAAGTGGAACTAATTAGATGACGAACCACCTACCACTGTTATCTCACAACCAGGGCTGCTTTATAGTAAATATTCAAGTGCCAAAATACACTTTAATAAAACTTTTATAAAAATAACTGAAAAACTGTTCTGTTTTTTTCTCGTGCCGCGCGATTTGAAGATGAGAAAAATATGATTCAATGCAGCCAGAAGGAAGTAGGCCGGCAAACTACTCCATTACCCACTCAACTCTCTGGCTTCCCACGACCATTTTAGTTGAAGTACCAAATGTATTTCTTGTTCGTGTATGTATACTTACAATTCTACAACAGAATAAACATTTACTTCTACAAAAGAAACAGTAGAAATTGATTTTTAAGGCCAATCTGTTATTAGATTGATCAAGACAATGTCACAAAATATTATCAGCCGTTAGAACCGTCTTACTTGGGTCACATGAAACCGTCCTATTTAAAACTCAGATCTGATACACGGGAATACAATCTTTCAATATGTTGATATTCTTGTTATCATATCATCAAAATTTAAATTTGGAGACATTAAATATATTTTAGCTCGTAGTGCGCTCAATGGTCCTATTTTCTCGTATCACCATCACGGATGTTACATCAGAGAAATGTGAAACATTTCATATGACTCTATGACGACGGGACGGTCTTCATATGTCGACCTGAACTATTTTGCGGTCCTAGGAAAACCCTGAAATTCCCCCCCCCCCCCCCCCCTTATTTATCAATTCTTGAAGAAGAATATATCAACATTTTCTGATTCGAAGGGAGGTGGGAGAAATTTCCATTATCAAAAACTACTTTTTTTGTTTGGTGGTTTTTGTGACTCACGCCCGAACTTTAATTACGAGGTCATACGGTTAGTTCTTCACAGTGATTGACATATGTTTGAATCAAACCGGATCTAATGGTTGACCATGGCTGACTGCTCCGCGCAATCCTATTGCTACCATCGTCCTCGATCTGAGCCTGAACCTACAGACCCTTACCGTGCCCGCCACCTGACCATGTTCCATCCCCCTCTCCAACTAAACTGGCTTTGAATGACAATACTCACCAGACTGGGAGGTGAGGGGTTGGTCGAGCTGTAGCTGGCGGGCCACACTCACCACTGCTGAGGAGATCCCACCAGACTTTTGGAGGTGCTGTTTAGGCGGGGGGGAAATGACAGTCTGCTGATGGTGGTGCTGCTGATGGTCACTTTCTGAAGAGGCTGTTTTGAACTTGACCACGGGGGTCTTGGGGGGCGAGCTAGGAGATCCCACCTTCCTGTTCACCACTGTCTGCGCCTTCTTCCTTGTCGGCGAGGTCACCACTACCTCATGATGGTCACCATCATCCTGTCGGACGACCAAATGTTGTCGTCGAGGGTCCTGAACATTCAAAAATCAAGTTCTTTCATTTTGTCAATTACATTTCACCATAACGGAAGATAGGGATGTAAAAAAGCACCAAGGGCTGCTAGGTCCATTTTCCGTCAATTTCAGTTCACTGTGTTGTGTAGTTGGTACATTTGTCTTCCTTGAACACGATCGTTCAAATTTTCACGTTTTATTTATAATTTAATTTGAAAGATTGTGCTTAAGGAGCAAGTTAGATGAAAATGTGGATATTATTTCCGTTGGCCTTACCAACCGGGTAAGATGATTTTTTACGTTAATCCGCTAATAGTCTTTGGTCTCCTGGAAAAGCAAGATAAGGTTTTTTGCTTTATCCAGTCAGTGTAAATGTACAGCTCAGTACTGTTAACTTTCCCTAGGACGGATGAGCGAAATTTGGGCCCCTTCGAAAGAGAATCTTCCACAGAATATAGGTCCAGTCCCAGGTATGAAGGGGAAGGACGAAGCATGTGCTTTATGCTATACACAGAGAGCCACGGTGTCCTTCAATGGCTAATTACTATATCTGCCAGGGCCCCAAGTCAGAAGTTCGCGAACTAGCTGGCCAGTTGCCACATTGACCGGCAAGTTTACCAAAGCCCGAAATATATGATGTTTCACTATCGTTTTGGACTTTGGACAGACCCTTCAGCCCAAAGATCACTATACAATTTATTCCAGACTACCTAATAGTGTATATTAATTATACTTAAATGTAAACCAGGAGAACCTGTAATGCTTCACTAAAAGGACCGACGGGATATTAGGTCAAATTATACTCTTTCGGACACATGAGTCAGAAATGTGACTAAAACACCAATTTTTGCGGAGTCTGGCTAAGTCAGTTGGCCGATGTCCGAACTTAGGCCGGAACCTCTCCTTGGCTATCATTGACAAGACCCAGATTTTAAATGTTTTTCTATTATTATTCGTTTTTTAAACTGAGAGTCTGTGAATTTTGTTCTATTTACATCAGATTGTTTCAAAAATCCAATGTTATATCATATGTACCTTATACAAACTTTTGTGAAAATACGGGCCTAGGACTATTGATGGGCTATATACTCACCCTGGAGGGGGGTGTCTGGGGCTGAGTGTGGGTTGGGACCGGGGATGTGGAGAGCTCCATGGCGTGCAGGGCTGAGCTGATCTCATCGTGGACCACTGATTCTTGTTGGATCTGGAGCTGGGCCCTTCCACGGCCACCCCGGCTTCCCCGACCTCGACCACGGCCACCCCCTCGAGTCACCACCTGCACACAACACAACATCCCACATCTAATCATAAATAACAAACATAAAGAGGGAATGCCCGCGCAGGCTGTATAATACAGCCGTTGTAACTAGTCGAGACAAAAAAGTACGTATTTTTTTTTTTTTTGCAACCTCATAGTAAATACAATGGAAACAGAAAAAGGTGTAACTCGCTGTAATAAAAAAAAAAAAAAGTGCAAAATTATCATTCAAGATTAAATTCATTGAAAAAAAAAAAAAAAAAAAAAAAACTGACTCGGAAAAAAATTAAATATTATCCAAAAATTTAGAAAAGCGCTAAACAGAGAAAACCGAGTTAAAGTGTGTAATAGCATGGGATGTATAAAAGCAACAAAACACCAAATCCAAGAAAAGGAACGTCGGAACAATTTACAGTACGATTTGTACAAAAATCATAAAGAAAATCTGGAAAACCCGTGTCGGGCAACCGTCTTCTATGCCGACTATAATATAACTAGGTCGCCGGACCACGAATCTTGTAAATTATCTTCCGAGGTAAAATCCAAGGTTAAAGTTACTATTGTAGAGTTTTTCACTTATATCACTCTTTAAGTGACTCCTGGGTGATCCTTCAGTACTTGGTGGTGAGTCACTAGCCCAAACACATTATATACCTTAATACCTGCTTTCATATTCTAAGCCGGTGTGGGGCACTAGAAAGCAGACGTTTCCACTGCTTCGGGTCTGCCATAACAGAACCGAAGCAGGTAATGGAAGGAACCTGCAGAAGAATCCTGAACTTTATCAAAGATACAGGGCTGCTGTAGGGACCAACACACACAGGGCACACAATAGGCCTACTCTGGCCGCGGTGACACAAATTCAGCCCTCGGAAAAAAAAAAAATAAATAAATAATAGCTGCTTTCCGTAGCGATGCCCGAGGGAGTCACAGATCCCTCATACCAGAGGTAAAATTGTTAAATGAGAAAGAAAGTAGTGGGAGAAGTACGCTAATTGTTGTTCAGCTGTTCTTTTCATCGTTTTTTTTTTTCAGCTGATTATTGTTCCGAATGGCCTGTGTTTGGACAGGCTTATAATGATGCTACATGACAAACTTTAGGGAAACCCAATCAACCGTTAAAAAGATAGCCTCGCCCCTCCCGTTCAAAATGGTGAGATGCAACGTAGCCCGTTTCTAAACAAGGCATAATATGTGTGAAGTTTCATGTAAATCCGAACAATCATAAAATATATACTACTAATATTATGCCCCCCCCCCCCCCCCACTCCCGTTCAAAATTTAGAGATGCCTAATATCCTATGTCACTGGATAAGTGAGCTATTCACCAGTGCATGTTTTGTGAAAATCGATCCAGGCGTTTTGGAGCTATAGCGGCAAAAACATACATACATACAAGTCTGATGAAAACATTCCAAGGTCGGGTAAAAATAAATAGCAATTGCTCACCCTCTTTTGTAGAACGACCGGTTGGGTGCTGGGTCTTTGAACGATCACACTTCCACCACTCGTCTCCGTGGCTTCTGAAATAAGACATCCAAAAATATGTTGTAATTGCAATTTTATTAACTTTTCACTACTGGTGAAATTATGCTGCCTTTAGGCAATGTGATAGGAGTAACTTTTAACGTTAAGAAGGGCCAATACAGTATAAATAAGGGCAAAACACAAATTTCAAGTGAGTAAGTAGTGCTGTTGCAAAACGCAAAAACATTTTCATATTTAATATTCAGATTAATTTTTTAAAAATAAAAGTAAAATGACGGGAGATGGAAGAAGCAATTTGAAACATACCAGCAGAAAGTGGAGTCCTCTGAGCTACAGGGATGAGGGACTGCTGTATGGTCTGCTGTTTGAGAATAAGGGGCTGTTGCTGCTGCGGCTTGGGAAGGAGCAACTTCCTCTGATAGAGCTTAGGCGAGTCTCCTACTGAATCTTCTCCACTTCCTGTCAAAAGTAAAAATAAACAAATCAACATTTATAACATTAAATGTTATCAATCCTGTTGCCCTAAAAATAAACTTAAATGAATGGATTAATTCTAAAAAGCAAACGAACTGAGGAGGCATTTATTAATCTGAAAAGATTATGCCAAAGAAAAGTTTATGTACTAGTCTTCACAGACATCGTTCTTGTTACAGGTATCGGAAGAAAACTGCAGGAAGCACTCACTGAAGAGAATTTGCATTACACATTCAGAAGAGAACAGTTAATAGGATGGGTGTAAAGTTGATATCGAAATCGAGCTTCAAGGAAGGACAAGAGGCTCCAGAGGACACATGATTTCAACATAATTGCTATAATTGAAAAAATCAAAATCAATTTTACGGTATACTGACACGACCCATAATAGTATTAATTTGGCTAAAGTCTGATACCAACCAGATAATCTCGATTGACTAACAACTCGAGTTCCTTGAGAAACAATGTAAGCTTTAGTATTGGTGATGGCAGCGTTGGGGCTCATGACGGCTTTCAAACCAGTTTGCTGCTGAACTACCGGAATACCAGAAACCTACAACAGAAATAGATAAATAAAACTTTATTTGGAAAAAAATAAATAAAATAAAAATGAGTGATAATACTTATAATGCAAATAGCCATAAAGAAACCTATAGTAGTATATTGAATACCTTCCTTTCATCGAAAATCCTGTTTCAAAAAGTGTAGCAATTACATGAATTATTCTATTGAGTGAATCTTTAAGTATTTTAACATCATCAGTACAACACAATGTCAACCATTAAAGAAAATTGAACATAAAAACTTTCTAAAAAAAAAATATTCCAAATCACATGTGTGCTTCTGGGGTCCCTTGGTACTTTCATAACTTCCTTCAACCCAAAAAAAGGCCTAACTAATTGTTCTGATATTCAGAAGAAAAAATTGGTATAACTTAAGAAGTATTTTCCAAGATGACAAACCCATCTTTTTAATTTCTTCTCATTTCTTTTTCTCAGGTATATACGTTTCCTTAAAATAGTATTTTCTTTAAATATTTGAACTGGAGTAAAATGCTGATACAACTCATTGTTCTTGTACTCTGCTGCCAACTAGAAGAAAAAGAGCTGAAACCTTGAGCCATAAGACTCATTTTACATAAGTAAATGGTGAATAGTAAATATAGTAACATGTCTTTCAAGCTCGGTGGTAGTACTTACTACATTGTACTACACACAACACACACACTAACACTACTACGTGATTTAAGGTTTCTAACCAAGTAATGCTTTTATGTAATTTCGACAGATCCAAACACATTTATATAGTTTTATATTTCAGTTTCTGCAATTTAAAAGAAAATTTCTTCCTATACGTAAACTTTTCAGTTTAGAATTTCGACAGTTTGTCTAAATTGCTAGGCACTAGATGAGAAATACGCTATATTCTACTTTAGATCGATTAAGATATATAAAACTGGCATTTGCAAATAATGGGATTCTTTAATCCCAAACATTGGAAACTTGAAGTAGAAATTGTATTAAGTCTTTCTCCTTTGAGTTTTAATGCTTCAATTTTGAACAGGAAAGGTGGACTAAATAGTAACCAACTGGCTTCCATCAATGTGGCAAAAATAAATAATCCATTTTCCAAGAATTCAGTAATATGGCACTGAAGGGTTGTCCAAGCTGAACCTCAGACAACCCATCTAAATAAACTTTCCAGGATTCTACAAGAATCGGTATCGGGCCGCACCTAAGAAACACTGGAGTAGCAAATGTGGACACCTTAGTATTGCAAAAAGTATATAATTATTTAAATCTGAATTGTATAGTTAAAAACTAATTCATGGTATTAGTGAGAAGCAAAAATAATATGTAGAGTGAAAATACTTCTCACTGCCCCGGCAATCTGCCAACACAAATTCTAGAAAAAAAAACCTGCAAATAGTGGACCCTCTACATAAGGGACACTAAACGGGAAAATAGAGGCAGACGAGTCTCTGTCAGGTAAGGGAAGGGCTGTCCAGGTGAAGGCTTTAGTAGCTCATCTAATGAAAACTGAAAATGTTGGAAGGAATTAAACGTGATATTGTGGATTATTGTTACGCGATTTGCGTGATATTGTGAAGCGATATCTTTTAGTCTAGCAGACTGAGTGACTTAAATCAAATTTAATGTTTTGCTCAATTTGACTGAAAATGGGACACAAAGAGGAAGAAAGCACTGACATGTAAGACAAAAAATTGAAGCGTCACTCCTGAATTGTTGTACTACGGACATTATTATTGATATTCACACATCGTTTTTTAAATTAACTTTACTAACTTGTCAGTGCCTTGTTCTATATAATAATTACACATTTTCAAAGTGCTTAAATGAAGGTAGGTTCGAAAAGGACACATTTAGAACTACCTATACAGATAAACTCAGGTCCCGACCGTATTCACTGTATACTCAAGTGACGATATTGTCCACGCAGCTCAAAAAACAATAAATATATCATAATTACATTTTTTATTATATCCCGTCTATGGAATGTAAAATAATTTTAGGAAGCCCTGAAGCAAATTTAGGAGGAAAAAATGTTATGATAGTGTAGGGGTAAGGATGGGGTATAAAAAGGAATTAGTAACTAGAGCAAAGAAGCATTACATACGCAGGGTCACACAAGTGAACCAAGTCAGGGAAATAGGCCAATTTTAGTTTTGGTAAACACAGAGTGGAGAAAGAAAGGGGAGTGTTTGGCCTTGGGTCGCCTCCCCATTCTTATATATATTTTTTTTTTTATTTTGGTTTGGTTTAATAAAGACTTTGTGTATGCCCGATTCAAAATTCGAGCAGAAGGGACCAGAGCTCTCTAAAGATTGCTACATTAACTTTATTCGATTTAAAACGCTTACAGGCAGACTTGGTTCATTGGCATTCTGCACCCTGCATATGTTGTTAATTTAAAAATAAAATAAAAAATATAAAATTCAAAAAATATATTTATTTATATTAAACGTTATTTTAATGATTATATAAATAATGCAGGATACATCAGTCAATTTCAAAACTTAATACTTTAAGATTATGTACCATTAGACATTTTTTATATTTGTGTGATTCCATATCAATTCTACAAGACCTTCAAACTAACCATCATCAATTTTAGTTAAATTCATACTATAGATATTACCTATAAAACAATATTGTTTTCAAAAATTTCACTCGGCATTTGAGTTAAAGCCTCCAAGGCAACTGAAATAATTGTGTATCACGATTCAAGCTATCGTTAAATTACAATTTGTCAGCTCCTACAAAATATATAAATTTGAAAATGGCTTTGTTAAGTTCGTTAAATGGGTTTACTGTCAGTATTTTATAACCTCAACTTTCCCATCATGAAAAAGTTTTTTGACCTTGAGGAAAATCTTATAAATCTGAAAAAAATATAATTTGCTTTTATATATTATGTACATGTGGTAAAAGTTCCACCATGGGAGCA
Source organism: Aradus depressus (assembly GCA_963662175.1). Classification (NCBI taxonomy): domain Eukaryota; kingdom Metazoa; phylum Arthropoda; class Insecta; order Hemiptera; family Aradidae; genus Aradus; species Aradus depressus. The sequence goes on along the minus strand of OY759215.1, from coordinate 58,900,455 downwards.
TAATGGGATCATATCAAATCAAGTTATTGAAAATTTTCATTTTATGAGCATAAGGTACCTATCCCTAATGTTTTGTGACCCTACTCATGTATACTTATTTATAAATACAACAAATAATGGTTCCATTGATTTTGAAACTTATTCATCAAATAATGTTTTTATTTATTGATTAATTTATTTTTTAAGGTTTGCAATGCGGGCTGTTTCTATATTTATATATGTGATAGGACTGATTATGAATTTTAGATGTCAGATTCTGCAACCTCATCACAGTCTCTACTTGGTAGATTTAGTTTTCTCACTGTCTTCAGCTTTATTTTCACTTCTAACTAAATTTCTAATTATTTCTGGTTTATCAGTAAAAATCATTTAGAAAATTTAACTCCTCCCCAATGACAAAATCTGTGAAGATTGTCGCAATTTGTAGACGTTTCAACGTGAAATCAAGTTTTTGAACATTAGAGTTACAAAGTTTCTTAATTCATTGAAAAACAAAAAAAAAAAAAAAAGAAATAGTGAATAAGCAATATAAACTCTAGTATACAGAAGTAGGCCACAAACACGTAATGCTTATAAACTCCAATTTTCAAACATATGAATTGAGATGATCCCATGAAGAAATGTATCCTCAATAGGGGCTATCGTAATTAAAAGATTGGGTCGAAAGTTGTTTTTCACAACTGTTTCAGTTACTTAAGTGGCTGAAGTTCAAAAACTAAGTGAGTATACATTTCGAAATATATATATACATATTGTTATGAAGTAGTAATGGGATCAATAGTATGAATTTCATTAAAATTGATGAACATATAATTAAAAAAGCGTACTTTCATACGTTGATTTGACACGGAATGACCCATTTTTAAACAATAGTGTATTATCAGTCCTCAATACTAACTAAGAGATCAGAAACATTCTTTCTTACGTACATATAATATGCAATTTGAAAAAGGACTCAGGAAGTCAGAAAATATTTAAATGAAAATAGGCCCTTCAAATCGTTAAATTCTAATATTAACAAACAAAAAATATCAATTTAAATGAACGATTAATTATTAAAACAAATTGAATGGTTTCAATAAATATTCCAATTCATTCTCATTTTTAAATAATCTGAATTTGGTTCAAAAACTTAAGTTTCAAATTAGTTCCAACAGAACAAATCCAAAAAGCTACATACATACAAAGCGAAACATGAAGAGTATTCCCCATATGTTCCCTTAATGAAAAACTATGTGTTAATTTTGTACAGCAAATAGGAAGTTAGTAAGGCACATCTTATTGTTAAAAAATACTTACTAATCAATAATTATAACAACAAAAAATTTATATCACAGCAATAATTTACTTCTTGAGCAAATAGGACAAATATCAATATTAGAATACTGCAATATGACGTCAAATTTCTAAGAACCAATCAACCAACATATATTTTATTGGTGGTGTTCCAAAGAAAACACAAGGTGGCTCAGTGCTGTTTTATAACTTTCTTACACTTTTCTAATTTAATATTTCAACTATTTTGGTATCTTCAGAAACAATGTGGTCGCTATAAATTGTTCCTGAAGATAGCGAAATATTAAAAACATTGATTGGAGAACATTTGTGCTCCATAATGTGCACCTACATATATATTTCAACAAAGATCTCTTCTCATCCAATAAGACAGAGCAGCACAGCCAAAACTATTTGTCATCCTGTCTTGTCTTATTACAGGAGCAAAATTTAAAACAACCTTTGCGAAACGCTCATAAATACGATGTATTAATCATTATTATGAGTGATAAAGTGATTATATTAAGGTTAGATTAGGTAAATGTTTAAAGGTTATATTACATATAAAGTTATACTAATAACAAATATTGGATGTTTGTATTTTTGTTTTTAACATCCTTATGTACGTCAGTTAATAATAATTTTACATACAGAAGACTTTATTTCAGAAGATAATCTTTAGTCCAAGTAAGATAGTTTTTTTTTTTTGTTTCACCATTACTATCTGTTAGCTGATTGGCCCTTTTATCTGTGACGTCACACATACTTATGCGACATTATACCACCAAACATTACTTAGCCACATGGGACAATACATTTAATTGGTACATCCTTGTTTCTCAAGATCACTTACATTCTATATAATATTAAATAGGTTCCTACGAAATGTATCCAGGTAGGTGCAAATTATAGAACACAAATGGCCCAAAAGGCCTCCAATCAATGTTTTATTATTTTCTTACATATTTTTTTAATACTTAATATATTTCTGTATCTTCAGAAACAATATGGTCGCTGCAAATTGTCCCTGAAAATAGCAAAAAATGTAAGAAAATAATAAAAACATTGATTGGAGACCATTTGTGTTTCATAATTTGCACCTACCTACATAATTCAACAAAGATTTTTCCTCATTCAATAACTTCGATAAACATCATTACAATTAATCTTAAAAAGCAAAACTAGCAACCAGTTTACTAAAAGCAGTTGAAATATTTTTACAAATTCATTTTTATTAATTTTTTGACGGTCCTCTTTGGCCTATCACCATTACAACAGTCGATCGTCCCGTTGGGTTCCTTCAATTGGTTAGCTACAATTTTGTCATTGCAAGAAGGAAGACTAGTGTGTTGTACTGATGATAATTTGGTTTCCTGCGGTAATAAATTCGATTTTGGTTTCCTACCCCGTCCATTTGAGTTTTCCAAAATCAAAACAGATTTAGGAAAATTGTTTCTTCCATTTATCGTTTTACGCCATACCATAGCAGTTATTTTACCCTGGAGAAGCCAAATGACACAAATTTAGAAGAAAAAACATAAACATTGAAAATAAATCTTAAAACGAAGAAAAAAAATATATACACACTTTGATAAATCAATCAATTGAGTCTTTATCACAATAAAAAATTTAGAAATTAGGATATAACTATAAAACTACACGGTAAACATGTGAGATAAAGAGGCTCTGACCATGGAACGTAACTAGACAGAATCAAGTAATCTTCTTGTTTCAACCTAATGGGGGAGGGGAGGCCCAACTGTTCTTATTCCGATAGTGATGCAGGTTTCCAACACTATCTGAAAACCAGGCTTCACAAGGATCGTAAAAAAGTAAAATGTCCAAAACTTCATCTTAAAAGACGAATATAAAGACGAATATGGAGGTAACTTGTCAACAAGAGAAAGGTGCACTAATTAACTAGTTTGGGGGTCATTAACATGATCGAACAATATTTGTATTTTTGTATCCTCCTCTTTTTCTCCTCATTAAAAAAACAAAATAATTTACATCTATATAGACGTTTTGGAATGCAAGCCCATCCGACATAACTACGTATGTAATTTTGCAACATTGGTAATTAGTCAGTAATAAATAAGTAACTAGATCCACGTTAACGAACTACTGTTTTGGGTTGTCTAATAATTATTTTTGTCATTATTAAAGTGGACATTTTGTAACTATTGGTTCTCTTCCTTTGTAAAATGTTTATTCCTCTCTATATTAATAAAATCTTCTCTATGGATAAATATTTTTATTAATTATTTAATTAGTTGTATTTCTTAATCTTGTCGATAATGACTTCTATTTTCCTTACATTATTTATTGAGTTGATATCTCGTTTTTGTCAAACTGCCATCTTTTTAAAACTTATACGTCGATCTAAGCTATATTCTCTATTTCTTAAAAAATAAAATAAAATACTAAGTTACGCATCGCTTCTGCGCAAGCCCTCTCCATTTCTTAAAAAATAAAATAAAATACTAAGTTACGCATCGCTTCTGCGCAAGCCCTCTCCAATTTGTCTGTCAAACATTCTATCAAAATTAGGGTTCGATCTATTTAGCCATTTGACCGTTTAACAAACAGACTTTTTGCAAGACATTTGCATTCTAAGGATCTTCTGAAGAAGACAAAATATTATGAAATTATGAAAAAATAAATTTGACGAAAATAAATATCCAATTGTAGAGTAAGAATAGTACAGGAGAGTGCCTGTCCACCTAAAAAATCAGACTAAGAGCGGTTAAAGAGGTGATAACGGCAGGTGAAAGCCCCAAGTGGTACATCCGCCTAGCAGACATGGCTCCTAGCAGATTTATTATACTCCAAAATTGAAGAGGGACAGAATTTGGACCAAACAAGAGCTAGTTAAAGTTGAGGCATTAAATACTGGCTACAAATGTGGATGAGCCAAGGCACAAGATAAGGACTTTACTACCACCCTCCTATATCTTCTGTCATATCAAACTAAAACAAGGGTTTACCCCCGCCCGGCACTATTTTTTTTTTGTTTTAATTTCTGTTAAGTAGCTCAAAGAGAGAATCAATAAACAATAAATAGTAACTGAGGTGGGTATAACCCACAAATGCCAAAAGAAGTTTCGATTCCAAAAGTCTCGGCTACCCTGAATACTCCTGGTAACTATGTTTCAATGTTAAATGACTAAACACACCACGTACATATGTCTCTAACATAATGTTTGTTCCTGTTTCTCTAATTACGTTATCCTACTTCTTTCGAAAGCTTATTCCACATTCCACCACGAATAGTTTTCACAATATATGGATCTTTGGTCGTACTCCCAAAATGTACATGGTCACTTCGGTGCAGAAGAATCCATGATCTGCACCACGATAGAGCTCGTCATCTAAAGCGTTACATTGGTGTCCAAAAACTTTGATGTAGTCTAATGTTAGCAGAGGCGAGGAAGGAAAACATTTCCTCTTTCCTAACAGACGATTTAAAATTGATAACGTTGGAGTTTAACGGAGTCTTTAAATGAGGCAGGGAGGGGGATAAAATAAGAGCGCAGCACGTATAACTTAATACAAAGGCATTACTATACATTTAGCAGTTTGTACTTTTCAAAACAAAACTTCACGGAGGGAAAAATCACAACAGAAATGTTACTCTAGTTATTACACACTGAAAAAGGTGCACGTTTCTTTGTATTTAATAAGTTTTCTTTAAATACCTGTACAATCAACCTGCATACACTAAATTGAATCCATGAAGAACAAAAAATGGGAATCTAACTCCTAATCTGGCCCCAAATTTAGAGATCGAACCATTTTTTTGCTAGTGTTGTGATTTTTTTTGAAAGTGTATTCGATATGCCATGAAAATAAAAGTATCACCCTAGGATTTGTATTTGTTCTATGATAGGTATATTATGATGAACTAACTTACGACCAGTACGTTCGGCCAAAATATGAAAATATCTGTTCACAAAAAAAAAAAAACCGACAACAAACGCTCTAAATCAAGAGAAAACCAGATTTTATCCAAGTTTCGTACTGATTCATAAAAGTTCAGACTTTAGGCTATGGTTTGACACATTTAATAAACATTCAACCACCAAGTAAAGCAAAAAAAATCACAATCACTCACCGGTGCTGTTTGAGTGACAACGGTTGCTGATGCACTTCCCGCTGATCCCCGTCCACCTCGTGTCATCAGACCTCTCCCACGGCCTCGTCCTCGACCACCCTAACCAACAAAACATAATGATGACAAACGAACATAAAAAGATAAGTAGAACTTATGCATATTTTCGAGTTGAGAACGAAGGCAGAGGGAATTGGGAAAGGGAGGCAATGATAAAGTCGGGAGGAGATCTTTTCTCCGCCCTCCTACCAATAACTTCAATACGTCACCTCATGTTCCTCTACTGCGAACTGAAATATCAAATCGGATAGTTGTCACTAATTAAATAGCTTGTGTGTTCGGGCTCGTGTTGAAGAGGGATATAAAGGATTGTGACCCGTTCTATTCACATTGTCTTTGACATCTTCAGAGGTCGAACAACAGAAAAGTTGAGGTGAACGGGGCAACGATAGGCGACAATTCAGGCACCATGAAGGAGGCTGAGGATGTAATGTACTCAATCTTCGCAACACAGTATGCATCCTGGTGAGAAAGGGACCTGCGATTGACTTCCTGATCACCAAAGTAAGTTTCTTCAAACGACTGGCCACAAAACTTCAACCACAAAAAAAGGGGTCGATTTCGGTTCTTGTCCAGTAAGGTCAAGAACCAACTCATGGTGAACCAAACACTAGCGATGCTCCGTTAGGGGGGCGGCACAGTGACCATTCTCCAGTTCCAGCTTCACATAGTGTCGCTTGGAAATTAGCCCACAGATAAAAGATCTTTCTGTGAGTTTTTCTACTGTGTAATTGCTTTCTGAGGCTATACTGTCTTATCTAATGTTGCCCTCAGTTAACACATGTATAAGGTTGCAAAAGAGTTCATACGATTGCAGTTATTAACAATTAATTTATTTAATTGATGCGATATTTTTGATGTGCAGTGTATATCTGACGTGCCATTTTAATTCTGATTCACGATCCTTATATAACGAAGTTAAGGGTAGTAAGCTAACTTACCCTGGTGAGAGGGCGATGGTGAAGGACGGGCGACTGTGTCTGTACCTGAGGGTGTTGATGGGAGGGAGACGGGAGCTGCTGCTGCCCGACTGGCTGCTGCTGTGGAACCTGGAATGTTGGCAGAGCACTGCTCGTGTAGCTGTGATCATTGTGAACAACTGAGGCCGCTGTCGGGGGCACTTCATCTTTACCTTCCAGAATATCTTTAAAAAAAATGACAAAACATGTGATTTAGCCAGCAGTCATCTGTTTAAAAACATAACAAGAGCTGTTGAGATGTGGTTCGTGGCTTTTCGTTTAATTTGGAGGTTAGATGGGAGGTATGGAAAAAAAAAAAAAACACTGCAACCATCCCCTCATCTTTTTGAAACAAATTTAAGTCTACCTTCAACAGCCCCCCCCCCCCCCTTTTTCAAAAATCAAATTTTCAGACAATGATTCACTCTTCACAAACGGAAGTCAGATAAACAATGCCCTTAGCCACTCCCAAATCTGGGAAAACCTCTCATATTCAAAAATACTCATTGTAATGTGAACTGTAAATTTTTTTTTCTTAAATCGCTGTATTCCTACAGCTTGGATTAGTTTTCTCCCTTTTCCTCTTCTAGACTCCTCCTATAGAAATCCCCCTGTGACTCCCAGGAGAGAATCATGAGCCCTTGATGTTGCAAGCAAGCATTGCTAAAACCAACTTCCATCCAAATTAAGAAACGCGAACATATTGTGGAAGCATATGACAAATAAATAAAACACACTTCTTTTTGAACTATTAGTTATACACCTGACGATGGTGTTAAGCCGCAACCAGTATTACAGTGGAATATACAATTAGTTTAATGTTAGAATGTAATAATTGTATCTTCAATTTTAGTTTTACCACTGTTATTTAAATAAAAAAGGGAAGAAAGCGTTTCAGAACTAACAAATTCATAACTGAATAGACAAGGCGACTTCCTAGTTGAAGAAAGTCTAAACCCTTCCTTTCCTTACCTACCCGATGTACCCATGTGAATGACTCGCACTCTATCATTCAGATAGAGAAAGTACTGAAATGGCCACAATTTCTTCCATTTTTTTGACATATTTAGACTCAATTCGATACATAGATCAGAAAAGGTTGTCCGTTCAACTTAATCTCCGCAACTACCGATCCGAAACGATTTTTATGAAATCTGTCGTGTGAATTCAGAGTGACATCCCATCAGTCCTAACAATTTTTAAGTGTAAGGTTAAAATTGATCGAATTATGGGGAGGGAAATGTGGCGCGCGATCTTTAAAAATTAGTGTGATTTCGCTTTATTATATTTCTTTATTTTCAGTCAGCAATAGATTACATATGTGATAGTTTTCCTTCATTACAGCTATAAAACGTTCGTCTACATTCATTAAAAACCAATATATGGCGTTCAAAAAACGTGTCCATTCGCGCGGTAACACCCAACGATTATTCCAAATTGTTTTAAATTTTGCACAAAAATTGTTCTTGTAATTAAATGTTAAAGTCGACCTATTTCAAATTCATTCGAACTGTGTAAGCCGGCCAAGATTTAGATTTTTCTATTATCGACTTTTTTCACTTTTTAAACATTTCACTTAATTCCGTGGGGGATTGTACTGAGCTGAACATAATATGTATATGTAATAATACATAATATGTATATGTAATACATATTACGTATTATCAAATTGAAATGTCCAACAACGTAACGCTATGCCAACGATCCAATAACGATGCCAATAAATCAATAATGCAGTTCACGTCTTCACAATATAATCCATAAAGGAACCTGAGTAGTTTGAAACAACAACATTCAACACCATAACAGCATGAGAAGCATCCTTGGAGCAAACTATATCAATATTAATAGGAAATAATGCAGTTCACTGTCTTCACAATATAATCAATTGAGGAACCTGAGCAGTTTGAAACATCAACACTTAACCACCATATCAGCATGAGAAACATCCTTGGAGCAAACGAGCAACAACTGTCGGTGGCATTGAAGTTGATGCTTCACATGCAATTGTAAAGAGGAAGAATGAAAGATTCAACTGCGATGGTACATTTAACTTTTTACAGATATCTATCTTATATGTTTCATTGATAACCACTGGTTGTAAAGCCCCTCTGACTTTGTGACGACTGTAGAAGAGCACTCATAGCAATTAAGTTCACTTGGCCCCATGTCTTGGTAAAAATGCCGCGTGAGTCCTTTTCAAATTGCCCCGTCCCGTAACGTACCTTTACTTATTATCACACATCTTTTGAACATAATCCAACATAAGCAATGATAACATTTTTTTATTTTTTTTTATTTAACAGTTTTTTTTAAATAAGTAAGATATAATTCTTCTAAAAACTGAGAAAATGGGACTAGAAGGCAGTAAAGAGATTTTTGAAGATCAAATGGAAAAGAGCAAGACTGAATGAATGACTGACCTAACATAGTGGAGAGGTTGTCCTCAGCGAGCGTGGTACCGAGGATCTCTTTAGCCTGTTCCGACTGTAGAGCGGACTCCAAACGGGCGATGTGTTCCGGCTCCATCTGGGAGAACGGATCCACCACATCTCCAGACCCGTCCACTCCCACATCTAGACAAAAATTATATAAATAAACAGGAAATAATTCCAACCAAAACTTCTTGTACAAATTACCCAACTATTTATCATACCATGTGCTGCGGCGGCCATATTGGGAAAATGGGGCATGGGTAATGTTTCTGAGCTGGTTTTCTTCTTATTTTCCAAACAGCTCATTCTATGCAGTTGGTGTAACTTCTATTTTAGAACAAACTATTCTGCATAACATGAGGCCAATGACACTAAGATGTCATCAATAATACCACGAGCGACGGTTTTTTTTTTGTTTTTAAGGGTAATATCCAGTTATCTGCGCAATTTCTTCAATATCTCCTATACAAATTTGTTAGGGCCTGTATGTATACCATTTGTCCTAATAATAATTTTGATTCGTATCAGTTGATGTTCATTCCCATTTTCCTGCACTATTGCTCTTGATTGCAGATACGACGTCCTAGACAACATACCTGGTGTAGGAAGGCCGGGGGCAGCTGGATCAGAAGGCTCCGAGTAGTATCCCTCAACAGTGAGGTTGACATGGGGACCTCCCTCCCCTGAGTTGTCATCATCCTCACCAGGCTCGTCAGAGTGGGTCGAGTCGCCCACCCGCACCACACTCAGGTTACCATGCTGGTTGGCTGACAACAAAAAATAGAACGGGTAAACCTCCATTCACCATAATTGCTCTCTTACAAAAAACATCAAGTAAACAGCCTTTTAAATAATACACTGGAGAAAATTGCAAAATCAAGATAAGTTTGGGACCAAGGAGGCCATATTTTACTTCCCCGGCTAAGTGCGGTATAGGACAAAATAAGTAATTGTAAGAAGCTGAGCTTTTTACTATAATTTTATGCTTTTTGTTCCGAATATTTGAATTAAATTTAAAAAAAGTCATTCTATCTGTGTGAAAATTTGCACGCTCCTCACTTTATCCTGATTTTTAATAAAAATACGAAACCCAGTTTTCCGAGTTATCTTCAAATAACATATATACAAGATTTTTTTTTTTCAAAAACTATTCGTATCATAGTACACGTTTTAGAAGAGGGGGCTCCTGCTGTACTGGCTCAAAAGGTATTCATAAAAGTAGATGATATATTCTTCAATCATTTTTTAAATATATTTTATTGCAGCCCAAATAGTAATACACTGATGTCACCGACATGAGATCAATTTGAGATATCAAAACCAATTTTAGTGTGAATAAGTTAGTGTAAATTAGATTATTGAATACTTTGTTTATTCTATTCGAAAATTTTCAGGAGCCATGATCTTGCGAAATATTTTATGAATAAACAATAATTATTAACACCGACAAAAGAAAATATATATATATTATCGATTGAATAATACAGAAGCAATAATAAAATATATATGATTAATAACACTCAGTAACCGTTGAATTGTCATCAGAATGAAGACAACCACATTTGAAATTAAACGAAATAAATAAAAATGCTTTATAACCGAAAAACTTTTTTTTTTTTTTTTTTTTTTTTTGCTTTCACAATTTACAATTCGCTTTATTTGTATCACGGATGACCAGACCTCTTAAATAATAATGTTCCCGACAAAAGGCATGTAGGTATTTGTCTTTACAGTTATTGTAATAAATATGAATTGGAAAAAATTAATAAAATAAGCAAAATTGTTACTTTCAATTGTAGATATAACTAGGCAATAAATAAAACAAAAGCTTTATTTAGCCTGTACATTTTAATAATTAAAAAACACATATCGCCATTGTTTACGTAATGAAAATAAGTAAGTTAATATTATTGTTTCCTCCCAGAAACACAATCAACACAAAAAGTAAATGTTTTTATCACTAGAGTATGATTTTTAAATATACCTATTAACTTCTGTAAAGTCTCAGGATCGACTGTTATGGTTCCGTCGGCATTGACTATAATAATTAACTGATCATCTTTATCATCAGAGCTTTCTGCCAAAACGGTACTTGAAGACATCTTACAACCTAAAGAAACAACAGAATAAATGAATATTAGATTTGTAAAAACAAAAAAAATTGAACATTAGTAGAAATATTAAACACCATTTACCTTAAACGGGATATCACTAAGGCGTATTTTTCATGTTGGAAGTTCAGTCGTTAACCAAACTAAAATAAATAAGAATGATAAACTAACAAAGCTTGATTAGATTACTAAAGAAATCTGTGAAAATGAATTATATATTGCAATAGATCTTATAATTTATGGCACTTAACACAATTCTAAAACTCATAACAAACCTTGGAGATAAAACCATTTATCAAAAAAGGAGGGATTTTACGTTAGTAGCTATCCGCCATATTGAAATGCATGCACGAGTTAACGCTCAAGGTAAAAGCCGTAAAAATCACTTACCAATGATATTTAAACCAACGAAGGGAATACTTTAAAGTGCATGTTGGTGAAAAATCATTTTTACATAAAACAAGGAAACAAAACATAGGTTAAAACTCATCATCGTCAAATTTGTAAAAACCTCCATTTTGCAATATGTTCTCATATGAAGTTATTTTAATGATACACTGCCATACATATTGATTGAAGTTTAGGTATTAGGGATCAAGAGCAAATAAGATTTATTTCAAAAATTACATTCACCTTTTTTTCAATACTATTCTTTATTGTTATGAATATTTTTATATATTTCATATTTATATTTACAGAAGGTTTGTGTAGAACTTTTATTAAGTTCTCAACAACAATACAAATATCTGTTAAAACATTTAAATTACATTCTAGATTAATGTTTTATTATAACAGGAAACCGTGATTCCTTTAACAAATTTAGTCTCATTATAATTATGCTTTCATATCTTGAAGACAGTGATGTATGGCAGTGGCAGGTTAGTAAACCTTCTACGTGTACGGTGAAGAAGTTTATAAACGTTGTAGATGATGTCTAGGTTCATTGTAAATGAGGAAAAAGGTATTTTAGCAGTAATATAATTAAATTATTATATCTGAATAAGTATTGCTGCCATGTTACTTGCATTTGTGTTGTTTTTTGTATTAATCGCTTATGCTAAGTTTGCCGGTTGTTAACATTACATCGTTCGTTACATTACACGTTAAATTATTTATATTGCAGAGGATGAAATTTTTATTTATGATGTTATCGAATTGCTATTGATCGAATTCCATGTTTATTAAAACCTTATTGACGATGTACCTGCACCTTTATCTTGTTTCACAAAGTTCCGGTATCTCCCAACTGTACTTACCACTAAAGAACCCCCTCTGGGTAGTTCTTAATGCATTACTCTTTCAGCAGAGGATATCGTCTTGAAATTATCGATTATTTCCTGCGGACTTAATCTCGGGCGATGATAACCGTTGCAGTTTTACGCCCCAAAACCACAATCTCTCTTGTTTTATCGGAATTAAATTAACTTTTATAAACTCTCGTATCGAAGGATTATTCCTAAACGAGTTGTATATAAAAATGTTTATATTAATTTCCTTGTCATTCTTTATTTAACAGTAGGTAACCATCCCTGTGTATGTTCTGCTTTATTTATCATGATTTTTTTTTTCAGGTTTCTTGGTGCTTATAGTTTTCACGGTTGTACTAAACTTGTGCCAGTGTCTTGAAACTTCCTACCTGACAACCACCGATAAAGATAGACTGAAGCAGGTTTTTGTCAACAACCTCTCCCACAAAGATCTCGTCCCGGTTCACTACTCCGTCCTTGGTCTCAACTTATTAAATGAAAAAATTACTAATCTTCAGGTTCATTCATTTCTTTCGTAAACATGTATCACCATTTATGATTATCTTAATGTTGTGTTATTCCCTTCAAATTCTTATGTACACTTGTATGCTAGATGTTCTGAACTATGTAGTTCGATAAAGATTTGAAACACGAATCAGTTGAGGTTCAGATTGGAGAAGAGGTTATTGTTGAAGAATGGAATATAGATGCTGTGTCGCATTTATGAAGTTATGAGATAAGATCGATGCAGTTTAACGTGGCATTACAACTTTTATCTCGATTTTCTCAACAATGTTTCCGTGTTCGATACCAGTTTCATCTAAACCCACTGTCAAAAAAATTCCAACATCTATAAATCTCGAGATTTTTTATATATATGTATATAACTTCCTAATATCAACCAAGTTTTTACATATTGCCCTACCCTTCCCCCTTATTTAATTAATTTCTCCCCATTTCTTGTATAAGAAAGTCACTGTTTTACGCTGAGCTATGTTCAATGCAGAAAACCGCAGATGCCAACACATGGCTTAATCCCTGTTTGAAATTATGAAGAGATGAGAGGGGTAATCTGTAAAAACATGGATGGTATAAGAAAGTTCTGTGTTTGTCACAACTTATATGGTTTTTATTAAAATGTTGCATATTTGTTCAAAAATAAATGTTGCTTTTTCTATTACATAAAATCTTTTCCATAGTTATTATTCTTAAGGGACGTAGTTCCCAGAATGAAGACTAGTTCTAATTTAATTTCATAGGAAGTGTGCAAGGTGATGACGGACGCAGTCACCTCCAAGACAACACTAGACACCTACTACCATGTAGCGGTGGCCTGGAAGGCTGCCATCTGTCCTGGAACTTCCCCTGTTGCAAAAGTGGCCAAGGTGGGTGTTTTTAGAGTTCCATATCACAAATGGTAAAAACAAAACCCTTATCGTTAAATAAAACCATCTTTTTTGAAATATTGTCTTTTCCGCAATAATAGTTCTACATACGACCGGTTTCGGGAGTACACCATCGTCAGGTTTAGTTATAAAAAACTAAGACAGTTTGCTGAGTGCGAACCTTACTTATATATCAGGCAAGAAAGTAGTTTGAATTTCAACTAGGAACCCCCCCCCCTTCATATGGCTGTACAGTTAGGGAGTTGTTTGGTCTGAAATATTTTCTTCCTTATTACTTCCCCAGCTATATGAAGTATAGGGGAAGTTATGTTATCGGTCGAAAATTGATGTTGAGTTTTCAACAGAATGTCATGTTTTCCGACCTGATTTCAAAAAGAAAGAAAAATTATGTCTGTCTCATTTCCTTAAAAAAGGAAATTATGTCTGACTGATATATAAGAATGGTTCGCCAAATCGGTGAAAGGGAAGGGGGGAGACAACACGAAGACTTTAATAACTGTCGTTGTAATGAATGTATTGACTCGGAATTTCATACGTAAATTCAGTCCTCCAAGGATGACACCTTTTGATTTGCTACCTAAAGGAAAAGGGGGGTTAGAGGGAGGATATGAAATGTCCTCAATCCAGGCTCGACTTGCCACGTACAGCTGACCGTAAGAAGAAAAAACTGGCTGCGGGAGGTATTTGCCGACTTTTCCAAATGATTGTCCTCGAGACTTATTGATGGTCATTGCGAAAGCAAGAATATCGTGAATTGAGTTGTTTGCAATAAGAAAGGCTAGAGTGTGCCTTAACCCGTCAACTGAATGCGCGGTGTTATGACACGTTGACCAGTTGATGCACACGTACCACGTCCAAGGTGTTTCCTAGCACTTTTCTTACATCCATTCGAGTTTATCAACGGCTGAGAAGTGACCAGATTCCGTATAAGCAAGACAATCGTATTTTGTTTCAACGCCACATTGTGTGGAAGTAGGCTGCTAACTGATGGTCTATTTAGAAATTCAGTGGGATTTTCATTCTGTTCGTTGTCGTCGGTTATAATGTTATCTAAGTTGTAGTCTCTCCACACTCATATGCAAATTTCGAGTTTAATTTGATTTACTTTGGCACATTTACACCTCAAGCATTCAAGTGACACTATGTTGCGCTAATGTTTTGATGAGAAATGATAGTTTTATGATTTAAATCGTAATATTTAATACTTCGAATTCTACTCTGAGAAGTTCAGATGTGTTAACATTTGAAGATAGCAATTTTTTTTTTCTCCGGTAGTACAGAATGGCGGACATTTTTTTATTGAATGAATAGTACCTACTTCACTAGGTCAAGATTTTACAACATATATGCATATATCAATGTTAGGGATATATTTTATAATTTATGTTAAATTCTGTTCTCCGTATTAAGGTTCTGTTGGAAGTGTTGGATAAGGAAGGAGCGAGTGCCAGTGAGCTGTACTACGCCACACACGCTCTCAAAGCAATCAATCAGCCGATAGGTGTAGCCTCCAAAGTAACTGCTCGTCTTCAAGCTGCTCTCAAAAAGGACGAATCTGTTATTAGGTGAGTTTTTTAAATAATTATATATTATTACAGCATCATATCTCCCATTTATTTTGCCCCTCATGGGTGGATTCAACCCGGGTTGAGTCCTCGATCCAGGATCCAAACACATGAAAACCCCTCAAGTCAATCCGGATCGAATCCAAGGTCGACCTAGCTTTTTCTGGGATCGTAACGAGATCCAAATACATGAAAACACTTAGCACGAACGGAACGGGATCGAGGTATGCGCAGTGCCAGTTTGTGAGGCATCTGTCATTTACAATGGTCGCTTCTTGTCTTTTACCAAAATCGTTTTGTTCTGTATATTCTTTTTTTGCTTAAGTGTCTATGGATCGCAATTCCTTGTTGGTTTAAAAAACAAAATGTTAGCAAATTTCTCCGTTTTGCCGCAATTGCTGAATCATTTATTTGTCTCAGTCTAAAAATTGTGTACTTGCACAAAAGCAAAGTAAAAAGCAATAACTTTGCTTCAATATTAACCATAATTATTCCACAACAAAAATACACATACACACGCAAAAAAAAATACAAATTTCTAACCTCACTTCAACAATACAAGGAAATTGCAAATTTATTTAATCTGTGAAGCCGTCACTAGCTCCATGGTTCAAACATAACCTGCAAAGTATAACCTAAAGAGAGGTAGGATTTTTGAAATTTTCAGATCTGGATTCAATCCGAACTGAATCCAGTCTCATGAAAACCCTCGATCTGGATCTCGGTTGAAGAAGGCAAAAAATTAATGGGAGATATGATGTGTAATATTATATATGAATTAAGAATCTAAGTAAAAAGAATATAAGTCAAGATAATTGTTTGAATGGAAAACATTTGACTCGAGATTAATTTTTACGTAGGTCCCTATATCGTGGGTGTACTGCCAAAAGTGACCAAGTCAAATGTGTACTACTGTTGGTAAATTACATTTTAAAGTTTTATCTCATGGGTAAATTCTGTATTTTTATATTTTATTTATATTTTAACATTTTCCTTTTTTAAGTATTATTTACTTACGCTATCAAGTAAAAATGACTAACTAGACATGGACACTTTTAACTGTATAGATTTTGATCTAAAAGACTTGGTCATTTTTGGCCCATGTTACAAAGTTATGATCAGCTATATTTTTCCATAAAGGTAACAGGCGTTTAAACGACTTGGACACATTATCTCAATTTGGCCAATTTTTGACTTAGTCACTTTTGGCAGTACACCCACGATATATGCAATTGGCCATTTGATGTTTGTGTATGTGGCTCCCCAGTGACGCCTTACACAGAATGACTGCCTTCCTCGTACGTAAACGACAGTAAAATAAACTACGCACGCTTTCTTTCAGGTGGACCAACAAGGAACTATTATAATTAGAGACACCAACGTATTGGGAGTTGAACCATGAGTATCCAACCGATTCTTGTTGAACCAGTCAGCGTTTTGGTCGATATAAACGAACATCAGCAAACTGATTTTTTTATAAAAGCTTATCACTTACATTGACAGGGAAAGTTGTATTACAAGATCAATAATTTGTTATGTTTCTAGTTTCGGTTATGGTCTCCATACTGCGGCGGAGCTAGGTCCAACGGAGGGAAACCTCATCTTCAGCCGTATCCAGGAAATCATCAAACAGGCTGACGAAGTGGACGGCAAATATTTACAGTATGAAGGAGGCCTCAGTGTCACTGGTAACATCTGTTTTCTATATAGATGTATTTGTGCTTTATATAACTATGTTTTTTCGGGAGTGGGCTGCTCTGAAGTCAGGGTAGGCGAAACCGTACCATTCAGTCAGAGTTGCTTCAACCCACCTTACTGTCGCTGATGTTTCACGTCTGAATTTAGTTGAATGTTGGGGTTTTCACCCTAGTCTAGCCTATTAACGGGCTAGTCCCAATTTTCGAAAAGTCGATTTAATACTCTATAGGCAATGAAATATGAAATTAATATTTGAAGAGCTGAAATATATAACGGGCCAAGTGACAAAAATATACAATTTCCGTTTTTTCATTCAAAATGATCTATGAAACAACGCCAATTGCAATGTATAATGAGAAAAATACTGTGTTATTTTTTTTTTTTATGAATATGTTCGTTATATATCGTTTAATGTTGCTCACATAGCCCATTATATTAGCATTAACGTTGCACAACACCCCGTTTCATATTTTCACAATTTCAATTATTCAAATAAAGACTTTAAATCATAACTATACAACATACATTACTACTAATATTTGAGCCTAAAACTGTTGTAACAAGTAAAAATATTATGAGCATATTATGTCAATAAAAAAGTATATTCTATAATAAAACTCATTTTTCTCGAAAACTATTTTTTGTCACATGGCCCATTATATATTTCAGCTCTTCATTTATTTTTGTTGCATCATAATGAATGAAAAATGTACTCCAAGTTGATGGCTAATATATATCTTTTTAAGGAGCTGTCAGTGCAACTGGTGAGTTTTTCCAATACTTTATTATGTTACTGTGTGTTTTATAAGTAAATATTTTGTCTATAGAGAATCGAGGTATGTAATACTTATTTTGATACCTTATAATTATACGCGCTCAAGTACATTCATGAAGCTGCAATATTCAGCGTTTTACATTGATATGAGACGTTTTTATTCAAATACAGAGAAATGACTATTATATTTTTAGTTTTATTATGGAAACAAAGTTCAGGCGAACTTACATTCCCTCCACCCTCGCTCAACAAGTTTTGTCGACATACTTTTTTTACTGGCCCTCTTAAGACCTTTAAAATTATGTGCAACTCAGTATTTTACCAAAAAAATATTTCGCACTGCTTTTAATTATTTCTAATTATCAGTTAGCAATTTAGACAGATAGATGTAGGATCTACAATTGTGTAAATTTTCATTGCGATCCGAACAACGGTATGGAAACAAACTTATAGATGACTTTTCACCTCTTTCTTTGTATGCAATGTTCTGAGGTCAAAGTGACGAAGTACGAAATTGAGATAAGAGGGAATGAATGTAGATTCCCAAACTTTAATCATCTAGTATTTAAGAGAACGTTCTCAATGCTATAATCGTTAAATTATCAAACTGAATAAGAAAAAGTTTTTTAGGCCTTAGGAAACAGTCAACAAGATAAAAACGATGTAAACTTGTGAATAAGAAGTAAATCTGAGTAATGTATCATTGGAAAATGCAGATATATAAAAGATCGAAGGTGACCTAGATATTATATTCTTGTCAAACTTTCCACACTTTCTTTTTTTTTTTTTTTTTCCTATATTAAAATTAATACAGCTTGTGTCAGGATGGAAACAAATACCTTTTCTACAACCGCTGCTATCTATATTAATAAAGCTAAAATGAGAATTGTTTGTGGGTTTGTTCCAACATCACGCCTAAACAGCTGAACACATTTTCATGAAACTAGCATCCTTTTAAACCTAATTGAAAAATAGGCCAAATTCACAAAACACTTTCTGGCATTGTTAGGCAACTAGAATCCGCGTGAATGTTTGACTGGGAAGAAAATAGCATCTATGAACCATTTTCTGAAAATCACCGACTAATCGCACCGCGCGCGACTGAAATCGATTCGGTTCCCCGTTATTTCCTTCCCCCAACATACATGAATTTCACAGAATTGTATCATTTTGATCCTGAGGTCTTAAAACATGGATCTTATCTTTTCTAGTTGCTAGTACTTTCTCCAACATCCAAACTCAACACGCCACCCTTCTTCTCGAACTCGTAGAGCACGTTATACTATTTATTACCATTCGTTTTTATTGTCTCTTTTTAAACACGTGGTATGTGTCATGAAAACTATTTATTAGTTCTGAATACAAATGACATGCGTTTTAAAGTAGAAGTGCACCTAGTTCTACTTCTCCCTCTTCGACGTTTCTTCCCGAGTCTCTTTCTTCGATCTCCATCCCTTGTAGTATTTTCCTACTCCCCTTTTTTGTTGGATCTCGTAATTCCTTTGAGCTACCGTACTTCTTTATGCCTCTTGGTGTATTTAGGATAGGATGTGCCTTTACATTTTTGTAGAGACTCCGAGATTTTACAATAAAAGTTAATTCCTTTTTTCTGTTGCCCAGCTATAACGTTGAGCGGTGCCTACAGACTGGCGACGGTTCTCAATAAGTCTCCAGACATCACAACAGCACAAGTGGTCAAATTGACCAACTATTTTGTATCAAGAAAGTCAGTTCAAACCCCAAAAGGAGCCTACAATCTTCTCAATGTTCTTCAGATTCTCGCCACCAACAAGGTATCTATCGATTGCTTTTCCCTCAGTTTTCTGCTCTAAGAAAGCTATGAAAATGCCAATTTTAGGTTAATATCTAATATTCTCTTGTCATTATTATTACTTACATATAATATATATATATATATATATATATATATATAAATCGTTTAATTACATTTGCTCTTCATAATTGTCGTTCGGGCATTGCATTTTTTTAAACAATTTCATTCTTATTTAATTGTTAAATTAAATTATTTCCAACTTTTGTTGTAACAAAACAATAGCATTTGCAGGTTATGGGTGTAGATCTATGATGGTGCGTCAGAAATTAGGAGAGGTTACCTAAATACATGGTTCAAATAACATTTATATTTATTTGTTTCTATATATAACGGACTAGTTCAAGATATACGAGTATAGAGCCATACATTGTTATAATACCTTTGTGAAACTAATACTTGTATAATACTCAGGTAGTGGAGTTAGGAACTATTCAGCCATAACTTCGTTGAACATTTTTTGAAATTTTCATTTATCTTCCAGTCAGTATTTGTATGATGAACAAGATTTGAAACCATGGAATAGTTGAATTTTCATGCCCATAAAGGAAGTGGTGTAGGCAGAAACCATGTAGCAAGATGATGCATTTATTGAGTGTATATTAATACATCAACGGATTGTTCGATTACGGAACCCTTTTTGTGGCCTGATTACAAGTTTCTGCAATATTTTTTTCATGTGTCTTCTTTGTAGACAGAAAGAGAGCCTAGAAGGTTTTTGTCTTGATATACTGCTTGTATAATATTGTACAAGGTGGATTTGATGATTGTGTGTGTGTACAGTTCCAGAGACCGGTTCGACTGACGGTGGAGAGTGCCGGGCAGGGACAGTTGTCCCTCCGGGTCTGTGACGTGATGGGAGCACCTCTGTCATCTCAGCCTCTTCCTGTCCTCCTCGAATCTCTCAAAACAACCACTGAAACCTCCCTCATTGCGTCCAAAATCAAACTTGAACCTAGTCCCAATGATAAGTTAGTAGTATCTTTGGCTTTTCTTTGTTTTTATTGTATCTCGTTTTTTAGTATTTTTTTTTAGCAGCAGCTACCCATTTTTTTAATATGACGATTTACATGGATATGGGAGGCAGTATAGGAAACAGGAGCAAAATAGTGCGGTTACTTTCTTTACTCGAAGTACAGATTTTTCAGTGGGTCTGTATTTATTACTTACGATATTATCTTGGTTTCTATTCGAAGCTCTGGACGAGAATCCGTTCTTGTAAAAGTGATACTTTTATTAGGCCATTCAAGAAGTAGAGGGCACCGGTAGCGCAGAGGTAACAACTCTTAGTATGTCAGATTTCAGTTAAGGATATATATTCCCAATTCAGGGGTTTATAGGTCGAAGACAATGTCTGTGGTCAACCACTAGATCTCACATGAAAAATCGTAACCACTTGAAACCCAGAATGTATTTGTGTCTTACACATAGCTCTAAACTGAGCATAAGTACCTGTTCCTTAAGAATGTTTGCGCCGCGCTGTCAAACAATAGTGAGATATTTAATATTTTGTAATAAATATTATTTTCGTACAGTCAAGCAGGATATCAAATTGAAGAGTTTCGAGAGTACATAATGAGGATATATTTTTCAAGAGTTAAAAATCAATACGGTTGTCGTCAGGACGCCCATTGCTAATAACCAAAACAATTGATGGGACACAAAATGAAAATAAAATAAGATAAATCGGAAATCGACCTACAAAACCCTATAACATGTGGGCATTGAGCATCCTTGGCTGTCATTTTGTAATAGTTATTGTATGTACCTATTGCACGTTTTCTTTTAACGCTGAATTATCTTTGCGATAGGTTTTCTACGAAACTCCCCATTTTCTATTCAGATGTTAAAACTTCTCCTCTTAGATAAAGAGTTAATTCAGAAACTCCCAAAAAATGAAAATGTATTCTTTCGACTCAAGGATTAATTTCGCGTATTGTGTCATGTTTACAAAAACATTTGTATCAGATGAATGATTATATACCGACATAGTAATTACAATGTTTGCTGATTTCGCGATAGTAATTACCAAAGTTTTTATTTAAGAGTTATAAAATGGTTTTTATTTCCGACTATAATGTAATCACTATTGGTGATGGTTGGGACTGAACAGTTAAGTTAAACCTGTATTATTGACCCACCTTCCGGTAGATTTTAGTGTTACTGTGACAGAATTTTAATTCTAAATATGATAGAATTGTAGGTGAATGATGCGGTTTTAACCTTTTCTTTTCCCATTCAACTCCCAACTTACGGAAAATATCAAAGGATATTAATAAGTATTTTATAAAACCAATAATATGTATAATAATTTTTTTTTTCTTCGTTCAGGGTTATCTATGTTGCAAAGCTGCCTACAGAAATCCGGCCGGGCATGTACAAAGCAGCTATCAGTATTACTCCTTCTGACAAAACGATCATTGGTTAGTTTGTTAGCTTATTAGTAATAGTTAATGGTAACTCCACCGATCATACGATTGCAAAATGTATGTGTACAAAAATGTATGGTTTTTTCGTGTGGGTAATTATTGGTTGAGATCTCAACAAAGATTTTTGGCAGATTGCCATCACCAGATGATTTTATTTACTGGAGGTGACCACCGCAAAGAAGGCGTTGAATTGCCTTTTACTTACATATAAACATTACGAATCTAGGCGGTGTTTAATCTTACTCTTATGCGATTTGTTTGCGTAAAAGTTCAATTATAAGTACACATTTCCTTCTTGCTTGAAGAAACCCACTGAAAACTGGTCTACTTTTGTAAATAAAGGTTAAGAAGGTAAAAATACTTCGTCATTTGCTTGTAAATAACAAACTACCAACAAAAATAATTTTAAAAAGTTACATTTGTTTTACAATTTTCAACATAGAAACTTTAGTATTACTACGTTTTGTTTGTTTATTTTTAACTTCTAAGTTGAGAAACGCGGACATATTGTGGAAACTTGTAATAAATAAATAAAACGAACTTATTTTTGAAATATTGTCTACGACGGTTCTTATTAAACGTGTGGATTACATCAATAAAGTGGACAGTTTCCTACAAGAGAATGGTTTTTCGAAAATAAGAAAAGATCCAACGCCTCTATTCCAAAAACAAGTCCGAGCAGCTGTGTCAGAAGCCGCGATAATCACAAAAGGTATGTGGAAACAGAACCTAATAGTAATGAACCCTTCACCCCCCAAATTATCTGGTCTGCCCAAAATTCACAAAAATGATGCCCCCATTAGACCGGTGGTATCTTACATAAATTCCCCTACATATAAATTATCGAAATTCGTCAATAGAAAATTAAGGCATTTTATCAATTTTTCGCCACCTTTCACCGTTATCAATTCATTAGATCTCGTCAATAAGATTAGAGATGTAAAGGTACCTCACGGAGCCAAGTTAATATCATTAGACGTCTCTAACCTCTTTACGAATGTCCCCGTAACCGAATGTCTAGAGTTAGTTAGGGGCCTAATAAACAACTCAAATAGGTCCATTTTTGAAAAAATAGAACTTTGTAACCTTTTAGAACCGTGCGTAGAACAAAATTATTTCATCTTCAATAGTGAATTATATAAACAGAAAGAGGGGCTAGCGATGGGGTCCAGCCTGTCCCCCCTGTTAGCTGATATATTCATGGATAGAATTGAGAGGGAAATTCTAGAGAAGTCTCCATTTATCAGTAATATCATGTTTTGGAAGCGGTACGTGGACGATATCTTGATACTTTTTAACGGAACAGAAAGACAAATTAACTTATTTTTTGACTTTGTCAACAAAGTCCATAACAAAATAAAATTCACGTTGGAAATAGGAGGTCAAACCATAAATTTTCTGGACTTGGAGATCAAAATTAATAACAAGAAATTCGAATTTAGCATTCACAGAAAACCGACTACAACAGACACGGTAATACACCCATCTTCTAACTGTCCTTCCAGTTACAAATACGCGGCCTTTTATTCCATGTTCCACAGAGCCTACTCAATTCCAATGACCCAACAATCAAAAGATAAAGAACTTAAGATTATTAAGGAAATAGCCAAAAACAATAGCTACCCACAAAAAACAATAAATAAAATTGAAAAGAAGGTCAAAAATCATAATTTTAGGAACAAACTGACCAAATTAGAAACACAAAATAAAGTTTATAATAAATGGGTCAGCTTAACTTACCACGAAAAATTTCAGAAAAAATAGGTAAAGAGTTGAAAAAAGAAGGTTTCAGTATCGGGTTTAAAACTATCAATCCCATAAGCCAGTGCCTAGAGAGAGGTAGGGACAAAACAGATATTGAAAATAAAAGCGGTGTTTATAGTCTAGAGTGTGCGACGTGCAGTCAAGTATACATTGGACAGACAGGACGTCGTTTTAAGGAAAGAATTAAAGAACACACGGCCGAAATAAAGAACCGAGGAAACCGTTCTACATTCGCGACCCACATAATTGACAATAGCCACACTTTCGACCCATCTACAGGCATCAAATATCTCCATTATTGCCAAAAAAGCAGGCTACTTAATAGCTTGGAACAATTAGAAATAAATAAAGCTAACAAAAGGAACATTTGTATGAATGACCAAATTTATTTCAACTATTCCCCTTTGTTAACACCCTAAACCAGTTCTGTTTCCACATATATGTTTGTATTATCTGTTATTAATATTTGGTTCCACATATATGTTTCAAGTTATCTAAATCTTAACATTATTATTAATTTTATTTCTATTTTTTATTATTTACTTGTATTTGTACTTATTTATTTGTTATTTTTCCACGTATTAGTCTAGTGACATTGTTTTATGTAAATTTAGAACTAGGTTTTGTTAAGAAATATTTCATGAGTTAGCTAACGGTACAGCCGGGGGACTCCCAAGTTTTAATAGCACCCTTTGACCTGAGATGTATTTGAAGGGTCGCTCTCTGCAAACTGACTTAGTTCATAACTAGACCTGACGATGGTATAAAGCCGAAACCGGTAGTTATATATGTATATATCTTTAGTGGAATAGACAATATTTCAAAAATAAGTTCGTTTTATTTGTTTATTTTTTCTTAGCTGGAACCAGCATACTTAAAGTTAAAATCACTGGTGAGCTTGCTGTAACCGATCCTCTCCTCATCGCCTCTGCTGACTCGGATCATGTACTCCAGCCCAAATATAACAAGTAAGCATAGAACTTAATTTCAGGGAATAAAAATACGTATGTTGGTCATGGTTTTGAAACATTGGAGCTCTCAAACCCATTGTTGGGGTGTTCTCCCACCCCCGTGTAATTAACAATCCGTAAGTTTTTTTCCACCTAAGAATCTGGGCTTTAGGGGAAGGGTGCGCAATTTTTTTTTCAAATTTTCAAAAATATTTGAGAAACATAAAAAAAGGAGTTGGCTAGAGTGTCAGATGAAAGTTCATCAATATTAGATTAATAAACAATATTTACCTAATTTTTTAACCTCAGCGAACACCAGAGCATCCATTGCTAAGAATTAATTAAAAAAAATTATTGAACTTTACCCAATAGTCGTTTGAAAATAAGTAATTCTGAATTTCACAATGGATTAGAATTGGTGCAATATTGTAAGTGGATGGCCTTGTTATTAAACTCGTTTGAAAATAAGTAATTCAAAGTTGCAGAATGGATATTGTAAGTTTGCATTGTAAATAATGTAATATTGTAAGTTTGTAATGATTCAAAAATGTGTTCACGGCGTGCTACGTAAAAAATAAGTTTATTTTATATTGCCAAGCGACATATCAGAATAAAGTATTTAGGGATTACATAAAGGAAATTCACTCTTAAAAAGTCCCGCATCATTTTATAAGCCTTACAAACGCGTGGAAACATTTGAGGATCAACATGAATTATAGCTATGCGCATAACTACATTTGTCTATTTTTGAGCGATAAACACTTTACTTGAAACAAGCACAAGCACGGAAGAGGAACCTCGCACGTCCGCCTACTTACTCGTCGGGGATTCGAATTCTACCGGAATTAATTTGAAGTTATTTGAACGGATGGGTGTTGTGAACTGAATACATCTTACCTCCTTGGCGCGAGGTTCCTTGTACCTTAGCCCCTGCCACAATAACAGCCCACTCTACTGTCCTCCGCCCTCCTTCCTCCACCTCACTTGATTCCCTTCGACATGGTGTCCAGCCAGTATCTTCTTGGGCATCCTCCATCTTACTAACGTGCCCTAGCCACCTCTGTCAGCCCACCTTCACCATTGCCACTAGGTCTAGCTCCTGGTACAGGTCTTTCAGCTTCTTGTTGGTCCTTCTTCTCCTGATGTCCCCATCTTTTACTGTTCCGAAAATTCTTCTAAAACATTCCTCTCCCAAGAATTCTCTTCTCTTCAGCTCCGGTCATGACCCAGGTATCAGATTCTTATAGTTCTATGGGTCGTTACTGCGTCTTGTAAACAATGCCTTTAGCCCTGGTCACCGTTTGGCTTCTCAGAGTGTTATGTAAGGCGGCCTTCCTTCTTGGCTGGACGCTGGGTTCTACTTGTATCGACGTACTTAGTACTAAAAAGTATTATGCGAAGTTCCTTGACACCACCGAAGTATTAATTGATTTAGAAATTTCTCATTTTTATCATTATTTATTTTCTTTGTTATTTAGAGTTAGTTACCCGGGGAAACTGGGTGAAGTTCTTGAGATAGACTCCCTGCAGAGGCTGTCCCTTCGATTCAGTCTGAAAGAGAAGGCTTCTGGAAAACCGCTCGTTGTCCATCAGGCCTTCGTCCGGCTCGCGCATTCACAAACCAAACAGGAACTGATATTCGTTGCGGAGAGGGACTCGTCTAATGGCTACAAGTTAGATTTGGTAAGGCTGGGGAAAATTTAATACTGACTCATTATTTATTTCAGATACACTCATTCTAGAAGTAGAATTGATTGCTTTTCGATAAATAGAAGCCGAAATAATCCTCTTCTACAATTTAAGGCAGGCAAGCTCAAACTTTTTCAGATATTTTGAACAATGAAATCGCAAGCAAAACATAATAGGCAAGAATATTTGTTTAGCTTAAATGAAGTTTCGTTTTAAATGAGGCATACCCAAGCCTATACCACATGTCGGAAAGTTTTCCTTCTGGTGGGATCGAATTTGTATTAAAAGTGTAGAATTGACAGAAACAAAGATAGTTTGTTGAATAAAAGACGTAATAATTATTATAATCTGACAATGGGCCGCGATCTGAAAACGGTTGGCATGCCTTCTTAAAGGTAGAAGTATATTTACGGATGTTTATCATTCATCCCCTAACCTATATTATTACTATTGCAGTTTTGATCAGCAGTAGTCCAAGATATGGTTCTTCTGCTGATGGTTTCAAAACTTTTATGTCATTTTTTTTTGTTTAAAAGAAAGTTAACTAACTATATAGCGGAGGAAGATTTTTAGGCTAGAAAAATTATTTCTTTAACTTTTTTTTATGCTCTTCACAAGTACTTTGAAATTCAATAAAATTGTTAGGTCATTTTCACATCAGAATGAGACCTGTATTTATTTAATAATTGGTGCAAGGTTCATTTAAATGCCTGTGTCACATTCACCCCACGTTTTTCCATCATATTCCCCCCGATTGATCCTACTTATTTATTACCAGAGTACGGAGGAGTGTGTAGTTTTTCGAGTGTGTTACCACCTAGAGCAAAAGCTATTAAACCGATTTTGTTGAAACAACAACAGATGTATTCTTTGGTTTCTCATGAGTGTTCTTACGTAAGTCAGAATTAAATTGGACCGTTTGGTGGCGCAATCGGTGTAATTGTTCACTTATATTGCTTAAGATTTCGGTAACGGCTAGGAAAAAGTGGAAAGTGATAATCAGAAAGCTTTATTGAATTGACTTCATGATATTTCAGTATATTTATCTTCTGGGACGACGAACATCAGCCTTAAAGTTGTTATTACGTAAATGTTCTTGCATTTTCTTACAAAAAGTAATTAAACACCTAATATGTTCAAAAAACCACACCAAATACCCACATACAAACAGAAACGAAAAAATAAATTATTCAATTCCCACCAAAGCGGCTATATAAAGTATATACCTCAAAACATATTCTACACCAAGGGACAAACTGTTCAGTGTATATATAATTCACATAAGACAACAAGTGTGTACACACATGGTACAGCATTTTAAACGTTAATGATCAGTAATGCTTGTAATTATTATTTACTTGAATAGCTCAAGGATATCTCACACTTCAGGTGTAAAAAAGGTTTTTTTTGCTCTTATTCATAGTCGAGTTTTAATAGTTTAAATTATATTTCTATTTTCATTATTTCGTTAAAACATTTTTTTTTTCCCTTAATATGTTTAATTAATCTTCTCAGGATATCGGGGCTAAAGCCTCAGAGTTCAATCAACTGTCTGGAGTGTACTCAGTGGAGGTGATAGCCGGGGATCAGGTGCTGTCTAACGCATTGAAGTGGCATGCTGCTGACGTGAAACTGAGCTTCCCATCAGGGCAGCCTGACCCTCAGACTGACATCCTGGCCATGTACCGGCCCAAGCCCGAGATCAAGGTACCCTCTTCGTAGTGTCTCCTCTGTCTCCTATTGGTAGCAGTAGTGGGGGGCCTCCATTAGTGAGTGGTCTTGGTGATAGTAACCTGTAGCGGTGTGTTTACCAGACGTTCTTCCTGCCTTAATTTGCATGCAAGGCATACACCAACAAAGAGGAAAAACCAATATTTAAAAAATGTAATTCAAGAAATTATAATAATAATGAATAAGGATCATAATTCACAGTCATTTAGCTAGTGCCAGAAATAATCAGATTAATTAGTCTTAACACGAACTCTAATCCAAGTCTACATTAATTGATTGCAATTGGCTTGACTGTTTGTGTCAGAATACAATTCTGCGATCTGTTTTGATATATTGGAAAGCTAATAAAATAAATAAAAACAAAGAAAATGTTTTCTACTAGGAAAGTGGATGTGTATGGTGAACCTTTAGAGGAGCATAACAACTATCCCAAAATGTCAAACCTAATCTAACTCGGTGAAAAGATCATGCTAGCTTAAGTGTCCCTCAGTATTTTTTTTTTTTTTTTTTCTCGAAATATTTGTAGAGAAAATTAGGTATAATTGTTCTAAAATTCGGGGGGAAGAAAAACTTTTTAATAAACCAACTCGTAAAATTAAAATTTTCGGAATGTCGTTTAAAGGATTACCAAGTTTTCACAAATATTAAATTCCCTTCAAGTCGGAAAAGTAGTCTACAAGAAAAGTGGATCTTGAGCCTTTTGGTGAGTATTATACCAAGGTTTCAGTAGTAATCTCTTAGTTAGCCTCCCTCAAATTTGTTTCAACAATGTTTGTGAGGAATCGGCGCTTTTAAAGCCCATCCTCTTCAGTATAACGTGTTATACAAATTGAAAAAAAATTTTTCATTGATGTTCGTCCTCATCCAGGCTCTAGTTGCATTCTGAGTTTCAGGAAGGGGGCGTAAAATGGCGTCGTTGTTAAAAAGAGTGTTACTCATACTATCGTACTTCCGGACGTGCTAGCAAGCTAGCATCATTGATTGGAACAACTTGCGCTTTCCCCTGCTTCATGGGGTGGGATCATCTATCTTCTTAACTATTCCTCCCCATAATCCTGGCTCTGGTGCCCATGGTTTTACCTACGTCATATCAATATACAAAGAACATGTAATCAACTTTATCGTTTTTTTCACTCAGTAACACTGAAAAGATGCAATTTACTTCACTGCCTGCTCCATATACATATTGCATGCATTAAACAATTCAGTTGAACGTGTAACAGACAATTAGCATGAAATGTATTATTTTCAATTCTAAGTTGAGAAACGCGGACATGTTATGGAAACTTGTAATAAATAATTAAAACAATTTCTTTTTAAAATATTGTTTATTCCACAAAAATATTATACATATTCTACCGGTTTCGGCATTAGACCGCCGTCAGGTTTAGTTGTATACTAAGTCAGTGCGAATCGTTTGTATAAATCAGGTAAGTGGGGGTTGGAATTTCCCATGGCTGTACTGTTAGGTATTTGTTTGGTCTGAAATATTTTCCTTTTTATGTCTAATATTCATGGTCCTATCTCAAATCTGAGGGCATTTCCATTTATGGAAATTTAATAAGGAACAATTTGTAGGAACCAATTTTTCGTCGAGAACCATTTATACTCTTTAATTATGTCTTTAAAATGTCGACCGCTTTGTAAATTGGAGGTATTTGACGTATTCGTTGGGTTAAATGTGTGACTATTGTCGATAATCTGGTTCGCGAAAGTGGACCGGTTACCTCGGTTCCATATTTAAGTTATATGTTTTTTAATTCTCTTCTTTAAAATGTCGACCGCTCTGTAAATTGGACGGTTTCCACCGAAAGGTATGACAACAGTGAATTTTATTTTATTGTGAACCTTGTTGACAAAATGGAAAAATAGTTGAATTTGACTTTCTGTCCCGTTGAACAGTAGTATCAAAATGTGGTCGACATTCCACATTCCAACACCCTTACCTCATGTATAAGAAGGGTTCGCATTAGGTAAACTGTCTTAATTTGTAACAATTTCACGATGGTGTAATTCCGGATCTGATTTTGTATTCTGTATACAATTTTTGTGGAATAGACAATATTCAAAAAATGAATTTGTTTTGTGTTATCATATTATTTTTAACTAATAATTGAACATCCCCTCGCGCCTTAATATTTTGTTTTCTGGTGAAGGTTCAGCAACTGGCGGAATTGATCGTTCTGATCGATCCGTTCGCCGTGCGCTACCTTATTGATGTTTTAAGCTTAAATCAGTTTTTCTTATTTAACCTTTAAGTTGATTTATTATTTGATTTTTTTTCTCTTCCTTCAAGCTCTAATTTTGCTTTCTATTTACTTATTTATTTATTTTTATATCTTCAGCACATATTTACAAACCCGACAGGAACACCGGATGATATTGTAAGTATACTGGGTATGATATCTGCTAAAGTTAGAAAAGAGGAAGAGAATTGTTACAATATAAGAGTAAAAATATTACATATGTTTGTTTGATATAAGAAAGCAAAAAATAACATAAATATTTCACAGTCACGGGCTCTTTTTAAGTTTTAATAAGAAAATTTAAGGAAGTCATGTTGGAGCTATATCAGCAATAGATGTGTGCCGATTATCCCCGTTTTCTTTCCTCATCTTCAAAATGATTTGATATTTTTGTAATTAAAATGTTTTACGTGTAAAATGTGTCTCGATATGTAAAAGAAATTTCAGTCGACTTTCCTTTTCGTTCGATTTAGCGGGCATGATAATTATCTACTGATAGAGACGTAGAGACAAAGATGGGTGCTTGCAATAACTTAAATGGTGAGTGAAGTTACTTCCTTACCCACCATCCGTCCCAACAGTCTTATTCAATTCAAGTCTGTGTAATGCTAATAATGAAGATTTGCCTCCTAATCATATGGAGCGGTATCACAATCTGCCCTCTCACCGGGTCAATTTAAACTTACAAAAACAGATCTTAGAGTTACTTAAGAACAATTGTTAACTGTGGGGATCAGTGAGAGTTGTAATTCAATTATCGTCTGGATCACATTATCATAATCTATAATGACGTTGTGTTCCTCCCTTGTTTTGCCTATTTTACCTTCCGTAATATTGTCGGTCAAATGGCAAACATGCGAATTATGAAAACATTAACCTTTCGGGAGGGCGAAAAACACGATGATTTTCTAATCAAAACTCAACCTTTAAATAAATGGTTTTGAGTCGTACTTGAAAATTATATATTTCTAATGTCAATTAACGAAATATGGCCTGTGGATTAACTGGTGAAATGCTCTGTGGGTTCGCCTACAGTGTGTATGATACTGACAAATTTGAAAAGTATGAGAAAGTTTACCGCGGTGCCGACGATATTCTTATTTATTCTCCGACGTAATTCAGTGATATATTTTGTTGAACGGTTGGATACTGTATGTGTTTGTTAATATACAAAGTTTGTGATTATTTTAAACTATTTATATTGTAATTTAACCTGTTTTTTTTTTTGTTTTTTACAGCATTTGTTCCGAGAGCCCGAAAAACGACCTCCAGTTTTTGTTTCAAACCTATTCACTGGCCTTGTGTTCCTACCTCTTCTTATTTTGTTTATTTTAGTGAGTATCTGTACCGTTTTAATATTTATTGTTCGTTTCATTTTTGGCTTTGCATCAAGTACATTTTAATTGTTGTAAAATGAATTATATATACATACATTTTTTTTTTTTTTCAGTGGCTGAAACTTGGTATCAACATCTCAAACTTCTCGTTCCGTCTCAGTACGTTAGGATTTCATCTTGGTCTTGGAGGTTAGTTTTTTTAATTTTTGACCATTATTTTTTGAGTTATTTTAGTTTTGTTTTAAAACTTCATCGCCGAAAAATGTACAAATTGAAAATCATACAACTTGAAATTTTACTTGCACACAGAGTAGAATGGCAATATCTAACCCTGCAGGTAGGAAATTGTCACCTACTCAGACAAGAGAGGATGATTCGATTATTTTCAATTATTTCAAAAACTCTGACCCAAGAAATAAAACGTTTTTGTCTTCAATGTATCATTTATATTTGAGGCGGTGAGAATTGCTCCAAATCGAGGGTTCAAACTCGGCCGAGGCCCTTAGGTCTTTTCTTTTTAACTGAGGGATAAAAAAGGAATATTATATGCCGTTCTTGAAAGAGGACGGCGATCCCAAGACTGCGATGTCTTGTATTTGTTATAGACACCTATTCTAATGTGGGACTTCTTCAGTAGAATTGGGCTCACGTCCACCAGAGCTACGAAAGAGTGCGCTCTGATAGTAGACGATATGTCCTCATAGTTGAAGCCCATCATGAATCATGGTCGGAAGAAGCTCTAACGCTAACATTGGAGAGCGTGGAGAACTCGAAGGTATATGATTCGTTTAGGATGCCTTGAAGATCACTCTTCCTGTGTGGTGAAGAGCGTATTTATAGAGATTCGCCCAAGCGTCCACAAGATGAGAGTGAGAGAAGACCGTTGCGTACAATATATATCCTTATATGGATCCAGTCAAGACCAGGGGATGAGAACGATCTGAGGACAAACAGGCATAATAGTGGGCGTAGTAGTGGCAGGTGGCTTAATGAGAAGGTTACATAAACAAACACAATAGTTAATAAGCGAGAAAAAACACGTTTGTTGTTTTTTTCGCTCACCCTATGCTTAGAAATAAGTCGAATAAGTTTATATTATCTATCAATAGTGCTTCCGGAAAGCTTCCCGAATTAATACAATGAGTATTAGCCCAGATATTAAGAGACACCTATATGTATTTTCGTATGTACGTACACGGCTGATGGTGTAGATGGCATGTATAAGAATCCAGACTATTTAATTAGATGGTAGGTCAAATGAAGATTTTGGAAACCGCTGTTTTAATGCTTAAGTGGTTCCTAGTGTTGATCCTTACTTCGCGACACTGATCAACAAAACTTAGTTACTAGTCACCATTTTACAAATGCTAAAATCCAAAATATTTACTGTAGTTGTGTTAAATAACTAGTTTTATGTTCTTCATTATTCATCCTACTATATAATGAATGCATTCTTACATTTCTATTTATTGATTTTGTTTCAGCCATTTTCGGTTTATTTGGACTGTTTTGGCTTCAACTCAACATGTTCGAAACCCTTAAATATTTAATAGCTTTAGGACTAGTCACATTTCTCTCTGGTAATAAACTGTTAGCATCAATTGCAGCTCGTCATCACAAATCGTAACTTTTTTGGGGGACGAATTCCCTACAAATGAATAAACAGAGGAATGTGAAGAATTTTAAGAAATTTTGTTTTAGCTAACCACCAGGATGTAATTTTTTTTTTCAATAATAAAATTTAAGGGGTAGGAACTTTTTGTGAACCGTTCCTCAGCCTTGGATGGTTTTTTTGGGAATCGGAAGACATCCATTTAATTATTTTATATGTACATATTCCCTGTTGTTGTTATTCCACGCATATAAAAATTTTCACTTTACTTGAACTCAAGAAGGTGGCAATAAAAACATTTTTTTTTTTTTCTTTTGCATATTTCTATTTATTTAAAAAAGGACTGAAAATGATGTGTTGAAAAATTCTGTATAAGAAATAAACCTTTTTCATACAATTGGTTCTCTTCATTTCTGTTCCCGTTTCATTCAAATTCAAGATGAAACCATTTCTTTTAAATTACTATGGTCTCTGACCCTGCTTGACGCGAAATTTCAGTATTGCCACGTTCCTTTAGTGATTAGGTAGTTTTGTTTTGGTAGTTAGCGCGGGAGAAGTACATTTCCGGTGATCCACCGTCGACTTTTTCTTGTGTAACACAGAAACCATAAGTAATGAAATCGCCGTTACACAACTCGGTGCCGGCCGTTGCCAGGCTGATATATGCTAGGAAACTAATAGACTGTCCATAAGGGACAGCGAAGGGTACCTGCTATGAGATAATTAGGTCTCAGGTTGGTTGAGAAAGATTTGACAATAGCGCTCTTAATTGCGGTCTCATCAACCTAATTTCTTTGAGCCTCAGTTGCATTATATTTCTGGTTGGCAGAAGCCTAACAAATTACGTTTTGCTAATTAAAATGGTTGTTCGGTATTATAAAGGGTGAATCCAGTCTTATCGCTTGCCCCCATGGGCTCTTTCACAGGATTCAATTCAGAGGAAAAAAGTTCGTATGAACACGTATTGTCGTGAATGCCTCTATTTATTTTTATTTTTTTGTTAAATAATTTTACCAACTAATCAAATCGAAAAATGTATTTACACAAGGAGGGCGCGTGTTGCGTGCTGGCCGGCCGAGGCCCTTAGGTTATCTTATCTGGTAGGTAAAAAAAAACTGAGCACGACGTTCTTAAGCGATGGTCCCGACCCTCTAGGATGTCTGTTACTCGTTAAAGACCCCTACCCTTGGTTGGCAAAATTTAGGACCCCCACAGCAGAGTCGGGCTCATGTTCTTCAGAGTGATGAAAGAGCGCTTTGGCAGTAGGCGATAAGGTAAGGCTGAGCTCACAATAACTAAATGTATTTACACAAGAAATATAGTGCAGTAAATTTTGGAGAGAAGCGTACGGCTTAAATAATTTTTAAAGGACTGATGTGCTCTTTAAAATTGTTTCAAGGGAAAAAAGCGACAACTGTACCTCATTCTAAAAGCCTCAGAAATACCAACTTCTGCTATGTAGGATATGTCTCATCGAACATGTCACCACAACTTCAAAAGAAACTATTCTTTTACAACTTTAATACTGGACATTGTAGTCTACATCGTTTATGTGATTACATTTTTGTAATAACGAAATATTTAGCAAAATGAATAATAAAAGTGGATTTTCGAATTAAAAAAAAAAACTTTTATGGTGTTCATGAGCCTATAATATACACTTTTTTGCTCAGAATTTTACTCTTTAAAAGATCCCAATGTGTGATCGGTAAGACTGGGTTTTAACTGAATGCTCCTTTAATGATTTGGAACAATGCGTAGAAAAAGGTATCGCAGAATAACATCAATGAACAATAATATATTATGTATTTCATACATAGATCTAAGTCAATTATATACAATATTATACAGAACTTAAAACTATCATTGAAGAAATTATGGAAGTAGATTACATTGGATAAGAAACCAGTTTATAAACGTTTCTTAACGAAAATTAATTCAGACGAGTGAAGGCAACATAGCAGCACGCAGGAAACTGCGAGCTGGGCTTTCCAAGGACCTAATTTTTAGGACAAAATTTCACCCGGCGATTTTCTTCAAGTACCTATGTGTAAACTAAATACGAGAATTCAATACGAGTAGACTTACTTTAGCTTCACAGATGGGTGGAACAATAACCCGAAGAGTTGAAGTTGGAACATTACCATTGCTATTCTGTGCTAAATGGCCTGGGTACTGCTTATTCTATTACAGAACAATTTCATGAACATGATCGCTAAAAAATATGTGAATTTAGTATAATTAGTAGTCGCTCATATCTGATTCCTGCTATAGAATTCTCCAAGTTCCAGATGAAGAACTTGTATCATCAACTCACAGAGTAGATGGAGACAACTGATACATGTAAGGTTGTTGCTCTGCCCAACTCCTCAATTATTACTCCAATATTCAGCTCAAAACAAAAATTATTTAGCACCATAAAGATAAGAAATTTCTACTAATTATAATAGAGAAAATTCAATTAAATGTTTACAAAAATAAATATATGTAATTGAATATAAACAATCGATGACTCCAAGCAGACATCAGGAACCTACAGGTAATTGTTACAAATCTAATGCAAGAGCAACATTTACAATAAAAAATAAATACTAGATGATTACATGAAACCCCCATTCCAATTTCAGCTACCACAATGAAAGAATATTCAACGTAATATGTTAATAACATAATACATATTTCTAAAATATAAAATGTTAAGGAAAATTAATAATTAATCACTTATGTAAAAAAATAATCTACACTTAACGACAGTGAGACCTTGGGATTATATGTATAATATGCACAAAAAATGCTAATTGCAATGAAATACTAAAAAGGTAAATTTTTTAAATATCCAACATTAGCTAACAGCTTTTAAGAGATGATTTTCTCAATATTTTCAGATGTCTTTTCTTCATTTTGCATATTGGCATCACCCTCAGGCTAAAAATAAACAAAACATATATAGTACTAAAATAATAGGTTTACAATTTTTTATAGATATAACCAGCTCTAATAATGTAATATGTAGGTGCAGATAGGTTCAAAAAGCGATACCTTGGGTGGAGGCGTGCCCCGTGGATTTTTACAACTGATACAGTTGCAATCCATGCAAGGTTTGTCGGCAGTATAGCAGGGACACTTGTAGCCGCGACAAATCCCCTTCAGTTGGCCATTCTGTCCACACTGGCAAGTCGGGGCTTTATTATAAACAGACCTTTTTCTCACCTTATTGATCTTCTCACCCTACCCAAAGGAAATCAATCATTTTAAATTGCCCCTAAAAAAACACTAGCAAAATAACATTTTACAGAACTCTTACTAATTACCTTAGGGTTTTCTGTTTCACCATTTCTCTCTCCAGAATTATGGACTTCTTTGGCGGTACGTTTGAAAGTTAGCCTGTTGCCATTATTCGTAGATATGACGGAGTAGGTTGAATTACGTTCATTCTTCTGACAGGTATTGTTTTTGACATTCGTACGTTCTGTTGTTTGAGTTGAAGCGCTTTTGACCGAGTTTGAAATGTGACTGAAAGCTGCAGATATAGTCTCCTGCTTCAGTTTAAAATCGTCTTTGAACCCAGTACCTTCATTAATAATGTCAAGTAGTGGTTGAGTATTGTCCGTTGAACCGTTATTGTTAGTAGTACTTGTTAGTACTCTGTAAATTTCGCAGGATGTGATATATATGCATAACTTCTTGTAACACTGCAACAAAGTTCTCAATTGAACATTCTCCGTGTATTGACTATAATCCTTACACCAACTGCATTGAACTCGAAGTTTCTTCCTGCCTCCTTTACATGATCTGCACACATGATGTTGACAGTTCTTTTCCATTGGAGTATACGGTTCAATTAATAAGTTGCCACATACTGAGCAAGACAGGGACTGTCGCAAAGAAGGGATTAGTTTGTACAAATCAAGCCAAGTAGAAGGATCATCAGGCTTGGCTTGGAGTATCAATCTGCACGTAGAAACATATAAACTGTTAGCATTCATTGCTCCCATTCATATAAACAACAAAAACAACAATCACTTCACATTCCCTCTGTTTGGACAACCATCTTGTTACCATGTGTATACAAATTAACGTCCGTACTTTTTTCATATATCGTTTATAACCCCACCTCTCAGTGTAGTCTATACATTTTTTTTTTTTGCTGTTGTGAAAAGAAAAACTCAAGTTAAGCAATAATTGAAAATCTCTGAAGGTTTTCTGCAATCCTACCCAATTTAGGTGGCAGTCGTGACAACACAACTGTCAAATAATAATGGTGGCCGCCTTGAAGTTTCCTCGGTCTTATTTTTCATGTAGAGTCTCGGAATATTTATCTTATCATAAATCACGTTGATTAATTATTTTTATTTAGTAAATTTGTATATTTTGAAAACATAAGCAATGAGAGCATACGTATTTATAGGACTGAACGGTTGTATTTGAAAGTGTATTTGGCCAAACCCAGTTGAAATATGTTTAGTATAACCTCGGCAGTAATTGTATTATAACATTCGCGTAATGATTTCGCAAAGACTTCTTGTATATAGTTAATGTGATTTCAGTAACTTAATTGTGCTCATTACCTATTAAAATGAAATCAGTGCGAAAGTTTTTTATCTATGTGTTGTTGAGATAGTGGTTGTGTTTTTACTTGTGAATGGTGCTCTGATGGATAGTTAGTAAAAAAAAATGCTCTGTAAAATGTTGTCTTGATATAATGAGTGAGATACAACGCCCTAAGCTGGCTGTTGCTGTACCTCCAGTCCATGCCAGGCCAAATCCAAGACTTAGCACCCACCAAAGGAATTTGAGCCTCGATTTCAGGTAAATACAATTTTTTTTTTTCTATAAAAATTAACTTTTCTGTAAACATGTATTTTTAACTGTTTGATACTATGTAATAATACTATTGCTTTCATTTTTGTCATTGATGAAAAATGATCTCATCATTAGAGTGTAGTTTCACGGTTGCGGTTGGAAGCCTTTTACAATTATTTCTTCCTTATTATTTGTGTGCACTTTCGCCCGTTTTAAATTCTAAGCTTAGTTTCAATCCTATCAACATTTCAAGTTTCACTTAATTATAGAATATCTCCAAGTTTCCTGATTTTCCCCCCAATAGGTAGGTATATCGTTCTATGTGACAGTAGAAGTCGGCATGTGAATTAGGAAAGGTGTTGGTGAAACCCCCCTTTGTGACATAATGAGAAATGTCAACAAGTTCTTCACGACCTTTCTTCCATTCAAAATTGATTTATTTCTTCGACCAATTTCCATTTTGCTAGCTTCAGAATTTCAACACAATTTTACATTAATTATTTTTAATGATTAGGGCGATTAATTTTGGACTGAAATAATTGATAATTAGCATATACGTAAGTATATGACGTATTCACAACCAACTGAATATAGGTCCTACTACACATAAGTAGAATATGTATCATAAAAAACTTGATACTACTATCCTCTCGAGAAACGAGAAATCGTAAAATTTAGGATGTGCCGAACAGTTCAGAGGCGAATTGTAAGAAGTTTTTTTGACATGAAACTTCCTTATTGATGTAATCCAAAATGCAGAAGAACTATCAACGTAACTCGACTTTTGGTGACTACAGGGCTTTCAGCATTCCTGGAACCTGATTCCAGCACCCCTGGAATTGGCAACATAACTCGATTTAAGATGGTGACTCGCATCACTTCCAGCATCCCTGGAACGATCAAGATAACCCGATTTTGGTGACTCAGGCATCTCTGAAACTATCGAGACAACCCCGACGTTTTATGACTCCAGCATCCCAGGATCTATCAATATAACCCCACGCAAGCTCTCACAGCATCCCTGGAACTATCAAGATAACTCCACTTCTTAACTGTCAGTGATTATATTTCTAATTATTTTAACAAAGTCATCATGCTGTAAATCGAATTTAGAAGCTGATTCATTTTATGGTGTTGTTATCTTTACAAGGGATGTAATATTATCAGATGATGTCACCAATTTATTCTTATGTATTAATAAATATATGTATTTACTATTTTTTTTTTTAATGGATAATTAATTAAAGGACTTCCTCCATACAAGTATCCCTCCCTTGTTTTGGTTTCACTGTGGGACTTTCTCGATACTGTAAAGTTTTTTGGGTCTGACTTCAGATTTCGTCGTCCTATAGTTTCCTTCGTTCGTCTCTGAGAGACTCCCTCACAAAGGGTTTGAAGCTGGTTGCTGCCATTATTTTGTTCGTCATTGTTAGTATAGATTTACAAAACTGTTCATTTCAGTACTTCGCAGCGATTCAACACTGCAGTTTTTCCACTGTTGACTGGAAAGTTAACTAATATGACAATATTACTGAAAGCTCAAGTACCGACTGACAACACCCATTTCTGTAGTTAAATAGGCCATCTGCTTCCTGATAATATTTGATTCCTTTGGAAGTTTATTAAAAATAAACGGAATTATATGTACTATTCCTCTATCGAACACGATGACAGAATCTTGACTGACCCCATGGATATTCCAACTATATAGCCTCTAATTTTGAGGCTTTGGAATTTCAGAAAATAACTTTGAAGTTTTCGTCTGATATATTACTACTGTATTAAGTCCGGACCAGGTGTAGATGACATCCCTCCTTTGTTTTGGTTTCACTGTAGTTTTGTATTAAGTATTTTTTTTTAAATCAAACTAAGCTCCGGAGCTCAAACCAAAATGGTGAATGATTACCGTCCAATGTCATTACTACCCTTCTCAAGCAAGGTTCTTGAGAATACACAATCCTCATGATTAGCAACCTTGATTGATTTTCAAATTATATAACTCAAGCCATCCTCAGAGGATTTCAAGTTGATGCCATTTATTTGGATTTCAAGGAGGCTATCGACCCCATCCCACACACCTTGTTAATCAAATTAGAAAGCCTCGGGGGGTTGTGATCCTCTCATGGCACAGATAGCATCTTGTCTGACGGGAAGAACTCGGATCATCCACTGGATTGGGTTTATATCGAAGACTCTCAGGACATCCCCGGAGTTCCAAAAGGTGAGACCTAAGTTGTTTTTGATGTACATAAATGAGCTCATCACACTCTTGAGGAATGGATTGGCTCTATTCTTCGCAGTTAGGAGATGTCTGAGGGCTAGGGACCACACATCCCTTCGGAGCACTCCAGGCAGAGGAGTGCCATCTCAAGAGCTTGTAAAATGTGAAACGACTTGCCTTCATCTGAGTAGGAATTCAAACGTATATTTAAGAAATAATTAAAACTAAACTATAATAACTTCTTACTCTTTCAATTATATTTTTTTCTTTATGTTGTTTCTTTATGTTCTTACTCCATCTAATTGTTGTTCATTTTATTTTTACGGCTTTGTTGATGCACCAAATTATTTATTGACTGCAATATTATTGGCTCTGTAGTGCTGTTGTTGCTTGAAATACAATAAATAAGTTAGACATATAATTAGCCGTGATAATCTAAATACAATTTAAATTTGAGTAAAAGAAATAAGTATATATTTAGGTCTGATTTCGAATGAGTGAATAGAGGTATTTTGATTTATCCCTGCTGAAGATGTAGTTTTTCATGGTAGGTAGGTTTGCGATGGGGTTGACTGTGTGAATGGAAAGGTTT
This sequence comes from Aradus depressus, assembly GCA_963662175.1. NCBI lineage: Eukaryota > Metazoa > Arthropoda > Insecta > Hemiptera > Aradidae > Aradus > Aradus depressus. The sequence goes on along the minus strand of OY759215.1, from coordinate 58,859,608 downwards.
GGTTATTGGGCTGAGATATAGCTAAACTCCACGTTCCCACTAGCCCCTCTCCTACCGTATGGGTTCCCCCGCCAGTTGGTTTCCCTTCTCAAAACTTAATTTAATTATTTAGTAATCTTAATTTTTTTTTTTTAATTTCTTGGTGGTAACTCAGAAGTAGAATTTGACCTCTGTTTCATTATAATAAAATTGATATGATGAAACATCAATGCATCACGGTGTGATCATGCATGTTATGGCTGATAAATAGAATAGATGAAACTATGAGAGATCTAATATACCTCCATATAAATCTATTTTAGAGTTCTTAATTCCAGCAAAACAGGACTCCTAGAACAACTAAACTCCCTTCTAATGGCTTATTGTCTTTATGTTATATATCTACTTATGGTCTTTATGTTATATATCTACTTTGCCTGGTCGGTAATGGGTGCTCTCCTATAAAACATTGTATAACTTGATACAAAAAAATAGATAAAAATTCTGTATGCAACGTATTATACAAAGTTATTTATCAGGTGTCGTTAAGATGAGATGATGGAATGAAACCTGTTGTATTCTGTATTTACTTTCAAACATCCCTCCCTTTCGTCAGCATCTGACACGAGCAGTGCTTTGCTGAAACCACAGCCTCACATTATTTATTGTTGCACTCTCTCAGGTAAACAAAACGCTCCTTTTATACAACTTTTCAACGTTTTTATTTATTTTAGCTTCCGCGGCTAACTGTAAATAGGTGAAGCTTTGTGATTTGCATATATAGCGCCACTCATCTCATTTATGTTACGAAACTAACTGATTTTATCGCCAAACAACAATACAAAAACGGTCAACAGACACAAATGAAAAGTTTGGATGAAGAAAAGTGCGTTCATTTACTTTCGACTCGAAAGACAGCTACAGACTGTGCTTCTTGAACAAATGCGAAAGAAAGCTCAACCGAAAGGAAATTTTGTTTCCTTCATGACAATTTCTTATAAGTTTTTGCTCAAAAGTCATGGCTTTTGCGTACATGACATTTTGTTGACAAAGCTCGAACATACGTCACAGGAACACTGAAGCACATTTAGAAACAATAATAAAGTCGTCGGTGAATCACCGGCTATGTACTTCCCCAGCACGCATTCATTAATTTTTCGCTATCCCTGGAACACAAATCAGAACGTTTTAATCAAAAGTTAACAGACAGGGACTTTATATCCTCATTCAAAATTCGTGTTGATACATTCATTACATCGGCTGTTATATAAGGGTTTTTGAGTTGAGCCCTCCTCTGAGTTCTCCCTTTTTCTTTGGCCGAGTCCACTGAAAATTAATAGGTGTCGTTCTTATGGGATTTAGAATTAACATGTGAACATTTGTGTCAATCATGTCAAGTCAATCCATCAATCACATTCATTACACCAACGACAATTATTAGAGTTTTTGTGTTATTCCACCCGTTCTCTTTGGCCAATTTGGCAGAAAATAGTTGTCGTCCTTATGGAGTAAATTTTACTAAATGTGTGTAAATATTTATATAACCTATACAATTTTGTTTCGATGTATTTATTTTATGAGGGTTAACCTGTTCACAGATAGACAGGATTTGTTTTTTCATTTTTGGAATCAGGGGATCGCGAATCATGGAATTCCGGTGAAACTCAACATCGAATTTCTAACCGATTAATTAATTTTTCCTTTACTTTGTATCTGGGTTATTCAAATAATAAAACCGGAAGAAGATTCATAAAGGATGTTGCACTCGCATAACTAGATGAACTGAAAATGCCTGAGGAGGGTGGTCCGCGTGGCTTGTCATTTTCCGATAAAACTACACATTATTAGATTTGCTCCAGAACAACTTCCTGTCTCGTTGGAGACCAGGACACACTCAATTAAATCATTGATAGAACTGCTTTCATTGCGTCCGGGTGGAAGGGGACATGTCTTCATTACCGCAATTAGAGCAGGCAGCGGTGAACGCCTTCATTTTCTTAGATTTGGTTTTGGTTTCTTAATTCGTTAACGGCATTGTATTCAGGAAAATCTCTTTACAAAATGACCTATCTAGTTTTTATTTATTTTTATTTTTTAGAGGAGAATCTGGCAACATTTTCATGAAATACGGCGATATCGAAAGAGTGAAAAACAGCCTCATAGATTTTAGGGTTTAGGGTTACATTTTATTTTTCAGATTTGAGAAAAGTTGAACGAGTGCGGAACTATGTCGCTTTTTGGGTGGGTAGCTCAGTGCTTTGATCTCTTGGGCTAGAAACACACTAAAATTACATCCCTATTGCACTTAGTATGTTACAGCCATACTAACAGTCCCCACACTTCGGATGAACTGAACAGTGTCGAAATTGCGTTACAACTTATGGTGGGGAAAAACTCCGATATTATTAATTTTTTTTTTTTTTTTTAATGGCTGGATACCAATTTTGTTGATCGCGAAATTATGATCAAAATTTGTATTTGAACTTTGAGATTCAATTTCACATGGTTCACAGACGTCTCAAAAAACCGAGAGGGTTGGAGCTGGCTGGAATACATGCAAGAATAATCAGGGGAGATATTCATATATCCCATTATGTTTCAGACTGAAGTATATACCGTCCTCGTGGGCGTGGTTCATCAAGAGACGGAACATCAGGGGAGGGCATATTGTAATATTGTCTGACAGCTAATAAGCAGCGCTGAAAGCGTTACAAGCTGTCAACAAAGATTCTTAAATCGTCCTGGAATGCCCTCACTTCACTGAAGTCCCCGGCAGACCGAAACAGAGTGGATATGGGTGCCAGGATATCAGAGAATTAAAAGCAATAAAAGGGTCGATCGACTGCACAGGTCAGGAGCTGACAGGGCACCAGCAACCTTTCTGTGAGATCTCTAAGAGCACCTCAAAGAAGGCAATAAAAAGTTGGTTGTCCAGGTAACTCATCCTGTTCTGCTGTGTTGAAACTTTTTACAAAAAATATATGATCCTTAAACAAGTTATAATACCTGCTACAAAACGTCGTCAGTGAATCGCCGGCATTGTACTTGCTCAGCACGAATCAACTAACTTTTGCTCTCCCTCCAAAACCAATCCAACGTTAGGGCTAACAATCATTCAACTTGTATAGGGCCTTCTGTATCCTCTTATTAAAATTTGTATCAATACATTCATTCATTACACCGGCTGTTATTAGAGTTTTTATATTAATAAATATTTGTATTCTGGAGTGGGTTCTCCCAGATGAGAGAGAGACACCTTCTTGTGTTGAGGTTTTCGATCTACATTAATCTGAATAGTCCGGAAGAGAGTTTCTTCTGAAGTCCGCTAATAAATTGTTTCTGTTGTTGAGATTCATTTATAACTGTCAACTCAGATGATGTATACCAGGGAACAAAATGATGGATGTTCTTAGCCCCCCTGAGCAAAGTGGGGAGATAATGGATTTTATGCAGCACGGAAATAAGATATGTATTAATATTAGTTAGCAGTAGTAGCATCCATGTTGTTATAGTGCATGTTTTATGCAGCACGGAAATAAGATATGTATTAATATTAGTTAGCAGTAGTAGCATCCATGTTGTTATAGTGCATGTTTTACTTCGCAAGCAGGACGTAGTTCTAAGGAAAACCCGCATTCAGCTAAACACAAAAATGTTTTCTAAATTTTTTTTTTTTTTTAACTTGTCAGACTCGCTCAGTTCTCCAAACCTTGACTGACCAGTTTTTTTTGTGTGTGTCATGAGTTTATTATTTTTCATTTTATTTTTTATTAAATAAAAATATATCGTATCTTCTCGTCGTCTCTGGTAACCACAGCCTGTTGCAGTAGTGTTGTTAGTCCAAATTTTGACGTCGAATGTTGCCAGTATTCCATGCTAGCTGGGGTGCCCTCCGTTGTTCGGCACTTATCAGCTGGGATTCCCGCCTTTCCCGGCACTTACTACCTGGGTTATCGGCCGATGCTTAGCAGCATCAGGCAAACCGCCTTCAAAAAAATTTGTGCTTATGAAATATGCCTCTCCGGTTTCCTCCACAACTCTTATTGGCAGGGAATTTTGATTAAATCAATAATATATGCGGTATCAGGTAAAATGTACTTTGGCCCCGAAGAACAGTAACGTTTTATTTTCGTCCGATTTGTGTTGAATGTATTTCAAATCATTAACTTAATAAGAATTTTAGCGACTCCTCTAATCGTATTCGGTGAAGCATTTTAAATTTAAATATGAATTCATATGCATTTTTCAAAGTATGTTTCCGTAGGTCTTAGAACCGGGTGAACGCAAAAGCCGATTCCTCATATAAATCATCTAAAACAGTCATGAATGTTTCGAGGTTCCACAGCCCACTTCAAGGCCATTCATTTTGAGGTTCCACAGCCCACTTTAAGGCCATTCATTTTGAGGTTCCACAGCCCACTTCAAGGCCATTCATTTTGAGGTTCCACAGTCCACTTCAAGGCCATTCATTTTGAGGTTCCACAGCCCACTTCAAGGCCATTCATTTTGAGGTTCCACAGCCCACTTCAAGGCCATTTATTTTGAGGTTCCACAGCCCACTTCAAGGCCATTCATTTTGAGGTTCCACAGCCCACTTCAAGGCCATTCATTTTGAGGTTCCACAGCCCACTTCAAGGCCATTCATTTTGAGGTTCCACAGCCCACTTTAAGGCCATTCATTTTGAGGTTCCACAGCCCACTTCAAGACCATTCATTTTGAGGTTCCACAGCCCACTTTAAGGCCATTCATTTTGAGGCTCCACAGCCCACTTTAAGGCCATTCATTTTGAGGTTCCACAGCCCACTTCAAGGCCATTCATTTTGAGGTTCCACAGCCCACTTTAAGGCCATTCATTTTGAGGTTCCACAGCCCACTTCAAGGCCATTCATTTTGAGGTTCCACAGCCCACTTCAAGGCCATTCATTTTGAGGTTCCACAGCCCACTTCAAGGCCATTCATTTTGAGGTTCCACAGCCCACTTCAAGGCCATTCATTTTGAGGTTCCACAGCCCACTTCAAGGCCATTCATTTTGAGGTTCCACAGCCCACTTCAAGGCCATTCATTTTGAGGTTCCACAGCCCACTTCAAGGCCATTCATTTTGAGGTTCCACAGCCCACTTCAAGGCCATTCATTTTGAGGTTCCACAGCCCACTTCAAGGCCATTCATTTTGAGGTTCCACAGCCCACTTCAAGGCCATTCATTTTGAGGTTCCACAGCCCACTTCAAGGCCATTCATTTTGAGGCTCCACAGCCCACTTCAAGGCCATTCATTTTGAGGCTCCACAGCCCACTTCAAGGCCATTCATTTTGAGGTTCCACAGCCCACTTCAAGGCCATTCATTTTGAGGTTCCACAGCCCACTTCAAGGCCATTCATTTTGAGGTTCCACAGCCCACTTCAAGGCAATTCATTTTGAGGTTCCACAGCCCACTTCAAGGCCATTCATTTTGAGGCTCCACAGCCCACTTTAAGGCCATTCATTTTGAGGTTCCACAGCCCACTTTAAGGCCATTCATTTTGAGGTTCCACAGCCCACTTTAAGGCCATTCATTTTGAGGTTCCACAGCCCACTTTAAGGCCATTCATTTTGAGGTTCCACAGCCCACTTTAAGGCCATTCATTTTGAGGTTCCACAGCCCACTTTAAGGCCATTCATTTTGAGGTTCCACAGCCCACTTTAAGGCCATTCATTTTGAGGCTCCACAGCCCACTTCAAGGCCATTCATTTTGAGGTTCCACAGCCCACTTCAAGGCCATTCATTTTGAGGTTCCACAGCCCACTTCAAGGCCATTCATATTGAGGTTCCACAGCCCACTTCAAGGCCATTCATTTTGAGGTTCCACAGCCCACTTCAAGGCCATTCATTTTGAGGTTCCACAGCCCACTTCAAGGCCATTCATTTTGAGGTTCCACAGCCCACTTCAAGGCCATTCATTTTGAGGTTCCACAGCCCACTTCAAGGCCATTCATTTTGAGGCTCCACAGCCCACTTCAAGGCCATTCATTTTGAGGTTCCACAGCCCACTTCAAGGCCATTCATTTTGAGGCTCCACAGCCCACTTCAAGGCCATTCATTTTGAGGTTCCACAGCCCACTTCAAGGCCATTCATTTTGAGGTTCCACAGCCCACTTCAAGGCCATTCATTTTGAGGTTCCACAGCCCACTTCAAGGCCATTCATTTTGAGGCTCCACAGCCCACTTTAAGGCCATTCATTTTGAGGTTCCACAGCCCACTTTAAGGCCATTCATTTTGAGGTTCCACAGCCCACTTTAAGGCCATTCATTTTGAGGTTCCACAGCCCACTTTAAGGCCATTCATTTTGAGGTTCCAAGCCCACTTTAAGGCCATTCATTTTGAGGCTCCACAGCCCACTTCAAGGCCATTCATTTTGAGGTTCCACAGCCCACTTCAAGGCCATTCATTTTGAGGTTCCACAGCCCACTTCAAGGCCATTCATTTTGAGGTTCCACAGCCCACTTCAAGGCCATTCATTTTGAGGTTCCACAGCCCACTTCAAGGCCATTCATTTTGAGGTTCCACAGCCCACTTCAAGGCCATTCATTTTGAGGTTCCACAGCCCACTTCAAGGCCATTCATTTTGAGGTTCCACAGCCCACTTTAAGGCCATTCATTTTGAGGTTCCACAGCCCACTTCAAGGCCATTCTTACGGCCGCCTGTCATTTGGAGGATCGCATCGCGGCTAGGAAAAAGTTGGCCATGCTTCCTGCTATGTAGGCTGTACTTTCTCATTGTAAAGATGTTGTAAAAACATGACGGAGGGGAAAGTAACTGAATTCCATGAGGTGTAGCAAATATGGAGGTCAAATTTGAGTCGTTCCGGCAAAATATTCGTTTGGCTAGTTCTATTTCAGCTTAACAGAATAAACTACTCGACATAGATCCGATTTTCATACGTAGGGACTATTGGTTTCCAGGCAGACATAATTTTTTTTTTTTTCTGGAGTAGAAGTTATTAAGGACGTTATTATACTTACCTCACTTCTGCTGGTCACTCTCTTCCCCTCACAAATTAATTTCATGCTGGCATTACTGGTGGACATAAGAAAGTCACTCTCAGAATTACGCTGTTCAATGAAACAATGAAAACCGCTTAAGCCAACGCATTACTTTCATATACCCACCAGTAATGCCAGTATGAAATGAATTTGAAGGGGGGGGGAGGATCTGTAAAAGCGTGGTTGGTATAAGAAAGTCCTGTTATGGCCACATCACTTATTTTATTTTTACTTTGCATAAAAATTATTCGATATGGAAATCAGATAGAATATGGCAATGAAATCGTTGTCACTTTATGAATTTGCCGTTCAAAAAATTTCTGAATGGGTTGAAGGAGTTATTTTCTGTAGAATTAGGGGGAAAGTTCGAAAGGAAAGTTGTATAATGGTGGGTGGCATGCAGGAATCTCCTTTCAACAGTCGTAAATTATATAATATGTGATGGGAAATGGAAAGGGTTGGTATGTTATATGTGAGGGTAGAAGGAAAATGACCTATAGTGCAAGTGAGAGATGCAGTTAGAAAAGTTGTATGTCTGCTTTTGGTACATTTTGGTTGTCCACATCTACACACTCCAATTTACATAGGTGTTTTTAATGGAAATTTATGATTACATATACTTATAATTAGAATATTGTTCGATATCCAACTCTGTTATTTGTCTGTCAACCGGTCCTGCTGTTTTAGAACTCATAAGCGGTTGACTATTGCACTGTATTTAAGTCTACTAAACTTACGAGTATAAGCAAAAGTGTCTATTTTTACTTTCCCAGCTAAACGAAGTATAGGCCAAGTTATGTAATCGGTGAGAAATTTGATGCGAGATTTCAATGGAATTTCATGTTTTTCAACTTCCAGATTCCAACAATAAAAAAAAAGTCGGTGAATCAACGACAATGTACTTTCCCAGAAAGAATAAATTAACTTTTCGCTCCCCTTTGAAAACCAGTCGACCGTTTGCGCTAATATTTAAGAGTTGACTAACTTAAGAGCTCCTAAATCCTCATACTAAATGTTGTGTCGATAAATTCATTACATGGGCAGTTGTTAGGGTTCTTGAATTGAACCCCCTTCCCTTTGGCCGATATCGCGAAATTTATCAGATTATGTTCTCATTGGGTTTTGATTTCAAATATGAAATGTTACGTTGATACAATCATTACATCGGCAGTTATTGGGGTTTTTGAGTTGTCCCTCCTCTGGTCCCCTCTTCCCTTTGGCTGATTTGGCTGAAAATAGGTGTAGTCGTTAGAGGGTTCTAGGTTCATCTATAAAATTTCGTGTCGATACATTCATTCTATTAGTAGTTATCGTGTTCACAGACAAACATACTTTTTTTTTTCATATTTGGAATCTGGAGGTCGGAAAACTTAAAAACCTCAATAACTGTCGATGTATTGAATGTATCAACATGCAATTTCATATAATCAGTCTAAACCCCGTGAGGACTATACCTGTTGAATTTAATGGTAGTCGGCCGAAGGGATGGGGAGGGAGTGTAACTCAAAAACTATAATAACTAATGAATATATCGAAGAACAACACTCCGGTCAAATTTTTGCATCTAACTTTTCACCGATTACACACATCCACTATATTGCGTTTAGCTGAAGAATAAATAAGTTATGGCAAATCTTATTGGATAAGTGTTGTAATATTATTTGTAGACAATCTATATCGTTAAATATGAATTTTGTAGGTATATGATGTATATGGTACAAGTTGATTATTGTTTCAGATGTATGGGCCTGTCGGTGCCTGGTGTGGTGGGTGGCAGCTACCACCAGCGTAACAGAAGTCTAGACTCTGTCCTTCAGAGGATCCCAGAGGCAGATGCCAGCCCCAGCCCTGAGGTCGAAGTTCATCCGGGATCTGACGACTCCGGCATCATCTGCGGGTAACAAGTCTCAATAGCTGGCATTTATTATAATAATTAATTTGAGACGTCATGTTTGAATATATGTTGAAACAAGTTCTGTAAAAAAAGGCCTAAGTCAAAACTTTGTGATATAATTAGTCCTCATGATAGGATCCCTTCAATCTCCCTCCTCAGCTGATATGGTTTTGGGACAGCTGCCAACAAACTAGAATTAAATTCAGTCATCTGCGTGCAGTGGTTAGCAAGGTGTCTGCTGACCCAATGTTAACCTCATCTTCAAAATATCACACCATAGGACACGGGTCTGTCTGGGATAAACGGAGTTCTATCGAATATATTGATTTCTTATTCATTTCACATTAGTTTTGTTCGCTTCGCATGAACGTATACATTAACACTGAAAAATCACGAATGTATATGGCACTCTTTGGTAGTAGGGTTACTCAAACGCCTACAGTTCAGTATAGTTGAAAGTTGTTTGGCGACCACGGGAAAGGTCAAGTTGTTGCGTAAGTTCAAAATTTACTTTTCCTTTAAATTGAGAGTAACCCCTTGAAACCATCCTTATCAATATACTGAACTCTCCTGGTTTCCTTCGTAAAATTTTCTTCTTGTGAAAGGAGAAGACATTATAAATATTCAATTATCTGCTGCTACTTATTATTGGTTTGACTTATATTATTCTAGTTGTTAAGTTACCCCATTGCACTCTAGTATACAAAGTTCAAGCTTTGCTCACTGGTCAGCTGTGTGGTGGATTGACCATAATGACGTTCTACGTTTATTGGTTCACTGATGTACTGTTGTTGTTGCCGCAGGTCGGACCGGGCTGGCTCCACCTCCACACACCGCTCTGATGACAGCCTGAGTCTCACCGGGGACTCTGACAAGACCTACGATGGAGGTGATTCCCTGGAACACCAGCCTCCTCTCAACCTCTCTTCCTCATCGCCCATTCCCTTCATCTGCAGTCCTTCCTCCCAGGTCGGTGGAGGCGGGTTCCTTCTCCGGCTCTTCGAGTCCATTATGTTCGACATGTCCATGGCCATCATGTATCTGTTCAACTCAAAGGAGCGTGGCGTTCAGTCATATATAGGTAATTATCATTGAAAATATGTCTCTGATTGCTTCATGTCATGTGGATTGTAATAATAATAATTGTGAGACAAGTTTTTCTTTTGACAATGGGATTTCTTTACATAATATGTTTACGTCAATGGTGTTGCCTTGCCTTAGATGTTTATGTTTTCAGAAACTTTTCCATTAGTAAATATTCAACAGATTTCTGAAATACTTTTTGAAAATTCAAGTTTCGTGTATTATGTATTATATAAATACTCACGCAACTTACAGCCAACTCTTACCATTACATCGGTCATGTTGCACGACCTTAGTTTCACCTTTCTCTAGTGCAGAGGTCGGCATGTTGTCCCGAAGGGTGTGATATTTCTATATGTTCTTGTAATTTTCCCGTATTTAACTTAGTCCTTATTTTGATATGTGGGCCTCAGGCATAATGCGGCCCACAAATAGAAAAAGGTGACCGTCCCCTGGTCTATTGTAAGAGGCGAAACTATACATGTACCATCTGACCAATATAGCGAAACTATACATGTACCATCTGACCAATATAGCGAAACTAGACGTGTACCATCTGACCAATATAGCGAAACTAGACGTGTACCATCTGACCAATATAGCGAAACTATACATGTACCATCTGACCAATATAGCGAAACTATACATGTACCATCTGACCAATATAGCGAAACTATACATGTACCATCTGACCAATATAGCGAAACTAGACGTGTACCATCTGACCAATATAGCGAAACTAGACGTGTACCATCTGACCAATATAGCGAAACTATACATGTACCATCTGACCAATATAGCGAAACTAGACGTGTATCATCTGACCAATATAGCGAAACTAGACGTGTACCATCTGACCAATATAGCGAAACTAGACTTGTACTATCTGACCAATATAGCGAAACTAGACGTGTACCATCTGACCAATATAGCGAAACTATACATGTACCATCTGAGCAATATAGCGAAACTAGACGTGTACCATCTGACCAATATAGCGAAACTAGACGTGTACCATCTGACCAATATAGCGAAACTAGACCTGTACCATCTGACCAATATAGCGAAACTGTGCGTGTACCATCTGACCAATATAGCGAAACTAGACTTGTACTATCTGACCAATATAGCGAAACTAGACGTGTACCATCTGACCAATATAGCGAAACTAGACGTGTACCATCTGAGCAATATAGCGAAACTAGACGTGTACCATCTGACCAATATAGCGAAACTAGACCTGTACCATCTGACCAATATAGCGAAACTGTGCGTGTACCATCTGACCAATATAGCGAAACTAGACTTGTACTATCTGACCAATATAGCGAAACTAGACGTGTACCATCTGACCAATATAGCGAAACTAGACGTGTACCATCTGACCAATATAGCGAAACTAGACTTGTACCATCTGACCAATATAGCGAAACTAGACTTGTACCATCTGACCAATATAGCGAAACTAGACGTGTACCATCTGACCAATATAGCGAAACTATACATGTACCATCTGACCAATATAGCGAAACTAGACGTGTACCATCTGACCAATATAGCGAAACTAGACGTGTATCATCTGACCAATATAGCGAAACTATACATGTACCATCTGACCAATATATCGAAACTAGACGTGTACCATCTGACCAATATAGCGAAACTAGACTTGTACTATCTGACCAATATAGCGAAACTAGACGTGTACCATCTGACCAATATAGCGAAACTAGACGTGTACCATCTGACCAATATAGCGAAACTAGACTTGTACCATCTGACCAATATAGCGAAACTAGACGTGTACCATCTGACCAATATAGCGAAACTAGACGTGTACCATCTGACCAATATAGCGAAACTAGACGTGTACCATCTGACCAATATAGCGAAACTAGACGTGTATCATCTGACCAATATAGCGAAACTAGACGTGTACCATCTGACCAATATAGCGAAACTAGACGTGTACCATCTGACCAATATAGCGAAACTAGACGTGTACCATCTGACCAATATAGCGAAACTAGACGTGTACCATCTGACCAATATAGCGAAACTAGACTTGTACCATCTGACCAATATAGCGAAACTAGACGTGTACCATCTGACCAATATAGCGAAACTAGACTTGTACTATCTGACCAATATAGCGAAACTAGACGTGTACCATCTGACCAATATAGCGAAACTAGACGTGTACCATCTGACCAATATAGCGAAACTAGACTTGTACCATCTGACCAATATAGCGAAACTAGACTTGTACCATCTGACCAATATAGCGAAACTAGACGTGTACCATCTGACCAATATAGCGAAACTAGACGTGTACCATCTGACCAATATAGCGAAACTAGACGTGTACCATCTGACCAATATAGCGAAACTAGACTTGTACCATCTGACCAATATAGCGAAACTAGACGTGTACCATCTGACCAATATAGCGAAACTAGACTTGTACTATCTGACCAATATAGCGAAACTAGACGTGTACCATCTGACCAATATAGCGAAACTAGACGTGTACCATCTGACCAATATAGCGAAACTAGACTTGTACCATCTGACCAATATAGCGAAACTAGACTTGTACCATCTGACCAATATAGCGAAACTAGACGTGTACCATCTGACCAATATAGCGAAACTATACATGTACCATCTGAGCAATTTAGCGAAACTAGACGTGTACCATCTGACCAATATAGCGAAACTAGACGTGTATCATCTGACCAATATAGCGAAACTAGACGTGTACCATCTGACCAATATAGCGAAACTAGACTTGTACTATCTGACCAATATAGCGAAACTAGACGTGTACCATCTGACCAATATAGCGAAACTATACATGTACCATCTGAGCAATATAGCGAAACTAGACGTGTACCATCTGACCAATATAGCGAAACTAGACGTGTACCATCTGACCAATATAGCGAAACTAGACCTGTACCATCTGACCAATATAGCGAAACTGTGCGTGTACCATCTGACCAATATAGCGAAACTGTACGTGTACCATCTGACCAATATAGCGAAACTAGACGTGTACCATCTGACAAATATCTTCTTCTAAAGGTGACTCAGTGGGTACTTTAGTAGGTCAGGTCTATATTGCCTCCTCTAACCAAGTTGTTAGAGTAAAAAAAAATGGTTTCATTGATCTAATATTTTTGAAAAAGATGACAATTATAAACAAAAATGTGTAAATTTTGTGAAGATCATGAGCTCATATATAATGTAGTACTTATCGAGCACATCTTTTATTTCATGAAATTATTAGAAGTTACGCACATAGCTAGTATGTTCTCAAAATTAACAAAAGAAAATGTGTTTTTGTTTTAATATTTATGTAGTATTCAATTTAACATGTCGACCTGTTTCTCTCTTTAACTTGCACTTCTCCAGTCAAACCCCTGAAAGTCTAATTGCTGTAGTTGTGTGAATTTGTCCAGATTTGAGCCCGGGGCACTAAATGTGCACCATCTCTCCCTTTTTTATCCGATTTACTAAAACCTCAACTGGCGCCTCCAGACCCCTTCAACATTCCTTGTTTATTGATATATCTATTTTTGATCTCCACTTCTTGTTGTCTTTCCATAAAATACTTTTATTATAATATTATTATTTATTTTTTTCAGGTAATAAAATATTCAGTTTTCCAAATCAGGAAGTTGATTTTTATTTGCCTCAGTTGGTGAATATGTACATTCAGATGCCGGACATTGCTGAAGTAATTCATCCTTATCTTGTTCACAGGTAAGGAAATTATCTTAGAATCAATTTTTATTTTATTTTCCTTTATTAAATTATATTTATAAAGCGACATATATTTTGCTATATACAGAAAATGTCCTTTTTTTTATTCTTGGAATAAAGTATTATTATTATTATTAGAAAAATAGTGAAAGAACGTATCTTTAAGCATTATATCCGTGATGCGATCAAAGCGTACTTTCGAAACAAAGCATACATAGTTAACTAGCTTTTTTTTTTTTTTTGCATTGGAGGGGGAAATGCTGTGACGCACATCCAGGAAAGGTAGCCCGGATAGTGTGGGACTCGAGACGATTCACCATCACCATACCCACTAAAACCCCCTCCTTGCCGATCCTGATTCCCTTCCGCGGAACTGACGGTCTGTCATTACTTCGAGGAAGGGTGGCTGGTAACGCTCCTTCTTCTGTTTTATTACCGCTACTGTTCCTTGTCAGCCCTCTCCTGAAGGGCCAACCAGCCCATAATGAGCGCTGCAAAATCACAGCCTTTATCCCACGACTCTTGGGAGCGCAGCATAGCGTCCACGTAACTGGTAGCAATCAGCGGGGCGCCCATGCTGCACTCCAGATTTTTCCTTCCCTCCTCAAATCTGGGTCATTTGAGGAGGACATGCTCCGCCGACTCCGTCTCACCAAGGCACGCGGGGCAGTCTGGTGTTGTTGCTGCCCCGATTTTGTGGAGGTACCCCCGGAACCCACCGTGTCCCGTGAGTACCTGGGTGAGGTGGTTATTCACCTCCCCATGCTTTCTGGTGAGCCAAGGCTCGACTCGAGGGATGAGCCGATGGGTCCACCGTCCCTTTGTGGACTTGTCCCATTCTTCCTGCAACTCCCTAATTGTCCTGGCCCTCTCTGGCTCTGCTGGACCAGGGCTGGCCCCCGCGTCCTGATAGAAGACCCGGTTCCCCTGTGGTCGAAGCGCTGCACAACCTCTTCCACCTGAACCGGGTCTTGTTTCCTTTTGAAGTGTCGCGTACGTTCCCGTGTCAAGAGGTCAATGGGAGGCAGCCCAGCAATTACATAGGCAGCGTCGCCAGAAACTGTTCGGTAGGCGCATGCGACTCTCAGTGCGCTTCGCCTGTGAGCGGGGGCGATCAGCCTCAGGTATGAGGGAGTTAACTAGCTATACATACCTATACATATATGTATGTATGCATATGGCTCATTCCACATCAATCACAAATTTCAGTGCCATAATTGATCTCTACCTTTCAAAATGAAATCGTGGAGACACACAAAAAAAAGATCCATTTGGGGCGATTTGCCTTATTTGTTGTTTTCATGATTTATTCTTTAGCTAGTATTATTAATTTTTTTCTAGGTGTAGGGAATCTGTTGATTTTTCCCTGAAATGTTCCTGGTTGTTGGACGCTTATAGTTCAGATGCGGCTCTATCTTCAAAAAAGAAATCCGATGGAACTAAACTTAAAAATCTCATTCTCTCTGGAGAACTTAGGTGAGTATCTTATTATTGCGACGCACCATTTATAAAAATTAAAATTAAAAATCATTTTGTTAAACCATTTTATGATTTTTTACAAAATTTTACATTATGTGTTTATTTTACTTGTCTTGAGTCACCACCTAGAAGGTTACATTATGAAACATCCCTCTCATTTCCTAGCTATTTTTCATGTCACCAATATCGATCATATAGAACAAAAAGGTAATTAGTAATTTTCAATCCAAGTTATTAGAAGATATTCCTGTGCATTCCATAACTTATTATCCATTTCAATATTGCAGTAGTCTGTTGAAAGTAATGTAGTAAGTACGTAATTCTTTTTAAAACCCTACTAGAAAGAAAAAGAACTTAAATTAAACAGAGACAATTAAGCCTATACCAAGGATGAAGTCATTTTCCGCTTCAACGGCTCGCCTGATTGTCGCCAAATTTTTATGAATTCTACTTTCACGCTACTCTTCCTAGATTAGTTGTTGTTATCGTCCATCGTACTCTTTGATTTGTCTGAAGGGAATTTTCCGAATGAAGCTCCCTCTAACTCTTGCAAGATCTTTAAGGAGGACAAGACTGGTTTTCTTCGGCGCTCCCTTCCTCCGGCTAATTTCGCTCTCATGATGTTTGTTTTATTTCGCTCAAGTATCGTTCTCTACCTTCACTCGCTCACTAATAACTACTGCAACTAGAAAGGGGCACTGTTATGAAACTTGCCGTGCTAATTGACCTGTCAGTCACACCATCAAATACATTGCCAAGTTATAGGTCAGGAATTCGATGTTAAATTTTCACCGGAATTTCATGCCTTGCGACTCCCTCAATACAAATGTTATAAAGCAAAAATACCCAGTGCGAATTAATGAACTACTTTTCGCTCTCCCTCTGAACCCAACTTACCAATTTGGTTGAACATCAACAGGTGTATTATTCAGGGACTTCTGAATCATGATTCTAAATTTCGTGTTGATTCTTTCATAGAATTTTTAAGTTAGAGCCCTTACCTTTGGCTGTTTTGTCTGTAAATTGGTAGATGTAGTCCCTATGGGTTTTAGGATGTTATGCCAGGAATTTTTTATGACTTCTCAGCACATTTGTTTAACAAATGTTTGACTTATATTTCAGGCCGAGGGACTGTGAGCCGACCCGCCGACTCTCCCGTGTCAAAGACACCACCGCGACTACAGGAGGCTGCGTTGTAGGAGCAGGCAGCCAGCTTAACAACCTGCCATCCCTGTCCCCCCCTCCACCCCCGCCTGGCACTCTCAAGAAGACACACCACAGATCCCGATCTGACGCCTCCACCCTTCATGGCAGCAACTCTTCTGGTATGAACTATATTTCTTGTTCACACGTTTTTAGGTGAACCTTGTACCGGTGACAAAAGTAAAAACATGTCAACATACAAGCTTCTCAGAATCTCTTCTCTTGTGAGTGGCTTACTGACGAATTGACAGCCCAAGGCGTTTTGGAGTATTATCCACGAGTGAAGTTAAGCTCACCTCGCTACCTGGGTCTTTGAAGTCAGGGGGAATTACTAAATTCAAACAGCAGTCCTTTGAAGAACGAGGATCAGAAAGTGCATAATATGTCATAGATGTTGAGAAAGACATGTTTCATTCTTTAACCAGATTCCCACCTTGGGAAAATATAATAAATACATACATTTTTGATAAGGCTGTGCTAGAGAGATTTGAAATAGTTGATCTTAATAGAAATAACTGGGCTAATGTGACCGAACCCCCAAAGAGTCTTGGGATTCCAGGAGCAAATTGCATAATCAACATATCTTGGGTAATACAACAGGGAAACTATATTAAATATTTGTTGTTATTTATCATTTGTTGTGGTTTACAGGATTAAACCGAGTATGCCTGGGAGATCTGAACTCAGGACGTGGTTTCGACAACGGCTGCTCCTGTTTCGACACTTGCCAGGGCAAAATGAACGATCTGAAGGGCAAACGGACCGTCTGTAATTGTGATGTACGTTCTTATATTTTTATTTTACTTTTAAAATTAATTTATTTATTTCATGGAAGAAATTGTTCGGAACAAAGCAGTAAGTGTGGTGGACGGTGTACTCCGTTTTAACTTAGTTTCTCCTCGGATGTCTCCCAACTTTACACCCACACGCTGTCTGGGCTTTCAAGGATGCTTCTTGTGAAA
The DNA here is from genome assembly GCA_963662175.1 of Aradus depressus. Lineage (NCBI taxonomy): Eukaryota > Metazoa > Arthropoda > Insecta > Hemiptera > Aradidae > Aradus > Aradus depressus. The sequence goes on along the minus strand of OY759215.1, from coordinate 58,842,216 downwards.
TTTTATGAAACTCCGATCGAACGTTCAAGACCTTTCATTTTACGTAACTCCTCTGTTACATACGAACACAAATATATATATTTTTTTCACAAAATATATATAGTATCGGAGTACTTTCGGTATTGCTACCATCTTCAGCCACGATTAAACAATTTAGTATTTGTTAAGTCGTGGCTGAACATGGTAGCAATACCGAAAGTACTCACATATTAGGTGTATATTGAGGGCGCCGGTAGCTCAGTGGTATGCGTGCTTGACTTCTGAGCTCAAGGTCGTGGGTTCGTAACCCGACCGAGGCCCTTAGTTTATTTTATCTGGGAGGTAAAATAAACTTAAGCACGCCGTCCTTCGGATGGGACGTTAAGCGATGGTCCCGAGCCTGTACGATGTCAGGTACTCGTTAAAGACCCCTACCCTAGATGAATAAAAATTTAGGGTAGGCAAAATTTAGGACTCCCACAGTAGAGTCGGGCTCATGTCCACCAGAGTGACGAAAGAGCGCTCTGGTAGTAGGGGATATGACCTCGTAGTTAATGCCCGGGCATGAGTCATAAAACCTAACCTATTAGGTGTATATTTTGTGAAATTGACAATCTTTTTTAAAAAACATATGTTTTTTCTTTATTTTTCACATGTTTAAGGTTGAGGGGCAGCGAGCCCAGTCCTGAGCCTCGGAGTGGGGAAATTTTGTTGTAACGGACTATATACTTAAGCGAAGCTTAGGCTCCCAGGGGTTCGATGTTACTTTTTTTAGAGAACCAGGTGATTGATAATACTTGTATTGGAAACCTTTTGAGAACTCTAAAGTTATTGATATCATTGTATTGGTTGCAGGCACCCCGACTAGAACCCGAACGGCAGCTGATCAACACCCTGATCAATATCGGCAAGACGCTGGCTGCGGTGGGCACCAAGGAGGCGAGGACTACCCGACTTATTTCCGAGCTGACACTCCTGAACCTCAACCTGCCTGCCCGGGTCTGGCTCCCCCTCCACTCCCACATTCCTCACCATGTGGTTAGGGTACCGCCCAAGGCTGCCGCAGTACTTAACTCTAAGGATAAGGTGAGCTCACTGTTTCATAAGGAAAAATATGTAAGTTTTAGTGACTTGAAAGTTAGTAGTAGTGTTTGAACTGGAACATACTGAACTAAAGCATCTGGTAGCTATGTTTTTGTTCCTACATTTCCACTACAAAGCAAATATCTGATAGAACATTTTGATTTGGTAGCTATGGCTTGCATGAAGTTGTTGGAACTGTAAAATATTTTTTAATGATATCACATTTACCTATTTTGAAACGACGTAGCGTAAATTACGTCTTTTCTACCGGGCACTCCAGGTAATGTGTACCGGGCAACGGTAGGCTCCCCAGCTATTACTAACATATCATAAGTTGAGCGACACGTCTTTTTAGATCGCGCACATATCGTGATACCTCCAATCAAATAGTATCTTCCTCAATGACGTCGTTTATGTCAAATATATGTGTACAAAGCCTCACTTTACATATAAATCGATAAGATACGATATGAAATGTTCCTTGTTGTGTATGGATATCTTGATGCTTATATTATTCAAGTGCGGCCCGCTCTTGGAAACGTTTGATATACCCGCACTTGACTACCTGAAGGCTCAATGCGACACGAAAGTGCAAAAAGGTTGTGGACTTCTGCTCTTTTTTCTATTTTTGCTTACGGGAGTATTAAACTTGGCCGAGTTGACGAATGATCAGGGTTCTCTTTGGATGCAGAGGAATGTCCCTACCCTGGCTCAAAGGAGTCCGAAAGGCATCTAAGCACATCGCTCAACTCTACCAGTTTGGACATGGATATAAATAATTATAATTGTTATTTATTATGCGCAGGCGCCATACATCCTGTACGTGGAGGTGATTGAGGTGGACGATATGGCCTCATGTCCAGTGGTCTCCAAGAGTATGAACAACCTGCGTCACACCAAATCAGAGGAGAACCTGGCCTTCCCTCCTCCATCTGCGTACCTCCACTCGGCCGAGCCGGAGGACGATGTCTGGTCCCAGGAGGACGACGATCTGTCACAACAGGTAATCTTATAGCTAGGGGTTAATATCTAAGATGGACCTGCGAATGGCCCTCAACATGTGTCGGTTCGGGGGCTGCAACTTGTCATAAATAGAAACCGATTGCTATCATAAAACTAGTTTATTTTTACAGCTTTCTTACATGTGCGTTTTTATTCGTCGGTGTGTGTATCAATAAAGCTTATTTGACGATGTTATTATGACTAGCATGAAACTTCACGTATTACAGATTGGAAAAACGTCAGATTTGATCGTTGAAAATGTAAATAAAAACTAAACATTTCCTTCCTGTTTGTCAACAAGGATGTAGGAAGATATCTGGGAAACCAACAGTTTTACATGTCAGTCGTAATAGGTATATGTCAAACTACATGATAGGGGTCCCATAATTAAACTAAATTTGATCAAGATAATTTTAAGAAGGTAAATTAAGAGTATACAAATGTAAAAAAAGGACAGCAAATGTAATTTATTTTAATTATATTTTTTCAGATCTTGTCTACAAAAGAAGTAAAACCAAGATTTTCAAAATGTTGTTATTTGTACTTATTATTTAAGGTATACCAATACTATTTTACCTCACCCTCCTCTCTTCCTTTTAATTCTTCTATCCTAATTTTGTTTTTTTAGCCTTACACATAGGAGATATGGTTCTCAGTATTTTTACCAGTGACACTGATACTGTGTATGAAACGTATTGTACGGAACCCTCGGGGTGTGAAGCTTCATAGCCGTCCGGTTTTTTATTTTATAGTAATATTGATTTAGAATATACCAGATATACTTTAGTTATACCACCTACTACCTGGGTTGCCATCATAGTTGAACATTCATGGATGAATATTAATCAGCTGATTGATAAAAATCGGTCAAGCGCTCGCACATAGAGGATACCGTAAAAAAACTAATTGAAAAAAATAAAATTTTCAAATTATTGAATTTTTAGTCTTTTAAAACCGGCGTTTCAACTATGTAATTGAACCAATTAGATTTAATATTCAATAATCTGAAACATTTAATTGTTTAAATTATCTTCTTTCCTTCTGAACCCTCTACCTGCGAACGGAGTTGCCTTGACTGCTTTTTTCTTGTATTTTTATTCTGAATAATAGAAAATGTTTATTGTAATATCGTTTCGGTTGAAAAATGTTTATAGTATTTTTTTTATTTTTTCCTGGATAGTATCTGGAGCTGAGGAAGCCGATAGAGCGAGACACCATCTCACAGATGTCGCAGGAGTCCTCTGATTCCCGTGAACCCTCCCTGTTCGCAGCTGGTGACATCCGCCGCAGACTTAGCGAGTCGCTGCACGACCCACGACCCTTCACACATGACCCTGAGGACCCCTCTGCTGCTGCCCTCAAGGTGATCTTCTCCTTTCCATAACGACTTTACTTCAACTTTTAATCATTCTGCGCTGCAGACGTTTAAAATCCTATATAAAATATTCCTGATTTGGCATGGATCAGTTCTATATTTATTTTGTGTGTCTGTTTCAGGAGCCTTGGGAGGAGAAGGAGCGGCGGATCCGAGAGTCATCCCCCTATGGCTACCTGTCTTCGTGGCAGCTCCTCTCTGTCATAGTGAAATGCGGGGACGATCTGAGGCAGGAGCTGCTCGCCTCCCAGATCCTCACCCTCCTACAGAAGATATGGACACAGGAGAGAGTTCCGCTCTGGGTCCATCCTTACAGGTGAGTTACCTCATTATTTGTAGTTAATGTCTTTTCTCCCTTCTGGACTTCATTTTTTTTAAACTTTTTTGATATTTATAGTAATTCTATAGTAAATACAGTAATCCATAGAAATATTCTATAAATGTGATGGTAAGATGTTGTGGGTGGGACGAGATTTCTCATAGAAATAAAAGACGTTGTCTTCCCACTGTTTTATTTTTGACCAGAATCGGTTTTCAACGCAACAGCGTCATCAGTACCACATCTATGATTGAATAAATGTAATATACAAATAATGAAAAGTATAAAATCTTAAAGCATCAGGGTACAGAGTAACAAATTGAAAACTTACTTAACCCACGCACACAGCGTGGAGGTTAAAGGACAACTGGCATAGCTCAAAGGGGTGGGGATGGCCAGGTTCACTCACTCCTACATACTAAAACATTCATTCGAATATACACAATAGCTATAAAAACAAGTATTTACATAATAGTAAAATAAATGTCTCCTGCAATAGCATAAAATTCACCATATAGCCAAAGGAATTTTTGTCATAAAATATTTATATTTATTATAATAAATAAAAATAAATAAATAAAATTTAATAAAAATATTATCACACAGTTAAAAAATAAAATCCACATAATGAATAGTTATGTCGCAACTAGCCAAAAAATCGTTTTACAATATATCTCTTACAGGACAGCAACTTCCCTTAGATTGGAACCAGTCTCTCATACCAGGTTGGTCAGGCAGGAGTTCCTAACCTCTACTTTTTTGTTAAGACTGTTCGTATCCTCATATAAAGAAAGTAGGTTCTCCAAGCCTTCTAAGATATCCATACGTCTTCCTTTGTTACCCTCGTGCAAGAGTGCCATTCTATGAGACCAGTATCGTCCTCATTTTGACAATGAAAAAAGAACTCGGAATTCCTTCTTCGTAGATGTTCCTTATTCCGTATGTGTAGTTTCCTTCCTGTCTGTCCATTATTCTATACAAAGTTTGGACAGAAAACAAAACCAAACTTTGGATGGTATCAAAAAATTAAATATCGAATAAGAATATTTCATATCATTGTTACAATTTCCAAAGGAAAATATGAATCTGCAATCCATCCTATTGGAATCAACTAACCCTTTATCTGTCCAGTCCTAACTTGTCGCAACAGGCATATTCTACATAGTGTGAAAGTAGTATGGGTACAAGACGGACAACCTAACAGATACTCTCTTCTAAGTAGGAATGTTTTCTTGTATAGAATCCTGTGTCTGTCGGACGACTCGGGTCTGATAGAGCCCATCCTGAACACGGTGTCTCTCCATCAGATCAAGAAGCACTGTCAGCTCTCTCTATGGGAGTACTTCAGAAGGGAGTTCGGACCTGCCAACTCTGAGGGTTTTCTCACTGCCCAGCGCAACTTCGTTAAGTCCTGCGCAGCTTACTGCCTCATCTCTTACCTGGTACAGGTCAAAGACAGGTACATCAGCTAATTATTTATTTTTTTATTCAATTTTTCCGCAAAGTCAATGACCCGATTCGGATCCAAATCGTCAACGAAGGAATGTCATGATCTAATTGTAAGCCCTAGTAACAAAAGTAAACACCATCAAATCGGATAGCACAATTTAGAAGAATCTTTTTTTTTTTTTTTTTCAGAGATTGGTATAAAAATTAATGTAGGTAAGAAATGTTTCAAGAGGTACGAGTAGTGTAAAGGTGACTGAAGAGTTCATACAATACAATATATCTTTAGTGGAATAGACAATATTTCAAAAATAAGTTTGTTTTATTTATTCATAAAATACAATAATTTTTATACCGCTGAGCTTGTTGAATATAACGAAGTGAATTATGGGCATTTTTCACCTAGAAGTATGCGGAAATATATGTAGGAATGTAGTAAAAACTCCAAGCAATGCCCGTTTCTATCAGGTTTTGGATACTAAACTTATATCAGTAAATTTTAATGGGCGTAGATACTCCTTTCACCGGACTACCTTTTTTCCTAGGAAACCTACATCCTGTCTTCTCATATGAAAGTTTCATTCAGTATCTATTGAACGTTGCTATAATCACCTGATGGTCCGCGAACAGCGCCTCTGGAGAAACAGTCTGTGATCCCTGTTTATTTTTTTTAATCATGTCCTACTGGGGTCGACGAGGTTTGAACTAAAATTGTAAATGGTCAAATTAAAATATTGTATGAATGAAATTTTACAAGTAGAAAAAAAAAATAGTGATCTTGGCTTTGCTGGTCAACATTCGTAATATATCTAGTAGTGGAGATTCTAGGGATGACCTGAAAAATCAATTTGGAGAACCATTTTCAAACCAATTTTTATTATGAAAAAACTACGGATCCGCCAGGACCAAAATCACGAAGCCAAACATTATTTGTTAAAAAGGTCCTCGGTCAGCAGACACAAACACACGCACCCTGCGCGGAAAATTACTTTTCTCTGTTTTTAGGGTAGGACAATCAGAATCTGACCTTAACTCGAGCAAGATTTTTCGATCCCATCACCAACTTCTATTTCCTTACTTAAACATGGAAGTAATAAACATCCTAATTTCGTTTTCAGAAGGGATGGGCTGTTTGTTTATTATTATTATTATTATTTTTTTTTTTCATTATAAACAATTTATCTTTATTCTTACTATTAATCAACTATTAATTTAGGCTTGTGTTATTTAGTTCATGAAACATTTGGCCAAGATCTTGAGCATATTCCTATTTTGCTAAATGGGAATATACTCGTTACTTCATTAATTTTTTTTTTTTTTTAATTAGAGATTTTTTGTACAGACAGATGAAGAAGCGATTGCATTAACTTTAATCCGTTAGGAGAATCACTTTTGTTTTTTGCAATTTCTGTTAAGTTCGTTAATTTGAGTAAACTCTTTTTGTAACCAGACGAATCTATCTTTTTTCATGATGGTACTTCATAATTGTTGCAGACACAATGGTAACATTCTGCTGAGCAACGAAGGGCATCTGATCCACATTGACTTTGGTTTCATCCTGAGCTCCTCGCCGAGGAACCTCGGGTTCGAGACCTCACCCTTCAAACTGACCCCTGAGTTCGTTGAAGTGATGGGGGGTTTGGGCTCGGACATGTTCGAGTATTTTAAGATCCTCATGCTCCAGGGGTTGGTGGCCGCCAGGAAGCACCAGGACAAGATCGTCTCTCTCGTGGAGATTATGAGGCTAGGTAGGTTCGAAAGACGCATATTTAGTATCATTTATTTGAAAATTTAAAGGGCATTTGAAGTGCTTCAAGAATTGCCTCAAATTCATCTTGTGCGCCCCACCAGGAGTTACAACCATCTTTACTTATGAGATTATTATTGTTTAGTGAACATTTTATTTCACAATATTGGTCAAACGTTACGCCGTATAATCATAATAAAGATTTGCCGTTCTGCCAGCTACTCCTCCTGAACACTCAGTAGGTTCGCGTTTTATTCCCGCTCTCACTCAGTCAGAGCCACCAGACAGATGAGACATGCTCTAGATCATATTGCCTACTCTACCAGAGAGCTTCTTTTAGCAGTTATTGAATGTTTTACGTTTTATGAATACAATGACTATAACTATAGCCTTAAATAATTTGAATTAATTGAATGTTCTGGTGTGAGTAAATTTCCTGTTTATCTTATTATTGTTATCATTTTTTAATTATGTGCAAAGTTTCAGATTTCTAGCTTCAATAAATAGATTCCAATATATCAGATGAGGACATACAGTCTTTTCTTATACGGTCAAGTATATAAGGGTTACGGTCTTCATAACCCTTTAAATAAATAAATGGCAAGCTGGATAAAAAAATAATTTATGCGAAAAAAAAAAAAAAAAAAAAAACTATCCGTTTATTGTTCAAGTTCGGAGTTTTGCATCTACATAGTTACACACAAATACAATGTTAAATTAATTATATTTCAAAAAAGTATAATTTCCCTTTATTGGTCTTATCAGTATCAGTGTATATGAATTGTATTTTCAGGTGGCCAACTGCCCTGTTTCAAGGCAGGTGCAGCTACTGTCCAAGGCCTCAAGAACCGATTTCACCTGAATATGACTGAAGAGAATCTTCAACTGCTCATTGACAATCTAGTCGAGTCGAGTATACATTCGTTAAGTACCAAACTGTACGATGGGTTTCAGTATTTCACTAACGGAATCCTATAGTAAGTATACAGTTAATTCTCTCTCTCTCTCGTGTCCTATCCTCACAAATAAACTCTCTTTGTTCATTGGAGAAAATAATAATGTCTTAGTTTTCGTGACCTTCACATGGCCTTTTTACTCCCACAAAAAGCCCTATCTGATGTCTATACACGAATAATGCCTTATCTAGTGTGTGATGTGTAGTTGTTGATATGAAACACTGAATAAGTCGTGTTGTTATGGCTTTGTTGGTGTGGAAATGCTCCAGTGTTTTCTTATGAAATATTTTTATAATTTTTTATCCATCATCTACAGCATTTCTGCTTAGTTTATCCAATATGTAATACTTTGATAATGCTTTAAAATTGAATTTCGAAGATGAAAGGAAAGACTATTTCTTGATTTTTTTAAAATTTCCGGGCATCTTTAAAACGTGCTCTGGAGGATCAAAGTTTTACAAAAATACGCTATTTTACCGAGTAGTCGTAATAACGACTGTACCGTCTCAAATACGAGGTTAATGCATACAACCTTTTTTGTAGAAACTTTAATACTGAACAAAGTTTGTATCAAACATTTATCTAGAACGGTTTTTGAGTTATGCGCCCAAGACGACTTGAAAATTACGTCTATTGACCAGACTACCCTGAATGGTTTATCGATGAATTTTTTTAAGTGTATTCTATTATTTTTTACTTGCATTCGATTTTACACATAATATCGACGTTAGAAGGGCATGGAAATAAGGATGCAATGCCTTAGCACACCACCTCCCCTTTCCATGAAGAAAGTCGAAAATACGTTCTTGTTTTATTTTAATATTTGGAACATTCGAAACACGAAAATTGAACTAAACCATTTTCTAAATAAGGAATAAAGTACTTTTATTGTGCTAACTCAACGAAAACCATACATTCGCATGGTCTCACCTTGGTTTGCGGATTCGAATCCCGTCCAGGAGTGAGTTTTATTTCGTAGATAGAACTCCCTCCCGGGGCCATGGATGTCGTAAATAACTGGGTAACACCATTATAAGAGTCATGGCTAATATGCATCGTACATAAGACCAAAAAAAACATTATAGAAAAAACATATGCATAAGAAAAATAAATAATACCTTATTTTTTTACTTTGGAAATGATTTCCTGTACTCTAAAACAATTTTGTCATACTCTTTCTGTCTCTCGAGTAATTATATTCACAACAGTTGTATTGAGTTGAAACCAATTTTATTTTATTCAAAACTATTTTAAATATTTTTATGTAATAAATTGTTTTTAAAAAGTTTTTGTTTTTCTGGCCGATTTTGAATTCGACTCTTCGCATTAGTCTTGTGATTTCATGAAATTCACTTGTCTATGACTAACAATAGATAAGAAAAGACTATTAGTGTATTCAAAAAATTAAACTTTTTATAATAACATTCAGATGCGAAAAAGTTCTCCTGTACAAAAGTGGTTGGTAAAAGACAGTATTGTAATGTCACTTCACATATATGTTTTTTATTTATTAATTTTTTTTTATCCTTTTTAATAAAAAAACTGTCAATAATGAAGTATTTGAAGATTCGTTGCTATGCGTTACAATTTAAACATTACTTAAAATAATTCTGTGACATCGGAAGAACGTGAAGCAATATACAATACAAGCAATATACATACGACCAATCATTGGGCGCCTCGTTGTCCCTCCCAACATAGTATTTTTTTTCTGTTATATTTAAATTGCTATCCTGTTAACAAGATAAATTGTGTCGTTTCAGGTATCTGATAAATTCCCTCCAGGGGTGTCTTGCCTCGTCCCAGCCTAGTGCCTTGCTCAGCTCAACACGATGGGTCTTCAACCTCGGCTCATATCTCTGCCACCATTATGTAAATATATAAAATAAATAATCCATTATAAAAATATGTATAGTACCAATAATATGTGTGTCTCAATGTACTTTTAATCTGGTACATAATAATTAAAAAGTTTATGTAAGGTTTTTTTGTTTTTTGATAAGAAATCGTTTTTAGTTGTTTTTTTATCTTCATTAAAACTTAATAGAACATTGTGGTTTATTGTAAGATTATAACATAATTTTATATGTAATAGTCACAATTTCTTGTCATTAATTATAGGCATATGATCTATGCTCAATATATGATAATTATGTAAAAAAATAACGTGTAATCATGAGAAAGAATACAATCTAATTATTGGCGTTTATTGGCCAATTTTTGTAACTATATTGGTTATATTCACAATAATAGTTTCCATTTTATTTAGATTTTTCATTTGTTTTCTCTTCGCACAGTTGACATAGTGCTTGTTCCTAATTTATCTTGCCTATTTTATTATTTCCTTTCCTGTTTTTTGAGACGCAATACGTTCGTTCCTATTCTTATTAAGCGATTAAGCTGATGAAAATTGCTATATGATTACATTTATATTTATAAAATAAAACTTACAGTGGAAGCTCGCACTGGGGAGCCAAACTTGGCCCCTCGATGGAGGGTGTGATAAAACAGAATAAATACCACGGGAGCCGTTTTCTGCACAAGTTAACATGGGGAAATCGTCACTAAAGCTTTATTGGAGAGGCCTCGGCATCTGCTATAACATTCTGTGATAACAAAAGTCAGTTTTTTTAGTGAAGCTTTAGTATATTTATACTGATTTTAAGCTCTTATCTACACAGGAATTGGGCGGGAACGAATGAACCTACCCTCTGGTGTTGTATGTCATGAGAAATACTTAACGTCACCTTCTGACAGCCTGTGTGTGGTCTCCCTTCCATCTGTGCTGAATATAACTCGATTGTTGTTCCTCACTAGTGAGCCCATATCGATGGGTCCCCCCACTCCCTGGGTATCACTAATGCGAGCTTCCTTGTTACCATTCTACCAGTAATTCCGATTGTGTGACTTCACATGAGCCAAACAGCTGACAGCTCCTGTCTTATTATCTGCCTCTTTCATAAAAGAGGAGATAGCCGCGCTTCACCGTGCAACAGCAGCCATAGGTGCAGCAAGTAAAGACTCTCAGCCCAATGGGCTCCTCCCCAAAAAAGTCTAGGGGTGCCAGCCCCCTAAACTTTAGTAGTAAGTACAACAAACAACTGAATGATAAACAGACAAAACCCAATTTTATTACAGATTGATATTTCTCTATTTATATGATCAATATCTGTTTGGTTTATTTTTTCCTTCCTACAATTTACCTCATTTGTCACCACACCTTGTGTTCTAATCTTCTTGCTGATTATAAAAAGATCGTCTCTAATGTAGCTTTCCAATCGGAACAATTTTTGAATTATCTTTCTCATAGTTCAGGCGTAGTTCTTTCATAAAAAAAGAGAAATGATAGTTACATTTAAAATCTCGGATTTTTTATACATTAATGAATGGTTTGATTTTTGGCATTAACGTATGGAAGGTTACAACATTTATGGTTTTTTTCTTTCTTCCCGGCTTAATCCACCATCTTCCTTTTTTAGACCTGCCGGTTTCCATTTCATTATCAATACGAAATCGTCTCCTCTTGAGGAAGTTTCAGGTTCGGATCCGACTGAAATTTCGGTAATTGAATTTGCTTTATTGACATTATGGCAATTCGGAACGTCAAGATTGTTTCCCACATTTGTTTTGTCTTCAATAATAATTTCAGCCGCTTCCAGTAATTATTCGGATTTGATTGGTTATGTTCTTCCTTTTTTGAGCCTGCTGTTTACCTGTTCTTTATCAAAACATATAGATTTCACAATTTCTTTAGAACGTACAGTCAATTTGGTGTGTAATGTATTTTTCCCCTCCTATTTACGATAAGTATAATCAAAGTATAATATTTATTAAATAAAGATAGCTCCAAATGAAATTTGCAGTCACTCATATTAGGTTTGACAACGGGTGTCACGCCCAGGGTTTACCAACATTAGGTTTGACAACGGGTGTCACGCCCTTGGTTTACCAACACCAGCAACCAACGAATATAGCAAAATGATTGATTCGTAAAACTCACCAAGTCAAAAAATGATAAATGATCATGGTAGTTGTCGTTACTACTTTGTAAAATTTACAGACATTCGTCTGGGACTGATCACTCAATACCTCCCTGATCCCAATACCCGTCTCAAAACCTCCCTGTATTCGCTTATTCGTCTGTTTCCAACACAGGAACAAGCAAGACTTTATTAGTCCTCAGTTTCTTAAAACTGTAATGACGTAGTAAAATGAACTATCGATGTAATTTTTATGAAAATGAGGTTCGGTTCGTTTGGACGCGGTGGTAGGCACATCTTTATGTAGTCGGCTCTTTGCGTCAGCTGATTGGCTCTTGATGCAAGCACCTCACAACCTTCAGAAGATACTAGATCCTCTATTTTGTCTTTATGACCATATTTGTTACGTATAAATAAGTTATGAGGTCTAGAATCACAGTGCACTTTCGTCTAACTAAATTTTTTTTTTTTTTTTCATAAAACAACATTTTAGGTGTATTTTGGTTTGAGATCTTTTCGCTTAATCAAAGTTATGAGGATAATTTTCAGTTTAGGTCAAACCAAGAATTATCTAATTTTAACAATCTTTTTTCCACTTGCGGTACTAGTTTTGAAATGCAGGCTGTGTTAACTGAAATAAATTAAAATAATAAATACAAGTTTCATGTCATACTGACTGTTCGTTTATACTGAATGTATATTAGATGGGGCTGAACAAGAAAATGTCATATTTCATTAAAGCTTATATTATCAATAACTGCCTGTTGGTTATTTAATTTTCTTGGGGACTTCCTACCCTCTTGAGCTTCTCTATCGCAACAGCGGAGAATTTTGAGTCGCTTACTCATCCTGAATATAGATGTCAATCAAGGTGAGTTCAAAACTGGTCTAAGGTTTTATCTAAGCTTGAGAGGGAGGGATTATTTCTGTTTGCTCCAAACACAATGAATATGATAGGGTCAAAACACATCCTCTCTCAGTTTTATTATTATAAATTATGTGGAAATTGCAAGTAGATTCTAGGCTGTGCATAATTTTTTACCTGTGTGAAATTTTGACGTCTGTAAATAAAATCAATCTTTTTCATTAGATACATATGTATATTCCATTTTTTCAATTGACTTAGAATGTATCTCTATTATATTTTATTACAAACATATTCGTGAAATATTTCTTTCTAACCAGTGAATTAGGCTGATGAACTATCAGTTTTATTACTAAAAAGTCCATTGGGAAAGTATTACTGCCAAGCTTGACCATTGTGTACAGATTAAAATACATTAAATTGATATATATTCTATGTTATTAAGTATAGATTTAGTCAAAAAGAAAAATATGTGATTACAGTTAGCCTATACAAAAATTATTTATAAATATTTTGGTTTATTAAAAAAACGGAAAAAAATTAGAACTTTTTCTTTTTACGAACATTATTAAAGGACCATATTTAAGCATTTTTAGGTATATATATTTGTTTATTGTACAAACGTTGTTCTGAAATTGATTTATAAAGCAAATGATGTAATTGTTGGTTTTACAATAACTATTAGCAAACGGAACATGATATTGTGTTACTTTTATGTACATATATACTTTGGTACATAGTAATTATAACATTGTTATATGTTATTATTTCCAGTCTGTTTTATCATACAAAATTTTAAATAATATGTATATTGGTTTATTTTTATGAATTTTAATAAATTATTTGAAATTGTTAAAAGAAAATATATATTTCTTCCAGTGTTTTCTTCCTTTTTATTCAAATTGCCTAATATTACTTTTTAATGTTATTCCATTTCATGATATTTTTATATACATACCTCATATTATCACTTTCAAATTAATATAAATTTATTCAATTATTATTTTTGGTTGGAGAGTATTGAGCATTTCAACAGCTAGAATTACTTGCACAAAGAACAACTGTATGGATTACATATTTATTCTATATTTATTTCTTGTCAATGAAGAAACTAATGGCTAAAATTAATTTATTTATTGATTGTTTTATATATATATTATAAATATATGTGTAAATGAATATGGATGTTTGCATGTATATAATGCTTTCAATTTTTGCTTTTTTTCTCATTTTTTGTATTTATAGCATGTATTATTGTACATATTTTTTTAATTCATATTCTCTCTTTAAAAATAAATGAAAATAAAATAGAAAAATCATAAACATGTTTAAATAAGTCTGAAATATTTTAAAGTTGAATTCTTCTACTTTGTATGTATAACAAGACTGTAACAATAGCGTTAGCTGTCTTTTTTTAACACCTAATTATATTCACAATTTTTCTTATTACTATTATTTTCAATTTTTAATTTATTTAACACATATTTTTTGCCTCAGACTCTATTTGTTAATAACCTGTAACTATCTGTTGTGATCCATTTTAAAGTTAAATTGTTAAGACTGAGGTTGGGCCATGCTCTTTAATTATTGAGTTTTATTTACTACATACATTATATAAAGTATATATATATATATATATATCATTATTATTATACAAAAAATATATATTTAAAAAAACACTGTAGTTTTTTTTAAGTAATTCATATTCCTCCTTTATGATGTCGTATATCAGTTTAAGGCTGGTCTTGCGTTTTCACAAGGATGAGTCTACTCCGAGGTCTTGGAGTGATGGGGTCTCGTCCATGGGGAAAATTAAGTAAAACGAACTGTCGGCTTGTGGACAATGTCAGCCTCACCCGGATGTAATGCGGGTAAACGAGAGTATTTGGATAACATATCTGCTTCATCTATGTTGGGTAGGTAAAGTGTGTTGTCACCAAAATTACAAAAATGACTTATCCCTACTCGTAGATAGAGAAAATGGAAAGGCAAAAATGTGTATAGTGAGTTTAGCTCAGATCTATATCACAGCGCCCTCTATAGTTATAGCCTTGTGAAAATGGTGTAGTCGATGAAACTTGAAATATGGTTGTGTAAAACAGGTTTTAGAAAACAGTTATTTTCATCACTCTTCATCTCTTTCTGTACTAACATCATCGCTCAAAACTTTTCATGAGTGAAAAAAAAAGTTCAAATTCGGCATAGTGACCAACATATTACATAAATAATTATTAATTTAATTAAACACAACTAATAGAACAGAACTCGATTCAGACCACGTCCCCGTCCTTAACACATTCACAGCACACAAACACTACACCGAACCGCTTCCACGACTTATAACAGGAAAAATTGATTGGAAAACTTTTCAATGGGAAATGGATCAAACTCTTGAAATTCCAATCTACTACAATCACACAGACGACATAGACTGGACAATACAGACATTCACACAAACTGTTTACACATCTGTTCACAATGCTACATATCACCACTTCAAAGACAGACGACCACATATACATGACTCCATTCCCACTCAAATCCTAGCACTAATTCACGAAAAAAACACGGCTCGCAAACGCTGGCAAAGAACAAGAAGTGATGTAGATAAAAGAGACCTCAATCGCTTGACCCGACGGGTGAGATGGGAGCTCGACAACCACAGAATTTGTAAGTACAGGGCTTACTTGATTGACATGACCCCCGGCGATAGTAGTCTCTGGAAAGAAACCCGACGAATTTTGAGACAAAACACATCCTTGTCCCCACTGACAGACGGACATCACACAGTGACGAGCGACGAAGACAAATGCGAAATCCTGGCAACACACCTCGAACAAAAGTACCGCACACACGACACTGCTAACACAGACATGAACACCACAGTACACACATATCTATCCATACCGACACAAACTGTTGAAAATGTCATCAAGTTCACCACTCCCTCAGAAATCACAACATTAATAACAAACTTAGCAAACAACAAGGCCCCCGGTGAGGATCTCATTCCGAACATAGTGCTGAAGAAGCTGCCACCCAAGAGTATAGCCTTTCTAACCGGTCTGTTCAACGCATGCCTGCGATGCAGCTATTTTCCTCGAAATTGGAAAAACGCGGTTGTAATCGTCTTCCATAAACATGGTAAGCCCAAGCAAGAGCCGGACAGCTATCGGCCTATAAGCCTTCTGAATTCGTTGTCGAAGATCTTCGAACGACTAATATTGAGAAGACTGGGTTCTCACCTGGAAAGCGCAGGAATTGTTCCAGCTCACCAGTTTGGTTTCAAACAATCATTCATCTGTGCACCAGCTACAGAGGGTCTCGGAAAAGATTGTGAATGGTTTCGAACAGAAGACATATACAACCTCTGTCTTTTTAGATGTAGCTTCCGCGTTCGACTCGGTGTGGCATGAAGGTCTCCGCTATAAGCTGAGGAAGACATGGGCTCCACAGTACTTGGAAAAGATCGTTGATTCCTTTTTGGAGAACAGGACGTTTCAAGTGCGGGTCAAAAACATCCTCAGCTCCAAGCGTAGTATTCTGGCGGGAGTGCCACAGGGAGCTATCCTCAGTCCCCTCCTCTTCAGCTTATACTGCTGCGACATCCCCGAGCCATGTAATACCACTCTAGCACTATACGCAGACGACACACTACTTATGTGTCAACATGAAGACCTCCAGACAGCAGTTGACATGTTACAAACTTCTCTCAACCACGTCTACAGCTGGTTCGCTCGATGGAAGCTTCAGTTGAACGCCAGTAAAACAGAAGCGAAATTTTGGCCCTTCGCCGATTTTTTACAGAGGACCAGAGTAGGCTGCGGGTTGACGGACTTCCCATTTCCTGGAACCCAAAAGATCAGGCTGTCCGGTACCTTGGTGTATTCTTAGACACACGGCTCACATGGAAACTTCACATCAACACAAAACTTACACAAGCATACACCCGTTTAAAACATCTCTATCCACTCATTAACCGCAACACACCCCTCAAACACTCTTGCACACTCCTCCTGTACAAAGCGTTACTTCTCCCATTGTTAACATACGCCTGTCCAATATGGCATGGCGCCAGTCCTTCACTCACAACACGACTACAAACATTTCAGAACAAAATTCTTCGTGTGTCTCTGAATGCACCATGGTTTATCCGAAACAGCCAACTCCATGAGGAACTGGGAGTTCCTCGGGTCGCAGCCTATTTAAGGTCCTTAGTTGATAACTACCACGGAAGACTAGGCCTGTGTTCTGGAGCAGCCCACTACAATCTTGGCCAGCCTACTCTCCACAGAAGGCTCAAACCAAGATTATACCAAGACATTATTATTAATTAATTTCATTTTATATTTTCCATTTTATACTTTGTGTGAAGAACCAAGATGTTCTGGTCCAAATAAAGTGTGTTTTGTTGTTTTTGTGTCTTAAAGGAACTGGATGAGTCCGTTGTATTCGTCGGTGGGTGTTTGAAGTAGTTTTTTCATGTCAGTCGGTAGTTTGTATTTGTTTCTTAATGCGGTGTAGTTTGTGCAGTTAGTCAGTATATGTTGTTCTGTGTAGTCTTGGTTGCAGGAGCATGTCGGGTGTTCAAGTCCAAGAAGTAAGTAGGAATGTGTCAGTTTCGTATGTCCAAGTCTTAGTCTTGTGATGACTACCGTGTCTCGTCTGTTCATGGTGCTTGGAGGTTTCCATGGCTTGTTTTCGTCTTTTATTTTTCTGAGTTTGTTGTCTGTCGTCTGAGTCCATTGATTGTTCCAGTGTTGTTCAATTTTGTTTTTGAAGTAGGTTGAAAGGTCTTGTGCTGTGTTAACTGTTTGTTGCGGCAGTAAGGAGGAGAGTGCAGCGTCTTTTGCAGCAATGTCTGCTTTTTCGTTCCCAGAAATGCCAACATGGGACGGGATCCAAATTAGTTTTAATTATTTTTTGTTTTTTAATTAATTTTGAATGCCATGAGTGAATTTCTTGAATGCTTTTGTCAACCGACCATAGATTTTGAATCGCCAGAATCGAGCTAAGAGAATCTGTGAAAATAAGAAATTTGTAATTTTGTGATTGGGATGTGAATATAAAAGCTTGCAGTAACGTGAAAAGTTCTCCTGTGAAAATGCTGCATTCTGGATTGATTTTGAACGTCCAGTTCGAATCTGGGGTGGCTACTGCACATCCCACACCCTCCTCCATCTTGGATGCGTCTGTGTAGATCCTGGTGTTGTCCATGTGTCTCCTGCATATGTCATTGTGTTTCTGTATAAAGTATTGTGCCGGTGTATCTGTTTTCTTGTGTTTGTATAGTTCCATGTTTGTGTTCACAGGGCTTCACATCCAAGGCGGGTCCCCGCTCTGCATTCTTTTTTCCACTTTGTTCCGGGTCGCTATGTTAAAATGTACCAAGTATTTTCGTGCTCTTGAGCAGAAAGGAGCAAACTGGTTGTTGCATTAATAATCAGAGCAGAAAAGCTATCAACAATGTTTCCAATGTCGGCTATTCGGAAATGTCTCTGCTGTATTAAGTTACCTATGGTGTCATTAATAGTTTCACTAAAGGCACCCCAATCAGCACTTTTCATTTTCCATTTCTCCAATATAGGCGGTTGGGATTTTCCTCCCATAATTTCAATTTTGATTGGAAGGTGATCACTTCCGAATAGATCTGCGAGAGGTTCCCATGATACCGACTGGGCTAGAGTGGCGCTACACAACGTCAGATCAATAGCGCTTAACGTCCCGCTTGAAAAATTTAAGTGAGTGGGTTCTTTAGAATTCAAAAGAACTATATTTGGATCTTCTAATAATGTTTCTATGGTTTTACCCCTGTTATCTGTTTTTTCTGATCCCCAAAGTGTGCTATGACAGTTGAAATCGCCCATAATAATGTATGGCTTTGGTAACTGGTTGATTAAAGCAACCAGCTCGTTTAAACCGAGATCTTGACTATTGGGAAGGTAAATATTACAGATGCATAACTCTTTGGGAGTCAAAACGGACTTTGCTACAGCCTCCAAGGGAGTCGACAGAGGGATTTCTTGATGACATAGAGAATTCTTAATATATATTGCCACTCCACCACCGCTAGGAAATAATCTATTGCGAATTTTGGTGGAGTGGTTGTAACCTTTTAGCTTCCCGATCCGTTGATCCTGAAAGTTTGTCTCTTGGAGGCAGATTACTGACGGGTCATGTTCAGATATTAAGATTTGGAGCTCTTCGAGATGGGAAAAGAAACCGTTTATATTCCACTGGAAGATTTGCAAATTCACAAGGGAGAATATAATAAAACTGACTATAACTAATGTGTGTACTGTTTCATGGGTTGAAGGTAACTGTTTTCATAAAGGTACTTGGGAATCAGACTTGGTTGGATCAGATTGATTTTGGATTCTGTTAATGATTCGAGTAGGCCTGTTCTTGACCCCCTTAGCGTCCGAAAGGGAGTGCAGTTTCTTCACCGCCATCACAAGATCCTCACAATTGTCTGTATAATTTTTTGCAAGCTGTTCAAAATTTTGACAACGATAAGTTTCTTCAATAAAGCTTAAAATCTGTCGAGGACTTAGTTGGGATGTGAATTTATCGGTTTGTTTTTCCAGGATCTGTTTTATAGATGCGATGCAATGTGTTCGTGACTTGTCTGACTTGGGTTGGGGAGTTCTAGTACCTGATGGGGTTGAGGGCAAAGGTGTGTTCGGTTGGGAGGGGGGTGAAATTTCATTAGGTGTGTCACCGGAAGTGTTTTTTAAACTATCGGAGGATGGGTTTTCTATACTGGTTTGAGCTGAGCCTGTTTTGGTGGCTGATGTTGAAGCAGCTTCTCGTGAATTGTCAGTACTACTAATACTGTGGAGCTTTCTGGGGGAATTTATTGCCATTATTTCCGGACTTTGGTTCCTGCGCGACGTCGAGGGTGGGTTCAGGAGGGAGCCCCACAATAGGCGGGCTCATGCTGGATGTCCCTTGTCTTTCAAGCTCACATTTGTTGCTCAAGTGTCCTACTTCCCCACATTTAAAACACTTAGGTTCTTCATCCCCGAGGAAAAGTCTATATGTTATACCATCACACTCTACTAGGATACTTGAAGGTATGTCACTTGAGTCTTCTGGATTAATGAACAAATGTCTCCGAAAACTGAGGCAACCGCAGATAACTGATAGGGGAGAGTATCTGAATGTTAAGTTGCTCCAGTTTTTCAGTTATTAATTCATGTGGCATGAATGGAGGGGCATTTGAGATTATTATCCGTTTAGGTTAGGTTAGGTTTTATGACTCATGCCCGGGCTTTAACTACGAGGTCATATCGCCTACTACGAGAGCGCTCTTTCGTCACTCTGGTGGACATGAGCCTGACTCTACTATGGGAGCCTAAATTTTGCCTACCCTAAATTTTTATTCATCTAGGATAGGGGTCTTTAACGAGTACCTGACATCGTACAGGCTCGGGACCATCGCTTAACGTCCCATCCGAAGGACGGCGTGCTTAAGTTTATTTTACCTCCCAGATAAAATAAACTAAGGGCCTCGGTCGGGCTACGAACCCACGACCTTGAGCTCAGAAGTCAAGCACGCATACCACTGAGCTACCGGCGCCCTCATTATTATCCGTTTAGATTAAACCGCTAGTCTACGAGCGGGGATAAATCTGTCATGAATAGTGAGTGATACCTTTGTGATCAATTACAAATTTTTCAACAGTTGCTTTATTGGAGAGGAATATAGCAATTCTATTGTTGGATATGCGTGACGTAAATATAATCTTATTTGGGCCGATAAGGTCCCCTACGCCTTTATGTACTTGATGATGGGCACTCCATCGACTGATGGAAATAGGATACCTTGCTCTTTACTTGGATATGGTGGTGATGATTTGGGTTGTGATGATTTGGGTGGTGTTGTTGGCCGTTGATGATGTCATAATAATAACTTTTTGTAAAGGTAGGTGAAGTTAATCCATTTTCCTTAACATTAGATAACTGTGTGGAAAGAAGGGGTAAATATAAAATAAACTGCTAATAATGAGGGGGGGGGGGCACAGAAATAAATAGTAAACGTAGGTAATCTAATTAGGGTAGATGGAACGAACTCACGTTGTAATACCCAGGAACAAATGTGAACTTCACAAACGACAACTGCGAATTGAGTTTGTTCTGTCCCTTTTTTTTTTTTTTTTTTTTTCTTTTTTTTTAGTATTTTTAATTTTAAGTATTTTTTTACAAGAATATAATATTTGAATCTACTCTTGTCAAAATCTTTGGAACATGCTACATTTGTATTATTTATTTTATAATTCATAATAATACATTTGTATTATTTATTTTGTAATTCATAATAATACATTTATATAATTTATTAATATTATAGAAGAAAATGAATGCCAGTAAGGTTTTGAAATTGTGAAAAAACGGGGTAATTCTTTCATTTCCATTTTTCAGAAAAAGTAAGAAGAAAAAAAAAACTATTTAATTTAGTTATAAGCTATATCAACTAAGTCAGTTTGGAAAGTTGTGAGCGCTCTAAAGCAGAAATGATTGTAGCTATGAACTTGAAATTTGGAATGGAGAAGTCATATGGGCTAACTTACACCTGTTGAAATTGATCGAAATCGAAAAAAATTGCGACCACTTAACTTCGAGGCCTAAGTACATTTTATAAGATGCCTCTTATATTTATGACTTAAAAGTTGATCTTTTTTTTTTTTTGGACTGCTCGATTTACACGAAAACGGTTAGTCCTATCAAAAAATTGGCCATACCAAAAATGTCCCTCATTTCATTTTCAATCACCAGTGTGTCCTAAGATTTGAGAAAGCACCAATAAAAAGAAAGTTATAGCGCCTCCAAAAATGTAAAATAAAATAATTCAAAGTAATGAGGGCGCCGGTAGCTCAGTGGTATGCGTGCTTGACTTCTGAGCTCAAGGTCGTGGGTTCGTAACCCGACCGAGGGCCCTTAGTTTATTTTATCTGAGAGGTAGAATAAACTTAAGCACGCCGTCCTTCGGATGGGACGTTAAGCGATGGTCCCGAGCCTGTACGATGTCAGGTACTCGTTAAAGACCCCTACCCTAGATGAATAAAAATTTAGGGTAGGCAAAATTTAGGACTCCCACAGTAGAGTCGGGCTCATGTCCACCAGAGTGACGAAAGAGCGCTCTGGTAGTAGGCGATATGACCTCGTTGTTAAAGCCCGGGCATGAGTCATAAAACCTAACCTAACCTAAAGTAATGTTTTAATTGTATCGCCTAGAAACGAATTATAAAATATTTTTTGTTTTATTTATTATTGGTAGTTCTTATGAAAAATGGTAAAAAAAAAAATATATATTTTCTTATTCCAATCGCGCATACAGATCGCTTTTTTTCACACTTCCCCCTCTCAAAATCATTTCATACTTTCATTACTGGATATATGAAAGTCATTCTCAGTATTACACTCTACAATGAAACAAAAAAATACCGCTGACACTAACTCATTACTTTCGTATACCCGCCAGTATGAAATGATTTTGAGGAGAGTGATCTGTGTAGTTGAAGCATGGCCCCCACAAGGGTGGGGCTGGTGCAACTTTGGTTGCAGGGCCCGGGCCCAAGGGGGTCCGGCTCCAGTCCTTTTTATTTTTTTATTTTAGTAGATTTTGCAAGGGATCATAGCTTATAAAAGGCAAAATATATAATTATAAGAAAATTTAGTATAATAGATACATATTCTAGTTGTGCGAGTTATTAAGTTATTATTTAATTAGTTGCGTGCATGGATAGTTACTCTTGTTTGCAAATTACTAGTATAAAACAGTCCGCACGACACAGGTATAGACGGGCCCCACGCACTCCCTCAACCCTCCCCCACTCCTATTTCCCAGCTGTTTCCCTCAGAGCAGTGTTCTAAAAATAGACGCATCGACGCATAGTATCAGTTTGACTGGTTGAAAATGAATTGGCCAAAACTATTGACTTTTCAGATGTTATTGATAAATTTAGTCAAAAGAAAGCTAGGAAAGTTATGATAATTTAGGGCCGTTAGGCTATAAGTAAGCTTTTGTTGTAGCCAGTGTATTAAACACACACAAACATCGTAATTTTTAGAGCTCTTAATGTTTTTTTTTTTAGATCGTAATACTTTGTCAATTTTTATTTTAATGTTAGTGAGTCAAAGAAATCTAAAAATTTAAACGTTAATTTCAGTAAAATAAAAGTAAATGATATAATCACGGTAGCAATTGATGTGTGAAATAATTTAATCAATAAGGTTTGGTTTTAAAATCTAACTGATACTGTAACATTAATTATACCTTACAATCTATTTTTAGTCTAAATAAAATTGTAAAAGGGTTAAAAAATAACCATGTAATTATAATATAGGACATGACTATGAGATGGGGGCCCGACCCTGATCCTGGTTACAGGGCCCGCAATCCAATGTGGGGGCCATGAGTTGAAGTATGGGTATTTTATAAATAAAGAACTTTATACATTAATAAAATATATTAAACGTATAAATTAGACAATTCTTTTTTACGAAGACAAACACGAACATTCCAACACAATGACAATTATATATAAGTAATAATAGACATATGGCTAATACTACAAGGGTCATCATGAGAGTGACGTCACATATTTTGATTAATTGCAACATTCCCCCTCACGATCATGATCGGTTTTGTAGTCCTAGTCTGTTTCTAAATTTCAAGAACTTAAGTCCTGACAATGGCGCAAGTATGTCTGCATCCATTTCTTCTGATGGGATGTGGACAATTTCAACATCTCCTCGATCTATGGTTTCTCGGATGAAGTGTTCTTTAATAGAGATGTGCTTGGAGCGAGATCCAACAATTTGGTTCATGCTCAAATTTCTGGCAGCCTCATTGTCATTAAATATCGTTATTTTATTCAAATTTGATCCAGCGTCTGAAGCTAGTTGTTTTAAATGGATTGCTTCTTTTGAGGCATCAGTTAAAGACATATACTCAGCTTCCGCTGTCGAGAGGGCGACGGTGCGCTGCTTCCTTGACTCCCAGCTGATGGCTGTATTGGCATATTTAAAGACAAAGCCGGTGTATGACTTACGATCAATAGTGCAAGCAGCCCAGTCTGCATCTGTGTAGCCAACGATGGGTTTTCCTGTTTTTGAAAATATAAGACCAAGGTGTTTGGTGCCTTTCAAGTATCTAAGCACCCTTTTAGCGGCAAGCCAATGTTCTTTATTAAAAGCAGAATTAAAATGGCTTAAGTAGCTTACTGCATGACTAATATCTGGTCTGGTAGCGACGGACAAGTACATAAGCGAGCCAATCAAATTTTGGTAGGGAAAATTTTCAGAATCTTCTTTGTTTTCATGTTTTTCTAATTTTAATGCCTCTATCATAGGTGTTGAGACAGGGTTACATTTTTCCATGTCAAATATCTTAAGTAGGTCTTCTATGTACTTAGTTTGTGAAGCACAAATCATCGACCCATCCATTTTCTGTGTAATTTCTATAACTAAACAGTACTGTAATTCACCAAGATTCCTCATATTAAAACTTTTCATGAAGGTTTCTTTTTAGTTCTTGTACTCTCGATTCACTTGAAGACATAATTAGTATATCGTCTACAGATACCGTAATAATGGTTTTTTCTCCTCCTGATCGAGAGACATACATACAGGGAACTGTATGTGAGGGAGTAAAACCTAAATTTTTTAATTGTAAATTCAACTTAGTAAACCACAATCTTCCTGATTGTTTCAGGCCATAAAGAGCCTTATTCAATAAACAAACCTTGACTTCATTTTGGTTTAGGTCAATCAACATATTTTTGGCTTTTTGATAAAGTGATTTATCTGAATTTGCTTTTATGCTTTCATCTTTCATGATCTCGTGGAGATATTTATCTAAACATTTTGGTTTATCCATGTAAATAGATGTATCTATTTCGCCATTTAAAAATGCTGTAGAAACATCTAGGTGGTAGACTTTAAGGTTTTCTTCAACTGACATTGATAACATAAATCTTATTGTACTTAGCTTTGCTCCCGGAGCATAAGTCTCCAAGTAATCCGTTCCAGAACGTTGAGCGAAACCACGAGCGACAAGTCTTCCTTTTCTTCTCTCTAGTTCGCCGTTCGGTTTGAACTTCTTTTTAAGTACCATTCTACATCCAATTACATGTGTTGCGTTTTTCCTGTCCAACTGTTGTTCTGTAAATGAGCTTTTATTTCTTCTTTCATAACTTCATTCCAATTTTCAAGTGGTTCATCTAGATCTATTTCGTGACCGACTACCATGGCGTAATTTGAGCTCATATCAAAATCTTTAGTCCAGGTAGGAGGTTTTATCGATCTTTGAGGTCGTTTTTGTAGATTTCCTGGTCTTTCTTCTTCAGGACATTCTTCATCGATGTCCGATGTTAGTGGAGGAATGAAGTCTTCGTTGTCAGAGTCATTTTCTTTGTGTTCTGAGTGAAATGTATTTTCTTCGGTATTATTTTTTATTTCAGTTGTAATTTCTATTGGAGATTCATTATTGAGATCAGAATTTACATTTTTATCATCCTCGTAAAACATTGTATTCAGAGGTTTAATGTTTCTGGATACTAGTATTTGATTTTTGGTAGGATCCCAAATGCGATATCTCTTCGTTATCTCAGAATATCCGATAAATATGCCTGAAGATGCTCTGGCATCGAATTTCTTCCTGTCACAACTATTGACAATGAAGTATGTTTTGGCTCCAAAAATATGTAGGTGACGTGCAGAAGGAGGATGTCCAATCCATTTTTCAAAAGGTGAGAAATTTTCGATAACACGCGAAGGAGTCCTATTTAGCAAGTAATTGGCTGTGTTCACAGCTTCAGCCCAAAATGACTTAGGAAGATTTCCCTCGATTAGAAGACATCTGGCCCTTTCAGTAAGAGTCCTATTTTTGCGTTCTGCCATCCCATTTTGTTGGGGGGTATATGTGCAGGATAATCTTCGCTGAATTCCATTTTTCTTTAAAAATTGCTCAAATTCTTTGTTGCAATATTCAGCTATTCCATTATCACTTTGAAGATGCTTAATTTTTAGTCCAGTGAACGTCTCTACTTAATTTTTGTAATTTTTGAAATGCTTAAGAACTTCATTTTTATGTTTCATGAAATAAACTTTAGTGTAACGACTATGTTCAGCTATGAACGTTACAAAATATTTTGATCCAGCATTAGATTCATGCTGGAATGGGCCACATACATCGGAGTGAATAATTTCGAGTAAGTTTTGAGTTCTTGGAGTGTTTCGTGAAGGAGTGGTTGTTTTGTCAGTTTTGCTTTGATGCAAGTTTCGCAAATATCCAAATTGTCCTTCAAATTAAAATCCAATCCTTTTATTCTGTTTTCTCTGAGAGCAGTCTTAAGATCAGCCTCGTTAACATGTCCTAGTTTTCTGTGCCATAAAGCTATTTTATTTTCACTACTTGTTACATTGGTGCAACTTTCAACAGTTTCATTTTGCTTTTTATAACTGTCTACTTTATATAGACCATTTGCCTTGCTTGCTTTCAAAATTATATTTCCTTTTTGATCTATTATTTTTGCCGAATCTTTGTTAAATATAGCACTGTAACCTTTGTCAGTCACTTTTGCAACAGAAAGTAAATTTGTGGCAAGATCTGGTACATATAAAGTTTCTTCTAAATTTATGATATCATTTTTAAATGAATTTTTATCTTACCAATTCCAGCAATTTTGCTAGTAATCTCTTTGGATGCAAGCTGAAGTGATCCCATGTCCATATTTTCATGTAGGTCACACAATTCTTCTTTGTGTGGATTCATATGAGAGGTACAGCCGCTATCTAAATACCACGTTGATTTCTTGGTTTTGTCGATGGGGGGTGTAGATGAAAGGCATTTTTGCTTTACATCAATCCAAAATATAGATTCATTTTTCTGAGGATTTTTTGTTCGACAATCTGCAGCTTTGTGTCCGAATTTTGTTCAACGGTCACATTTAATTTTAGAATTTTTGGAAGTATTTTTGTTATGATTCTTATTATAATCAGAATTTTTGTGTTTGTAGAAAGTTTTATTATTACCGTATAAGGCATTCTCAGCGGTAGCAGGAGTGTTGCTGCCTTTTCTAGCTTCATTTTCTTCTAATATTTTTATTTTAAGATCTTCTGGTGTTGGAAGGCTGTCTCTCGATTCAATAGCTATTCTAAAATTTTCGAAACATCCAGGTAAAGAATAAAGCATCATAATGCTAAGGAGATCATCATTAATTCTTATATCCATTTCAGCCAGTTTGTCTACTGTATCAGTAAAGTTAACCAAATGTTCACGTATGTCTGAACCATCGTGCATTTTGTGCAGAATTAGCTGCTTTAATAGCGTTTTTTTCGTGCAGGTCCTTTACTTTGAAAATTCTTTTGAAGGGTGTCCCATACTTCCTTTGATGTGGAACAATTTTTGATCTGTTTTAGTTCAGAAGGTGAAATAATTAAAATGAGATCTGATTTTGCGTCTAAGTCTGATTTTTCCCATTCCTCCTTTTTTGGGGAAGCAGATGGCTTTTCTTTTGAGCCGGAAACAAAATCCCAGAGTCCATTTCGTGTGAGGATAGCTTGTGCCTGCATTCTCCACGTATCATAGTTGTCCTTTTTTAGAGGATCAAATTCTGTATGAATTTTGACTCATAATTATTTATATTTATTACCTTCAGAGCTGAACAAAAAGGTTGAAAAAAAAAAACGCACACACTTTAACCTTTATTTTTTTAAACTTTTTTTGTATTTTTTTTAAAAATAGTGATCTGGGCCCATAACCTATAGTTGAAGTATGGGTATTTTATAAATAAAGAACTTTATACATTAATAAAATATATTAAACGTATAAATTACACAATTCTTTTTTACGAAGACAAACACGAACATTCCAACACAATGACAATATATATATATATATATAAGTAATAATAGACATAAGGCTAATACTACAAGGGTCAGAGAGTGACGTCACATATTTTAATTAATTGCAACAATCTGTAAGCGTTGTTGGTATAATGTCCTGTAATGGCAACATCATTTCTTACTAATAATGTTATTACTAATCACTTATGTGTCCAACTCTAAGAAGGGTGTTACACGTTCAATCTGGCATCAGTTCAGTCCGTGACCTTGGTCAGACTGACGGGAAACTGATCGTTTATTGCGTTGACTGATGGACTGAACTGATGGATTTTTAAATATTTTGATAATTTCCATCAGTCTTGACTGAACTGATGCAAGACTGATCGTGTAGCTACATTCTTATCAGTCTGGCGTCAGTCACAGCTGAGACAGCGATGGAGACGACGGTTCCGGTATGTCCCACTCTCCCAGCTGCGAAATTAATCCTGCCACGACACCTCCTCCATCATTGGAACCGGAGAAAGAGTTTATATTAAATCTTGAATCGTTGCCTCTCTTATGGGATAAAACCCATAGGTTTTATGTAAATAAATATAAGAGACATGAATCTCTGCAAAAGTTGCTTGTTATTTTAAAAAAAGTCAAACCGGCATCCACGGTAGAGGATGTAAAAAAAAAATAAATACTCTACGCTCCAATTATCGTCGGGATCTGAAAAAAATAGAACAGTCTAGAAGATCTGGTGTTGGGGCAGATGATGACATCATCATCGAAGATATTCGAAGGTCCAACTCTTCGGCGTGTACACATTGTGAGGAAGACTTGGACCTTCGAATATCTTCATTTTTTGAACAAGTTTGAGAAACCCCAGGTAAGAATCTATACAATTATTAGTTTTCATTAGAAATACATATATTTTTACTAAGATAAGGTACACAAATTAATTTAAAGCTATGTTATTATAAATATTTCATAATTTTTCTAATGAACTCAAACTCATAAAATAAAAAAGTAATTATGGTTTTATTTTGGGTTACTTCTTATAGGTTACTAAAACAACATTGTTTTTTATTTTAGTCGTTTTTACGTATCTGCAGTTTTCCTTCGTTATTGAAGTAGTTACAAAATTTTTCCCTGACATTTCCCTGAATCAGAGTAATCAATAACTTCATCCGGTGCTGTGATTCTCCAATTTGATGCCATATAAAGCCGCGGCTGAGTTTTAAGCAAATAATTATGTAAATAACAGCAAGTTGCCACTATGGTTGCTGCTTTTTTAGGCTCAAAACATATAGCTTTTTGGAAGATTCCAAATTTAGATCTTAATATACCAAAAGCGCCTTCAACAACTGACCTAGCTCTTGACAATCGATAGTTAAATGTAGATTGGTTAGCAGTACACGCACTTTGCGGGAATGGTTTCATTAAATTTATGCCTAGTGCAAAAGCTTCGTCAGATAGGAAAACATAAGGAAATGTTTCATTTGTATTTGGCAATGGTGACCAATCTGGTATATTCAGTTCGCCTTTTGTAAACTTTTCCCAGAATTTAGTGTAGAATAATACACCGCCATCAGATATACGTCCATTAGCTCCAACATCTATCATTATAAATTCCTTGTTCGAATTTGCTAATGCCATAAGAACTATGCTGAAATAACCCTTATAATTGTGGTATAATGCTCCTGAATGTGCCGGTTTTTGAATAGCAACATGTTTTCCATCTAAGGCTCCTATCGCGTTCCAGAACTGGTATTTTTCTCCAAAATCGGAAGAAATTTTTTCCCATTCTTCCTCTGTTGTTGGCATCTGAAACACAAAAAGAAATTACAAATCTATTATTTTTAACCAAATTATTATTTTGTTATAATAATAACCAAATATTATGTTTACAGATTATTGGAAGCGATAATGAAGAAGATGCTGAAGCACAGACAGAAGTAACAAAATCTCAAGAAAGCACTTCTTTAAAAGCATGTACCTCAATTTCCTCAGTAAAGACAGTTCTTCCTACACCACGACCTTCGACCAGAGTTAGGAAAAGTCTAATCAACAAGCAAAACGAGTTGTTGGATAAAGCTGTCGCATATTTATCAAAATCTGAACCAAAAGGAAATACTAGCAACTCAATCATTTTTGCAGAGATATTGTGAAACACTTGATAAAAATAAAGAAAACGTTTGTTTTTAAAAAATATTGTCTATTTCACAAATAATATATAATATGGGAGTACTTTCGGTATTGCTACCATCTTCAGCCACGACTTAACAAATACTAAATTGAAGTTCAACTAGGTAGGTAGTTTACAATCTAAGCGGTAGGTAGGTATCTTTTTTCAGCCCCTACGGGGTTTTCCTATCCTTTCTGTACAGCTAATATTTTAAATATGGAAAAACATAAAAAATGACATTTCGTCCCAAATTGGGATCTTAAAAATAAAAAATTTGAAATACTATATGTTGATTAAATGCATATATGAAGTGAATTAAAGATACCAATCTCAAATACTCACCCCTTTTATCGCCAATAATATAATCCTCCAGTCTCTGTGTATACGTACTTACTCTCTCAAAAAACTGTATATATTATATTACAAAACTTTTTATTTTATTTTTATTCATATATTAACAATTGTTATCTTTAATTCACTTCATATATGCATTTAATCAACATATAGTATTTCAAATTTTTTATTTTTAAGATCCCAATTTGGGACGAAATGTCATTTTTTATGTTTTTCCATATTTAAAATATTAGCTGTACAGAAAGGATAGGAAAACCCCGTAGGGGCTGAAAAAGGATACCTACCTACCGCTTGGATTGTAAACTACCTACCTAGTTGAACTTCAATTTAGTATTTGTTAAGTCGTGGCTGAAGATGGTAGCAATACCGAAAGTACTCCCATATTATATATTATTTGTGAAATAGACAATATTTTTTAAAAACAAATGTTTTCTTTATTTTTATATTCACATTTATTGTTTACTTACTTCTTTTAATTTTTATTTTTATATTATTTTAATAAATACTTTCGTTTAAAAAAAATATGTTAAATTCACTTACCTGAATATGAGACTGAAGGGAATAAAGTAGCGCTTCACAAGTGTCCATTATAGCCTGGCCAATAGCAGCTGTGGACATTATAGCCGAAAATCTCAGGTCTTTCATGTTCCTCCCAGTAGCAAGAAATCGTAAGGTTACAGCCAGCTTCTCTTCTGCACTTATCGCCTTTCTCATGCATGTATCTTGTTTTGTCAAAAATGGTTTGACCATTACGAGCAAGCTATCAAAACAAGCATCTTTCATACGATAATAATTTTCATAATCCTCATCTTCAGTGCCTCTTATTTCTCTCACTAAGTTTAAAAGCGTATAAACATCTCTTTTCAGTAACCATTCTTTAGCCAATCATTTTCTTTTTAATCGTCTTTTTGCAGACAATGCAGCAATTATTGCAATACACGTTTTTTTTTTATTGTAGTCCATAATAATATTAATATTAAGGAAGCAAGAGGTGTTACTTGACCGACCCTTGGAGATAGACTGATGTCAGTCTGGACTGATCGTGTAACCTCTAACCACATTCCATCAGTATACCATCAGTCAGTTCATGATCAAGGTCACGGACTGAACTGATGCCAGATTGAACGTGTAACACCCCTCTAAAAAGTGAATATCTGTCTATTAATTCATAGATGTCCATCTCCGTCCAGGCTCCGGTTACATACTTAGTTTTACGAAGAAATATCGAATTGGAGCATGACCTAAAATTGTACAGATACAGATTTGACTTTTTTTTTTTTTCTAATTATCAAACTTGATACGCCAAATACATTGGACGCTGATGACCTTTGCTGTTTTGCGTCCTTAAACTCCAAATCCTATCCTATCCTTAGTTTTACGAAAATCGATCAAAGACTCCAAATAGTGACACATACTTTAGAAGTGACGATCATTCAGTTTTTGAAATGGTTCATGAATATGAAGAATAATCAGTTGAATTTTCACACCATTCTCATTTAGTAATTTTACCTCTGAGGTGAGGGTATTGTGACTCCACCGGGAAACGCCGGGTACCATAGCTAGTAATGGGACCTTGAAATTTTAGAAATGTTTTATTCCCTCACCTGCCAAAACTATTGTTCTGATTTCGTCCGGAACAGTTTTATTCGAAAGATTCACCAGTGAAACACTTCCCAGAACTTTTTCGTGGACATTCTTCGAGTTAGAGTACATACTTTTGCCCTCTCTCTCTGTCGAAATTATTAAAACAATATTTTCTAATTTTACTCATTAAATTTACCTTTCATTTGATACCCCACGTAATCATATCTATCAAATTTGTTTTAATGCCCCCTCCCTCTTATCTTTCTAAGTCAAAAAATTGAAAACACCATTCTGAATCTATGCACTCTTCTACATTTTCAATATATTATAGGGGAAGCTCAGAGGTAGCGTGCTTGCCTACTGAACTCAAACCTGGCTGAGGCCCATAGGTTTTGTCTAGGAGGTAAAAACCTTGAGCATGCTGTCCTACGGATGGAAGGGTATACGATGGTCCCGATTCGAGTCTATAAGGGCTCATGTCCATCTGAGTGACGAAACAGCGCTCTGGTAGTAGGCTATATGCCTATATGACCTTGTAGTTAATGCCCGGGCATGAGCAAAGTAACTAACTTATTTGGAAAACATATGTTAAATTTGATTTCAAATATGTGCACGAGGAGAGCTTCGTCCAAAAGCAAATCTGCTTTTTTCTTTAATTTTTTTTTTAGGGTTCTAAACCAAGTGATAATTTTTTGAGACCATTTAGAATATCCCATGCCATTTTAATATTGGCAGCACTGGTTGGCAGACATTACTAATGATTTTAAATCCTCTTTTGAATGATGGTCCATAGAAATGCAGCTAGTTAATATTAAAGAGTTAATTACATATAATAATTTTTAGAATGTCGTATTTTGGCGGTTGACCAGTGCTGCTACCTATCATCCCCTCTCTGTTGGTTTGGTGCCGGCCATTTCTAGTCGTGCCCAGTATCACCGTATGTATTGTTTGTGTTGTGGCTGTCAGTGCGTTTTATTTTATTATATCGTGCTCTATATGATGTATTGAATATCATACCATAGACGAGCTTTAGTGATCGTTTGTGATGTTACGTCTATTGACGGCTCCACACAATCAACAAATAGCCATCAACTCGCCCTGGATTCCAAATCAAGGTATCTGTTATGTCTCCTCTACATTTCTTATTATTTGGATTGACCTCGTTCGAATTATTATCGTTTTTTTTTTGTTTTTTCGTAGTCACAGCCTATTGTCAAATTATGTTTCTATTTGTTTATTTCATTTTGTCAAATTCTACAAATCAACTGTAAATTTATATCGTGACGAATGTGTTTGTCAAGTTTCAACACCATATTCAGACCTGTTATCACAATTAGGAAATATATTATCTAATATCTAGATAAACTATACAAAAAAGTGTTACTAATACTACAATTAGTTTTGATGTTTCCTTTTATACCATTTCTTAAGATAAATTATAGTTTATCGTGATGTATTTTAGAATATTGAAAATTGGACTTATTATGTCTGTTTAAACCTGTTTATATCTCTAAAAAATATTCCCCTTGTTCGGTTGAAGCAAACCTACTTCTTGTACAACCTTGGATAAAAACTTCTGACAGTAAACAATGGTTAGATTTGGTAAACATTCCTCAACTTTTATTGAAGCAATGGTTTATTTTCACGTGAAAGCTACGTATGAATCGAATGACTTTATGGGTATTATAACAACTAACTCATTTATTTTAAACAAGCCAAAAATTGGGATGGTATTCTGTAAACACACTCCTCAATATAGCTTGTTTCATTTAACTCATAAATATTGTGGACAAAATTAGGTGTAATAGGTAACTTAAAAAGAAATTGTTCAGTATTAATAAAAAATCTAGTATTTTATATTTCCGTATAAACTACAAGTAACTTTTTAACTCATCATTAGAAGGTTATTGTAGAGTTGAGGTTTGAAAGGTCAATCGATTTCTTTGTATTCTTTTCTAGTTGATATGTATTTCGTAGTATTATGCATGGAGTAGTGTTTATTATTTCCTACATTCAAATCAAATTTTGAAGAATGGGCCAATGCCCATTATTTTGCAATGACCTGATAAAGTATACTTATTTTGTGTTCACCATGCTCAGAAGATATTTCGTAATATATGACCTAAATCGGGTATTCAAACGTAATTTTTGCATAGACGATGTAAAGTGAAATAATATGTGGTAGTTAATGGAACGGGGTTTAAGATTATCCTAGAATTTTGGGCGAGAATTGACTAATCAGCTTTCGCTGATCTGTAATTGTCCACGATCTTGTGCGTATAACACATCAAAAGCATATTCACACCCTGAATGTTGAGAAAACAGCCGAAACGTTACATCTGAAGACACATATACTAAGAATAGAAGATTATGATTAATACATAACACATTTTTTAACGAGACATCATAATTTATCATTGGCCATGGTTCAATAAATTCCTATCTTTTTAATTATCAAACGAAAGGCAATAATACCCACACATGGCTATTAACATCACATTTTAAAAAATCAAGGATTATGGGCTTCTTCATCTTGAAATATTCAAGAAACTTATTTAATATGCCATTACTTCAAACCTCCATTTAAAATAAAGAACAAAATTAGTCGCCCGAGTACGTTTTTCTCTCGCTGATCTGTGCTGGGCTAAAAAAAAAACTAACTGGGGGATGTAAATCTAAACCCTAAACTTAGCTACATTACTGTGAACAGGTACTTAATTTTCTTTGAACATTTCAGAATAACAAACATTGTTTTGCAAGAACCTTTTTAATAACTTATTTTAACATTTTTTCTTTAAAATGATTTTTAAATGTTTCCAATTTAATTGAACACTAAGAAGAAAGAGAGAGACCTTTGAAGATAAGAGCTCAATAAAACACGAACATGCAGTTACTGCTTTGAATGGACAGAAGACGATGACGTCATCCCTACCCAGTATTAAAGTGAAACATACCTGTGTAGTACAGGTATGTTTCACTTTAATACTGGTTAGGGATGACGTCATCGTCCGTCTTCTGTCCATTGTGTGTACCTATTTATAATATTAATTTAACAATAACTAATTCGGTGTTGTTCTTGTTTGATTCTATTAAGCTACGCATAGGCGGTCGAACCTAGAGACGGCACATTTCTAGAGCAATTCGTTCCTTTGCCATCCACACTCATCGCAAATTTTGAGGTTAGAGCAGTCTCATTAAGAAGTGTTGCGTGTGTCTTACACACGGTCATTGACAGTTGAGAATTTTTGTTTGTAAAAACGATTGCCTACTCGAAATGAATATATCGATATTCAGCTGTTTCATGGGAAAGTTGAAAATTAGAGGAAAGGCTCAACTCAAAAACCCCAAAATAACTACCGATGTAATGTAATGAATGTGAATCTACACGAAATATTGTTTGAGGAATCAGAAAATCAATTGGCGTCTTGCTCAGGGACTTCTAAATCCTTATACATATAAAGCTGATTCCCTACAAACGTTTTCCAAAAAAAACTTGAGGGAGGCTTACTCAAATATTTCTTTCAACTACTGATGATTATTTGGAATAGGGTGGCAATCTGTAGATAGCATGTTGCTATTAATCACAGTTGAAAACACAAAAAATAAAATAAGATAAATCGAAATATTGAAATATATATCGAAATACCTTTAACGTATGGGTATCCAGCACACTTGACTGTAATGTTTTTATTTACGGACATTTACATTTGTGCAGATATTACTATCAATTTTTTTGAAGTTAAAATGTTTCCGAAGGGGGGGAGGCCGCCTCTGACGGGTTTAATTGGAAAAAATAATTTAATAGAAATAACGAATCACTATGATTATTAAAATAATATTGTTGTGGGGTGTATTTTTGATGTCTAAAATGCGTCAAATATGGTACATTAGAATAAAGTATCTCGTGGATTGAGTACCGACTACACTAAAAGTACTCAGAATACAATGAGTACCATATTACTCTGGTCGAACAATCAATATTTGTAATTTGTTTTGTGATATTTGATAGAACTTATTCTTTCAATTTCTCATTTAAAATCGGTATAAAAAAAAAATTGAAAGAGTTGGTAGAGACGAAGTTTCAGCCTCTTTTTTGTGTTGGTTCTCCCAACTTGTAGTATTGTGTTCCAGGCATTAGTACCAGGTTGTCTTTATAAAGATCTTGGCAGATGTCAAACATCTTGTTGGTAAACATTTTGTACAAAAAAAAAAGAAGGTAAATAGGAAATAACGCTGCTGATAGTACTTATCTTTCCACCTGCTGATAGCGAGGAAGTCAATTGAGAGGTTCTGAGTACGAAAAAAATGTTGTTTTACTTACGTTTAATTTGCCTCAAGACATCTATCTTATTTCCGGGTATCTATTTTATTTCCTCCTGTTAATAAGGCAGCATTAACTTCTGCTAATCGAATTTGTTCTGACAAAACATGGTAAGGAAATATACAACACATATGAGGATCCATTTGAGAAGCTATTTGTTCTTATACATACATATATTGCAAGGTAAGTTCTCATTGTCTCAGAGCAAACGGGTTTACTATAATGTTTGCACGATTGTGGTGTCATTCCAATGCTTGCTTTATATGTACTAGGTGTAGAGGGGGGGTGTACGCCAGTAGCTAAGTCCGGGCATGAGTCATAATAATTAACTAACTCTTCTAGTAAAATATGTAAGCATAAATATTTAAATTAAATAAAATATCAGATAGTAATAAAAAAAATTCATAATTTCTTTTATCACATACTAAAATATTCAAGTCAATATTTTCCTGTTATTAGCTTGACAACTATTGTGCATCTCTGTCCTGCTCTCACTGGCTAAACGAGACATCCAGTTGGTTGTCATCTTCCCAAGAAGGAGGATGGGTTATTTATTCCAGAAACGTCCCACCTGCACATTTATGGACTTTTTTTTTCGGAATTTGAAAAATATTAAATGTTTTTCATTCTGAATTCAAGATAAGTGGAATTAAATTTAAGTTGGTAAAGTTAATATTTTAAATGTCATATGCAACAGAACGAGATTTAAGGTTTCGAAAGTTTCCTTTTCAAACCGGTTTTAATTTAAAAAATAAAAAAGTCCGTGCATTCAAAAACTGCGTAAAGTTAACGGATTTTCATGGTAGGTATTCACTTCCCCCTCCTGGCAAGTATTGGCTAGATACAAGATCGGGAAATGCAAAACTCAGCGCTTACTAATCAACAGAAGCTGAAGCGCTACTTTTCAGAATGGTTTATATCGGCTTCGAATAGTCATAGACTATCTTTCATACCTCAAATTAGAGAAATTTGTTCGGAAATGACGAATTTACAGGTAATAATTTCGTCATTCCTCGAGAAATCACCCAATTAAAAATAATTGGCTACTGCACCATTTTTAAATTTAGAAAGGAAAATCAATTAATTTGGAGTATTGTGGCTATAAATGGTGTTTCTCTGTTAGCGAATGAGAAGAGGTGGCTGAGTCTATTTGATGTTAATGTGTAGTTTCCATGTGACTCATATCCAGGGTTACCTCTAGATACTTCAGACACTTCTCGAGAGCGATGCTGTCAAGAATGAGTGTTCACAATCCTTTCAGCGAGAACCTATGCAAGGAAAATAGCTGCAGGGACGAAGGACGGAGCAGCAACTAACTGTTGCTGTTATGTGAAGCTCCCATGGTCCCGATAGCTGCAGGGACGAAGCACGGAGCAGCAACGAACTGCTGCTGTTATGTGAAGCTCCCATGGTCCCTATGGCACATTCCAGTCCAATTACACAACTGTCTGTCTCCCTCCGTCCGACCATTACAAAATATCACCTGTATTCTATTATAGTCCTTCACATTTCTATCTACCTATTGTATTTTAGGATTTCTTTGAAAGGCCTTTTTTAAAATTTTTTTTTTTCTTACATAGAATATTTCTTACATAGAGAATTTTAGTGATTTTTTTTTATCACATATAAGGACTCCCACAGCGCATACCATCCAAAGTAGGACTTTCTAACTTCATTCCATACGTAAATGTAGAGCGGTAGTCGACCCTCAGAAGAAATACGTACAAATTTCTGAAAAATTCAGCGCCGAAAATACGCGCTAAGTTGCAATCCGAAATAAAAAAATGTCAAACAAAAATTTCGAAAAAAAAAATTGGTGTTGAAAATTAATAAAGGAATTGGAGTCCTCAAAATGAATTAGGTGTTAGTTTTCCATAATCTTCAAAATGACGCAAATGCATGGAGAGCCTTTAGAACGCGTTTTTTTTCGCCTATAGACAAGACCCTCCTGTGGCACAGGAGCAAAATAAGTTTGTCCGAAGCCAGAGAAAAATATGTAAACATTTCTATAAAATAAAGCTCTGGAAATATGCGCAATACTACGAAAATAATATTTAAAAAAAAATATGCATGGGTTATAAGATTGAAGGTTTATTGTACCCATCAACAAAAATCTAATTTCAGTTTTCGAAATTTCTAAATGCCAGTGATGGGAGTCCCATTTCCAAAAGACGTGTCCTACGCTAGTTATGTCTGTAATTTAGAAGTGAAATATTTTAACTTAAATCTTCTAACATGTATTATTATATATAATATAAATATATACATATTATCTAAGTAGCTTCTTTAAGTAGGTCTGCCGTGGACCTAGATCCACCATCACGTATCTTTTGATTGCCTTGACCGATTTAAAACATTTTTGCGTCATTGTTTCCAGAATTCAAAGCTCTTTCCACAAATATACATAAAATTTGAGAGAAAAAAAGTAAAGATAGTTGGGAATGGCTAAAAGGAGAGTAAGCTGGCAGTTTAGATGGGAAGAAGAGGTGAGGTGAGGTGGGACGGAAGATAACGGTACTCCATGGTACATTACATTGTAGCTCCACATCACATCATTTCCTTCCTTCCAGAACTATTGTCTGTCTCTCTCCAGCCATGTTGCCCAACAGGCCTCCTCTTTTCAACTAGTCGGAAATTTTGTACAACTTTCACTTCAAAAGAAATTTAAAACTTCCTTTGTTATTCCAGTTTGTTGTCTTAGCATCGTCGTAAAAATATTCACCACTTCATAAATAATCAAATACAAATGTCTCTTTAAAATATAAATGTTGTCGGTAAATGACCGGCAATGTACTTCCGCAAATTAACTTGTTGCTCTTCCCCCAAAATCAATCGACCGTTTGGGCTTAAAATCAATAGTTAAATTACAAAAGGGCTCCAGAATCCAGATACTAAATTTTGTGTTAAGCCTCCCCCCTGATTCCTCCCTTTCCTGTACGTGTGTTGTATTGTATGTCACTCGTTGATAAATGAGCAATCCACCAATTAAACACCCGTCGAAATGTGTTCAGTATTTGGTGGTGTGTCACTAACCCAGCTTCAGGCAAGAGATCTAGCCGAAAGTGTTTTGTACTGTATGTCACTCGTTGATAAATGAGGAATCCACCAATTAAACTCCCGTCGAAATGTGTTCAGTATTTGGTGGTGTGTCACTAACCCAGCTTCAGGCAAGAGATCTAGCCGAAAGTGTTTTGTACTGTATGTCACTCGTTGATAAATGAGGAATCCACCAATTAAACTCCCGTCGAAATGTGTTCAGTATTTGGTGGTGTGTCACTAACCCAGCTTCAGGCAAGAGATCTAGCCGAAAGTGTTTTGTACTGTATGTCACTCGTTGATAAATGAGGAATCCACCAATTAAACTCCCGTCGAAATGTGTTCAGTATTTGGTGGTGTGTCACTAACCCAGCTTCAGGCAAGAGATCTAGCCGAAAGTGTTTTGTACTGTATGTCACTCGTTGATAAATGAGGAATCCACCAATTAAACTCCCGTCGAAATGTGTTCAGTATTTGGTGGTGTGTCACTAACCCAGCTTCAGACAGAGATCTAGCCGATAGTGTTTTGTACTGTATGTCACTCGTTGATAAATGAGCAATCCACCAATTAAACACCCGTCGAAATGTGTTCAGTATTTGGTGGTGTGTCACTATCCCACCTTCAGACAGAGATCTAGCTGATAGTGTTTTGTACTGTATGTCACTCGTTGATAAATGAGCAATCCACCAATGAAACACCACAATATTTGGTGGTGTGTCACTGTGCCTTCACATGAATTTAAACTTCGTTTCCTAAAATGTTGATAATGATTAGGAGCAAATGGAAGAATTAGTGAAAATATTTAAAGCTAATCAATCCGCAATTAAATACATCTGTCTAAATTTGTATACATCTTTTAGAAAGTACGCAGGTAAATGACATGGGGGAGTAGCGCCCTGTATTAATGTATTGCCGAACTCAACTATGTATTTATTGAATGTATATTTTACATCAACGCATAGTTAACCTACGGAACCCTTCAATGGGTGATCTAATCCCACTTCTCTGTAATATTTTTACCGTCAGGTTGAGAATGTGTATACTCGTATTAACCTATGTAACTAAAAGATATTCTGATGAGTTGGGAAAATTCAAGGTAAAACTCCCACTCCGGGGAAAAATAACGGTACGTTGTGCAGTCAGTGTTCTTCCTCCTGGGAGGATATCCAAATTCAATTATTCAGTACAAAATTTAAAAAAAAAAGGTCGCTAGTGCGCATTTTTTTTTTTTTTTCTCTTTAATTTAATTCTTCACATTGATTTCAAAATCCCTTTCATTGCCGATATTGTTAAAACGCGCTTTTTACAATGTCGGTCCTAAATGTTGTTTTATACATGGGACTACATTGTATCCATATAAAAAAAACTTAAGCATACAGCGATGGTCCTGACCTTGTGCTAAGCCAGGTACTCGTTAAAGACCCTTAGGTTATCCTAGTTACCTCCTCAGGTAACTAAACTTAGCTAGGCAAAATTTAGGATTCCCACAGTAGAGTCGGGCACAGGTCCATCAGGGCTACGAAAGAGCGCTCTGGTGGTAGGCGATATGACCTCGAAGTTAAAACTCGGGCGTGTGTCACAATAACTGTCTTTAGCGACTTATAAATAAATTTGTTTTTTCGTCTTCGGCATTTTAACATTAGAATTATGTAACGTTTTTATTAGAAAGATAAGCGTGATTTGTGTGTCAGGAATGTTTATGTGTAATTACATAGGCAGACCGATTTTGTGCCAAAAACCACTCTTTGAGTTTAGCAGGTTCAGGTCTGAAAACCCATCGAAATATTGGATTTTTTTCTACTTCCCCAGCTATTCGAAGTATAGGGGAAGTTATCTAAACAGTCAAAAATTCGATGCGGAATTTTCAACTGAATTTCATGTTTTTCGACCTCCAAATTCCAAGATTATGAAGAAAAAAATTCTGTCAGAATGGAGTTTTATGAGTGTATCCAGAAGCATCGAATGGATGGGGGGTGAGCCAGAGGAGGCTTAACTCATAAACCTTTAATAACTGCATATGTAATAAATTTATCGATATGGTATTTTATATGTGGATTGATGAGTCTCTGGGTGAGACACCTGTTGATTTCATTTTGGGTTTTTTCCCAGTATTTTCAAGAGAGAGCAAGAGGAGGATAAATTTGCGCTGGGGAAGTAGTAAATTGCCGGTGTTTCACCAACGACTGTTTCCCCTCACATATTTTGTAGATGTGTAAAAGTAGGAGCATTAGAGCCGTATGGAGATAGTCTGCAAAGAGACAATGAGTTGGCCAATGTATTTGGTGAGTGTAGCAACTGTGTGACCCCGACCTGGCAGACATTATGACAGGAGGCAGATAAGATAGGTTTGAATAGGGCTGGTGAAGGACTTGATCCGAATTTGAAGATGGAGCAGGTTGGCACGCAGGCGCACCTCAGCCTTGAGATAAGTCCTGTCACCACCTCTCAGATAAGTTGCCCGAGACTTGCTATTGAGCAAGCTCATCTTCAAGATGACCTCCCATGCCGCCCCATCCCTTTCTGCTCTCTCAAACGTTTCATTGTTCAGCGTAGTTCTGAGAGTGACTATCATACTCACATTAATGTCAGTATTAAATAAATTTGAGGGGGTGATCCTTTTCAATAAAAAACTATCAATACTAAATTTGTTGCCATGCATTACTGTTGAAACATTGTTTTGAACTTTGGAGGTAATTCATAGTAAGGAAATTCATGTTTCGTACTTTGAGGCGTTATAACTTTGTTCTTATTGGTCCTATCTTAAATCTAAAGGTGTTTCG
The DNA here is from genome assembly GCA_963662175.1 of Aradus depressus. Taxonomy (NCBI): domain Eukaryota; kingdom Metazoa; phylum Arthropoda; class Insecta; order Hemiptera; family Aradidae; genus Aradus; species Aradus depressus. The sequence continues at coordinate 58,800,365 of OY759215.1, read as the reverse complement.
TTGTTGGGAATTTAATGGGTAACATTTTTGGTAAGTCTCAATTTTTCGATAGAACTAATCGTTTTGGCGTTAATGAAGCAAACGTCTAAAAAATATGGATTTCAAAACGACATTTCAGAATGGTTTTCGGCAAACTGAGAGAATTTCGAAAAAAAGGATTTAATATAAAATGTGCATTTTAGTTTCCTCTACAATTTTTATTTGCAAAGATTTTTGATTAGTGTGGAGACAGACTGAGCTGTGTTTGGGATTGTACAAAAAGTTGGTAGGCAGGAAGGTATGTGGATGTGGATTGGAAGAAGGGGAAAGCAGTCAGTATGTCAAGGACTTCTCCAGGTGATGTGATTTCTATATATCCGAGCATAAGTGTCGGCTCATCTGGATCAACATGACAACATAAGTGAAAATATAGTTGACATCAGTGGCAGCGGACATGTTACGTTTTACCTATTTGGTATGGCCTCAAGTACTGACACAATAATCGTATTTTGCTTCCAAGGAGTTTAAATGTGACTTATGATACACAAGACTGATAAATCTTTAAAAAATTAATGTTTTTTTAAAAGATTTATCAATCTTGTGTAAAGTATAACAATTTCGAACTTATACGTAGCCATACACACTAACACACAGAAACAATGATCAAATTTGTCTGCAGAGTACGTATTAGGTAGCTAGGAGTGAGACATTAAAGAAACAGTTTCTAAACCACTTTAGAGTTGATAGACATTTTTCCTTTTTTTCGGGATCATAGTTTTTATTATCGACCCACATATAACTTAATTCGTAAAAGTTATTGGGTATTTAAGCTGGGTGGCAACTTTCCTGATTCGTGACTGCTGGACAAACCTGGCTCAGTCTGGAGATATTACCAGACAGTTCTTGGAAATTTCACCGATCTTCTTTGAGGCTATTATCTGTTTTTTGAAGTGAAGATTCCAGGATCGATTCCCGCAGATGGTTGGTTAAATGTTATGTTATCATACTGGACGGAGAAAAAGAGGGATCTAGTTTTTTTGTTTACAGTCCTTATTTATGTTATGTATATATTCATCTTGAAGCTAATATTTTTTAATGAAGTATTGTGGTATAATTATTAATTTATTTATTAATTAACGTATAATTTTGGTAGTTTTTTTTACAGTTTTCATTTTAATTCTTGAATAAAGGACCATAATAATATATGGTAATTGAATGGATATATACTCGTAGAAAACCTACTTTCCTTGCAGAGATAACTCAACTTTAAGATATTCTCAATTATATATGATTTTTTTCTTCTGTTGTAAAACAGTATTTTTCTAAAGTAGGTATAAGATCTGAATGCCTAAGCTGAGCAACATCTTGCTGAACAAGTTGCTGAACGTATTTTTTTTTTTTTTAATGTTGACTCCTACCAGCGCTGGAATTCCTGGTTTAACCCTCAAAACGTCCGTTCCCATTTAAATCTTTTTCTTTGTCCTTCGCATCATGTGGCATGGAATTTCATCGTCGTTATATTTGTCAGTCTTACTTATTTTTCCAAGAGGGTCCGCCACACTCAACGGGTCAACGTTATTCCAAGAGTAAGGATGCTTCTGGCTCGGAAAATGCTGAGCACCACTCTTGTTCTTTTTTTTTCGGGTGTTCCAGACCACTTTTGTTCTGTCCAGTGACACGTTGTTGTTATGACACGTGGACCTTAGGGTGAGTATCCGGCCTTCTAACCACGCGATTCGGCCTATCACCTGCAGACTAACATCCTGAGGAAGTTACGGACATTCGATATTCTTTTCTGGAAAAATATGCTTGTTGATATTAAATGTTCATCATTTCATTATTCTAGTTTTTTTATGACTGACTTTGTTACTTCGAACAACAGTACTTAATTGACCTTTGAATGGTTCTTATTCCTTAGAAACAGCTTTGGTTTAATTTATTATATATTTTCTTCTATCATAGCTGTAATGGGCCGACATAGATAGGAGGAGGCTGGTGGTATCCTTGAGGGCTGGCGTGGGGCCTGTTAGCCAACTGAGCGGGAGGGAGCAGACTTGCCCAATACCAAGACCAAGCTGGTGCCTGGTGCCTGCTGCTAGGGGGACCAGTCATGCCGGTTCGGTGGGATACACCGATTACCTGTCCTGAGTCTGCTCTGTACAAGTCCCGACTGACATCCTGACCCAGTCGTACCTCAAGGTCGGCATGGCAACTCTCCATATCTAGTCAACCAGGCTGAAAATTCTTCATATAAGTAATAGGTGGCCGCATAGATCTGCAAATTTTTATGGAAATTTTATAGAACCTCCATTGCAGAATGGGCAGAAGAATGGCTTCTATTCCTTGATCGAGTTCTGGAACTCTTTCCTCCACTCCATCCATCCATCTAAGGTTAGGCCCAACTCTCTTCCTTTCACTTTTTATTTCAGTTTTGCATTAAAGGTATCAATGACCCAATGAAATGCCTATTAGGTGGGTCCCATTAATAAATAAATTTGATCAAATTAAATAACAAATATGAACCTTGGGATATCGGGGAATCGATCGAGGAATCATGAAAGCCATTACGTCATGAGGAGGCTCGGATTTCTATTTATTTCATTAGTGACGGATGGAGTTTTTTTTATCGATTTCTATAAAAAAAAAAAAAAGATTAAACCTAACTTTGCGGGCTCCAATGGTTTCCTCCTTTTTCCTCGTTAAAAATTATTTAGTATTATTTTTCGTTCATTTATTTTTATTATTATTATTTTAAATTCCTCTGATGAAATATTCTCGTATGTTTTGTGGGAGAACCAGAGAGACAAAGTGTGAGTCTTTTCAAGTTCACACCTTAGTCTCAGTGTGTTGCTCAGTCTTGTATTAGTATGTACCGTTATAGTTGTGATTGTCATTTGTCATAGTTGTCACTTTAAATAACATGGTATTCATTATTCGTTATTTTTAGTGAGTAACACATTTCAGATTTTGGATGCATTCTTTCTGTGATATGTACATTGTCTAGGTACCTATGTACTGTGCTAAGTATCGGTTATATGTTAATCTGAGGAGAAAGAAACCATTCCAAATCCATTATGTAAGGATCTATTTTCAAAAGAGGCCTGATGCTAATCGCCTTTACCCTCTAAATCTGTCCAACTATTTGTTTTCCTAAAAGAATGTGTTTATATTTGAACAAAACAAGAATTCCCCCGTTCATTTTCCTCTAGGATTTGTCGGATGACGTCATTGCTGCTGGTATCTAACGACACGGAAGATCAGTTTTTTTTTATTTTATTTTGATTTTATTCTTTTGGAACAGCAGCTCTAGGAAGAAGCACGCCTCTCAGTAATATCTTTATTAATTTTAATTTTGTTGACCTTCATGGGCTGATAGTGTATCCATGTATGAGAAGACATGTTCTGGTGGTGAGGCCCTGTTTTCAGGAGCAAAGCAGTGTTGTACTGCATTCGCTTACTAAGGCACACCTCACTGCTCTCCAGTAACCTTAAACTGTAGATCCATGACACAACCATATAAAGACGGAGTGACTTGGCCCATGTCAAGTATCACTAACAGCCGCCATGTCCCAACATCTCTCGTCTTATGAAATGTTTACTTCGGTCTTTTCGTCTGTCTTACTCTCAGTATTGACATTTGTCCTGTAAACAAACCATGGCTAAGTAAGTCACCATTCTTTACATTCTACAGAAATGTTGCTCAAACTGTTTTCTTTTATTATTATTTTCATAGTTTAGTAGATAATGTTCGATTTGAATGAAATTTAGTATCTGTGCCGTTCAGGGGGGTTTTCAAAGAAGGATTGGATTATCCGGGATGATTTCTGATCATCAAAAGGATGAATATGGCATATACTCAGGATTTGAGAGAAATTTGTCATCTTCTAATGTCTATTCACGTGATTCTTTTTAAAAGTATTGCAAATGTTCGTAAAGCACCAGACAGTTAAATATTTTCAATTTAACCTATTTTTCTGCTTGAGTGTTTAACAGAAAATATTAAATTTTAAAAAACTCGCCACAAATAATAAACCTTTAAGGCGAGAGGAGGGGGGGGCTTGGCCTTACAAACATTTGAACTCAAACTCCAAGTCTCTGGCTGTCAATGAGGCCGAGATCCCTACATAGATCTGATGAAACCTGAAGATCTTGGAAACGGCATACCCGATTTCCACCAAACATGGCTCGGCTCTGCCGTCTTAGAGCTTCGATGCCACAGACAGACACATATACATAGACAAATTCTTCAAACTTATAACACCCCCCCTTTTGCGTCGGGGGTTAAGAACTCATTGTATTTTAATTATTTACATTATTTATTTTCATATTTCATTAGTATTTTTTTACTTCCCCCAGCTATACTAAGTATAGGGGAAGTTATGTAATCTGTCAGAAAGTTGATGTTGAGTTTTCACCTCAATTTCATGCTTTCCGATCCCCCATTTCCAAATTTTTAATCAATAACATATATTCTTGTCTTAATATAGGATCGTATATTCAGTATATTTTATTGGTTCTAATGAAGTGTGAAGTTTTTAGTATGATGGAATATTTGTATTGATTTGTATTTTAAGAGTGGGGGAAGGGGAGTTCATTCCCAGATCTCCACGTTCCGTTATATATTCAGTAAATGGAAACAATATCAAATCCGAATTATTAATTTATTTTTATTTTACTTCACATTAAAAATATAGCAAGTTTTAAATATAATATAATATTTCAAATTTATGTCATAGTAACATGTTGTGGTGGGACATATTTCTCATATATAGTTGTTTTATTTTTGACCAGAACCGGTTTTTAATGCAACTGCGTCGTCAGTGGCACATTACCCTATATCTTAGAGTTCATTTTTGAGCTATCAAGTAAAGAAAGTAGCAGCTTTTACAAAAATTGACCAAATTGGATGATAGTTGCTTAAATAATGTATAATAGTAGTTTGCATCACTCATAATTTACGTATCGTAAAAGTTGGCAGATAGACATTCCCATCAGAGATGTTATGTACTACAGTTATAAAGGTATGGCTTTAAGGAAACTGAATGTGTGAAAGAAAGTTCTATTTCGATCACACCAAATGCTCAATTATTTATTTGATAAAGATGGATGAAGGTATTACTAATTATGATGCAGGTTTGGTTCTGACAAGGAAAGTGTCAAGACCCCCCACTGTTGTTACCATACAGTTATGTAGGTCACAGAGCAGAGCCACCTATGTAACAGAACATTTGCATTTTTATTCAGTACAGTCTCTTCTTCCTTCCTTCAATATATTGCACACTTTCACATCTCCAATTATGCCCTACTTTTTTTTTGCCACATCTCGCCTTCTTTGCTATTCGATAATGTTATTTATCTCTGTTATTTTTAACTTTAGCATAACCATGTATAGACCAACAAATGTTTAAAATTAAAATAGGATCAGTAGTAATTGAGTAAACGTGAAATAACTTTTTTGTCTCCAAGGTAACCTCCCCTATATTCAATGATTCTGAAATTATATCTATCCGAAAGCTTATTCCCGAATAGGTTGGATTGGAAGCATGAAGTTTGATTAAAATATGTTTACCCTTTTCCCCGTGATGACGGGACAAACACACAGATACGAAAGGTAAAGCACACTTGTAAGGCCTTTCAACCCAAATAGTTCTCAAAAATACCCAATGTACAGACAGCCTCCCCCACCCCCACCTTCTTACTATTTCATATGTAAAGATTATCCATAACTAAATGTTACTTTTTTTCTTCTTAATGAAAGGGATAACCCCCCCCCCCCCCCCCCCCCCTTCCATTTAGCCGATATCCCTGAAATTTGACCGATTATTGGTGTCCAACCACATACATAACTTCTCCTCTACTTTGTTTAGGTAGGGAAGTAAAAATATCGTGTACGATAAGTAGCATAAATATTCTTCTAGTTCCCTGTAAAAGTGCCCTCAATATTGTGTGAATTGAGGTTGAACGAAGTAGCACCCCAGGTAGTTAAAACGGGGAGCGCCATTGATAACCACGAACCTAGGTTACCTCACTTCATTTCCTTTGGATCCCCAGTTAGAACGGGTAGCGCCATGGATAACCACGAACCTAGGATACCTCACTTCATTTTCTTTGGATCCCCAGTTAGTTAGAACGGGTAGCGCCATGGATAACCACGATCCTAGGTTACCTCACTTCTGCGCCAGGGTGGTGGGGGTGGTTCGAGAGAGTTGCAAATGTCACGTGTCTATTGTAATATTGCCATTCTGCGGGGCCCGTTCCAGAACCTACGACGTAATGCGGCTCGCAGGTGCAATAGGATATAGTAATAAATAAAACCTCCGAATAGTTTACGTTGAGAAGTTAATGTTTTTCATCATCCTTCACACGTCTACGTAACGACACATAACAATTTAAATTTATTGTTGCCTAATTAAATTTTAATTGGTACAAATTTGAATTTAAAATAGTGAAATAATGTTGAAATATTGATTACATAACTGAGCATTACTATAAAATAATACATATTTGGAACAATGCGAAGAGGCAATTAAACATTCGAAAATAATTTTACAACTATGTTTATGTAAACATTTAAAAATTAAATTAGATATCTTTCTGTCATTCAAAAATATAACAATTTATTTATTGTAGCTTGTGCGATACATCTTTTTCCTGTAAAATTAGCCGTGGGCTACTACTGAAAAATATTGAATGCATTTTAATTCAGTTTCTAGATTTACCCCTTACGACATAATTATAGTTTTTTACGATAGTGTAATTCATATAATAAATGTTTTGGAGTATATAGTATATATCCTTTATATTTCAGGTTGTCTGCTACAATAATTATCAAATTATCTTGGGAAGTGTCAGAAATTCTTTATTCCAAAATAGTCAACTTTCGATAAGTCGAATTCGTTGTTAAGTCGAACAAATTCTCTGGTCCCATGTCATGTAACGTAAATATTATCTCAATGAGTCGAATTCGGGCCAAATACCAGGAACAATGCGTAAATATTCAAACTGAGAAAAATAGGCCTGTGAGGGGACTTCCACCGCTATGAATCGAACTCTTGAGCGTGAGTCGATCTACGTTGAATGTTTGTTTACTTTTCTAATGTTCAATTTCTTGAAGAAATCGATATTGGTGATTGGGAACTTGTCTCATCTGCTGTTGCTGCTAACATAGATTTCGTCGAATTCGTGGAAGTTGACTGTCACGTGCCTGTATGTGAATCCCCCTCTGAGGAAAGTATTTTGGCGGAAGTGCAGCTGCAAGTAGAACCCACTGACGGAAGTGACGATGAAGATTTATACCAACCTAAATGAAGTGTCCAAGATGTTTCTAACTAAAGAAAGAAAAATATTCAAGAAAAAATTGGGGACTATTTCAAAGACACTGAAAAATAATTTACGAGTACATTTACGATACATATTCTTAATACACTTGTTTTTACTTTACAGTAGGTATATTACATATTACTCTTCCTTATGTTCTTTTTTTATTTTGATAAGTCGAACATAAACCTCGATAAGTCGAACTTTTGTTAGTCGAATTGTAGATAAGTCGAACAATTTTGCCCAGTCCCTAGAAATTCGACTTATCGAGAGTTGACTGTACATATCTGAAAACTTTGGAAAGTTCACCAAGTTGACGCCTCAGAAAGATGAGTAGGGATCCTCTTACAAAATCATTGTAAGATCGGCCTAATATCTGTGAGAGGTGTACATCGCAAGGATACTTCCTTGTCGAACTCCCGGAAAAGGAAGAACCTTGCTTTATTCCAACTGTTTAAATAGACATACTCTTTTTTAATAATATTAAGGTCATATTTATGATATCATAAGAAGGAATTGTAAGAATCTCAAAAGAAACATATTACGTTTCTTTTGATACTTGTACATTTCCTTCTTTGATGTGATAAACAGAAAGAGAAAAAAAAAAAAGATCGACAAGGTAATCCAGTCGAAAGCTTCATTTCTCTCTGAAGATGTCTGGGGTTTGGCTCTTGCATGCAGGTCCTTGGGACAAATTCTTCATAGTTGTTAGCAAATGGGGCGTCAACTTCCTAGCGTGTGTTTGGCTTTTCATTTTTGCAATTTTCATCTTGCATATATGTACTCGTAGTCCCCTCATTTCTAATTTGATTTAGTGCTGATACAGTGTGAGAATAGTCTTGGATTATTTTCTGAAATTGTACTTTTTACGGTTTGAAAATGAAGGAGAAATGTATGTTGTGTGTATTGGTGATCGGCACGATGAAGCCCCTCTTTATATTTATTGCTAGATAGTTTTTGGTTAGAAGATACATTAGTTAGGCTGATGAGTTCTAACTCTTAACTGATAATAAAGTTGGTATTGTATTCTTGGTCTGGTACAGTTAACTGATCCAAATCGAGTCAACTCACCCAAAGGCTTCTATATAAGAGAGGTAAAATAGTTCGAATCGGGTCTCTTTCTCTATATTTACTATGGAGACCCTCCAGAGTGGGATGGGGCGACTCATTGCTCAACTTTGAGTGAGTGTGGCCCCCCTTCCGCTCCACTCTGCCCGCCACAGTGATCAGTGGTCACGAACCCGAATCACGTCCACCAGCCATCACGCTTCCCCCCTACCCTCATATTATACAAGCCTCTCTCTCAGATAACATTATGACATAATTAGCCTAGATAAATATGAGGTAATTTCGGAGGGATCTTCTATATTTTTTTCCCCTGAATCCTCCAAGATGGACATATGAATTATGTTATCCTTCTTGATGTATTCGTTGGGGTCATCAGGAGTGGGAGTGCCCAGAAGGGCATGTAAGATAATCACTGGAAAGTTTAAAGTTTGACCGTGCACTAGGTATAATATTTGAAAATGTTAATTCGAAAAACTATGGCTGGTAAAACTAAATTTACTTTCTATCTCAGGAGAGCGGAGGGAACTGTTATTTTATTACATTTCACCCTAAAAGTATTTAAGGGCGTTTTTAGTGGTCAATATCAACAGCAAAATGTGTTCTGCGACTTGTAGCTTCCTACAAAAGCGTGTTTTAGTGTTTAAAGTCCACTGTAAAAAATGGTTCTTCTTCTAAAAGTGGTACTTCTGAGAGGCTACTCAAACTCAAACTGTAAGTTAGCATTCTGTTTAAAACATTAAAAAAAATAAATTTGTGCTATTATTATATTATTATAGCGTCATTATGCTATTTTCAATGGTGGAAAGAGTGATAGTGTGGGGAAGGCCCCGCACCCCTAGCCTGGGTCATCTACCTGACTAAATAATCGCTAGTCCCCCCTCTCCCTATTATCTGCATGCTATCGCTCCTCGCTCCTCCCTGGACAGAGGTCTGTCTGAGCTGCCTCAAAAAAGGAAAGAGGTTTTCCATTAACAACCACTTACCCTTCCTTACTTTACCAATTCACTTCTCTTTTTATTATTTAATCAAGATAATGTAATTTCCTCATTAAAAAAATAACGTAATTATGAAGGAGCACTCTGTTATCTACATGCATACTGTTAGGAAATATCGTAATCATGAGAGAAATGTCTGTGGCCAACACAGGTCTTATATACAGCCAATTTTCTTAAATTTTTGTTTTCCATGGAAAGAAAATTCTGCTTCTCAATAAAACTTTTGGTGTGGATCCTCGCAAATCAATTAATTGGCCCTAATTTCTATCGAAATAATTTAAATGGAGCTCAGTTTCTGAATTTTCTCAGAGAGGATTTACCCACATTGGTTGAAGATGTTCCACTGCTGGTACGCCAAATAATGATATTCACACAATTCTTTGCAGGTCAGAGATTATTTGGATCGGCACTACCGGGATAGGTGGATAGGGCCCCGCACCCCCATCTGTTGGCCTCCTCGCTCACCCTATCTAACTCTGTTAGATTATTTCTTGTGGGGGACATTTAAAAACCAGTGTTCATGCCGCCCACAACCTTGCAACCTCAGTTGAAGAACTTCTGCAAAGGGTAGAAATTGCATGTCAATCCGTCTCTCCGGAGTCCTACCTAAAGCCAGGTGTGGTTATTGAGAGCCAATCTTTGTGAGATAAACATGGGCAGGCTGTTCGAACATGAACTGTTGACAACACAGGTTGGTACCCACTGTATTAGATTGTTTTGTTATTTTATGTTTGTCAAATGACAGGTTGTTAACAATGACATCTAAAAACAAAGTAAAGAAATTTTGCTAAAATTAAGAAGCAAATTATTGATAATAATAAACCAAACTATATTAGGTATTTTTTCCAAATTTTGTACCAAAACTTTGTTATTTCTTGACTACTTAAAAATCGGATTGTGGCATTGATTTCAGCGTGAAAAAGCTTTTAAAATGGTTAAAAATCGGATTGTGGCATTGATTTCAGCGTGAAAAAGCTTTTAAAATGGTGTATCGCAAAGTATTGGGTCCTGTTTTAAATTTTAAAGTTGTACTGAATCTGAAGTACACTGTACAAAATTATTTCGAAAAACAGCTAATAATTTAAAACTAGACTGAAAAATATTAAATATGTAATTCCCTACAAGGAGATTCGGTTTTTTATTTTCAACCTATTGAACTCTAAAAAGATAATTTGATTTATTTTCTAGTGGCATGAAGACATCGAAACGGAGTCGGATGATAAAAAGTCGTCGGTGAATCACCGGCTATTGACCTACTTCCCCAGCACAAAATTAATCAATTACGTTTTCACTCTCCCACCAAAGTCAATCGATTCTTTAAGATAAAACTCAATATTTGACTTCTGAATCCTCATACTTTTTGCGTCAATACATTCATTACACTGGCAGTTATTAAGTTATTTGAGTCGAGCCCCCCTTCTCTGGTTTACCATTCCCTTCAACCGATTTTATGGAAAATTGATAGGTGCCATCCCTATGGGGTTTTGAATTTAAATATAAAAGTTCAGTTCGATACATTTATTACATAGGAAGTTATTGGGATTTTTGAGATGAGCCTCTGATCCTCCCTCCCTTTCGGCTGATTCAATAGGTCTCGGTCCTTAGAGGGTTCCGTGGCAATAAATGCATTACAAAGGCAATTATTAGAGTTTTTATGTTGATCCTCCTCCTAATCCTCATCTTCCCTTGGCTGATTTGGCAGAAAATCAATAGGTGACGTCCTTAGAGGGTTCCGGATACACATGTGTCGGTACATTCATTTTATCAGGTTTATGGTCTTCACAGACATTTTTAGAAACAGTGGTAGGAAAACATGAAATTCCGTTGAAAACTCCACATCGAATTTCTGACAGATTACATAACTCCCCCTATACTTGGGATGTTTGGATGTATGGATTGGTGACTATCAGTACTTGGTGATTCCTTTTGACTTGTGCAACACAGTTGGTCTCCCACGACCAAGTAACTAAATAAACACTTCTCAAGGTTTCCAATCAGCGGGGGGTCCTCTGAACCTTGTCAGTATCCATCTAAGTACATAGCGTTTCATCCTCATATTTGTTCTAGAAGTACTGCAAGAGAAGGATGAAAGCAATTTAGATGAAACCTTCCGGTAGCGAGATACATTTTAGCAAACATCACTCACGCAAAGGTTAAAAAAAAAAAAAAAAAAACGATTCTAGCGTGTATGGGACACCAAATATATTGTTTTAATTGTCTTCCACACAAAAGTCGTTGTGATCTAGCATGTTGTTTTGTTGCAGTTGTTATCTATCTCTCTAGGCGAGTTAAGTCAAGTGACTAAGCCGGGAAGTGCTACCTGCCCGTGTTGGTTAATCAGAAATGCAAGGAAAGCAGCTCTGATGTCATAGCAATGCGTTGATCGGTGTTGAAAGGATAACTAAGATCGTCAGTAGTCAGTGGACGCACACTATATACAAGAGGCTAATGCCCGGAGAGAGTGGGCATCCTATCAACCCCAGCAGGGGATCCTGCCATTTCTTTACAAAAACAAGTCAACAGAGACAGACTATTTTTAATAATTGATCTGTGCCCAGGGACTATTTACCTGCTTGCCGCCTATTCATTCCCTATAACCTGCAGCCGCTTACAGTTTGAGGGACGTTGGTTACGTTTTGCAACCTCTTGTGTCTCCGTCAAATAGTGGCCATCACACAAACAAATTTAGAATATTTATACTAGTTTTCCAAATTGGATTAATATTTATAAAACATTCTTGTTTGTTGTTTATACCATTGCTCTTCGATCGTTCTTCTGTGCAACACTTCCTCTTTCAATTGGCCTGGGCTCAGAACTTAATTGTATAAATCTGACTGTATTTACATACAATATTAGAAGATAGCAAAAATACTGTATTTATCGTGTGCCTCCTGTAATTTTTAATATAGAGAAAGAAAGTAATTTATTTGGCCCGGCATTCTAGTGCCTCTCACAAAAGTGACAAAATGAAAAACACAAATAAAAAATAAAATGATAAAAAATAAAATGAAAAAAAAAAAAAAAATAATATAAATGATAAATAAAACTAAAATCTAAGCTAAAATGTCCTGTGGGTTTAAATATAAAATTCGATCTCTCATGATACTGTAGCCAATAAAACTTTGGTTATACAACACCATGTCTATTTTCTATCAAACTTATGACACCACCTCTGCTCAGACCCACATTCTAGTAGACAACCAGTGTAGTGTTCACAACGAACATACAGTGGTTGGCAGCACATGTGCATATACGAGTTTACACATTTTATGTTGTAATATGTAGTAATATATTATACATTTATTTATTTATAATGTCTCATAAGGCGACTCTCACACAGGCATTATTATTTTATTCTTTGATCCATTTGATAGAAATTAGCACATAAATCAATCGTCCTTATGGGTTTCTGCTTACATATGCGAAATTTCGATTCAATATATTTATTCTATATATTTTCGTGTCCATAAACGGAAAGACACAACACGTACATATCGGAATTATTGCTCGAACAGAAGGTGCCGGTAGCTCAGAGATAGCGTGTTTAATTACTGAACTTAAGATCGCAGGATCGAGGCTCTTAGGTTTTTTATCTGGGAAGTGAAAAAACTTTGACCACACTTTCGAATGGGATGTGAAGCGATGGTCTCGAGCCTGTACGATGTCAGGTTTTCGTTAAAGACCCGTACCCTAGGTGAATACAAATTTAGGGTGTGCAAAATTTAGGACTCTCTATAGTAGAGTGGCACTCATGTCTATAAGAGCGACGAAAGAGTGCTCTGGTAATAAGCGATATGACCTCTTAGTTATAGCCCGAGCATGGGATGGGTCACAATAACTAACTTATAACTAAGCTCTACTGAAAGCTACAATTATAGTAGTACAAGTATGTTGGCACTTAGTCGTAACGACGTGGGATTCTAGACCCAATGCCGACAGACTGGTGAAGCCGCGTGGTGCCTGTTGCTCCGATGTGAGTTACTTTTACCATGTACTGATTAATTATGTAAATTGTTCCAGGTATGTCGACAGTGTCTCCGCACTCCGACCTTTAGATTGCCAATACAGGTCAGGATTATTATAATCAATATAGATTTTTCTATTTTTTTATTATTTTATTTTTTTCATGATCCCTAAGTCTAAACTAGCAGGTTACATGGCGTTGCCTGTCTGTAACTTTGCATCTTAGTAGTTGATCCAGCTTCATGTAGTAGTAGAGACTGTAGGGATTGCGTAAAGAGTTCCATTTATCCGGAACATAATCGTCCCTCACGTTTATCACAATTGTTTTATGTCAAACTGTTTGCGTGTGCCTAGCGTTACTGGTGGGTATATGAAAGTAATGTGTTGGGTCAGCAGTTCTCTTTGTTTGTTTAACTATACTTCGTAATTCTCAGAGAGACTTTCTTACACCCAGTAATACTAGTGTGAAATGAGTTTGAGAGGGGCTTGAAAAAGATGGGTTTCAAAACGACGTTTCAGAATCGGCCAACCTCTGAAAAAAAATATTTCATATAAAATCTGATGTCATTTTTCTCTACAACTTGTCATTTGAAGAATATTTTGTTTAGGTCATAAATATAAGGTATATTGTAAAATGTACTTAGGCCTCGAAGTTAAGTGGTCTCTATTTTCGTATAATTTCTACTAAACTTTAATTAGATATATGTATCTAAATATGTTAGCACATGTGACATCTTCATTTCAAATTAGAAGTTGATAGCTACGATCGTTTGTGAGTTCGAGAAGCGTTCACAAGCTTCCAATTACATACACACACAGACATCTTCGTGAATATACTAACAGTTCACCTATTGACAATAGAAGGGCACATTCATCTGGCAATACTCAGGCAGGTAACCCGTCGCTTTCAACCTAATTTCTGAAATATCTCCCAGTCAATGAACTAATGCGATAATATTCGGTTTGCCGAGACATATTTTGGTTGATAGTTCGGATTGACCATCTGAAGATGATTGCCTAGTGAACGGGGAACTCGAGTCGGCTGGTCCGCGCATGCTTGTAAAACTTGTCTTTTTGTCAGTCTCTATTTGGTTATTCGGCCACCAAATTACCTCTGACTATGGAAATGGGAGAGCAACTGAATCTATTGGTTATTTCAGAGCAATCACACATATGATCCGATTGTTTCATTGTCTCCTAGCGAATGTCCATCTTTACTTTAAGTATTTTCCATCTTATTCCATAAGTCCTGTTCCGACATCAGCCGCCCCAGGTTATGACATAAGAGCCTTCTGTGTTCTAGTTCATTCTTGGCCGGTATCAACAATAGTCATAATAAAACGTTTGCTTATATTATATGTTATTATATTTCATTTTTATAAATACTATGAATTAGCAGTGAGGAAGGGGCAGGGAGCAGGGAGTCCAATGTGTAGAATTTTTGTGATTGAATGTGATGGGTTATATAACAGCCGACCTCCAATGTCGTTCATACGATGTTGTCTCCTTCCTTCCCATTTAATGTCCCTGATTCCCGCTGTTCCAATTCCTGTTCCGTTTTCGATATCCATGTTGTTTACTGTTCTCAGTCAGACATGAGACTCCCCCCTGAGTTTTTCTCCTACTCGCATGCTCGCCCGTTTCCCGTCTTTCCCTATCAAGGTAGCCTTCCTTTAAAGTTTTATTATTTTGTCATAATAATAACCATTCAAAAACAAAAAAATATACAAACTGTGTCTTAGGCAATTTTGTCAATAGTCGCTGTCATTGCGAGTGAAAACGTGGATGTTTACTAATAATAATGTGACTTTGAGAGAAAAAAAAACTGTTGGAAGCATTTTGTTTTCTGGTTAACTATTCTTGTTATTATTTCATTTCTTGGACTTCCCCTAAGACGACTGAATAATTTATACTTGTTAATGGTCAAGGTTAACTATTGTCCGTACGTTGTTCGACGTTATATCGTCTAGTATAACAATAACAATAACAGAAGGGCAACCATGTAATGGAATATTAGCCTCGGACCTTCGTGCTTCGTTCAAACAAGCAGTATGGAGCGACTGGGAGCAGCAATGGTTGAAGTTAAGGGACAACAAGTTAAGAACGATAAAGTCCTCAGTCCGAGCTTGGGAAACTTCTTCGAGAACAGCCCGACGAGAGGAAGTTGTTCTGACCAGACTGAGGATTGGACACACCCGTCTGACTCACGGTCACCTCATGAGCCGCAGTCCTCCACTGGACTGTACCACTTGTGGAACCCCGCTCACCGTGCAACATCTGCTCACCGAATGTAGAAGGTACGAGAGGCTAAGAGAGGTACTAGATCTTCCAGTGATGCTTTGTGAATCGCTGGGTGACGACGCCTCAGTTATTCACTTGGTAATCAGGTTCCTACGCCAATCTCGACTCATCACAGAAATATAACAAATACCCGCTCCAACTTTACTACACCCCCCGGTTTCTTTGCATAATGTCCCACTAATCTATAGCACCCAGTAATTCATAGTTTCTCTCCAAATTGCCTGTCCCACTCTATAGATCAATGACCGAAGAATAGCTGATAACGCAGTTCCCTTACGTCTGTGATCCCTCTGGGGACGGGGGGGTGGCGGGGCGGGGCCTTGTGTGGGGCCCCTGGGGTGTCTCGGTGTGCGGGCGGTGGCTGGGCTGGGGGGCTTGGTCGGCTCCACTGGGATCTCTGGACTGATATAGTCCCGGGCTTGGAGGGTGTGGTCGGTGCCACATACAAGCACACCCTCTCTAACAGGCCTAGCTACATCGGGGCCTAAGCCCAATGCCTAAAGAGAGACGCCCGGTTGTGCCGTTGCTTGTCCCCTGGCCTGGTTGGGACGCTCACTGGGTGCCCCGGGGTCCTGTGCGGGGTCCCCCCTCCGTTCGCCCCCCAGTTTCTCTGTGGGATCTCCTACTTATTTGAACAGCCAGGCATCAATGACCCTCGTGGTTGATATGCCATAAAAAAAAAAAAAAAAAAAAAAAAAAACAATAACATGTATGGGTTTGAAAATGTAGCCCAACTGAATGAACAAAGTCAAAACGGAGTAAGTATTCCAGATAATGACCCTATGATATCTCTCCAAATAAATCAACGAATGGCATTCCTGTAGTTGATTGAGAAATAATGACTTTGAAAAAGAGCTACTTTGAAAAAGAACTCGAATGACCGGAGACCTCAAGCACAACCGGATCCAGCAGTCTGTGATGGCCATGCACGCGAATGAGTGGGAACATACAACCTGCTTGACCAAGCGAGGGTCCTGGTTCTATTTTTGGGTGCAATGTGGAAACGGTATTAGCTTAGCTCGAAGACATGACCATACCACACCCCTGGAGCGGAGAGTCTGGTTTCGCCCCACTTGCATACAGTAGCCACTTCCATAAATCTTATTTCAAATGGTGCCCCTCGCGTGAATGTATACCACCCAAATAAGAGACCTCCCGTTGGTTAAGTATGTATAGATATAGTCCTGATGGGTACCGTCATTCAATCTATATTTTTGCTCACTCTGTCATTTACCCTTCGATTTGTACTGGAATAAGAAAAATTGTAACGTCGTCCTTACCGCATATCGTCCGCACTCGTTAAATTTAGCTGTAACCAACTGTCCATGTCGGCCGGTACTTGGAAGACAACTGAGGTCTAGTTGTCAGTTAGTTCAGCCAAGGAATTCCAATCTGTAGATTGATTAGATATTTTGACACTACTGTCTTCTTTATGTTCGAGGCTCCTCAGAAGGATGCGTCCATTGCGAACAGAGAAAGAGAGGAGAGAGGTGTATAATCGAGACCTCTGGAAGAACATTGTGCTGGAACTTTATACCGATCCAACATGGGTAACTGGGTGTATATGTATGTAGGTTAGACTGGTGTTGGAACATGAAGTCAAGTTGGAGTTGGTCTGACTAAGTGATCCATTGCTCTAACATATTAGCTGACCAATACAGTTAGTTATAAGGTTCACTGAAAACATAGATCTGCTCCATACGACTTGCATAGCACATCTCCTTTGTCGGACATGAGTCATCGCCAAATCTCTATTTCGTATAGACAAGCAACGCGCAATGGGACGAAAAAATAACAAGCGACAAGAAAACTAAAGAGGTTAATAATAACACGTCATAGAGAAATTATTTTCGAAATTTGATGAAATGTAATCGAGATAGTTTTTTAAAATATATTTTGAATGAGGAATTTACGAATCCATGCTTCTAGAATCAGTTTTACCCAGACTTCAGTTCTTTAGAAGTTTCCAGATAGGAATCAATAAGATAGGATTCACCCTATGTACTCCTCTCGACTACCCTTGTATAGGATGACCAACCAGTGGATAGCACGTCGCTAATAACACGTTCATCCCCCCTTAAACTACAAAAGAAGTGAACATCCTGAAAAATTCTTCTGAATATATATTTGATTTTTTTTTTCAATTTCTGTTTTTGTGTCTTACTTAGATGGATGAAATAAAATTCCATAATTGGCTGTCAACTCAGTGGAAAGTTATGGCAAGGACTGCCCTCTATTGTCATCTTGTTTGTGGGTTAGTGACTTTGTCGATAGATAGCAGCTCATTGCGGCAGCTGTCTACCTCGTACGTCTGCCACTAGGTAGCAGGCCAGTAACAGCTGGATTTCCTCAATGTTGCCAACCCTTACGATAATATTGCTCTCGGTATGATGTACGATATACATACAAAATTGCTTGAACGAACGATAATTCAAATCTTCGATAGAATTGCACCTTCTTTCAAGAGCAACTAAGCCGAATATATACAGCTGTGAAATACGCTGTCGAAAAATTGATATTTATTTTTTTGAGCTACTGTTACGCATATTATGCGTAGTGATGGTCATAAAACATAAAATTAGTTATTAAGTTTAGATTCATGCCCGGGCTTTAACTACAAGGTGATATCGCCTACAACCAGAGCGCTCTTTTGTCACTCTGGTGGACAAGAGACCGACTCTCCTGTGGGAGACCTAAAA
This sequence comes from Aradus depressus, assembly GCA_963662175.1. Classification (NCBI taxonomy): domain Eukaryota; kingdom Metazoa; phylum Arthropoda; class Insecta; order Hemiptera; family Aradidae; genus Aradus; species Aradus depressus. Next base: position 58,782,043 of record OY759215.1, on the reverse strand, counting down.
TTTGCCTATCCTAAATTTTTATTCCCCTAGAATAGGGGTCTTTAACGAGTACCTGACAGCGTACAGGCTTGGAACCATCGCTTAACGTCCCATCCGAAGGACGGCGTACTTAAGTTTTTCTTGGCCTCCTAGATAAAATAAACTGAGGGCCTCGGCCGAGTTTTACTAAAGAAACCCCCGTAGGTTGAATTGGCACCTGCATTCCCTAATTTAAGTACTTTGCTTGGACACTAAATAAAAAGTAGTCGTGAATAACCGGCTATGTACTTAGAACGATTTAATCCATTAAGTTTTCGCTTCCCCTCCACCATTTGCGCTAATATTCAAAAGTTGACTTGTATAAATAAGAGTTCCTAAATCCTCATAATAAATTTTGTGTCGATTAATTCATTACATCGGCAGTTGTGCTGACCATATGGGGTTCAGGTCACACATATAAAATTTCTTGTCGATACATTCATTCTATCGGCAGTTATCCTGTTCAAAGACACACAGTTAGACAGAAAGATTTTTTTTTTCATATTTAGAATCTGAAGTTCGGAAATCATGATATTCCGTTGAAAACTCCGCAATTTTTGACCGATTACATAACTTTCCCTATACTTCGTATAGCTGGAGAATTAAAAAAATCTATTATATAAAAGAATTTCCGGGATGCCAGGGAGTTATCTCCTGGAGCTATCCTAATGAACAAAAATTCGATGTCGAGTTATCTACTTTTTTATTTTAAAAAAATCCATACTCGATTCTGTTTTTCAAAACTATTGTATTTTGGTAAATACTGTTTCTGGTTGGTGCAGCAGTGTTGTATAAAGTTAAATCGCAGTAATACAATTTAATTGATGCACTTGGTTTCTTTTAGAAAAATGAATGTATGTATGTATGATGGGAAATTGTAAAGAGCTGAATCTTTAAAAAAAAAAGTTACAAATTTTTTTCTATTTTGCCATTCCTAGTTTTTTCTTAAATTATAGTTTCAACTGAAATATTAATTATTTTTATTTGTCAATCCAATTTGAAGGACAAGTTCTGTTCACTACTTTTGCCGGGACAGGGTAGAGAGCAGCACAGGTCTAGATAAAGTTACAAGTGTGGCCGCTAGATGGCAGAGTATTTCTCTCTCCCTTGTAGTCCATGTGTTGCTGGTTTGCCTGACTTTCCTGTACCCGGCTGTCCATCTCCTACTACAGTAGAACCTCTATAAGTCGAACATCAAGGGAGACGCCAAAAAATTCGAGTTATAGAGTTTTCGACTTAGGCGGATTTTGATTCGACTTGTAGAGGTTAAGATTCATTCTAACTAATTTTGAGTTAGAGAGGTGAAATAAACAAAAATTCAAGTTACAGAGGTAACAAACATATTTATATTTATTATAAATCAACATTATTTCAAAACATCCTTAAAATAAAAAATACGTAGTATATGTAGGTATTAAAAAAAGTCAGTAATTTTTTTTGGCTTTAGATAATTGGTAATCCTATTTATTGTATACTCCTAAATTGTTTTCTAAGAAACAATGGTGTACATTGTCGGCAAATTCTTAAAGTCGGTAACTTATTTTTCTTCGTGCTATAGAGGTAATAAGTTTCATATAATCGAGTTGTAAAGGTTGTAAAATAAAACATTGCTATGTTCGAGATACAGAGGTCCAATTTATTTTTTCGAGTTATAGAGGGAAAATATGTACCAAAATGGCTTGTAGGGATTCACTGATTATTTCGACTAATAGAGGGATGAGATTTCGAGTAGTGGAGGTTTTGGGGCTTGAAGGGAAAGGAACAAAACTTTTTTTCGAGTTTTGGAGGTTTTCAACTTATCGAGGTTCGACTTAAAGAGGTTCTATTGTAATATAGAAATTCCTGGTCATTATTTGAGTGCAGGTTTCCATCGCTAATGCTCTCTCATACAACAAGAAGAAATATATTGTATTTAACTTACAATTAGTAACATTTATTAGAGGGCGTCCTCGCATGTACAGTCCTGGCAATACTTAGCAATTCATTATGCTTTCGCCTCTCTGTGTTGCTAACATAAATAAGGGCTCCGCCAGGCAGTGAGTTTGTCGTTCAAATCTGCACCTTTCAAACCACAAGTTACCGAGAAAAATACAAAGATGATTACTTTCCATCACCACAGAAAGTTAGTGTTCATTCTATTCTAGTTATGATTGTTGCCAGGGGCTGTTGAAATATTCGTTTTGAATAAATCAGAAAAGCTGTTAATCTAGACAATTTTGGTTTTAAAAAAGAGTGTAGTGTAAACAGATTCCTTCATATTCAAGTGTTCCGTAAACATTGAAACAACATTAACAACAGTTCTTCATAGACAACTGTGTAAGGATAGGTTAGTTTGGAACAGTTATTGTGGTTCATGCCCGAGCTTTAACTACGAGGTTATATTGCCTACTACCAACTGTCACTCTAGTGGACATGAGCCCTACTGTGCTGTGGTAGTCCTAAATTTTGCCTACCTAGGTTTACTCATCTATGGTTGGAGTCTTTAACAAGTACCCGACATCGCCTAGTTTCTAACCCGTGATGTTGAGCTCAGTTGGTAAGCACACTGCCTCTGAGCTACCAGCGCCCTTATAATACATTGACTAAGTTGAAGTGTGCATAGATTGCGTATGGTGTTCTTAATGTTCGCAACATGTGAGCCGAGTCCCAGTTATCCAGAAATTGTATGTATGTATCTTGTTTGTATTTTCACAATTTCCCTTGAGCCCTCAAAATGACAGGTGGGGCGGAATGTTTCCATGCGGCCTGAACGCCAGAGCGGGTATATATTCGATACCTAATAAGCACTGTTTGGTTAGTTGGACTCCCAACTTGAGCTCTACTCTCCGGGTCTTCTCCTTTTTTGGCCTGTCTTTCTTTTCCAATGATCTATGATGATGTCAGCTCCTCAGGAGGGTGTCACCCGCACTCCTTTCCCATTGCAACACTTATTGCTGTCTATGTTTGCTCGTTGCTTTCTAGCTGCATGTTCCAATTGCGAGTTCTTAATAGCTGGTTGTTGCAACTTGGACTTCGGTTGTTCTCATTGCTTTCTGGCTGGTTGTTGCTATTAGTAGTACTAGTGCATGCTTGCTGGTGCTTCTTTTTACCCCAAGTTGCTTCAGCTATGTTTCCTCACTGTCATCTGCCTGATTGCTGCTTTGAACATAACAACATCGCTCATATTATTCCAGCTGGTTGCTATTTCCTTGGCTTCAGGTTTGCTCATAGCTTTCTAGCTTTCTGTTGCTGTTTGTTGCTAACAGTCCTCCATGTTTTCTGATGCGTGCATTGCTCCCAGCTGACACCAGCTGTTCCTGGTATCTATAATTACTATCTTGGGAGTAAATGTTAAACCACGTGCCGCCTACCCTCACTTTTTGTAGTTTTCATTAATTTAACTCGTCTGTATTTATAATTTGCTGTCCTGAACAAAGTTATGTGATGAATATTTTCAAATCTTTCTGATTTTTACTTTGTGGCAGTAACATGTCAGATTCAGTATGGATGTCCCCCCCCCCCCCCCCCCCCCCCCCCCCCGCTCTGAGAACGTTTTGAGCACCTCTTGGTCTCAGAATAAGCGTTCAGGAGTTGTCATGCGAACGGCAAGATACATATATAAATACATAAGAATTTCAAATTCTCATTAAATTGTATTCAGTGGGCGCATGTTTAGTGAATGTACGCTCATAGTTTCGTAGGCCTAACAAACCGGATGAGCGCCTGAGCTGATTTTTCTAGAAGTCCCCCATTTCCATAAAGGTTTTGTTAGTTGTTGTCCTGGTACATACAAAACCATTTTTCTTTCCTGACTGGTGGGTTGAGTGGAATCCAGATCCGGCGGAACCCGAACAGACCCTATTGTCCACAGCTCAAACAGACGCAACCCTCTGTTACTGTATCGCTAGTGTATTACCTCGGCTCATGTGTGTTATGATGGATGTGATGCATGTACGTACAGTGCTGTTGGTACGTTGTGCAGGTTTGCCTCTCTCCTCGCTCCATTAGCTCCTGTCCCAGTTGTCATGGTAACACCCTCCCTCATCAGTCCAACTCCGAGTTACACACCAGCTACAAACATACATACACTCACCTAACCAAACTTAAATTATATCATAACAATTATAACCAAACGGTCGATGTATTATAATCTGTAAGCTGCTAAAAAATTGTTGAGGATTTGATTAGAGTTAGAAAGCGATTTTCAAAAGCAGGTCAGTTAAGATAACATCCTGATTTTGCATGAAATAGATTGTAGGTTCATTGCAGCATCAACAAATCTTTAGGGTCCATAAGTTTCCAGACATAATTAAAAGTTGTTTTGGATGTATTATATCAACGGATTATGCAGTTTGTATTGTAGTATAAATACAAGAAGTTCTGTATTAGTCGAAACAGTTTATTTTACAAAAAAGCTGAAAAGGATCTTTTATCTTTATTATATTATAAGGAAGTTTGTAATCGTTCGAAAATCCCAGATGAAGTTTACAACGGATTTTCACGTTTCAAGGCCTCCTATTTTTATGTTTTGACCATTTTCGCAATGATTTCTATGTGTATGTGATTGCAACTTGAGCTCCCTAACGTAGACATGGTTTTAGCTATGAGCTTGAAATTAGGAAAAATTGAGACCACTTTGCTTCGGGGCCTAAGTACATTTTACATGATACCGCCTACATGTATGACCTAATCAAAAACTTTCAAATGAAAGTTGTAGAGAAAATTGAAAGGCACATTATATGTAAAATACTTTTTTTCGAAGGTCGCTCTATTTGCGAGATACATGTCGAAAACCGTCTTAAAATGTCGTTTTTAAACTTTACTTTTTTTTTTAGATATTCCCTCGATTGAAAAATTGGTTACTTTACCAAAAATTTTCTTTATTAAATTTCCATTCGCTAATTTCTTCTCAGATTTGAGATAGGACCAATTATTTCTAAGTAACGCTTAAATTGTTAGGCACAGAATTTTAAAAAATCCTTTCGGTAGTTTTTATGAAAAAGAAGGATCACTTTCCCTCCTCATTTCATATTGGCATTGCTGTGTACGATGTATCATAATCACAATGTATGTATAATGATAATGAATCAAAGAAAACCTGTGACGCCAGCACATTAATTTCATATTCCCAGTAACACCAGTATGAAATTGATTTTAGATTCTAGACTTTCAATTGTATACTGTTGTCAATTTGTCGTGAGAAGCGCCACAGTTTTTGTTAACTGAAATTGAAGTGGCTTCTGATCCGATCTGAATCGTATTGATAAGGCCTCAGGGCTCACTATGCTTCTGGCGCTTCAAGCTTCTGTTCTAGTTAAAAAGTGGAGGCTAAGTAACCCAATTAGTTTCGAGACAAAAGCTCAATTAATGAAGATTTGTAAGAAAATTTCAAGGACAGTGTTCATTTAACGTGTGATATTTCATTCGGAACGGAGCAAGGCCAGTTTCAACTTTCGTAACGTAAAATTTTTCATTTTCATCCTGAGGCATTCATATTCAGAGAAGAATTGGTTTTTAAAATTTTTAGGAAACGATTGAAAGATTTAGATAAACATGAATGTCCGTTTTTTTTCTGATGTAGAGTTACACACTGATAGTTGCTAACAAGACACAAGGAGAGTTTCTTGTTTTTAAGATAGTAGCTAGTTAATCTTGCACCTTTCTTCTCTAGTATGTGGAGTTACTGAGAGGCACCAAAAGAATGTCCAGTGCCCATTCTGGCTCCCCAACTGAACATGCTTCCTCTTACATTATTTTAGTCTACCAAACCTTCATAGGTCGAAGGAAACCGAGGCATAGACAAAGCAACAGATCCACTAACCAGCGTCCCTAAGAGTTGTTCTCATGGCTCTTCAGCGAGGGCTATTCCAAGTTGTTGGTTGCAATGTTCTAGGTTTCGAGGTTGGTCAGGGGTAAAGTGTTCCATGTTTGAACGGCAAGAGCGCTCAGGGTAACCTTTGTTCTGTTGGACTGGAGTGCGCATGCGTGTTCTAGGGTTGATTATAGCCTGATTGATCCGACAGTGGTGTTGAGTCAGCATCATCAGCTCTCTCTATGTCCGAACGGTTGGGGGAACACTTCGCCTTCTGTTGTGAAGTTCCATTCAGGAGCGACCCACCAGCTAGCTTCCTTCAAAATCAATACTCTGACTCTCTGTCTAGTGTGATGCACTTCTCCAACTGCATTTCACAAACCCTATTTCATACTGTTTCATAACAATTCATTATCAGCAGTGATGGTACAATTCATGCGAAAAAGTGATAAAATAAAAATATCATAGAAACTATAAACTATTTCATTTGGCATCTCCGCTTTGTGCAAATTCTCTTGCTATTGAATCCATGATGGTAATTTTTTTTAGAGCTTATTTTTCACAATTTCTTATTCTAAATGTATAGAATAAACTTCCTATAATGAATCTAATTAGAGTCTACTTTTTGCTATAGCTCCATCTTCACAGTCCGTATCTCAGAACTGACTAAGGTCTTTTCGTTAAATAGATATGTAAGGAACCTTTTTGATGAGTGAGAAGTTTTCCGAAGGGCTGTAAGTTTTTCCGTTTAATAAAAAGGTTAGCTACTTGTTTGGAAAAAATTGGACTTTCGAAGAGTTCGAAGAATCTAACCCATTCGAATATTGTGAAGCGCGTACATTGCAACTCGTCACCGTAGGGCCTGAGTCAGAGCTCCTGACACAAATATTGTGAATCTTTTCATTTTTGAAAATGATTGAACGAAAATAGTTCGCTCCTCGAGGAGTAGGAAAATGCTAATCATTTCGGATTTTGTGATGAGCTTTATCATGTCCTTGTAGATCCTTACTCAAATAAGGAGAACTCTTCTATGTCAGGAATTTCGTGGGCGATATTAGGATAAGAGTCTATTTTACAATATGTTCTTTAACACATGTATAGGTTCCTGCTAACCCATGGTCCCCAGTTACAAGGAACTAGCGTCACGTGGTAATGTGGACGAATGGGTAAACCCCATTCACAAAAATGTAATAACTAAGTAGCATGAAGCGACTCGGATCCATCCACCACAATCCAACCTGTAAAGGAGCATTACTTGAAACCCCAATTTACACGTTCCTCTCTTCGCTCCCGAAAAGAAGGACCTGATGACCTCAACATGCGCATTGCATATTTGATTTTACTGAATAGGCTGTCTGCTCATTGTCGATGTACAAGTCAATGATGATTAGGGGCTTCGCGACGCAATTTTTTTGTATTCTTTCACCAATTGAGGCGGTCGTCCCTAGCTTAATTCCCGGTTCCCATGGGTATGGTTGGTTTTTGGCGCCGGTTTTGGAAAGTGAGCGTGTTTGGCTTACAATTGATGCCCAAGGCCCCAGGGGCCCGCCCACACTCCTGGGTCCCCCGCCTCCTCTAAAGGTCGGGGTTTCTGAAAGCGGGCCGTGAAAGGGCTCCCCCCCCATTCGAGGCGAGGCCTTACGACACTTTGCTTCTCTCTCCTCCCCCTGGGCCCCCCCCAACATCGGTCAAGGACTCTACCAACTCTCCAAAACAGGACAACTCACTTTACTGGAAAAAAAAGTCGTGTGTCTCCCTTCTCAAGCATGTTTAGTCCTTTCCCCTAAATATAGTTTTATATTGTTGTTGTTAAAGTGTCTAAATTAGTTGGTTGCTACATTCATTGGAGATTGTTATTTGACATTTAACAGCTGAATTGGGTGAAAGTAAAAGAGTATTATGAAAATAGGTCACATTCTGGCAGAAAGGAACCAATCTAAATATTAAGCAATTTTGGGGAAGTAGACTCGACGTAAGAGCGGGTAGCGACTCTGTCTATCAGCCAGTCTAGTCGTTCAAATATCCACATCGGCATTAATGTGAATTTCCTCATACTCAACTGATAGATGAAGCCTACTCTTCTTCGCCATGGAAGTAGGTTTCTGGAGAAGTGCAACGAAGAAATCACAGAAAGTACGGAATAATAATGCCGCTAGAGAAGAGATAGGAATGAGGAAGTACACCTAATAGTTAAATTTGAAAGACAACAGTGGTTTGGGCATTTCATGCGAATGGAAGATGGTAGGTTGTTGAAAGAAGCCTTTCTCTGAGAGGAAATACCTGGAAAAACTAAATTCAAATTTCAATTATATTCCTTCCATGCGATACTCGATTCGGAAACATTATCGTGATTTTCCAATAATATTTTCAGGGAAATGGTGTTCCAACTTCTTGGTGTTCTTCTCTCTTTGGGCTGCCAAACCATATTTACAAAACAAATTTGAAGTCTCTAGTTTAAACTGCATAGTCGTTAAAGTTTTTTGACAAGTTAACAGACGACAATGAGTCATAGAAAAGAAAACAAAAATAACCATATCGTTCATTGAACTTGGACACTTCAGAAGTAGACATGACTATTACTCATCACAATTCATACGTAGTATACATTTTTTTAAACATAATCTCTCTTCAAAAGAAAACTACCCTCATTGCCATATTAGAGGATTTATATTTTAATCTAATATGATTTTGTTATAACACTTTTCAGTTCTTTTGGGGTGTGGTTGGCTCCCTTTCTGGAGAATGTGTTCCACTCACTCAATTCTTTCCCCTTCCATTATCAAGAACCAACCTTCGACTATAAGAAATGTTTCCTGGACTCCCTTACGGAAATGTGGAAGGGAAAAACCGTTGTTTGTCGCCAACACTACACAGACGTTGTGAACAACCTTTCGATAGATTCTCTTCCAAAGCTAAGGAAATGAGAAAGGATAAACATTCGAGGAATTGAGTGTTTTTATGATTTTTTCATTTTTTTAAATTGAACAATTTTTTTCTTTATCACTAGACCCTACAGGTTTGGATATTAACCAGTATAAATAGATCCCTGTTCTAGAGTTATCATTCCCAAAACTCGGCTGCTGTTGGCCAACAAGCCTTGGTCCTGGCTGAAGGAATGTTATTCAGATGACCTTTCCTTTGGGGCTCCAGCTGGCTACAGTCTCTCACTCACACACTTCCCCACCCAACATATGTTCAACATAGCTCTTCAACCTGAACACTGCCATGCTGATATCAGGTGCTACATTTGTTTTTCGGTCTCAACTCAGTGCAATACGTCTTTATCTGCTAATTTTGGCTCCTCCTTTCGCCTCATTGTGCCCCTATTTCCAACAGACTGCCTCTAAGTGAGATATAATAGCTGGTTGGAGACGTTGCTTCCCGAACAAGGACAACTTAACTCATATTATTTATCCTTTGGCTCTTTGGGAAGCCAAATATGACGGGAATGTTATAAATTTTACTAAATTCTTCAATAATAACCTATTTGTTGAAGCTTCAGTTTATTTTAAATGTTGGCAAAAAAATTAATCTTTTATGTCGTCTACCCTTGAATTTATCAATGAGAACTATGTTGAAGAAAGACATTGTGAGGTCAGGAAGAAGAAAAATGCTATTCTTTGTTCTTTTTTTTTTTTTTTGCATTGACGGCACAGGGGAGTCTAATTGTTTTTGTTTTCCACTTCTGAGATACTATTAAGGGAAACTTGTTTGAAATTATGACTTTCATTATTTTAAAATATAATAATTCCACATTCCCGGTGCATTACGAAACTAGTTGGGGTTATCACGGACCATTGGGAATTGGCTGCCCGAAAATATGACACATTATATTTCCCCAGCTTGGTGTAGACGAAGTTAGGTCATTGATTAACAATTCTCTGGATTTTTCACCAGAAGTTCATGTTTTCCGGCCCCCTAAACACAAAAATGAAAAATGTTATTATCCTGAGAAGGGAATTGATGCAAAGCGCCGAACAGACGGAGCGGCTTGAGTGAAATGTATCTTTTTTACTATAATATATTTTCGGGCGGGACTAGAATAGATCCCAAAGAACATAACTATGTGTAAAGAAAAAGTGTTACAGCAATATGACGTTCCATGAAATATATTTTTATATAATAGCTGTAAATAACCGAGTGACCCTGGGTTCGAACCCGGTACCTCAAAGTTGGCTCGTTATTACCCACTGAGTTAGTATGCCTGTCCTTGCTCCCGGCTGGAAGCAACTTATCAAGGAACTCATCAAATCTAACGAAGTTCCAGTTAAAAAGGGGGGTCATATCTTGATTTCTACGTGGATAGTTTTATGAAAATAGATTTAACAAATTGTCATGTCGTTAGTTAGATACCTAGTTATGACTCCTGACCGGGCTTTAAGTACAAGACATACTAGCTGTGGTGCTGATCGTTGCCTAGCGAATACCATCTGGAGTGCCGGTCGTTGCCCAGCACATACTAGCTGTGGTGCTGATCGTTGCCTAGCGAATACGAGCTGGAGTGCCGGTCGTTGCCCAGCACATACTAGCTGTGGTGCTGATCGTTGCCTAGCGAATACCAGCTGGAGTGCCGGTCGTTGCCCAGCACGTACTAGCTGTGGTGCTGATCGTCGCCTAGCGAATACCAGCTGGAGTGCCGGTCGTTGCCCAGCACATACTAGCTGTGGTGCTGATCGTTGCCTAGCGAATACCAGCTGGAGTGCCGGTCGTTGCCCAGCACATACTAGCTGTGGTGCTGATCGTCGCCTAGCGAATACCAGCTGGAGTGCCGGTCGTTGCCCAGCACATACTAGCTGTGGTGCTGATCGTTGCCTAGCGAATACCAGCTGGAGTGCCGGTCGTTGCCCAGCACATACTAGCTGTGGTGCTGATCGTCGCCTAGCGAATACCAGCTGGAGTGCCGGTCGTTGCCCAGCACATACTAGCTGTGGTGCTGATCGTTGCCTAGCGAATACCAGCTGGAGTGCCGGTCGTTGCCCAGCACATACTAGCTGTGGTGCTGATCGTCGCCTAGCGAATACCAGCTGGAGTGCCGGTCGTTGCCCAGCACATACTAGCTGTGGTGCTGATCGTCGCCTAGCGAATACCAGCTGGAGTGCCGGTCGTTGCCCAGCACATACTAGCTGTGGTGCTGATCGTTGCCTAGCGAATACCAGCTGGAGTGCCGGTCGTTGCCCAGCACGTACTAGCTGTGGTGCTGATCGTCGCCTAGCGAATACCAGCTGGAGTGCCGGTCGTTGCCCAGCACATACTAGCTGTGGTGCTGATCGTTGCCTAGCGAATACCAGCTGGAGTGCCGGTCGTTGCCCAGCACATACTAGCTGTGGTGCTGATCGTCGCCTAGCGAATACCAGCTGGAGTGCCGGTCGTTGCCCAGCACATACTAGCTGTGGTGCTGATCGTCGCCTAGCGAATACCAGCTGGAGTGCCGGTCGTTGCCCAGCACGTACTAGCTGTGGTGCTGATCGTCGCCTAGCGAATACCAGCTGGAGTGCCGGTCGTTGCCCAGCACATACTAGCTGTGGTGCTGATCGTCGCCTAGCGAATACCAGCTGGAGTGCCGGTCGTTGCCCAGCACATACTAGCTGTGGTGCTGATCGTCGCCTAGCGAATACCAGCTGGAGTGCCGGTCGTTGCCCAGCACATACTAGCTGTGGTGCTGATCGTTGCCTAGCGAATACCAGCTGGAGTGCCGGTCGTTGCCCAGCACGTACTAGCTGTGGTGCTGATCGTCGCCTAGCGAATACCGTTGCCCAGCACATACAATGATCAGTTCAATAATTATAGCTGAATTACTCCTTACAGAGAATGTTCCTTATGAATTTATGTGCAACAAAGGTAAGGAAATACACTCTGACCGTCTCAATAATCTGGGTATTAGCTGATATAGTATATGAAATTTTCTTGTGATTTGTGAACATCATTGCGCATATGTACGTGTTCTGTTTGCTCTACGGTCTGCATTTGAAATTGTAACGTATTCTTCGGCCCGAACATACAAGTAATAACCATGGCACCATGTGTGGCCCATAAGGGCAAACAATTTGTCAACCCCAGAACTACTAGGATTTTCCTTAAGGTGATTCTTATTGAATCACATCTCTTTAACAAGGGTCCTATCTCCATGTGTGATCTGATGTGAAATGGTACATATGTGTATGTGTGAGGAGAGGGCATCGACCCCTGACAGGTGGCGTGCCACGTGGTAACCGACACAACTCACACAACACAGACATGTATGTAAATCTGAACGATTCTCTACCTACTAATAGGCGAGATATAAACTTGGTAGTTATCCAATGCCAATATGGGCAAATTTGATTCCAGTTCAGCCACAAATTATACCTTCCAAACTGTTTCTCATTTGGAATTGGAGAAGTATAATAGAAGTCTTCCGGCTATCCTAAGGATTTTTTTAGTTTATTAGTACTTTTTTTTTTTACTTTCTTATACCTATATAGTATAAGAAAGTATTGTAATCGTGTGAAAATCCGAGATCCTGTTTTCAACGGATTTTCACGTTTCAAGACCCTCACGTTTTGACCATTCTCGAGATGATGTCTATCCGTCCGTACGTGTGTGTGTGTGATTGTGACTTATTCAGAAACAATTCTATCTATTAACCTGAAATTTGGAATGAAAATGTTACATGTGCAACTTAGATCTAATTTTGGTCAAAATCGAAGGAATACTACTTTATTTCGAGACCTAAGTACATTTTACACGGTACCGCATATATTTGCGACCTAATCAAAAATGTCTAAAAATACAAGTTGTAGAGAAAACTGAAACGCACATTGTATATGCAATAGGATTCTTTGCAGGTCACCCGGTTTACGAGATACATGCTGAAAACCATCCTGAAATGTCATTTTGAAATCCTAGGATCCTAGCAGAATAATACTAATATGCGCTTTTTTAGGAGAGCATATTCACGATTACCGTGTATATAAAGGAATAGAAATACTCATCTCTAAAAAATTATAAAGCTATAAGAAAATTATTTTTATTATTTAGATAAGATAAATCCTTGTGGTCCGCCACAAGGAAAATCATCAACTACCACACCACTTCCCCTCTTATTCGATGTGAAGACGGTTCGTGGGCTGCTTCACACTTTGAGAAGTCCAACATGTTCGTTTCCCAACTCCGCCAAACATTCACCCCACCCCGATCCTCTGTCCCAATCTTTCAAAGTCGAGAAGTTCCTCGACTCTCCCCTTCAACTTTCTTTGCCTCCTAAACCTGTCCATCCTTCCGAGGTCGTACACTTCTTCCACAGTCCTTACCTACAAGAAAATCCCCAGTGTATGACCTCATCATTTGTAATATAATTCGAAATCTTCTCCGCAAAGCCATCCTCTTTTTCATTTATAATTGTGCCTTCCAAACAGCCTACTTCTCTGCTCTTTGGAAATGTTTCACTATAATCCTTGTCCCTAAACCTGGAAAGCCCCCAATGTTCCAAGCTCCTATCGTCCTATAAGTTTGCTACCCATCCTTTCGAAAATCCTAGAAAAAATCATCCTCAAAAGAATTTTTCCTATCCTTGAATTCATGTTATTCCTAACCATTAATTTGGCTTCCGAACCCATCACTGTACAGCAGGGCGTTCGCATAGTAGATCACATCTCCTCTTCGCTGGAGTGTAAGAGTTATTGTTCGGGTGCCTTTCTGGACGTGGCTTAGGCTTGTTTGGAAATGTAATGGACAAGGATGTGTGTGACAGACAATCCCACACCGAGGAAGCTCCGTAGCTATCAGCAGGGTTAGCCTCATCTGCCCTGTACGTAGCCTTTGTAAGGGAAGTGTAATCGACCAAAAATTCAATATTTAATTTTCATCAGAATTTCATACATCGAAAAGAAAGACTCGGTAAATTACTGTCTATCCATTTTCCCACTTGAAAGTTCATACCAATTTTTGAAAGGCAAGTTTCCGAGAAGGAAGTTGTTAATATATATGGTGAGCTGGATTCTCCATGTTACTGATCTTCCTGTAATATTGCTCTCCTCTGCGTCATTCCGATGACAGCCGCTACGCTTCTTAGCTCGAGTCCGCCTATATAATTTGGAATATACATTCACCAGTTCCTGAGTTATTACAATGTTGATGTAACCCGCTCCTTCTTTTATTTTTCGATTGGGGTTATTTCTGTTACTGGCCTGGCTGAACTCATAGCCAAGACAACCCAGAGTAAACAACTGTTTCAATGCACCTTGGCATGCGAGAATATTTAAAATCAATTCTTATCTACAGCTGAAATGTAAAATCTCTAGTTAATACCGATGTAATAGGTAATTTTTTGTTTTCTGACCCCTGAATCAAAAAATAGAAGAAAAAAAAAAATTCTGTTTGTGTAACACAATAGTGGAATGAATTTGTCGACTCGAAATTTTATATCTGTAACCAGAACCTCAAAAGAACGATACCTAAGATTTTCAGTCAATTCGGCCAAAGAAAAGGAGGGAGTAGGGTATAAAACAAAAACCCTAATAACTGTCGGTTTAAGAAACGTATCGATACGAAATTTTGTATGAGGGTTCAGAAGTCCATTAGTAAGATAGATACATATTGATTTTCAATCCAATTGGTAGATTCGATTAATTCGAGCTGGATTAAATAAATCGCCGGTGATTCATCGACAATTTTTTTTTCTCCCAATATTAAATAGTGGAAGAAGTATATCACTTCAAAATATTAACAAAATTCTCTCTAATAATTTCGAAGTTGTGATCATTGTGCATGAGGGTAGAAGAAAAAAAAATTAAAATTTCCGTTAAAATTTTCTTATACTCTTAGGAGGTTGCCTTTTGTTTTCTTCAATAACGGCGCATAATCCGGCGTTTTTTAAATGTAGTAGTTTTTGTTTGAAAATATGCGAGTTAAGAAATATTTTAAATTGATATATCCCTTATTTTTGCTAAGGAATCTAATTTTTTTTCCAAGTTTCAGGCATATGGGATCTCGAATAGAATTTCCTTATTTCAAATGGGATCACATGTTTTTCTTGATAAATTCTGAAAGTAGATTTTTTATAAAATGAATAATAAGGTTTGAACCGTAGGAATCAAGGGATTTAGATATTCAATTCAAAAATTAATAGGTGTCGTCCTTATGAGGTTTTGAATTAAAATATAAAATTTCATGACGATGTATGTTGGAGTTTTTGTGTTAATACCTCTTAAATCATGAAATCGGGGGAACGGAAAACATGGAATTTATTACCGATTACGTAACTTGCCGTAAACTTCATATGACAGGGAAATATAAAGAAAATGGAAGGTTTCTCGTAATCTTTTAGGTAGATACTGGCGAAGCAAGCGCTGTTGTCCGCTGAAAATGTAACCATGGAGGTATCCTTTTTCGGCTTCCTCAAAGTATAAGTTAACTTGCAAATAATCTTAAACTTTTTTGTTCAAATAACAATTGTAACTCTAAAAAAAGATCATAATTTTAACAATTAATTACAGGGACAAGTACATAAACGCCTTGAAGACTTTTGCGATTTAGTTGTTTGGGCAAAAAAAGACTTTCATATAGAAAGAATAAATCGTGATGATGTGTTTTGGGAATAGAAAATGAAGATAAAACTGTTAGATTCTTTCAAACTTGTGCAAAATTGTACTCACAGAAGTTATAGATCCGAGACTTCCTCCAAGTATATTCCTCAAAACATTAATTTTTTATTAAAAATATTCAAATTCCTACCACTTATTTACAGATCACTCCCCTCCCCTGTTAAATTTATTTCTCCTTCTTATAACGAATAATGCTTGTAAGAAACCGTATAATTTTTGTTTGTATTGGTCCTATCTCAAATCTGAGGATATTTTGATGGTTGGAAATTTAATTAGAAACATTTTTCAAACCCGATCCGGTCAATATCTAATTTATAGGGAAATAATAAATTGATGTTCATGAGCAATCGGAAAATAACCACAAATAGCCATTCCTGGGTGCGCTTGGTGGACCATTTTCGTGCTCAATGCTCCAAAATTTTAGCTTTCTCCAAAAAAATGTTTACAATAAAATTGTTCGTATTTTTACACTAATACTTTTGACATCTTCAACATTTTTTATAGCTTTTGAGTTATTAGAAAAAAACAACTGATTTTTGGCCGTCATTTTTCAATATATTTCGGGCATAGGTTGTGTCTCGATGATTTTTTGTACGCCATATATTTCTTCACATGTTTATCAAATTGCAGGCTGTTAGCTAGAATAGCAATATCATTGTGCTATTATACCTAACTGTTAATATGTCTTGGTATGCATGCACTTGTCTATGATATTTTTTGTGAATTGTAGAATAGAATCTATTGTAGTGTAGAGTATAGATAGATCAGAATCTATATATATATATATTTTTTTTTTGAGGGGATTAAGACAGAATAGGTGGTTGTACGGTAACCACCATGTCTTCTGCACCCTCTAGTGAATATAGGGTTTTCCCTTTGAAGATGTAATATGAAATGGTTGAACAAACCAGAGCTACACTATTTTCAAAAATATAGTTAGGATTCAATACAGGAGACAATGAAACTGTATAGGAATGAGAATGAACCAAATTTAGAGAGAGAGAGAAACTTACTATGTCTCGAATAAATGAAACTGAAATATTGGAAAGTGTGGCGGACAGGACGGACGGTTGTTGAGTTTCATGAAATGGGGGAGGATGGCCTGGTTGGTAAACACTTTAACGGGAAAACACAAAATATTCCTATGAATTATGGAGCCTGAATCAATTTGTGTCTATCGTACAGTTTTGTTGTTAACCAAGTGTGGTTACATAACTAACCAAAGTGGACATGCATGGCAAATACAGTCATGAATGGGTAGAGTCCGTACGTTAGACCAACGTGCTTTCCATGTCCCATTCACTATTTCTTAATGCTTGTATTATATCGTATAAAATTTAGTAAAAAAATGTTATTAAATGTAGGATTAGCTTTTTCCATCTCTTTAACGTCCCCAGCCTGACTGAAGCTTTACTAAAGCTAAAGCTGGGAAGATAAAAGCTGTTGTAAAGGGAAGTTGTAGTCAATCGCTCGAAAATTATATTTACTCCTGAATTTCTTGTTTACCTTCCCCTTAAGTATAAAAATACTAAAAGAAGTTATGTCTGTGAACTGATAGCTCCTGACGAATTGAATGTACAGAATCGAAATTTAAAACTGTACTCCCAGAAGTCTATAAGGAAGACAACATCTATTGATTTTTAGCAAAATCAGGGCAAACTAGGAAGAATTCAGAAGGAGAGCGGCAACTTAGTAGGTCTCTCTATCATACTTAGCATTCAGTATTCGAGCAGGGGAAGTACATTGACGCGCAAGGTGATTCACTGGGTTATTTTTCTATGTGATTCCAAGTCAAGTGAAAAACGAAAATTCCTCTGGGAGGCTGAGGAGGTAACCGTTCCTTTTCGTGCGGAAGTCACTATATTTTGTTCAACCGGTTGTGTTCAGTTATCTTTCGTCGAAGAGTTAGAAGGATAGATATTTAATTAAGGATTTTCCATTGTGTAATTCATGTTGGCATTTTGGTTTATCAGGTAACGTTGCCAAAAAAAAAAAATTTTTTTTTTTATTTCCATACTCTGACGAAACCTGCCCAAAACTACTTAAACGGAATTTCCTTGTCCCTAAGCCTATGTTGCAGACCTTGTATAGCAGGAACTCCTGGGATTTTTATTTTTTTTATTTTATTTTCTTCAGGAATTCCCATTAATATTATTTTTATACTTCACGGAAATAACAGACGTGGGATTTCATTGTAAAGTCGAGTCGGGTTTTTTCCTTTTCATGCCTACGTTCAATTGCGATGGATTGGCAGAATCCATCCTGGATCCATTCTCGGAGATCTTGGTTAATTTTTCTTTAATTTTTTCAATAAAAAAACAAAATTAAAAAATAGAAATATTGTTGTTGGAGCGGGGGCGGGCTAATTGTTTGGGCTAGAAAAGGGTAGCAATCGGTTGGGGAGACAAGGTCATGGTGAAGACAGCTTTTCGTATATTAGAGCCCAGAAAAATAATGGGTGATGATTATTATTAACTAAGTTAAGTGTTAATTATTAACATCTAATCGTAACATGAATAGCAGTATAAAATGGAAACATTTTAAAAAAAAGGAACTTAAGTTAGATTCGTGAGGAAGAACTTCAGTTCCAATCATAGCTTCCTATCCAATAATTAAATATTTGTGGAGAAATAGTTGTAGTCACCAACTACATTAATAAGTACTACAGTCTTGTTATTATTTGACTGTTATTTTCAGTTTTTTCACTTAACATAAGCATTAGGAAATTATCTATATTGATACAGATGTAAGATTAAATGTTAACCTTTTATTAGGAATGCTCGCTCGCTAAAGGATTTATTTTTTCCATATTTTCTTATTGTTGTTGGAAGTAGAGAGCAGGCGGGCGGGCGCGGGACAGGTTTGGCGGGAGAAGACCTTGTAGAGTTCGTTAGCTCAGCCTTGATGGGTACACCTTGTAGGGAGGCTTTCTGCCTCTCACCAGTCGTGGTCGCTTCCTTCTCATACCTCCTCACATATTCGTTGGCGCGCAGTCAGGTGGTCGGTCAGATGTCGGAAGGAATCGAACAGTCAACCCTGTCAGCAGGATCAATTTGTTCATCCTCTTGTTGGTTAGCATGAGCTTTCATGGACACTTTGTGGAGAAGCTATCAGCCTCTCATGATTCGTGTTCACTACCTTCTCATATCTACCCACATCATTTGGGACGCAATCTTGGTCAAATCTTGAAAAGAAATCGAACCTTGATCCTGATCAGCAGGATTAGTGTATGCATCCTGTGGTTCATTCGTTCAGCCTTGATTGGTACTCCTTGGAAAGAAGTCCTGTCTCTCATCAGTCGCTTCCTTTTCCTGGATATATCCTCACTCCTTCAACCAATTAACTATACGATAGATATTTATATGTTTTCTAATTATAATTTTGTCATATGTTAGAACATGTTTTTACTTACCATTAGGGAGCCATGGTGGCCGTGCGGGGTAGAGCGTAGTGCTCTGGACGCATGGTCACCATGGTTTGCGGGTTCGAATCCCGTCCGGGAGTGAGTTTTATTTCATAGATAGAACTCCCTCCTGGGACCATGGATGTCGTAAATAACTATATACACAGTTACATGGCTAATATGCACCGTACATAAGGCCAAAAAAAACAAGAAAAAAAAAGAAAAAAAAAAAAAAACTTACCATTACGAGGAAAAAAATAAAATATAAAATGGAAGAATTTGGGTATTTTGAAATAATGGAAAAGAAAAAATAAGGAGGGAGGAACGAATTTAGTTAGATCAATATGCAGATGGTCGTCCAAAGGTCATTGTCGCTTGACTGCTCTATCTTTCTTTATGTAACTCTTGACTTTTAGTCCGGCTTTTTGTTGTATAACTCGTTTTTTTTTGTTTTTTTTTTTAACTTTTTTCATAATATTTGACAAATTTTTCATAACTTAAATGATTATTTTAATTAATCAACATTCATAGGGATTTCAACATCATCCATAATTCTTATTTCTTTATCCAGTAAAACGCCGAATAATTTTTTTTTAATCACTGAATTTAGGAAAATTAATCAAATCCGAACAATATTGTTACAATTTCTTTTTTTCATTTCATGTTTTTTTAAGAAGTTGGGGAGGGTCTCCGAATGGTCATTATCTCTCTAGGCAAATAGAATCCTTCTCGAAGAATGTGTTCTGAGAATGATTGTTTTGGCAGAATGCTGTTGGCTATAGTTCACGTTTTGAACGCCGTTCCATACTAATGATATTGGCAGGATGCGCTCTGGCCGAGATCTGTCACCTTAGGATTATCGGAGTTTTGCACGCAAATATATCCGTTTTTACTTCCTCAGCCAAATCGGTCAAAATGAAGAGGGGACCTAATTATTAAACTCTGTATCGATACAATATTTCAAATGTAAATTCAAAACCTCATAAGGAAGACACCTATTAATTTTCCCTGTAATCCACCGAAGGGAAGGGATGATCAGAGGAGGGGAGCTAGACCCAAAAACCCTAAAACTGCCGATGTGATGAATGTATCGACACAGAATTTATTATTAGGATGTTTAGCCCAAACAGTCGATTAGTTTTGTAGGGAAAGCAAAAAGTTAATTGATTAATTCGTGCTGGAGAAGTAAATTGTCTGATTTACCGACGATTTTTTTTTTATTTGACAATCAAATTCAATGATTGAACTTGAGACATGCTGCTGCATTACTTAGATGATGTTGCGCTTTTTGCGTAAGTATTTTGCCCCCCAGGGTTGAAACTTGCACACACTAACACCTGCTCTGAGCACCCTTCATCTTTCTCTCTTCTTCCCCCTTAACATTTTAATTTCAATGCACCCTCGGCGAACAGCGACAAAAAAAAAAGTCCAACGGTTCGTTTCCTTACATAAATTCATTTTATTATTGATGGCCTATTACCATTGTTTTCTTATCAGGTATTATTTTATAATATTTTTTGCCCTGTTTAGGATGGGACTGAACTGTGACTGGTTTTGTTGTTGTTGGTCGGCCGAAGCTGTTCACTTTCCAAAAGAGATAATAATGAGGGTGTTCAAGTTGATCTGAAGTGTATTTTCCCACCGTCAGTATGGATTCAAGGTCTGCGCACCCCACTCACTCCATGTATCCATGTCAGTCGTACACCCAACATATTGAAGTTACCACTGCTTCCTATCACATCCATACCAAGTGCAAAAAACAATCTGTACTAGGCATGTTGCTATACTTTCTCCAAACCCCACACCTGAATACAAATATCAAGTAGACCTATCTACTGAAAATTCATTTTTAAGTAAAATATGTTTTTTTATTGTTTTCTATTTGGGAACGTCGAAGTTGGACATCTATGTACACATATCGCCAACATTTTTCAAATTGTTGATATCCGTTGTTGTTCCGTATTTCTTGGTTGTATATTGATATGTGTATATAAAAAATAAAAATTGAGGTTATTGAGTGCTCTTTCATTGCTCTGGTGGACGTGAATGTCCTAAATATTGCCATCCCAGGTTAATTCACCAGCATAGAGGCCTTTAACGAGATTTTTTCACTTTCTACATGAAAAACTTGAAGTTTTAGCTGGGTTTCGAACGTACGATCTTGAGCGCACTAAAAAAATATATATTTATAAAATATATATGTCCTAATAAATATTCGTCTTATTATTTATCATCATTATTATTATAATTTTTTAATAGATTCTTCTAATTATTTTTTTTTTTTTTTTTCAGGTGAGTTCCTTTGCTACGCTACATGACAGGTAACATTGTACTACAAACAGTTGCCTATTCAAAGCGATGTTTTTAGGTTCCATATGTCGACGACTGTGTACGAAACCCTATCAACGAATGTTTGACGGTAAACTGTAGAAGCTACAAAATTAAAGGGTGATACCTAGATCTAGCGAAAAATTAGTAGAGCAAAAAATAGTTTGTTAGAAAGGAAATATAGAGTGAAAAAAATATAATAATTTCAGTTGACTATGGCACTGTAGCCATGATGGTGCTTTTGACATTCTGAGAGGTTACTTCAAGAAATGCTTCAAATAACATTTATATTCAATTGTTTTGTATATATCACGAACTTATTATCCACATGTTCTATTTAGTGATTTTGTAAAATATAATCGATAAATATTGAAGAAATTTGGAGTACCTTACTATTGGGCTAGCAATCCTCAAGCAACTTGGAAATTATTGAACGTTTTATACTGTAGCGATTTCAATTTTCAATTACTATTATTTCAGTTAAATTCCCAATAAGATGTTGTTTTGTTGCAGCTGAAATGCCTTAGAGGCCTTCTGAGATTGTTTTTGTGCATATCTAGTTTATTACCTTTTTGTAGATAATTAATGTGTTCATCTTTCGCTTACTAAGACCTTAGCGCAACAGTTCACAAACTTTTCTACGTGGTTACTTTCTGCGTGAAACTTTTACTGATAATTTGATAAACATTTTAATTAAACTATTCATATATCAATTAAGATACAGCCCCCAGGAATTTCTTTGTTAGATTCGAACAGTTTCTTATTAACCTGAGACCTACTTAACTTTTCGATTTGAACATTGATTTGTTTGGGATTAATGTTAACTTTTATATAGGAACGTTATTAGACAATTTATAAATAAATCTGTAACTGTCTGTCTCTGTACTTCGTGTATTATTGAAAACTATTTGTTTTTTATCCGTTTCAAACGAAGACTATACAAGTAGTTTTTAGCTTTCGTTCCATCACGAGAACGTGGCTGAATACTTTAAAAATTAAAAAATATAGATATGAAATTTCTGATTTTAAATCTCTTAGGTATAATGCCTTCATATCAGGTGGGGCTTAAATAAAGAGAATACTCTATAAAATCTGTCTCGTAAACGACGCATTACCTTACTCTCGCCATAGTCTAGCCATAAGATACGGTTAACCGTATGTCTGATGCCATTAACCACGAACGGAGGTTACCTCATCCCAGTGCCACGGTGAAGGACGGGTGCGGGTAACAATCGGTTTTTTCCTACCCTATGTCTAATATAAACTTAATTGTTTAATTCGTGCTGGGGAAGTTTACTTATGGCTGTATACTGGTAAACATCCCGAGAAAATGTACGTTTGCTGTAATCGAATGTTCAGCCATGTACTTCCATCTTGGGCGGAAGAGACGAGCGTCCTACAGATAGCTGTGCATTTGGAGATTAAAATCACCTCAGTTTAAACATGAATTAGCACGCAAACGGATACGATTAATATCGGGCTATAGACCATTGTGGAAAAGGATGGAGGTACTTCTTCGTATTTAAATCTATTCAACTTAGTACCAACAGACAGCCGTACATATTTGACGAAGTCACGCCACGCACTGCAGTTCAATCAATAACGTTTCTACCTTGTTAAATCTGTAGGGAAATATCCCCTTAACAACACCAACAAAGGCTCTCATGCCCTGGCTGTAGAAGATCGTTTTGTATTCTGGAGATTCTAGGTTCAAATTCCTCAACAGTTGGTTTTACATGATCATAATTTAGCATGATCAAAATTGATGTTGATGTAAATTAGAGATACGGCTTCCCTGCCCTCCTTGGATGGAGATGTTGAAAACGTTTCACGTAATATCAATAATTCATGTATCTTCCAACAGGAATATTACTTTTAGTTTTTCAATGCTTTTTTTGGTGCAGGACGAGTGGAGTGGGAGTGTTATGGAGTAATAGGGCGGAAAGCTCCCAAGTTTGTTTTTGTCTGAAAATCATTCGGTGTCTTATGCCTGCCTCCATTCACTTACACCGTTGAGTTTCAGCCCTTAGAGGTCTCGCATCGCTCGCACCAGCCCTCACCCATCTGACCCCCATCCAATTCACGCTGCCTCATTCCTTTTGGTAATATCTATGACCAGTGTCAAAGTCTTCCCTGTGTCTCTTTCCCTCCTGCGTCCTAGATGTGGTTGTGCTTTCATCTCTGAAACTGGGGGCATGATCTTCTCTGCTCCTCTCCTATTTCTGAGACCATTCAGACAATCTTGCGTCAATACTTTCATTTATGAGTTACTAGGATTTTGAAGTGAACTCTGAGGAGGTTGATATGAGGTGTGATGTTTGGGTCGGTCTGAGATGAAAGAAGGAGTCAGCTCTGAAGCAAGAGAAAGGGAGGGACCTTGGTGGCCAACCTTGATAATGACCTCAGCTGGGGCTTGGGCCTCCCCCCGCCCTCACCTCACCTCACATACCATACCACAACTGCCAAACTCGCAGCTCAGAACACAGCTTAGTGACCATACGCAAATCAAGGGAGGGGCCTAGGTGGCCAACCTTGATATTGACCTCAGCTGGGGCTTGGGCCTCCCTCCGCCCTCACCTCATACCATACCACAACTGCCAAACTCCCAGCTTAGTATACAGCTTAGTGACCACACGCAAATCGTGGGAGGGACCTTGGTGGGGTGAGGCTTAACTCAAAAACTCCAATAGCTGCCGTTGTAATAAATGTATCAACACAAAATGTGATAACCCCATAAGGACAACACTTGTTAATTGTCAGCGGAATCGCCCGAAGGGGAGGGGTGCTCAACTCTACAACCCCAATAACGGCCGATGTATTGAATATATTGACTTGAAATTTCCTATTCTTCGTCAAAACCCCATGAGGACATACCTGTTACATTTCGACGAAATCGGCCGAAAGGAAGAGGGTTCAGGGGATAGGCTCAACTCAAAAACTCTAATAACTGCCGGTCTAATGAATTTGTCGACACACAATTTAGTGTGAGGATTTAGGAGCCCCTACGTAAGTCAACTATGTATTGATTTTTAGAGAAAACTGTCGACTGGTTTTGGACGGGATCGAAAAGTTAATTGAATAATTTGCTCTGGGGAAGTTCATTGCCGGTGATTCACCTACGACTTTTTATTTTATCATGGGCAGTCGCATGCAAATTTGTTTTCCTGGTTCTGGAGCCCGAAACCGTTGACCTCACTCTGCCCACACTGACCAGGACTTTGGCACTTTCATAACGGTTATATTCTTCAGCTAGCAGCATACATGCATAAACTGTGACCATATCCTTCCCATAGATTTGATGGGTTTTTGGGTATCATAAAATGCCACCAAATACAATGAAGGCCCGACGCTAGTTCAAAAATGAGACTTAAATTCAGGAATAATTGGCAGAAAGCTGGAAAATCTTTTATTGGCTTCGAGTTGGCAATCCGGCTTGTGCTATCCGTCTCGTGCGAGGTCTAAAATTACCACCAATTCGGTTTTGATTCACGCTAAAATTATTTGTAAATTTGCCCCTAAACTACTAAGTACATATACAATATAATGTTATATTGTCCGGTTTTCTCGCAATAAATTATTTCCGAATTCAATGCACTTGTCTAGGCCTCTGTTATCATTGTCCACTGGAACGACTGTAAATCAAGTTGGTTTAAATTTTAAAGGGATGTCGTTCAGAGTTTTTGAAACTGATTGCATAATACCGCCCTCTTAGGCGCCTGTTTGTAGAGATCTTCCCCCCTTCTCCTCCCCCCCCCCCCCCCCCCCCCACCTGTAGACCTGTAGAGAGAACATTCAGATAATTATTGACTATGTAGAAGTTCATTTATGTCATAATTGAAGATCTTTATCAGCGCTTCTCTTGGTTGGATTCAATGTCGAGGCAGAACTTCAGGCAGTTCTATGTCGTTGTTTATAACGACCGTAAGCATAGCGTTGAAAGCTGAGCTGCTTACCTGGGCCTCCAAAACGAAACCTAGAATCAAGAAATTGTTTCTAGGATAATAGGAGGGATAATCAGAAAATCAGAGAGGAGAGAGAAAAAAGAAATAAAACTACTCTCGGGCTCCAGTGGATTTTTTTTTTCCTAGGTAATTTTTTAGCTGTGTCTAGAGACGTGGGAGCGTAGCAGTGTGCACAAGGCCTTTCTTTCAATTTCCGGCCGTACACATTCACGCATACCTGCTGAGTTTGTGGTCGTATTTTAGCTTGCTGCTCGCAAAAAAGAACTCCAAGGTGCTTGTGTAATGGTAGAATTGTAGGAAAGAAGTAAAATGGATGAAATTGGAAGGTCTTATCAAGCAGTTGTGGGCTTTGAAGGTCAACCGGAGGAAGACTTCGGAGTGTTGTTGTTCAGTGGAAAGGGCCTGGATCTCAAGAAAACGCTATCGAGGAAAGGTCTTAGCCACACGCCTTTTACAGACGACCTAAAAAACTGTTATGTGGGAAAGCTCAATGAGAACGTATATGGTCCTTCTTCAACACAATTAACAAGATAAAAAAAAATCGTTGGGGATCATCTGTATGTTGAAGCGAATATATCGACAAAAAATCATCAGATGGTCGGAAAACATGAAAGTCTGGGGAAAATCAACATCTTATTTCGGTAAAATGACATAACTTACTTCCTGTGTACTTCGTATAGCTATGGAAGTAATAATGATACATAACAGGAACATTGATGGTTAGTGCGAGACCTGCTGTCTGCACTCCCAGCAGTATATGTGGACTGATGTACAGATGTATTCAACGTCTATTGATCTGTGCACACAAGTATACAGTGGCTGCATATAATATGTGGCCTGGTGTTGGCTGCATGTAATATGCAGGAGGGACACATAAAGGAGTTAGGCTACTCGAAGGAAGGGGTGAGTTATGACTGATGTATTCAACGTCTTTTGATCTGCACACACACACACAAGTGTACAGTGGCTGCATATAATATGTGACCTGATGTTGGCTGCATGTAATATGCAGGAGGGACACATAAAGGAGTTAGGCTACTCGAAGGAAGGGATGAGTAATGACTGATGTATTCAACGTCTATTGATCTGTACACACAAGTATACAGTGACTGCATATAATATGTGGCCTGGTGTTGGCTGCATGTGACATGCAGGAGGGACACGTAAAGGAGTTAGACTGCTCGAAGGAAGGGGTGAGTAATGACTGATGTATTCAACGTCTATTGATCTGTACACACAAGTATACAGTGACTGCATATAATATGTGGCCTGGTGTTGGCTGCATGTGACATGCAGGAGGGACACGTAAAGGAGTTAGACTGCTCGAAGGAAGGGGTGAGTAATGACTGATGTATTCAACGTCTTTTGATCTGCACACACACACACACAAGTGTACAGTGGCTGCATATAATATGTGACCTGATGTTGGCTGCATGTAATATGCAGGAGGGACACATAAAGGAGTTAGGCTACTCGAAGGAAGGGATGAGTAATGACTGATGTATTCAACGTCTATTGATCTGTACACACAAGTATACAGTGACTGCATATAATATGTGGCCTGGTGTTGGCTGCATGTGACATGCAGGAGGGACACGTAAAGGAGTTAGACTGCTCGAAGGAAGGGGTGAGTAATGACTGATGTATTCAACGTCTATTGATCTGCACACACACACACACAAGTGTACAGTGGCTGCATATAATATGTGACCTGATGTTGGCTGCATGTAATATGCAGGAGGGACACATAAAGGAGTTAGGCTACTCGAAGGAAGGGATGAGTAATGACTGATGTATTCAACGTCTATTGATCTGTACACACAAGTATACAGTGACTGCATATAATATGTGGCCTGGTGTTGGCTGCATGTGACATGCAGGAGGGACACGTAAAGGAGTTAGACTGCTCGAAGGAAGGGGTGAGTAATGACTGATGTATTCAACGTCTATTGATCTGTACACACAAGTATACAGTGACTGCATATAATATGTGGCCTGGTGTTGGCTGCATGTGACATGCAGGAGGGACACGTAAAGGAGTTAGACTGCTCGAAGGAAGGGGTGAGTAATGACTGATGTATTCAACGTCTATTGATCTGTACACACAAGTATACAGTGACTGCATATAATATGTGGCCTGGTGTTGGCTGCATGTGACATGCAGGAGGGACACGTAAAGGAGTTAGACTGCTCGAAGGAAGGGGTGAGTAATGACTGATGTATTCAACGTCTATTGATCTGCACACACAAGTATACAGTGGCTGCATATAAAATATAACCTCCTGTCATATGCAGCTATGTTATACCCACTCAATCATCTGGTAACATAAGTAACAACTTAGAAACTTCCTTTTCTTAGCGTTTGGTTCAATAATGTGTAACATATAACAGTTACCTATACAATTTTTCGACAAAGCGAGACTTTCTTGGAAATTTGTGAATAGGCTCCTTCGATAGGAAATTTTTGTTCTAGTTTTGATCATCACTTTTTAATGAATCAGTAATGGTTTATGAGTACATCACAGAAATGTGATGTGACCATAACATGTCTTTCTTATACAAACCACGTTTTTACAGTTGTCTCTCCTCCCCCTCTCAATTCCTTTTCAAACTGGCGTTACTAATTATATATAATAAGAAAGTAATGTAGTTGTCCTCAGCGGTTTTCTTTGTTTATTTGATCAGCGTAATGCTAGTTTGAAAGGGATTTGAGAGGGGGAGGGGGGATAGTGGTTATAATGTTGATAATTCAATATTTAGAACTATTGATCGAGGGTGGCACACAGCTGATCAAGAGACTGACGTTATTTGCCTCCATGGGACTGGAGCCTCCGGAATTCGCTTGAAATGCTTCATCCTAAAAAAGTAAAGAAATACACAAAATGCATTATAATTAAGTACTGTTATTCACTCACTGACTCTGTCCGACTGATTGAAATTCTAAACCACTTCCACTGGAGTGTAAACTCTAAAATTTGACATGGACAGCTTTTGGGTTACTTCTGGTTACGAAAATTCTCAAAACCTAAAAATTTAGAAGGCAGGTGGAGGTTAGGGTTATGAGCTGTTCATCTTACCCTGTTCCTACATATATCTATGTCGCACCTTTCTTCGATTGATTTCTCCCCTCCCCCCCACCCCCCCCCCCTTCCCCTGTGTATCTAATTATAAGGTATTAGAAAGGTATTTAGTGTAGAAGGCAGGTGGAGGTTAGGGATATGTGCTGTTCATCTTACCCTGTTCCTACATATATCTATATCGCACCTTTCTTCGATTGATTTCTCCCCTACCCCCCCCCCCCCCCCCCCCTTCCTCTGTGTATCTAATTATAAGGTATTAGAAAGGTATTTAGTGTAGAAGGCAGATGGAGGTTAGGGATATGTGCTGTTCATCTTACCCTGTTCCTACATATATCTATATCGCACCTTTCTTCGATTGATTCCTCCCCCTCCCCTGTGTATCTAATTAGAAGGTATTTAGTGTAGAAGGCAGGTGGAGGTTAGGGATATGTGCTGTTCATCTTACCCTGTTCCTACAATTATGTATATCGTACCTTTCTGCGATTGATTTCTCCTCCCCCCCTGTGTATCTAATTGTAGGGTATTAGAAGTGTAGAAGGCAGGTGTAGGTAGGGATATGTGCTGCTCAACTTACGCTGTTCCTACACATATCTATAGCGCACCATTCTGCGATGGATCTCTCCCTCCCTGTGTATATCCCTGTTAGCTATACTACTAGTGTCCCCCCCGGTGTACTGTACAGAAGGACCGATATAGGGGTACCACCAATTCACCCACAAGGGCCCGCATCCCACATCCCTAACTATTTTCACCTCATTGTCCCATTGTTCTGCTCTCGAGCTTTTTTTTTTCTTTCTTTCTTAAGTATTCACTTTTTGTTCCCATTGTAAACCTGAAACTTTTCGAGGTACATAATATACCTTTTGGCGACCTCCTTGGCATTGTTTTTAACCACAGGTAAAGTAATGTTTATATTTCTAAACATTTAAATAAAAGGGACCGAGCTCCGTTTAGATGGTACATATGTGAATATTTTCTAGAAGAATGCCCAGAGTTTTCAGGATCAACTCTTGTTTACATGCACATATCAGTAACTATCGTTGTTTAAATTTTGTTTCAAAAGGTACACAAAATGTATTTTTTTTTTTCTTTCTTCTAAAAGGCAGGCAGTATTTTTAATTGTATTAGCTGCATTGGTTATTTAAAATGGCAGTTTATTGTGATTTTCATGAACGTTGAAGCCTTATGAATGTTGGATTGGTGGCTGGCTGCTCTGGGGTGGTGAACTGCCTCATGATATAGGACGAATGGCAACTCCAATAGCCAAGTCCTTGCTGCACTACGTTCTGCACTCCGATGGCATTGTATCACATTGAATTTAATTATTAATTAATATTGGAGGATCCAAACTCCTGAAACAGGTAGAGTACATTAGCAGCTGCTGTGTTGGGCTAGCCCTGACATCCATGTTTAATTTCGTTGATTACCTCATCTACCACCCGTCATTCGATCCGTCGATATAGCATGCTCTAACTGAACATCCAATCTACTCACAGAAATGTAATATTCGATATAAGTCTGTGGCACAGGATATTACCTACGCTTTGCAAGATTTTGTCAGCGGCTATGGCATTAAGGTATTTCATCAGAAAATCTGACAGCTCTGGGAAGTGACAACTTTACGATTTTCATTATTAAATAAATTATATTTCATAATGGAATATTTATATTTCCAAGTTCATTTCAGTAACAAATTGTCCCTTCTTTTTTTCACCCATTTACTTGATTTTTTTGAAAACGGTGGTTCTCATCGAGACATTATACACAGTCTTCTCCTCAAAGCAAATTGTCTACGAAATGGCTACCTGCGTTTTCTGATTAAAACGTTTTTCTCTGTGATTTTTTGCCATCTTATCAAATTAAGATTTTTTTCACAACCATATTAAAGATTATCCACATATTCAAAATCGACTCTTTACCCAATGCATTTTCCGGAATAAAAAAACTAGGTTACCAAGAAATGGATACTACGAATATGGGACTTTTGTAATATCGATCCCTTTCGCCTTAAGCCCCCCCTCCTAATCCTTTGGTCGGGCTTCTAGATATATATATAAAATTTCGTGTCAGTATATTCAGTCTATCGGGCGGTATCATGTCCACCAACAGAGGAACTCTGACATACATGATTTTGTTTTTCATTTTTCGAACAAAACATGAAAATCAACATCGAATTTCAGACTGTTTTTATACATACCCTACTGTAGCACGTAATGATGGGGAAGTAAATAGTCTTCTGTCAAAAGTAGTGGAGAATTCAATTTCCAAGATGGGTAGTAGATACATACGCTGAAAATATTATTTTGGGATTAGGATGGTGCTTCTTAATATTTTTCTGGAGAGGGATGGACTTGTACACCCCCTAAAGGTCTCATAAACAACAAGGAACTTCTTTAGGGAACTTTACTTAGTTTACTCGTGTCCGTCAAAATGGCGGCTCGTTTATTATGATTTTTTGGAAATTTTTGAATCCATGCCCAATGCTACGCAAGTAACGGAAGACGACTTATCTGATTAATTATGTTCCTACTTATGTACAATCAATGAGCCCTCCAATGATGCGCTAAATGATTTTTGTGTCAATTTTGAAGTCCGGCAAAAAGCAACTTACATTCATACGTACTCTTAGTCTACTAAGGAAAGCACGGTTAAGTAATTTCCGGTTCTCGAAACAGTTTCAAATATGGTTATACAGGCATATAGCACCTCGTTAGATTGGTTAATAAATGTAGGTTATTAATCAGACTAACATAGGGTCATGAAGAGAATCAATTATCCCCAAAACATGATCTATCAAGTAATACTCATGTAAATACACCCTTTTTCAAGAGAAATTCTACCCCCCCCCCCCCCCCCCCCCCCAGGGAAGATGCAGTTGCTTCCTAATTTGTTGAAAAGATCACGGTTGTCTTCTCCTCATCACGATGAAGAGTTGGATAAAATTGCGAATTCAACTTCTTCTTTTGCCGATCGTATAAAATAACTGATAAAATATTAAAGCTTTATTGGCCTGAGGAACAAAACTGTCATTTAATTTATATTTGATTCATATATGAGAAAACTGCCATAATAACGCTTATCGCAGGAAATTGTTATCGGTTTTTTTAAGTTTGAACATGACAGTTAAGAGATAATATTGGTTCAAACAGTATTATTCACCTACCACCAAATGCGATTCACGTATCGTCATAATATTGGATGACCGAAAATGATGCTGGTTGAGCCCAATATGGTTCGTTAACTGTTTGGCCAATGTGGAATACAAGCTGACCCTAGTTTAACAAGCACCTCTAATTGTGATATGAACGCCAATACATCTATGGGTAGTTTAGGAACGTTTCCTTAACCCCGGCGAACGTTCCACCGGAGTTTCCATGATTGATTTTTATATGACTCATTCCTTGTTTGCTGATCACTCGCGATTTTATTTTTTATGAATATTGGAAAACATTCAAAGAATCTTCAATTGGCATTGTCCTCCATCCTTTATAGAGGAGGGTTGAGGGATGGGACATAAAATAAAATTGAAGCGGGGAGTGAAGACTGATGATAGTGGGGATGGGTAGGGGGTCGGGGGTGAATAAAAAATCTAAAGGAAGGCGACGGAGGGCAATGGACTGATAGGATGGGGTGGGTGTTTGGAGCTTGCGCAGTAGAACTGTGCTAGCTCGTATTGACCCGTTTCATTCACCAACCTACCCCCACCCCTACTATATCCCTAATACCGCCCTCCCTTGGCAACTAACTACCGTCATCTACATACTGACAACATTACAGCACACTCAAGCACCATCCACTTACTATCTTCTTACAGAAATTCAGGAATTTTGCAATTCTATAGTGCTCAAAAATATTCCAAGGGCCGAAGATGTTCTCGTCAACTTCTCAGCTCATAACATCCATTTTTCTCTCTAGACTAAAAATCCCAGAGGCAACCAAAAAATGATTTGGGACCATAACCCATAAAGGTTAATTTCAATCATTCAGGACTTAGCTCAGACGATAAGACTCTGTTTGCAGTGCTCGCGGGTTGACTCCGATTATGGTGCGTTACTAGTAGGAGAGAGAAACAGGATTCAGAGTTGTCAGGCTCATTAAACCATATGAAGAACATATGAATGAAGATTAAACCGTATGAATGAAGAGGCTGCATTCTGGTGTTTTTACATGAAGACTCTCAAGTTTCCATCTTCTCTGTGTGCATGCTCAGTAGAGCAATACATTTATTTTGTAATGAATCATCATAGGGTAGTTTAGGAAGAGCTTAAGGTTGGTAACTGAGTCCTGTAGTGACTGTTGTAGTTCCACATTTTTTGGAATTCTATTATTCCGTTTAAAAGACTGCTTTAACTTGAAATGCCCATATTGATAGCTGATCCATATTGACCAATGACCGAACTAACCTCCTTTCTTGACCACTGTGTTATTCTACTACTGAATATTGTAGTGGGTAGGTTTTTGTTCTTCAGTTAACAAGTTACCAAGGTATCAAATCTATGTACCCCATGTGCAGGGTCTTGTTTGCTGCAGGAGTCCTGACGTGAGTGTTGTAATCTCATCTGTGTACAATAACGACCACATTTTATAGAATCCTATTATATAGTTTAAAAAACTGACTTTTCCCCTTACGTCCAGCTGTGGCGTCCAATGGACAGCTGATCCGCACTGCCAGATGTCCGATCGAACACCCACCATCCCTTTCTTGACCACCACACACGTTCTACCATTGTATATTGGCAACCCTACCATTATCAAACAACCCTACCCTCTATTATCATACTTTTGCATGTCTTTTATCTTCGTTATAATGCCCGGATCAAACGTCATAAACCTTCCTATTCACTTCAGGATTTTCTCCAGCTGATATTAATATATCAATCGAATCACCAGGTCAAAGGCTCAAAGAAAATAGAAAGCATTTTGCTTTATGAAATATCAGATGATGAATACTTACAGAAATAGAATTTTCGCTTTTCTAAAAAAGGTTTCTGAACTACTTTGTTCGTTCGTAGCTTTTGCAAAATAAATTAATTGCAGTGTAAATGACTTTGTCTAATACTTTTGCTCTGCTATGCTTCCATTTCGAATGATCTTAAATGCTTGCAACGCCTGTTCGTATTTTTCAGTTTCGTATAGTCACTGGACACTGAAATATCTGCTTCTTTTGAATATTTTCCACTTCCATCTGATGTTAGCACTGTTGTACTAGATGTGGGCTGCATATACGACAGCTGATGACGGAAACCGACCACTCAGTGTTCAGCCGATTCATCGGCTCCTGACGGGTACATAAACAGGCATTAAAAGATGGGCCTGGAACGACCCGGTCGACGCAGATTGTCCCGCCGAAGGCCGGTCCCAGTCCTTCAGTAACCCTTTGATCCCGAGCTCAAAGTTGCTTTATAGCAAGATGCACCCTATTTAATATAAATAATAATGTTGTACTAGAAGTACTGCTACTGTGGATGCTATGAGTAATAATGCTATTTGGATGCGTCACTCGTGAGTGACCACTCCCCTGGCTGCACTGCGTCCTTCCCACCGATTCTTTGTAATAAAATAACTCTCGCATTGCATGAGTCCTCGCATCTAATGACTCATACCCAGTTTTTTTTCACTAGTTACTTTAAACAATTAAAACTTTTCAAAGATCTATTTGCTTACTTCCATAAGCATTTTTTTACTGCATTGTTTTATTGAATGAATTCATGACGATGTCGAATGTGAAGGATCGAATATGATCGCCAGGAGCTCCACCATCTTTTCCCAAGCGCATGTATTTTATACTGAAGAAACCTTAGCTTAAGGCGGAAATATTTTAAGAAATACTTTATTTTCTAAACATAAAAATATTAGTTCTTTTGTTTAATCAAGTTTTCAATAAATTTTGAAATTTTAATAACAGAAAGGGAGTGCCTACAAGGACTTTTTGTGAATATCTATCTTTCTTGGAAGGACATAATACTAAATTACCATCTTCTAAAAAAATACAACTATCATGAGAATTGGAAGGAGTAGAGGTAAATTGTAACTTAAGACCTCTTTATCGAGAATATTTTTTAAAAATATTTCGCGTTATCTGGCGTTCCTGTAAATTACCCTTTTTCGGACTTGCGGCATGGTTTTCTATGCTGCATCACGTTTTGTCCCCGATTCATCCACAGTGAATCCTATTCGCTGCTGTTTGAACTACATAAAAATGTGTCTTCATAGCATTGAAAGAATGGGCTACAATATGGACCATAATTACAACTAGCTGCTGGGGTCTTCTGGTGTATTGTTCCTAAAAGTTAGATGTTCCAAGTACTGACTTCCTTTTCAAAAGCTGAAGATCGACGATCTCTTAAATTCTGATTTCTCTCTCATTTGAATAAAGTTAGGAACTCCAGACATTAACCATCTCTCTTCTAAATACGTGAACTTCAGTTGCGGGATGTATCAACCAACTTGGTGATGGATGTTGACCCAACGCGTTAAAGCAGAGTCCTCTGATAGCCCGTGTTTTGCCAATCAGAAGACTGATTTAGTGCATCCACTTATGACTTATTAAACAGGGCTATTGTGTTTCCCTTGACAGCCGAACATCGTGGAGAGAGGTGAGCATGCCTCCATTAGGCCTGTCAGCAATCTCTTGCTACCATTACTCCAACCATTAATTATTTAAATTTGGCACTGGTACCAATATCGCTTCGACTAACACAAAGAAGCTTTTATTACTGTTGTCGTACTGGGAAAATTACGGGGTTCATGTCAGTTTAGGAATGAAGGCAGTGTTCATTAATTATCAATTTCCTTTTATTATTGACGGTAATGGTGTAATAAAATGTCGGGCGGAGTGAGATAAGAGCGCCGCGGCCGACTAGTTACGACGACTGTCGGGCTTTCCCACTAGTTCTACGCGGAAATTGTTTTCTTATGCGAATTAACTTATACTAGTCAACTCAGCCTCGTTATGAAGAAGAAAAAGAACATTTTCAGAAGTTTTGGTCTGCAGTCTGCAACCTACTTTTCATTGTTGCCAACTGAAATTCTTTGTTATTATCTTGATTTGAAATCGTTAAAATAGTTTAAAAGGTGATATGATAATGATAATGGTAAAAAGTGCAGTTTTCATGATGATAATGGTAAAAAGTGCAGTTTTCATGATGATAATGGTAAAAAGTGCAGTTTTCATGAAACATTAGTTAAATACTGGAACCTGATAACGGAAGCATTTGGACATTTACTGATGTAACATAGTCGTGTCGTCCCCATCCCTCAAGTTAAGAAAGGTGTGAAAAGGGAAGCGCTGCATTGTGCGGCGGATGGCGTCAAGTTCTCTAGTTCTAGACACTCATATCCCTTTCCACATTCATAAAATGTACCTAACTCTGGGCTATTATTGGTTTTTGGAGGTTGCGTAGTTCTTGAAACCTTCCTTTGTCTGCTCTGATGTCAGTAGTCCATATGGAGGACTATTGGGTAAGACACGTGTGAGAGCCTTGGCGCCTTACCGTATCCAATTGACTGTCTGGTCTCGTGGATGTGCCTTCAGACACTCCGTTTGTCGTCTGACCAACTGTTTCCTCTGGCTGGAGTAGGTATATTTAAGAAAGTTTTGCTTTGCTAGTTGAATGGATTTTGCTTGACAAGTTCTGAGACTGATCTTTGCAACCTGACCTAACAAACACTCAACTCAAATTATTGAAACAGATGGAGCCAGTATAATGGACCAGAAGCTTCTGAACGACGGAATGTCAAATAGTCGATATTGAAGTGAGTGGTGTTGTACGATAGATATAACTTATCTTAGGAAGTGGGGGGAGATAAGTTTTACAGTACGGAGCCTTCCTGGCCCGACCTCTACTAAGCTTGTCTTCCCTTCTCTGACAGTAACCCTCCGGTTTGATCCTGGGTCTCCAAACTCCTCTCATCTCAGCGACAACGTCATCTCATGAGGGTGTTTTTCTATTTTTGGAATGTAGTTTGAAGAAGTCGATAACCTCCATTCATTTGTTATCACTAAGGTTTCACTCTCCCTCTAAACTCTTCTGCCGATTTGGCTTGAAATCAATGGATGTCATACTCAAGGACTTCTCAATCCTTTTACAAAATTCCATCTCAATATATTCATTACATCGGCAGTTATTAGAGATGTTGACATTAATCAGTAGGTGTCTTCCTTAGGGGTTTTGCATGAATATATACAATTTCGTGTCGAAATTACTATGTGCCATTAATTACAATATGCCTCCCCCCTAATCCCCCTTCCTTTTGGCCAATTTTGCTGAAAAACAATGTCTTTCAAGGGCTTAAAACTATAAAATCTGTCGTTTTAATAAAGGATTGACACAAAATTCCATATAAACTCAACCCCATAAGACGACACCTATTAATTTTCAACTGAATCGGCCCAAGGGAAGGGGAGGTTCAGAGGGGAGCTCAGCTGAAAACCCCCAATAATTGTCAATGTAATGAATATACCAACATGAAATTTTAAATTTCAATTCAAAAACCCTCAAGGACAGCACTTATTAATTTTAAGAAAAGTCAGCCGACGATGGGGATTATGGAGTAAACTTATTGCAAAAACTCTAATAATTGCCGATGTATCGAAAAAAAGTGAACTACAGATTTTTAGCCCAAACGGTCGATTGGTTTTGAAGGGAGAGCGAAAACTTGCCTAGGACGACATTCTTTTTCTTTTTTATATGTATGGACATAGTACACAAGGTTCCCCTTCAAATTTCTTCCTTTTTTGTCGAAAAATATTAAACATTCTGATGATCCTCTCTATTGATTGGCTGAGGTGTATATTTCTTGCAGTCTTTATTAGAGGTAGGTGGAGTGACCGACCACCAGCCATGTCCTGCCGACCGGTGAGGTAGAAAGACGGGGTCTCAGGAAATAGCCAGCATTCCTCAGACAACTCATCACACACACTTCCTTCCTCCCATCTATCTACCCATCTTCCCTGATCCTCTTGGTAGACTAATAATAATAGACCATTGAATCCATTTTAACTAGTTATGGAATGCAAGAATACAATAAAAACTATTTTATTTAATTAAACATATTTTTAAATTAGTTGCCTTGCATTACTATTTAAACATTACTTTGCACTATTTCTTGGTCATGAAGGGCGCTATAACTTTGACCAATTATCCGATAGGACCAACCGTGTTCGCCTAAATCAAGCAAACATACAAAACAATTAGTATCGAATCATTTTAAGACGGTTTCAACTTCCAATTTTCGCACATTTACTATACTTCCTAATACTCAAGGTATACATAAAAATATATATTAGATATATAAAAATATTGATTTTTAATTGTTCTGTTATTTCTAATATTTCTGATTGTCAGCCCGGAAAAGGGCATTGATTATTCCAGATATTTGACGCTCTACTATATTGTAACGCTTGTAATTAGCGCTACTTGATATTCTAATTTAAATTATATTAATAATAGTTATATGCAATAACGATTATTAGAGAACCTGGTTATGTATAATTTATAAATAAAAATAAAGACTTTAAAATAATTTGTTACATTTTTCTTTTATTTTAAATTTCATCATGACATTTTTTATGGGTTAGTATCACATAAAAATTACAGACATAGAGATTTTTTTTTTTTTAAACACACATTCAACTAAACCTGCGGGGCTTGCATGCTGTATTGAGTTGATGATCGATGATTTCTTTTTGTACCACTGATGAGATGGGATTGTTGGTAGACCTCTGACGTCCTCTCCTGATTTTTGTTAGTCATTCCATCATGAAACAGCCATTCCTCATTTCCTAATTATTCGCCTCTGGATGTCTTTACCAGTTGATCTTCATTATTACGGGATACACACACACTTTTTCTTCTATGTCCTCAAACAATCAAACTTACTCCACTGCACATCTTTCCACAGATCCCTCCACAGACACCCTCTCACATCTCACTCTGAACAACGACTCCTCCCACGAGGGGACAGACCACTTCTCTCTTGTTTTGGATTCAGCTCCGTCATTGGCCCACAATTTTTACAGCCTTTAGCACTAAACATCTGGGTTTTTTTATATCACTTTCATATTCCCGTATACAATCCTAGTTGCTTACATTTATAGTTAACTAATTATTAGCCTAACATTTCATTTTATGACATAATTGAAATAAATGATTTGATATATTTTGAAACTATATCGACCCTGGTACAAATCGATTTGATAACCCCCAGTAACCTTCCTTAGGTCTACTAAACAGATTGTATTTACTTATTTTATTTTCCATTTCTTAAATATTACATGTAATGGACAATATAGAACGTTACAATATATCTGTTATCTGGTCTCTAAGAAAAATCAAATAAATTATATAATCCCTACGCTTTATAATAAAATAATATACGTACAATGTCCGAATACATTTCTGCGATCTATATCGATATAATGGAAAACTATTAAAATAAATTAAAAAAAAAAAACTTGCTCAACTTATATTGTCTAATTCCATAAAAATATATACGAGGTGTGTTCAAAAAATAAAAAATAATGGGAATTTTCGGTTTTTGAAAAGAATTTTATTTATTCGTCTACATCAATGTTATCTATCCCCTTCAAAATAGTCCCCATTAGATATTATACACTTATGCCAGCGCTTCTTCCAATCCCCGAAACACTTCTTCTCCCCAAAACTCGATCTTTGGAATGGCATTTACCTCTCTCAGTGATGCGCTTTTAATCTCATCTAAGCTTGTGAAGCGACGGCCCTTTAAGGTTCTCTTTATTGTTGGAAACAGAAAAAACTCACACGGAGCCATGTCTGGCGAATATGGAGGCTGGGGCATCATTACAATGTTGTTTTTGGCAAAAAATTCACGAACAAGCAATGAAGTGTGAGCAGGTGCAATAGCCTTGAATTGCTTCGCCACAAATTCAGGTGTTTTTTTCGGATTGCTTGATTGACGCAAACGGCGTCGCACTTGTAGGTAGTACTCCTTATTGATCGTTTGACCTTGTGGCAAGAACTCATGGTGCACTATGCCGTTAAAATCGAAAAACACAGTGAGCATGACCTTCACATTCGACGGCACTTGTCGAGCTTTTATACCACTCGTAAACCCTAGTTTTACTCATAGCAGACTCACCAAAAGCAATATTTAACATTTCTAAAACTTCGCTGTACTTTATTTTCCATTCTTGTAGCAAAATTTAATGCAAATTCTCTGATCCATTTCGTAAACAAATAAATAATCGCCTATCGTACCAAAACACATGTAACGTC
This sequence comes from Aradus depressus, assembly GCA_963662175.1. Taxonomy (NCBI): domain Eukaryota; kingdom Metazoa; phylum Arthropoda; class Insecta; order Hemiptera; family Aradidae; genus Aradus; species Aradus depressus. Next base: position 58,742,625 of record OY759215.1, on the reverse strand, counting down.
TTTGACAGCAGACTAAACATCCGGTTTGGCTAACAATGTACAGTTACTTTTTAGACATGTTTATCAACACAACAACGAAAAAATCGCACGAATCGGTCTAATACACCTCGCGAAATTACAAAAACACACCTCATACATAAAATGCACCAGTGATCTTTTTAAAGTAAAAAAAAAAAAAAAATAACCAAGTGCTGTGTTTTTATTTGATTTATAATATACGTACTGAGAGAAATAGTAGCCAAAATAAATTGCATGCAAGAATGCGAAAACAAGGAACGTAACGTGGATCCTGAAATATTCAAGGTAAAGTTGCCGGTTGATTGGAGGGAGAGTGGAAACTCAATGGCTTTGGGGACATTGACCGTTCATTCACCAGCTTCTTTTTTTTTTCAAAACGCATACTGGTCTAATTTCTTCCAAGGTACACAAATATATTTTGAGCTTGATCTTGCAGACAAATATTTCAATTGGAGTGTACAAAATTGTTCCTTCCTGCTATTTCTTATATCGGTGCCCTCTGTGTAATGTATATGTAATCCCTACGCTACATACAAGAACAAAATCCTTACTTTTGGCGTAGAATTCCTACATCCCTATGAGTGCACGATTTAGGAATCTACGCGTAGGGATTTTTCCCTTCGTCTGGCAACACTGGCGCCGTCAAATCAATAGACGGGCGCAGAGGGGGGGTCGGTTGAGTGTGGGAGTGGGGAGCCGGCCCGCCCTAGTCATGCCAGTGGCTCGGCGGCCCGCACCACCCTCCTGGCCCGTTCCACCGCCGCACCTACTGTCGTATGTGCCATACCGCCTCTTCGCTCCCTGGCCGCCCATCCACCAACACCACCATCAGCACCACCTCGCCACCTCCTTCTCAGTCTCAGCCATGCACCCCAGGTGACACCTCTCGCTAGTACTGACAAAAAAGTCGTCCTCAAGTCACCGCCAATGTATTCGCTCTCCCTCCAAGCTATGAGTCGGCTAGCCGCGGGCCGCATGCGCTCTCATGCGACCCGCGAAGGAACTGGAGAATTATCGGTTTCATGCAAAAAAGACCCCTGCTCTGATCCCTCGCACCCTCACCCGTTGATCGTCCACAGTCCGCTCGTACTTCGACCTGGTCCTACGCGGTCTTTTTCCCAACGTTAAAAGCCAAAAGTTTTCTTGCTCGGGTAGCTGAGTATTAATTATCTCATTCATTTGTTTATTTTTTTTAAAAATTCAATTGGAAAGCGGGTAACTCCCGCCCTCAGTTTCAGCCCTCTTCATAAAACAAAGGAATGTACTGTGGTGCAACTCCTCCAACGCCAATGGCAGTGGGAATTGGCGTGGACTTTTGAAGAAATTTATTGTGGGCTTTTTTTTAGATGAAGGAAATGGGAAAAATATCTGTTGCTCAATAAATCTCATTCTAGTAAAAGAACCTCATTTATCCGGATAAAAGCAGGAGGGGGCATTTACTTTTCATACTGTTGGGTGATGAGAAAAAATTTGACTTTGTGAAAAGGTTGTATGTCAAAACACGAATCACACCCCAGGATTGTTTGGATGCAGCAGCAATGATTTCAAAGATATGAGCAGGTCGGAACTGGCTCAGTTGGCATAGTTGTCATGACAACAGTGTTTTTAATTTTATTTATTTTCACCCTCCCCAACTATCCGCTGAACTGATTGTAACCAAAATCAGTAGGAAAGTATAAGGGTTCGTACCCTCCAAAATATAAAAAATTTACTTTAATTAATTCTTGAGGTTTTTGAGAGCAATTTCTTAAGAAAATAGTTTAATTTTTTTATAAATACGATACATGTTCACAATGTAATTTTCATCAAATATTGTAGTTGAATAGGCAAATCTTAAGCTGGAAGACCAACAGATGAGATATGAGAGATGCGAGCGAATTTTGTTTGCTAAAACAAGCCCGCGACCTTTGCAAGCGCATCGTCCAGTACTTGTTCTGTATAGATAGTACATCTATCGGAACGGAATCCTTGTTGCATGTAGGATAGGCGGTAAAATATGATGGAAAACGAGACTAGTTGGTTAGAAATGCTTGAGTTAGAGAAAATATTGGCGAGAGCTGAGAGAGGTGCGGACTGCTGGAGTTTCTGCAATCACTGTTTCACAATGATGGTCCGACGTGTGTGGGCATCTGTACCGCTGCCATTTATTGGGGTTAATTTGAGTTGAGCTTTCTCACTCCTTTCTGTCCATTTACCTCGATATCAATACGTGTATTTCTAGGTCAACGTAAAAAAGTCGATGTATTTATTCTACAGATTACATAAACACACAAATGTAACTTTTTTGTTTTTACTTCCTCAGCTATACCAAATATATAAGAGAAGTTATGTAATCGGTCAGAAATTCGATGTGGTGTTCATCGGAATTTCATATTTTCCAACCCCCTGATTCCAGAAATGGAAAAAAAAAAATCTGTTTGTGAGCACGTTAACTCCCAATAGAACAAATATGTCGACACGAAATTGTATATGTGTATCGAGAACCTCATGAGAACGACACCTTTATATGTATATCGAGAACCTCATGAGGACACCTTTATATGTGTATCGAGAACCTCATGAGGACGACACCTTTATATGTGTATCGAGAATCTCATGAGGACACCTTTAGGTATATGTGTATCGAGAACCTCATGAGGACGACACCTTTATATGTGTACCGAGAACCTCATTAGGACGACACCTTCAATTATGACTTGCCAAGAAACAGAAAAGAACATGAAATACCTACTATATTGAAGTCCTCTATCTTTAGGCAGTTCTGTTTAAATTCCACGTCAAATCAAAATAGACCCGAACCCGATCTTCTTCGAACTTAATGAAATTAATGTGTTCGTAGATATTATATAAAAAATAGTTCTCATGCAATATTTCATCCCTGTACCTGACGCGGTTTCTGAGACATGAAGCTATGTAAATCTTAACACATATAAAATTTCCTGTCGATGCATCATAACATAGATAGAGATTTGAGTTCTTGTCTCAACCCTCCCCCCCCTCCCCCACTTCCCGTTGGCCGATTTGTTTGAAAATCATTAGTTTTTATCGTTCATGAATGTCGTATCAGTACATTCAATACATCGACAGTTAGGTATTAGAGTTTTTGCATTAAACTCCTCCCAAATCCCCCTCCCCCCTTCTTCCCTTTAGCCGATTTGGCTGAAAATCCATAGGTGTCGTCCTATTAGCGTTTTTGATATCAATGTATATTTTGTGTCGGAAAACGTGAAATTCCGGTGAAAACTCAATATCGAATTTCTGACCGATTACGTAACTTCCCATATTGCTGGGGAAGTAATCAGATCCTATATATTAGTCCAAATAAAAAATAAATGTTTACTTGTAACGTTGCTTGTAAAATGTTTTAAGCCAAACGATATCTTCCAGTGCCATGGGGCTCAACCTCAATTTTAAATCAACCATCAATAAAAGGCACCCCCGACTGTATGAATATATAACAGATTTTAGCAATTTTTAAATTTACTTTTCATTGTAATTATTAACTAAGTAACTGAAGGAGAATAGATATACCGTATCCATTTAACTAAAGAAATACTGAAAGTTAGGTTTTAGGATTTTTCACGCCTCTAAAGAATTATGGTTTAACCGAAGGCCCCGAAATCCCTAATAATAACAATTCTTCTGAATAAAAAAAAAAAGGTATTATTCACTTTACCTTTTCATCAAGCAGTATAATATGTGGTGAGGGTTGAAGCTCTCTTGAAAAAAATATCTGGCTACGCCCTTGGATTTAGTGTGGTGGACAGTGAGAAGGCTGATCTCTTCTTTTTATCACCTCTTGATTCAAAATGTGCACATTGGCTTATTTGTTCTTTAAAAAAGTTCTTTGTTAAAATAAAATCTGTGTTTATGCTGTTTGTCATACACTTGTGTATTCCGGGATCGGGCATCTCCTCTTCTCAGCTTCTCCTTTATTTACTCTGATTTTTTTTAAAAAGAAATTAAAGGAAGAAAAAATAAGCGGGATTTGAGGGAATGGATCCGGGATGGTGGAGGGGAGTCATGCTGCAGAGAACATGTGCTCCGGATCTCTTAGCATGGGTCCTTTGAAGTTTTATAAATAGGTACGCTACAGTACACTTCAGTGGACTCGACTGCCTGCTACGGACCTCTCCTTACCAACAATATATTCTATATTTACTAGTATCTTCACCCAGGATTGCTTTGGAGTGTTTGTGATAACAATGTTGCATTTTATATTTTACTACCAAGATGCTGGATAATATCGTTAAATTAGTCGATATCAATAATCAGTATTTTTTTTAATCCATCAAGAGCATTATTTTTTTAATAAACTATTTTGGCTGCCTTAAAATTTTTCTATCTGGTCCGCATCTAAGAACGTTTGCCCAACCCCGGTTTAGTTGATCCTAACGGCATCAGTGGAATACACCTTTAGATCAGATTTCTTCGATTTTCTGCAATAGTGATAATACAACGGAGTAGCCTTTGTTCTTGCAATAATTTCATTGTTCATTCTTTTCCATTTGTGGGTTATGATTAGTTCCTCTTGGCAGATACAATAAAGCCCATGGTTCCCTCTGCCGCTCACAGCACACAGTGCAAGTGGGCTCCGCTGAGAACCTCCTGGCAGGCAGTTCGCCCCTCCTATTGTCTTCAGGCCGTCCCTCCCTCCTGTTTATCTACCATCGTTCGTTTCTTCTCCGTCCATTGTTCCCTTCCCCGCTTTAGCCCCGAGAAAGAAACAAATAAAAATCTTTAACCAACCACCTAAAGGTTGAATAACTTCTGTTTTTGTTTGTTTTTTCAGTTGTTTTCTAATCATTATCTCTGATTATTATTTGCCGTCCACAATTTGCCTTCTCTTCTTGTGGTAGTTGAGTAAATTCAGGTGATAAACAAACTGATTTTATTACTTTTTGATCTCTCTCCAAATCCAATCGATCGTTTGGGCTGAAAAACAATGGTGCCTTCTGAATCCTTATATTGAAATATGAGCCGATACATGTTTTACGTCAACAGTTATTAGGAATTTTGAATTATGCCCTCTTCCCCCCCCCCCCCCCCCCCCCCCCTAATTTCCTCGTTCTCACTGGCCGATTTGACTAAAATTAATTATGGGGGTTTGGAGCCACATTTAGTATTTCGTCTCGATAGATACATTCATTCCATCGAGAGTTATCGTGTTCACAGATACACTCACCGATAGAACTTTTTTTTTTTTTTTGGAATCAGGGGCTCGGAAAACATGAAATTATGTTGAAAACTCAGCATACGATTTCTGACGATTACGATATTTACGAATAGAATTTCTTGTCTCTGTGTGTGACTGAACACTTTAGAATGTATGTATCGACATGAAATTTTTTTTTGTATCCAGAACTTCATAAGGATGACATCTATTGATTTTCAGCCGAATTGACCAAAGGGATGGTGGAATAAGAGGGGCCTAACAAAAAAAAAAAAAAAAAAAAAAAAAAAAGGAGGGGGGAACAGAGGAGTCAGTTGTACTAAAAAATCCTAATAACTGTTTTTGATCAGAGGGAGAGTGAAAACTTAGTTGATTAATTCAAACTGGGGAAGTACATTGCCGGTGATGTATTTTTAATATAAATGTTAATGGGCTCCCGGAAATGAGGTGTCTATTGTGGGTTTAGTTGTTACAGATTCATGCAATTGGTAACGTTGAGTGAGTGAGCCTTGACTCTTACATCACTAAAACATCTCCAATAAACTAAACTTTCATTAATACCAGTTTTCTTTAGTCAGTTAGTTGCAGCAAGAGTCTCCTTACTAAAAATGTTATATGCACTTACTATAAGATATTTTAAAGCCACCTTATCTAGTCAGTACTATTGCATATGTTTAAATCCGGAAACAAGTTTCTTGCAATCGAATATGCATAGATATGCTGTTTCTGTTGGTGAAAAGGTTGCATGAATAATCTGAACAACACTCCCCTTCTTATAATCCACGTTCGGTATAACGTTGCGAATATCACTATAAGGATATTTGAGCAAATAAGATACACTCTTTTCCAACTCGTATTTTTCAATTTGAAGAATTTTTATTTTCATTTCACTTGATATTGAAATGTATAAGATAAACGCAAGTAAGTGTCTTGTTTACGATGATTTCGAGCCCGTTTTTCGCGACTGCAAGATTTTCAATGCATATTTCAAATGGTCAGGTATTATTGGTGCAGAATAAGACATTTAATTGCTCAAATTTTACGCTGCGCTTTCATAGAATGAGACTTCCATTGCGGTTCAAACATGGTTAATAATAATTATGACCGCGTTCTTCAACTTGGAAGTTGCTTCATCTTTGCCCGGAAGGGAGAAATAAGAGTGGGGTTGCTGCACCTACTACCCTGTACTGAGGTACGCTGTTGAAGTATGCTACCGTGTGTGCGCACCGCTGTACCGGTCCTACGTCAAGACCAATGGAGGTAGGTAATGTGACAGTCACACACTATGAGACTTTTCCACGTCACTATTGTCTGAAATAACAGTGAAGAATGGTATGACAGACTGTGTGAGATCTATTTGGATGAGAGGAGAGCATTGCTTTACGTTCCTACACCATGTTCTTGCTAACCTTTATCACCCCCAGCCCTGGCGTCTTTCCCGATCTGTCCAACATCTGGGTCAGTAGCTTCAGACACATTCCCCATCACACTTATGTATACCAAAGTTATTATATCTTGTTATTCGTCCTTCATTCTCTAATATTAGATTTCTATAAAAGCGCTATTATTAGTCAAATGGAAAAAGGTTTAGAACGTAAGTGATCCAAATGGATACAATATGTTTTGGGGTAAGAGGTGTATTATGTGACTGCCATCACCAAAAATATTTGGCTTTCACTTACGCGGGGGGTAAGTTCTCACTTATCTCAACAAGATTTTTTTTCTCGTAAATCTATTCATTTAGAAAAGGTTGTGCAAAAAGCCTCATTCATACGGATAAGGTCGGAAAAAATAAATGTAGTCTTGGATCTAGCTAGTCTCTAGCTCCCACACAAAAATCCGAAGCCGCATGAAACTCGGAAAGTATTTTTGTCTTATTGTTAGTGGCAGCTATGAACAAAGCACAGTGACCTGTTCCAGATTTAATTTTTTTTATCGCTTGGCCTCAAAATAACTGCTTTTGGGAAAAACAACATATTTTACTGCATAGTCGAACACGATAGATATATTTGAATCGAAACAATTTGAAAAAAATAGTGTATATAACAAAGATGACTCGGAAAACTAAGTTTCGTTTTTTTCTGATAAACCGGGCTTAGGGAAAATCAAGGATCTTCCGAAAAGAAAACAGTGAACTGAACGGCGTATTTTCAACGCAGCTGGTTGAGTGGACCTCGGTGGTGGGGTGGATAGCCTTTCTGCTATCAACTTTTAGTTCGGCCGTCCGAATCCCATCGCCATCATTATAAGTTAGAATTTAATATTTCTCCCGACTACGGATTGTCGTTTGGAACAGGATGGCAACTCACCGCAATTAACCAAAGCAGTTAAAGTGACGAAAAATGTAAACTCTGAAATTGGCCTACAAAACCTATTAACATATTGAGCAATACAAGTGTATCATTTTTAAGAATTGTCTCGAGATTCAGGTAAGGGGCTTGTCATCATCTGCTATCTTAATACTTTTTCGGTACCTATTGTTCTCTATTAGACAGGACTCCATGGCCTCAGCTCCACAAGGAAGGAAGCCTCTCAAGTGTTTCCGTTTCCTTCCTTTTCTGTAACCCCTTCGAAAGTCCTCGACGCCTCAGGAAGTTCAACCTGATTTAAAACTTTTCCATGTTGCTTCAGGGCGCAAAATGCCTTAGTTTTGTGAGACATTTATTTCTCTTAATTCGCACACATATAAGTGTGTCCGGCAACTGAAAAGTTACCTATGAGATTTTAGAGCTCTTATTACATTTACGGAATATCGTTTGAAAATTTTGACAATCTCTAAAAGATAAGAAAATGGTTGAGTAGGAATTAACTTGTGTTTCGTCTCTTTTTTGCAGTGATTCCTAGACAGCTGTCACTTCTTAAAATGAGCGACTACACATCCTAGCATCTACTTTAACCTTTTTTTTAATCCCATGCAGGAAATGAGAGTTGTTGTCTGAGATTCTGCTGATAGGGAGCGGTATTGATGTTTTCTCCGTCCATATCCTCGCTATTTCCGTTGGGCTCCGTGAAGGCCTTCTAACTTTTGGCCGCCTGCCTACTCATTTAGAAGAGTGATGAACCCCCTTCTCAACTAATTGGTCACTCACTCATCTTTGTTTACCTTCCTTCCTTCTTACACTTCGAGAGGTTTTGAGAGACCATCTCTGAACAGTGACGTAGGCAGTAGAAGGGAATGAGGCTTTGATGACGTTGTTCTGAGAAAGGGACGAAAAAAGTCTCTTCTGAATAGGTAGTAATAAATAATATTATATCGAAATAAATATTAAAATTATAAAAGGTCTTTCAGTTGGGACATCTTTCAAGTAGTTGATAGTAAGCATCTTTGGATATCACTATGAGGATTCACAGTGAGGTTTACTCCAGTTGAAGTTTTTGTTGTACAGAAAATCTGCAGACTTTGTCCTCGAACACTGAATATTAAAGTAGGTACCTACCCCAATATGTTGAGTAGAAAAATATGTTTTGATTTATATATAATACATGAAATATATACTCCAAAATGTACTTCAAATATTCAGATCGATACAGTTGCAGATATCATCGAGAAAATGATCTGATGAAAAATAAATTTCTGTACGAAAAATTTCAAAATAATGTTGAAATTGTGAGAAAATGATGAATCATTCATCAGAGATTACATTATTTCCTTATGCCTACCTACCCATGGGACAGTAGAGATCCATAAAGTTGGTGTGTAGGCTGTTGGTTTGTTGGTGGGGGCAGAAGGGTTGAGAAACTTACTGAGAGCCCACTTTCCCCTGGGTTGGGACGGGGCCTCAAAGTGAAAAACAGCGGTCTTACATAAGTAGGATACTGGTGGCAACTCGGTTATGGAACCAGTTCAAGGACACTCTCCTCACGGTACAGGCTCTTCTCGCTTTACCAGTGGGGGCGCTCCACCTCACAGCGGAGAGCTGAGGAAGCGTGCATATACTCATCTTCCTTGATAAATCAGTCGTCAAATAAAGGCAGCGCTCCTCGTTTTTTTATTTTAGAATCAGTAACGCTCGATATGCCACTTAAAAGGAATGTTTTCTCAATATTAACAAAAAATTATTTTTATTAGAAAAATAGTTTGGCATTTTTTTTTTTACATTCCTGGCTATACGTAGAATAGGGGAAATTATGGAACCGATCAGAAATTTCATGTTGACATCGGTGGTTCACGGAAGACTTTAAAAAAAAATAGAAACAGGTAAGATTACAAATTTAAAATACAACGATAAATGACAAATATTCCACTATTCATACATTTTTTATCATAAATCATTTAATTTTATTTATAAAACTCAATTTAACAAACTATTTTTTCAACTTGACAAACCATGATATTATAGAATTAACAAAAACTTTTGTAGCTATGTTTTGAAATTTGTTGAAATTAATTAATGTTTTTTTTTTTTTTTTTGCACTACTTAACCTGGTTCCATATCCTTACTCGTATTGCAAAGCAATATCCAAACAGACACTCGCTGTGTTCCCAGAAATTCCAGGACGCTCCTCAATAGTTGTCCCTCATTATGTTGGCTTGTCCTACCCGTATGGGAGGAGCCGTCGGTACTCATCATGTAAACATTCGTCTGTGTATTTAACTGAAAGCTTTTTGAACTAAGTGGACTCAGGACACGTGGACCCGCCACTCTTTCGACATTCCTCTCCAATGAAATAAGTCTGAAGCACGTTTAGGTACATTCATACTAATTAAGCAACATTCGTTTTTAAACATTGATACAATTTTTTCTATAATTCACATATATTTTCAAAGCCATAATTTCCTTAAAAAATTTAGTGTTTAGACGTTCTATGCTATGGCGGCAGTCAGTAAAATGTACATAATGACTACTGGGGTTGAGAGAATTGGAAATGCATGAGAAACTTTACATAAGGGATTATTAGATATTGTGTTCTGGTTTGAAACTAGAAGACGAAATCCAATTATCCATAAAATATAATTTCTTTCAAAGGTCCACTTGTATACTATTACCTTCATATATTTATAACCACATTTCTCCTCTCCACCTCCCAAACAATTAGTAGTTAGTGCATGGCGGTATCCCTGAATTGAGGTGCTCTGTGGATTACAAGGTGGCTAGATAGGAGTGTTGGCTCACGTTTATCGAGAGCTGGACTCCATTCCCTTCAGATTTATATATAGGATGATCCTGGCTATGTTACCTCGCTCAAGGGCCCCTCCTACATCCAACTAATCACCTGGAATCTATTATAAATAACTTTGGTGCGCCATTCTCTATCCTAAACCTCTGTATTCTTGTTATTTTTCATGAATTGTACTCCTTTTTGGTACGCGAGGGTCCGTTAGAGTTTGAATAAGTTCTTTTATGGTGGTTTCCATTAGCTTGTTCGTAAAACAATACATGCCAATATTTGTTCGTAAAACAATACATGCCAATATTTGTTCGTAAAACAATACATGCCAATATTTGTTCGTAAAACAATACATGCCAATATTTGTTCGTAAAACAATACATGCCAATATTTGTTCGTAAAACAATACATGCCAATATTTCTATTGCCTCATTTTAAAGAGGTAAAGGAGCATTAGGGATAAGGATCAACCCCCCTGAATAGATATTCAAAAAACTTTATATTTCGGCCTTTTAACACATTATTTGAACCGTTTGTGTTTTTTTAAATCTCAATTCATATTTAAGTTAATATGTGATATGGTCATTACAAGACTTTTTATACCACTTTTGCACATATCCTTCTCCCTCCTCCCCCCTGGGTTTATGAAAGCAATGAGTTGGCGTCAGCAGTATTTTTTTGTTTCATTGTACAGCGTGATCCTGACAGTGACATTCTTATAACCAGTAATGCCAAAATGAAATAATTTTTAGAAGGGGAAGGGGCAGAGAGTGTGATCTGTAAGCGTGGTTGGTATAAGAAAGTCCTGTAATGGCCCCATCAGATATATTGTGATGTACACTACGGAACATTTTTTTAATGAATATTTTAATGAAAAGAGGTAATTTTTTTTATTATAATCTAATATCATATATATATTAGATATATATCAAGGTGTTTAAAAAAACAAAACAAGAAAACATATAAAAAACAGCTGTGAAATAGTGTTAAAATGTAATGAAGTCGTGAGCTAGCTCTTAAACGGTGCAATGTGGTTTGATATGTTTTAAATAAAATGAAGTTGAACAATTAGGTGAAAGTTGACTGGGATGGAATTAAAGTGTGAAGAGTTGACGGGGTCTGGTTTTTGTGGTAGAGGCGTCGAGAAGGTACAATTAATAATATATATTTTTCAATATGCCCAAATAAAAAAAAGAAATAGTTTTTTAAGTATTAATTTAATGTTTTTGTGCCATTGTAAATTTTTGTTTTGTTTGTTCAAATAAGTTTTTTTTAAATTTAAATATGTAAATATAGATAATAACCCAAATATTTGTCCTCTTCAAATTCTATCCTATTCATCTTCCCTGTTGTCCCAGTAGTATCATTTAAAAAACCTTTGGATTAGAAATTAATATTATTTAAAATTATTAAAAATTGGTATCTCTTTGTGAATCCAAGTGTAAAGTTTGTTTAATTGAATTTTTTTCGTTGTATACGTGTACTTTCTTAAAAATTGCACGTCTTAAATTATTGATAATATTTTTTGTAGGGCAATTTTCGGCAAACTACTGTAGAAATCAAAATTTAAATAAACAAAAGAGATCAAATTTCTACAGGAAATGTGGTAGCAAACAAGTTTTTATCACATTTTTGGCATATCCCTTGTGTGGACGATTTTCGCCACAAAGCCCCATCATATTTTGGCAAAACCTTGATGGGAGAATTTTTTTATATTAATTAAAGTAGGGAAATAGGTTGAAAAAGATGAAAAGGATAGAATAGAGACAAATAAGGGTTACATTTAATTTTGAGAAATAATATTTTTTGCCAACTTCAAAAGAAGGTTACTATTTTATATAACATTGTTTTTGTTTAGTAATTATATATTTAGTAAAGTAAGAAAATGCCAATTACCAGAGGAGAGGCGAAGAGATTGGAGGAGGAAAGTAGAGAGGAAGGGTCGAGTTCGGATATGGAAGTATCGGAAGATACAGGAAGGGAGACTCCAGCCGCAATGGAGTCCACGGAGGGTACAGGTGAGGAGAAATCAGATAAGCTAGATAGATTTATGGAATTCATAACCCAGAAATTTACAAATCTAGAGACAAATTTAAGAGGGGATATGAATCAAAAAATGGAAGAGCAAAGTAATAAATTAGGAAATTTTGTAACAAAGTTAACTGGGGATATGGGAAATTTAAGGGGGGATATTGGAAATATCAATCAAAAAATAGAAGAACAGGGAAAAGAATTAAGGGGGGATATTGGAAATATCAATCAAAAAATAGAAGAACAGGGTAGAAATTTAAGGGGGGATATGAATCAAAAAATGGAAGAGCAAAGTAATAAATTAGGAAAAATAGAGACAAATTTAAAAAGGGAAATGGGGGACAAATTAGGAAAATTAGAGACAAATTTAAGAGGCGACATTAAAAATTTAGAAGTTAAATTAAATAAAAAGGTGGACAATTTGATGAACCAATTAGAGAAAATTCAAATAGAAAATGAAAAAGTTGAAAGTAGGATAAATAAAGCAGGAGAAAACTTAGAAAAGCACTTTATTCAAAAAATTAACACGTTGGATGAAGGGAATTCTGAAGTAGAAAAAGAGGTTCTTATTATTGACAGTCAGTCACAAGTTGATGAGGTAGAAGGAACAGAGAATAACAGTGGGGAGGAACAGACCCAAATTTTAGAGAAAGAGGTGGAGGAAGAGAGTCAAAATGTAGAAAAATTAGTATTAAGTGAAATTCAAGAAAATAGGATGAATGTTGATGTGGATGGACAGAGTGAAAGGAACATTTGGATGTTATTAGACAAAACAAACGAACAGACTGAGGACAACAAACAAAAGACAAATTTTAAATTTAAGGAAAATATAGTTAAAACTTACAGACAAACTGGAAACAGAAAGGAGGTTAATAAAAGACATAAGAACAATTTTAAAAAAGGAGTAAGAGAATTTAAACAGGTATTAAGGACAAAATTAACACTGAACAAATATTTAGAAAAGGGGGAGGGGATTTTTAAAGACATAATTCGCCGGGGCATCCGGAAAAAGATAAAATTAAATTTGGGCTTTGCAATATAATTGCATTAGCCACTTTTTATAGTGAACCTATTTTTTTTTTGCAACTCGGATGAGTTTGAGGAAATGACTGACAGACTAACATGACAGAATTAGGATTAATTTAAAATATGACGAAGTGACATTGGACTAATATAATAGTATGAATGATACATTTATTTTTGGATGAGAGAATTTTGGTATATGAAGAGTATGGATGAATTTTGGTATAGTTCTGCGTTTAAATTAATTAGGATTTAAATTAATTAGGATTTACATTTTTTTTAGGATTAGATTAGATGTTAGGATCAGTATAAAATTAATCTAAGATTATATTTAGGGATTAGTCATCCAAATTTAACATATACAAATTATTTATTTGAGACTTACATGTTAATAATGATATTATTGAAAATTAAAACATATACATACAGCTGATTTTGAACGAACATAATATGGAAGAAGATCGATTTTTTTTTATTATATTTTTTTTTAGAAAATTGTTAGAAAGATTATCAGCAGGCTGAGAGATGCCTAGATCTCTTTGGAGACATGACGAACTTCCTGAGGCCGAGTCAAGGGGACAGATTTTCTGTTTCGGAACTGTTCAGCTAGGATACCGGACGTGACTAAATCATAATAATATTATAAATTAGAAAGACGAACGAAACTGTATAGAAGCCTTGGAAGAATAATATATTATATAAATTGTATGTATGCATAGGTTATTAAGTTTTTGTTATTATAAATTCTATTATTTAGGCAAGTTCATTTATTATTTGAGTAACATGTTTTTTCTACGTAAATTTGTTTAATAGAGAGAGTAGATGAGAATGGGAAGAGTTGTAGGAGCAAATTATATAACTTTAGGAATAGGAACAAACAAAGGGTAATATTAATTAGAGAAGTTTTGAATTAATTGCTGATGACATTCTTTTAGACGTCGGGATTATATAGATTTGTTTTGGGAGAAATTATTTTTTTTAATCCTAGTAAGAGCTAGTGATTAATTGGAGATTTATATTTTTTTTTGATCTGCGAGAGATGATTTTTTTGTATCGACTAGAAAGAACTAGCGATATATATAGGAGATTTATGATGTAGTGTTGGTTGCCTACCTGAGATAGGAGGAACCGTATTTTTGCTACGTCAACGATGAAGTTATTATTATTAGGGAGTTATTAGTAGAGAAGGAAGTTGAAGTAAAAATATATGTGAGATACATTTTTTTTTAGTTAGGAAGTATGAAGGACGTCTCAAAGAATTTAATACCTCAAAAGACAAGTACTATATATATATTAAATAAATTAAATTTGTATTCCTTATTACCCGGCGTGAGGCCTAATTTTGATTGTTTAGTAATATTTTGGAAGTGTGATGAAGTAAAACCGAAGGATTTATTTAATTTTTATTTCAAGTAAATTTTTTATATACAATCTTTTTATATAATTATTTTGAATACATACAATTGTATATTGATGGTAAAGGCGGAAAGTAAAATTAATTGGCAATTTCTTAAATCTATATGCAACTTGATTATTTCCAAACTTGATTTCATGACTATGACTGATCCTGTAAATATGTAAAAATTTAGTATTATGTTATTTTTTTTTATGTTCAATTAGTTCAAATTTTTATAAATTTAAGTTAACATTTTCTTTAGGTTAAGGATTAATTGTAAATTTTTAGATTAATATTTGTTTTTGTTTATTAGAAATTAGGTATGTATATATATATAAGTTTAATAATTGTAAATAGTTATAAAAATATAAAAAATGGGCATATATGTATAAAAAGAGCGTCGAATTGGGCATATAAAAAATAAAAATAAATCAGTGAGTGTAAGAGAGAGAGACTTCGATACATCGTTGAGCAATGAGTTGAAGACACCAAGGAGCCAGCCAACATGTGCGTTTGAGGAGGAAGCTAATCTACCTGTGTATTCGAGGAAGACGTTAATCCATCTGTGTATTGAAGGAGGAAGCTTATCATGTGGATTCGAGGAAGAAGCTAAATCAACCTGTGTATTGGAAGAAATTAAATCTGAAAGAACTTATATAAAAAAAAAAAAAAAAAAAAAAAATTTTGTGAACAAACATTTTTTTTTAAAAAGAAGGAAAAGGCAAATGTGATGTACACTACGGAACATTTTTTTAATGAATATTTTAATGAAAAGAGGTAATTTTTTTTATTATAATCTAATATCATATATATATTAGATATATATCAAGGTGTTTAAAAAAACAAAACAAGAAAACATATAAAAAACAGCTGTGAAATAGTGTTAAAATGTAATGAAGTCGTGAGCTAGCTCTTAAACGGTGCAATGTGGTTTGATATGTTTTAAATAAAATGAAGTTGAACAATTAGGTGAAAGTTGACTGGGATGGAATTAAAGTGTGAAGAGTTGACGGGGTCTGGTTTTTGTGGTAGAGGCGTCGAGAAGGTACAATTAATAATATATATTTTTCAATATGCCCAAATAAAAAAAGAAATAGTTTTTTAAGTATTAATTTAATGTTTTTGTGCCATTGTAAATTTTTGTTTTGTTTGTTCAAATAAGTTTTTTTTAAATTTAAATATGTAAATATAGATAATAACCCAAATATTTGTCCTCTTCAAATTCTATCCTATTCATCTTCCCTGTTGTCCCAGTAGTATCATTTAAAAAACCTTTGGATTAGAAATTAATATTATTTAAAATTATTAAAAATTGGTATCTCTTTGTGAATCCAAGTGTAAAGTTTGTTTAATTGAATTTTTTTCGTTGTATACGTGTACTTTCTTAAAAATTGCACGTCTTAAATTATTGATAATATTTTTTGTAGGGCAATTTTCGGCAAACTACTGTAGAAATCAAAATTTAAATAAACAAAAGAGATCAAATTTCTACAGGAAATGTGGTAGCAAACAAGTTTTTATCACAATATACAGGGCGCCGGTAGCTCAGTGGTATGCGTGCTTGACTTCTGAGCTCAAGAGCGTGGGTTCGTAACCCGACCGAGGCCCTTAGTTTATTTTATCTGGGAGGTAAAATAAACTTAAGCACGCCGTCCTTCGGATGGGACGTTAAGCGATGTTCCCGAGCCTGTACGATGTCAGGTACTCGTTAAAGGCCCCTGGTGAATAAAAAATTTAGGGTAGGCAAAATTTAGGACTCCCAGAGTAGAGTCGGGCTCATGTCCACCAGAGTGACGAAAGAGCGCTCTGGTAGTAGGCGATATGACCTCGTAGTTAAAGCCCGGGCATGAGTCATAAACCCTAACCCCCCCCCCCCCTTTGAAATTTTTCGTACAGAAATTTGTTTTTCATGTACCTACTACGTTTTCATGGGTTGTTGAAAATGTTTTGAAAAGTCATGAAAACACTTGTTTCAAAACATTTTGAGTTCAAGGTCGATAAGGCTTTTTCTGAGGTATGATCCAATTATTTTTCCAAGAAATTCAATATTTAAAATGTGGCTGCGCAGTACTGATAAGTGCAGTTCTAAAAATCACCACCAGAGTAAGAAGTTGTGTTAAATATCGATTACTTATAAAACATCGATATGTACCGAATACCAAATTCATAGAAATATTTTTCCATTGCCAGTCTTCTGTGAAGAACAACACGACTAGCGTTGATTTTTATTATGGTTATCATAGCTACCTGAAACGCCATAACCAGTAGCAACAATGGGATAGGGCTGCATTGCTCCAAATTTATTACACACTTATTATTTCAATTATAATTCAGTTTAATTTTTTTTAAATCTGATGCAAATAAAACAAACACAACATAAACTTGAATTTACAGCAATGTGGGAATAATGGAAAACAACCTTTTGTATTTGTAACCTTTCCAATTTAAATAGTTTTTAGTGTCGACAAAAATAAAATAACTCGTGTAACCGGGAGGAGTGGGGGTGACACCCCCGGATCCCACTTCTGACACCAGGGAGAGAGAGAGAGTGAGAGAGGCCCGGGGATTTAACTTCTCTAGTTGTTACATTATTTAGAGCAATAAATAGTTCTGTGTTTAATTAGAGTTGTGTTTATTTATTGTCACCCCCACTCCTCCCGGGTACACTCGATAATATCGATATATCGACATGACATTTGTAAACCTCGATTAAGGTTTTTTGTTTGGTGACAGCTATCATTTTGAAAATGTGTTGAAAATTTGTTTCAAAACAGTCATGAAAACGCGCCATTTTGAAAATATTTTCAATAACCCATGAAAACTAAGTAACTGTTTGAGGCGCTATAACTTTTGTCGTAGGTATTGATCCTATCTCAAATCTGAGGACTTATTAGCTTATATTAGAATTGGAAATTTTATAAGGAACATTTTTGGTAAGAATCAATTTTTCGATAGGCATTGCCGAAAATCCTTATTTTCGGATCAACCAAGGAAACGTCTAAAAATATGTGTTTCAAAACTACATTTCAGGACGGTTATCGGTTTCCTCGACAGCCGTTTTCTCAACTGGACGACTGGCGAAAAATATTATTTCATATAAAATATGTATTTTACTTTTTTCTACAATTATTACCTGATAAGATTTTTATGTCATAAACATAGGCGGTATCTTGTAGAATCTTCAACATGCCATCTATTCCAATAAAAGTCATTTCAGCCCAGGCAGTCTTGTACAGAATTTTCAAGAGTTCAATCTGTGTTGGGCATCCAAGAACGGCTGAAAGACGAGTATGACCCTGACTCAGCTAATGCCCGGCCAATTGGGCAACTATATTTAACTATACTTCCCTGGTTAGTATTGTTCTCAAGACGGAAGACTGGTGCCTGGCCAGCCCTTGGCCGTGAACCCTCCCTCCTACAGCCTCCAATTTTCCTCCTCTGCTAACCTGTTATCTGATCTCCTGTTATATGCTAACCTGTTATTCTTTTATATCTGTTACAGGTTGTTAAATCAGGTGAATTAACCTCACGTTATTCTTCTTGTGGTCTCTCTAATGATTAGTTTAATTTGTTCTTTTTTTTGGAAACCTCATATGCAGAGTTCTAAATTAGGACTTGAAAAATAATGTCTTGTAGACCCATAATGGTTTTTAGGAATATTTGTTAATTCCATGGACAGTCTTACATTTTTTCTTTATTTTTATTAACGGTTTCACAATGTCTCTGCATAATATGTTAAGTAACGATAAGTAGGAAAGTCGGAAGCTTCCCCTCCCCTCCCATACCCCAACGTTGTTGACTGCCTATCCTCCCACCCCGCCTTAACACTCTACCCCCTCCTTTTTGCTTATAATCTCATATAATTAGCAGAAAAATATATAGTTAGTGACTATTTATTATAGCTAGTTTAAAATAGCTTAATTTCATTATTATATGTATTTACGAAAATTATTAATTACTGGGTTAGTAACGTTATTTCCCCGGTTAATAACTTTATGTAAGATGATTTCAGGAATAAGCTGAAATTGTCAACGATCTTGAGGCCCGTGGTGTGTCAATTGCCCATCGCCTCGGCATAAATAACAATTTCGGGTGCACGTGGCCAATTTCGGATAATTCTAAAGACATGGAATTATCTAACGAAAGTTGACATTTCTATTTATGCGTAAGGGGGCGGATAGAGACCACTTCTACTGCCTCAAAACCATTGAAAATGTAATCTTATTTCTTAAATTAACTAACTTGAGGTTACCTAGGGACAAATAAGGTTACTAATCTGATTATTAATCTACCTATATGTTGGGTGAGTCGTGTCAAAAAAAAACTAAACCTCCAAAACAGATTTTCTTTCACATCCAAAACAGATATATTCATTACCATCTTCCTTGTTTCAATCCAATTCAACTGATACTACAAACACGAACAATGGCGGTCAATCGTCTTGGCGAGATAAGTCTAGAAAGACAACGTCTTATTATAGCATTTATTTTCTTATTTTTCCTTTCTTGGAAGTTACACCCTTCCTTATATAAAAAAAACGATTCCAATAATATCACACATGCACATGCGGTTTTGTCAGACAGCGCCTTCAGCCCTGAAGAAAACCTGTTTTTCTCCTTTGCTCCTTTCACATTCGATGATTCGGAAAAGAATCCCATCACGACCTTCCTTGTCCGAATACAAATCCTTTGACTTGCGGTCAACCCTCTTCGCAAGATAAGCCCAGAAAGATAACACCTATAAACTTTTTTCCGTAAGAAATAATAGTTAAGAGGTGTATAGTTAAGGGATGGACGATAGTCGATAGTTGGCCACTATCGTTAGTCTGATTCCATCGATGGAAAACTATCGATAGTACCGATAATTCAGTAAGTTGCTGCTTTTCATACAAAATACTTTCCAATTCCAGTATTATATTATAATATGATTATTTTATATTTATTTTTTTATGTACATCTCCCTAATTTAAATTATTCTATGTTATGGAGGATGAAAGGGGAATAAAAATATCAATCGAATAAGTAATTTTTCTTTCAAATTGAACTTTTATTTTATAGAAATAACATTTTTTGTTGAAAATAATCAAAACTTTGCACCTAGTTTTTAGCACTTTTCCCATCATCCTGTTTGATGAAAAACTATTACACGTCCTATTTTGGCGGCATACTGAAATGAACACTTTACGCTTCACATTTCCAAATTCCAAGTCCAACACACTAACTCGAACTGAGAAATAGAGTTAAATAGAAAGGAAACTGGAAAGAAGACAAAAATAAGGGGAAGGAGTTTCTTGAAAGAAGGTCCGTCATAGAACCATAATAGACTTATCTTTCCGCTTTAACCCTCTATAGTAGGAACTGGATTGGTTTTGTGTTCACAAGTGGCAAGCGTTCATTCAAAATATTCATATATTTCTATGAAAACAATCGGTTCCCGAGCAAAGTTGATTGAAATGGATTTTGAAAAGTTACGCGTTTTTTAAAAATATATAGAACATTTCGATAAACTTCATTTTTTAATTTTATTCTTTTTTATATATCTTATTTTATTTTTATTTATTAATAAAGGAAAATAAGCATTTTTATTTATTTGTTTTTTATTCGAAGCGTACTTATCCGTAAAAATAATATCGATAGTCATGAGATATCGATATTACTATCGAGTATATGTCCACCAGACTGACAAAAGAGCGTTCTAGTAGTGGGCGATATGACCTCTAAGTTAAACGCCCGGGCATAAGTCACAATAACTAACTAACTATATGTTCACAAGAAACTGATCTAATTATGATCAAAACGAATATTAAACAAACTAATTTTTTTAAATATTATCTGTTCCCCATGACAGATTTGGTTGAAATGTGATTTAGGTAATTTGACATGATTTAGGTAATTTGCTTTCAGGAAAAATAAGTAAATAAAATAGAAAGATAAAAACATCGATTAGGGCCAATACAAGACTTTCCTACACCAACCACTTTTTTACAAACCCTCCTCACCTTCCCCTTCCCCATTAGTTTTTCTCACATTTCAAAGAAGCAGTAAGGGGTATGGGAAAGTGTTAGCAATAGCAGTTTTCTTCGTTTCATCGTACAGTGTAATTCTGAGAATGACTTTCTTATGCCCATTAATGCCAGTATGAAATGAAGGAGAATAGAATTTGAGAAGGGGGAAATGTAAGATAAGAAAAAAAAAGGGGGGGGTTCTCTGTAAAAAAATGGTTGGTATAGAAGTTGCGGTGTTGGTACAATCAATTTTTTTTTATATTTATGCGTATATTTGACAAGAGAAGTATTCTAACTTGAGAAATGCATATTATGGAGACTCGTAATTAAATAAATTGAAATTCTTTTTTGAAATATTGTTTATTCCACAAAAAAAAATGTATAAATAAACTACCGGTTTCGGCATTACACCATAAACTGTTATGGCATAAGTTATAACCATAACTTATAACAAGTTTATACCTAAACCTAAAGATGGTGTAATGCCGAAACCGGTAGTTTATGTATATTTTGTTTTGTGGAATAGACAATATTTTAAAGAATAATTTTTTTTTATTCTTTTATTACTAGTTTCTATAATACTTCCGCGTTTCTCAACTTAGAATTAGAAGATATGTTCGAAATATCTTTATTGATTTCATTTAGTTAGAAGAAACGACGACCATTAATAAGAGTTTCTGTCGGTGGACGATTAATGATGACATTTTCCAACCCGAAATATACAGTAATCAGAAGGAAATTGTCAAGGAGTCAAGTATATATGAAACGATCAAAGAAATATAACAGGGAGCAGACTTGGCAGAAGAATAACCAGATGTAGGAGAGCATAATACAAGAAAAAGGATAAACTAACGCCGCCATCCATGTGAGTCGAAGAGGCGGGACCTGCACTGAAATAGGTCAAAATGTAGGTGAAGGTTCATCCTTTTTGTTGAAGTGGCAAACGTTATGTGTGGAAATAGCCTAACCAACGAGGGAGGGGGAACAAACACAACAGGGTAATAATGAACGTTCCCTCTGTTATGTGTTCAGGTTTGTGAAATATCTACATTAACAATAACCTGACTGTTTTACATAAAATATCTGCTAAACGAGTTGCTCCTTAAACATAATAAATACTCGTATATAACTCACAACAAAGTACGAAATTTACAAGTAAAGCAAATGTTAATTTGTTGTTAAGTTATCAATTTTTATGATCCAGCTATATAGGACATTAGCCTTGAGCCAATAAGGATACTTCAACACTGAATGTTTCCACATTTCAATTTTGATAGAAATAACGCAAGTTTTCAAATATCTATTTCTACAGTATAGCATCTCAGTTTCTCAACAATCCATTGTATGTTAGTTATTACGACTCATGCTCGGACTTTAACCACAAGGTCATATCGCCTACTACCAGAGCGCTCTTTCGTCATTCTGGTGGACAAAAGCCCCAATCTACTATATGAGTCATAAATTTTGCCTACCCTAAATTTTTATTCACCTAGGGTAGGGGTCTTTATCGAATACCTGACATCGTATAGGCTCGGGACCATCGCTTAACGTCCCATCCCAAGGACGGCGTGTTAAGTTTTTTTTTACCTTCTAGATAAAATAAACTTAGAGCCGGGTTAGAGGGTCAGTAAGCAAGTTATACATGCATTACTGGGTACAAGAAAGTCACTCTCAGAATTATGCTGTACAGTGAAACAAAAAAGTGCCGCTGACGCCAACTCATTACTCTCATATACCCGGTAATGCCAGTGTGAAATGATTTTGAGGAGAGCGATCTGTAAGTGTGGTTGGTATAAGAAAGTCCTGTGATGATCACATCACATATATTCTTCTCAACTTTGGTCATCTTGGTTCTATTTCAATTCTGAGGACTTATTACCGATTGGAAATTTAATGAGGAACATTTTTGGTAAGAAAAAATGTTTCAGTAGGACTAACCGTTCTCGGTTAAATCATGGAAACTTCCAAAAATATGTGTTACAAAATTTCATTCGAGGAAGGTTTTCGACATGTATCTCGAAAAATCGTGTATTCGAAAATGCAGAAAGAATAATTTAATTCTTCGGCCGATATATGGATCTAGACTGACTGAGATCAAGGATCCCTCCCCTGATTACAGAAGGGATAACTAACACAGGTGTTTGTTAACTAACCCCGATTTAGGGGTTAGAAGTTTTTTCGTTATGTATACCTATTAAGTTTTTGTTAGGCTAACCTATCTGTACCCTTTTTATTTTTTCTGGCTCCTCCAACCCTTTCTGTTGAGCCCACATGCCCCCTCTCAGTCTGTTCTTCTAAAAGAAACTCTCTTCAAACAACTGTCTCAGATTTTTAACCTAGCATTATCCTTGCACATATGGTCCGTGAATATATAGGTCATATTGTTCATGAGCAGGTAATCTCGACTCATTGATTTAAAGGTTTGTCCTTGAATTCGCCACTTCGTGTGGCCGAGCTGATCATTCGTCACTCATCTTATTACCCTTTTCTTTTTTTTCTCTCTCTTCTTTAAGACATTTCGACCACGAGGGTCATGGATGCAGGTCTGTTGGGATCCTAGCGGGCTAATTTGGATAGGCGCAGATTAATAATAATAAAGAAGATATGTACGGAATAGAAAGGCTATGTCATGAAGATAATTTTGTTTTATAATTTAGATAAGAGATTTGTGAATTGTAAGAAATTAAATAGTTGGGTAATTTGGAAGCTATTATTGGATAGAATTTCGGAAATATCCACCGCAAGGTTGCAATTATCACGCTGGGGACTTTATGCCATGCATTGTGTGGACGCGGGAGAATTACTTTTACAATATAGAAGGGATCAATTAATACTAACCTACTATGCCAAAATTCAAACCCTGCACACCCATCCACTTAGCAAGCTGTTCCCGAACGCTCAACACCCCCGGAATAATATGGACTTTCCTGGTCGTCAAAAACCCTTCCCAACACGAGTTGCTTTGCTTATGCAAGAATATAACATCGATACCCCCAGATTGCAAATATTAGGCTTAACGCGCACTGAACCCTGGTTAATACCCACACCAAAGATATGCCTCAACCTGACCAAATTACTAAAGAAAGACACCCCCCCTATAGTATATAAACATGAGCTTATGAAGATCAAAAATGATTTCCCCGACGCAACGTTTATATATACGGACGGGTCAAAAAACCCTAACGGAG
Source organism: Aradus depressus (assembly GCA_963662175.1). Classification (NCBI taxonomy): domain Eukaryota; kingdom Metazoa; phylum Arthropoda; class Insecta; order Hemiptera; family Aradidae; genus Aradus; species Aradus depressus. Next base: position 58,718,683 of record OY759215.1, on the reverse strand, counting down.
TAGGAGCTCTCACATTATTTGGTAATTCAGTGAAGATGGCTGACACAGTCAGATTTCTAGGTTTGACTTACGACCGCAACTTAACCTGGACGCCTCATATCAAGGCTCTTCGTGCAAGCTGTCTTCGATCACTAAACTGGCTGATTACCCTTATCAGAAACATTAGTTTCTTACGTCTATCAACAACAGAGTGTTCATTTTACATTATCGATTATTTCGATAGTTAATAATTACGTAGTTTAACAATTTGTTAGTTTAACATAGTTATATTTTTTCTTGTGCTCTCTCAAAAGCTTAAGTTAAATAGCATCAAACCGGTTTCTAAGATAATTATTTTGGTATTTCCACAATATTTTTATTTCTTGTTCATTCGTTCTGAATAATAAAATTCACTGGTTCACAGTGATAGAATTTCCCAGTAATAAGTAGGTACGTTGTGACTGTTGTTGATGGATGGAGTCTTTTGTTTATCACTTCTCTTTATCTACCTATCATACATTTCATTGTTTAGTGTCGACGATATAATTGTGTCTATAACTCCGACACAACAATAGGCAATTCATTGATAGCCTCCCTCAATATCTTCTACGGACAACACAAATTTGCATTATATGTTGTTTTAGCAGGTGTGCAGCAGATAATGTCCAATTGCATTCTAGTCAAAACTTCGATTTAAAATATAAACCTTTACTAAATTTCCCACGTTACTTGGAGAAAAAAAGTGACTGAGAGAAAGAAAATGATGAACCCAGGATGACGAAGGACAATCCAGAGGTTATGAGCTTCAAGGACTGTAGAGTAACTATTTTTACTCACATATCTCGGCTAATATCAATTTATGTTACGATCTCATGAAGAGTAGGTTTTTTCAAGAGTTTTATAATCGTTTACTGTAAATAATGTGTAAGATGGCAAACAGGATGGTATATAGTTGAAGCAGACAAGCTGAACGAGATGTGATGTCGCAGCTACAAACTGGACTTAATACTGCACTCATTCGGCCTTAAGACAGCACCCCCCACGGTTGTCCTCCATCAGTAAGGCTCATAATATATACAAAACAATACCAAATTCATTTCAGAGCTTTGTCAAGAGTTCAATTTTCAGATTGACTGTGTCGGTAGTTTTTTGACGTGCAACCAACTCTATCCCTGACGTTGTGGAAGAACTACTCTAGAGCGAGTCATTCTTTGTTAACTACCTGAAAAAATAATAACATTCATAACAGAGATCGGCGGCAAGTTTTAGCAATGGATGTTAGTACAGTTATTTTTGTTGAAAAATATGAGAAATTAACCATGTCTCAGATTTGTTGTTTTCGGTAACGCGCGTCGACCGCACATACCAGAGATATGTGTGCTAATGTGGGCACACTGAGAGATTATCTTTCCAAATAATAAGATGAGAACTGACTGAGAAGGAACCTCGGCTGAGGTAATGTTCCGAGTGGAACCTTGATGCAGTGATCTCACCCATTAGTGGGAGTCTGCTAATCTAGCCTTCACTGACCTCGAACTTGTATTTTACTTGATTTCAGTCATTTGTCATGTCTATACGTAAACATAGATTTGTCTATAGTTCCTTGGTTAGTACAATGGCACAAGTGGGCTTGCTACGAAAGGTCATTATTTTATTGAATAAGTTAACTTCCGTTACATACTAATATAAGTCCATACTGCCCATGACAGACTTGCCTAATGTTGCCTTTTGAGACGGTAACAGAGGAAGAAGGCTGTAGGTTAATCACCGGCACTGTACGTTTCCCCAGCATCAATTAAGTTTCTGCTCTCCCTCTAAAACCGAGTTGAGACCCCCTCTTCCTTTGGCCGATTTGGCTGTAAATCAATAGGTGACTTCGTTATGGAGTTCTGGACTCACATATAAAAATTTAGTTTCGATGCATTCATTCTATCGTGTTCTCAAATACACACAGACAGACAATAATTTTTTTCGTTTACAAAGTACAAAAGTGACTTTTGAACTTTGTGCAGACGATGGCGTAAGCCGAAACCGGTACACTTATATGGTGGAATTACTACATTTTTATGGAATTAGACAATATAAAATTTAATAAAATAAGGTCTTTGTTTTATTTATTTTATTAGTGAATTTTACGAATTAGACAATTACCACGACATTCATTTGTTTGATTTAATGGGTTTTACAAGTCAACAATCGATATATTGTACTTACATATGAGGAGTTTGGAGCCAGAGCGGACCAACCCACAATTTTTCGAAAAATGAGTTATTACCATCCTGATGTTGGCATAGGTTCCCTTTTTCAAAACCAGTGTGGATCACTTAGTTTCTTCACTTCAGTGATAGATAGCAGCACTTTAAGTTTAGTCCACAAGTATTTTGTGCATATATTTTCAAAGTCACAATGGATCATAAGGCCTTCAAAAACTTTATAGAACACAAAAAGGGATCACTCATCCAATACTATTCTAAAATTTCAAATATAAATAAATATTTGGGGCCCATTTATGGAGATAAACAAAATGTATTCAATTTTCAATTGCCATTTTCTACCTGTTCAGATTCAACAAGTTGGTCCGCTCTGGCTCCAAACTCCTCATATATTTTGTAGAATACTGCAGATTTGATCGTTAGTTCACAGCTCAACTAAAACATTTCTTTGGGCTAAGATGAATCTTGAATATATTCTTGAGGTGTTCAAGTGAAATAAATTATAGAAGAAAAACCTTCACGTATAAGGGGGCTTTCTGGGTCCAATTTGTCTTCTTATTTTTGTTCATGGAATAGACTCTAGAATTCTGCTGAGCCTCAACTTGGGCTCCCTGCAAATATAACCAAATCTATTCTATAGATAAAAGAGAGAGAGAGAGAGAGAGAGAGTAGGTAAGTTTGTGTTTGGGGCACAGCTGGTGTTTTTGAATTTGAAGTTTCTCAGAGGGGAGGGAGGCAGGTAGGGATTCACGAAGGGTTCAAAAGGGCACAGACAGAGCCGGGGAATCTATATAACGGATATCTGAGGAGGGGGCCCAGACCTAGACCTGTGTGAAACTTTGGAGGGGCTTCCACATAACTTTGCACCAGCGCATCCTCACCTTATCAGTTTAAGTTGAATTTTAGACAAATGTTGGTGCCGATCGGGGAAAAACATGTTAGTTACACACTGTCCTGAGAGTGTCTTCTACCTTAGTCTTTCCATTTAAAGGCGTTGGTGAATCACTCATAATTTACTTTCACAGACGAATTGATCAACTAAGTGTTAGCTCTCCCCTAAGACTATTCTATCGATAGATAAAAAAGGAAAGGTTGTTCAGAGTAGTATATTGTTTTGTCTGTGCAAGATCGGAATGATTTGTATTGATCAGAAATGATTTTCATATTATATAAATGCTTAGGCGCCATCAGGTCAATTTCAACCTCTCTATCTCTGCGTTTGTATGTTTGTTTCACCTCCATGAGAGTTTCATAGTGGAGGGTGAACCAAAACTTGGAACATCTCAACGGTTAATCGCAGGAAATTTCACAAGTTGCATCTTTAAAAGGTACAAGGATTGGGAGCCATATAGATTATATAGTATTTCAGTTGAAGGTTTAATCGTTTTATTTGTGTTGTGCATTTAATTTGAATTTTATTTTTAAAAATGTAATAGGTCATCTCAGGAAGGAGGAAAATAGTGCTGTTAATTGTTTGGCTTATAAGTTTTCCATAAATTATAAATAAATTAAGGGTGTAGTGGCGTAGGCCTTTGGACGCATGGTCTTCCACGATTTAGGGTTCGAATCCCGTCCGGGAGAGAGTTTTATTTCATAGGTAAAACTACTTCCTCTGGGGGCCATGGATATTGTGTAAATAACTAATAATACAGTTATAAAGGCATGGCTAATATACATAATACCTGAGGGCAAAATAAATTGAGTCTATGTTCGCCCATTCTCAACCAATTTCAAAACTGAAAATTGGTTTTAATTTAAGATTTTCTTTTACACATGTCTGCTACCTTATATTTTACAAAAATCAGATAGACACAACAATTTTGCATCAATATTTGGCAATAAATAAATGTCTAAAAAATAAAAGTTGATCATTTGGACATTTCTACTAGAGTGAATACTGTTTTCAGATTAATAAAAAAATTGGTTTATTTTTAGTGGACAAAATAGTTGGACAAAATTTACCCGTGGAACCACCTCTTATCTCAGAAACCCACTAAAGTGCACACTAACAGTCGACAGTAGTAATTTCCAAACTGTTGTATCTCAAATTAAGCCCATTTGTGCATTTTAAAACTCCTTTGATTTAGGTTTTGGCCTTCTTCTGGATATCCTTCAGGCTAGTTGAAATATTGCCTAAAGTGTTTATAATCATTAATCTACGCTATTAGAATCCGCTGTGAACGTGGGGAAGACGAATGAAAGGTTACGTTCCGACCAGTTTTTACAGTGATCGAATATATAAAATGTATGTATATATGTAAAATATTGATTGTTTGCTTATGTGTTGTATTGGTCGGTTACTTACTACATTACTTAAAGATTACATCAGTACCACGCTTGATGATGACTTCATCATCAATAAATACATAGAAAACAATCCAACAATGATGTTACTTGCAATACTTACTTTAAATACATATTTTTGTATCAGTTTAGCAGAAATTCGAAGATGAGGCAAGTCAAAGAATTAGTTGTTTGTCTCAAAATTATTTGAAGGTTATTATTATTAAAACATTTTTAATTCATCGTCTATTAGGTAATAGGTAAACTGTTGTATTAAATCGCAAAAAAGAGGTGAAATCACACTCCCAAAAAGTCATCGTATCGAAAAAATTCTATAGAATTGGTGAATCATTTCGAAATCTAAAGAGTGCTCTTTGAAGACATTTTCCACCACCTTACGATCAATTTTGGTGAAACTGAAAGTGTAATTAGGAGGAAACATATTTGCAGTTTGCGTGGAGGAGGATGGATTTCATTAACGCCAATTCAACACAGATATTTTTGAAACATTTTGAGGGTGGCTCATGCTGCCATACGGTCATCTTTTCACTGAGATAGATTAGCGTAATTTAAGCTCCTCTAAAGGTCCAACATAGATACCATCTTTCTAGAACACTATCAGATTTGAATGACATTTAGCATGCTTTAAAGAACTACGCCTAAGCGATATCAAATTTTACATTGCAAGGGGTTGATTATTTACTTAAAAATGTTGGGATCTTTACATCCTTCATATAGCATGCCAACGTTCTTGAAGACATTTTAATTCAGCAGGTCGTTTTTTCTAAATTTTTCGAAAAAAATTGGAAGTGCCTTTGTTACGTCCTAAAGAAAAAAACCTCCTCCTTAACAAATTTCAGAAATTTATTTTTAAGAGGAAATAATTTAATTTTAACTCCATAATTTTGGAATGTCTATATCTATTCTCACAAACTGTTTTGAAGACACTTTGAGTGAGCTTTGAGCTATCCCAGGGTCTTCTGTGGTCGAGCTAGATTAAAATTGAAACAGTGAACAGTGTTATGCAATTTTGAAAATGCACATTTATGTGAAGAAAGCGTTCGATGATATGCTACATAGGCTTCTCTGGGATTTTTGACGTTTCATTTTTTCGACAAACCTTCCAGAGGTGGTGTCCACTTTTTTCGACGATATTTCGGATCAATTTTACGTTCCTCCCTTATTCAGATCTTCAGAATGACTTTCATTTCGGCGAACTATAATGTTGAACATGCGCATTCGTCTCGGATTTTTTGTTCACATAAGTAATCCTAGATAAAATACAGTCAAAGCGAGTTTTGGAGAAAGTCTTCGACAAAAGCTAGGGGACAGATGGACCAAGGGGATGTAAGTCTTTTTGAAAACAGGACAAAGGAGCAAATTTACTGAATGAGGGAGGACAATGTACATCGGGATCTTTTTAGGCAAGGCAGAGACCGAGAACAGAAACGGAACTTTTCCAGGCCCTCGTCTTCTCCCACCACCAGCTGAGTATTTAGACGTACTGAACTCTGCCTTATTAATATGGACTTACTCTTCGGAAATTGTAGATATAGAAGCCACAGAAGCACTGTTGCCAACCTAATGCCTCTCAGCTGTTCCGGATGCCATCTGTTCCCTTCTTAAGTTTCCACTCTGTCTAGCCTCTCTCACGCTTTTATCCTCACTTCTCCTATGTCTGCCTTACTCTAGTTTTTCCTCCTAATCGGTGTTATTTTTTCTCTTTCTTCAAGGTGGCTGGTACCTTGAAAGTTTCCCCTTTCTTCTTCAACGGGACTTTTATTTTTTGTCCAGGATTCCATATTGCGTAAATGTGATTCTTTGAGTATTTTTCAACAGCAGTGCTCTAAGGATCAATTTTTTCTTTTTAAATGTTATAGTCAATACATTTTCGTTTATAATATGTTGGTTATTATCCTTATGTCGACCATATCGTAGTTATGCTTACGGAAAAATATTTTGGATGTCTAAAAAACATCAAAATTAGAAAATATTTATTTATTCTATTTTAGTATCCTAAAAACTCTGTCTTCTTCATAATTCATCGAATGGAATCAAAGGGCCTCGATGTCTTCAATTTGATGACCCCACTTGATTTTTTTGAAAAAATAGTATTTCTAGTCCTGCCTTTTTGCGAATATTTTCAGCGCAGGATTATTCATGACACATATGTATTCTTCCTGTTTTTGGACCAACTTAAATGTTCCCATGTCGTGTCAAGAATATGAAGGATTTTTTTTTCGATCCTTTTTGCGATGCTGTTCACTTATTATCTAGTAAGCGGTGAACTAAAAAGTTCCTAAAATTCTTAAGAGGGTCTGCCGTAGAATACATATTCTACGTCAAAACAATACAAAAAAACTTTAATTATAGTAATATAGTAAAGTTATGTAGAGAGATAAGTAAGACATAAAGATAATTACATATGTGATAATTAGCGGAGGGGACCTTGACATTACCTCACTTACTAATTTCATCTTCATTGAGATAATGGACACTTACATTAGAGGTAATCAGTTCTATACATTCCCTGTCTTTTGTACATTATATACTCGTACTTACATACAGGGAACTAGACTTAAAATATATATATACATCCCTATAAAGCTTTCAATCCTGCTATAATAAAAAAAAAAGGATGTGCTACCCTGTTTTGCAAAAAGGAATTCTGGGTCCTTCTTGCCCGCCTCTTCTTCCAAATAGAGATACACCAAGCACATAACCTTGTAAATCCTTTTTCTTTTTAATTCTCATTTTTGCGCAAAATCTCGTCTTTTCATTTTCTGTTGAAAACAGATAATACAATTATATAGTGGTTTGTCCAATTTAAGCTATATCGTCTACGTACATTAGAAGCCGAGATATGCCGTTCAGAATAGTAGCGTCTTTATCTCTAAACGAAGAGCTTCTTTAAGAAATTCTGAGTTTGCTTGCCATGAGAAGAAGAAAAATGAGAATTTTACTATGGAATTCCACAAACTTTTTGCAGCTTCTGCGAGCACTGGCTTTTTATAAAGCATTTTATGTTATTTGACACTTTTATGTATCTATGAAAAAGAAATGATGTTCCATGCTCCTTAATGGTTTTCTTGACTGTCAGTTTAAGGAAACGGAACCAGGATTCTTCACAACACAGCTACTGTCAGCCATTTCTTGAATATTTCGAGTAAGCTTAAATAAACAGTTTTATAAAGAGCGTCTAAAGGGCCCTAAAATAGGACAGTTGAAGGTGGCCACAGAACTTGTACAGGGTCTACCTCGTGCGCTCACAAAGGAACTTTCACGTTAAGTTAACATAACAAAGGGAAGAAGAAGAAAACGAAGAATAAAGGAAGAGTGGAGTGAAAACCAAGAACGGTTAAATGAGGTACCTTTCTCTGAGTGTGCTGCATATGTAGGAAATATACGCTAGTAACTTCATCGCTTCACTCTAGGTCGGTGTTCACCTATACGTAAATAATTCACTGTATGGAGAGCAGGCATTAGAAGACCAATTGTGTTCAAATATAGTTGCGATGACCTATGAATCTATGTCCATTTAGTGGGAAAACAACAACATGTTTAACACTAATGTCCAATTCCAGAAAATATAAAGCCAGCCATCATCAGCACCAGGTGCAACCGTAACATTTGAGTTCGCTAGGTTAGCATATTTATACTATCTTGAGATTACCTGAGTCATTGAGGAAAATTAAATAAAATTATTCTATGAATAAAAATAACGCCAAAAAAAAAAATTCTTCATTAATTTTATATTTTTTTTAGTTGATACAAATTTTTTTTCTCCCCCAAATTATATGTTTCTCTTTATTACAAATATTATGTATACATTTATTTATTTTGTTTTCCTCTTGTTTTTTCTCTTACTACGATTATTTCGTTCATTTATTTTTATTAAATTTATTCTTTTATTTTATATATTATATTTTTATATAGATATATTTTTTTGTTTATTCTTTCAAATTTATTTATTTAGTTTATTTGAATTTCTTCTTTTCTTATTTCGTATTATTACCATTCTTTTTTCTTCTCCTGATAGCTATTATTTTTTTAAAGTCTTAAACACAAATATTTTCACAGTTCATATATTTTGTTTTTTAAAGCAGGACTTCCCTCCTCCATGGGGTCTAAATATGCCAACCTAACTTAAATGTTACTGTTGAATTTTGAACTGATGATGGCATAAATAAACTGAAACCGATACACTATATGTTTATATTTTCCTGAAATTAGACAATATAAATGATAAGTTCTTTCCTTTTATTTGTTTTTAAATATAATATCAACAATATTCTTAATTTATCGCTCACCTGCGTTGGGTACGTAATGGAGGAGCTGACCAATCTTATCAGATAACGCCTAATACCTCAACTTTCTGTTCTAATGTGCTACTTCCCTGTACTGGTTTTCGTTAGTCTGATCACTGTATTAGTTGGTGCAATCACAGTAACTTCAGAATCTTTACATCTAAACACAAATGAGGGATGTATAATTGTGTTCCGCTCTGCTACTTCCCTTTACTGGTTTTCGTTAGTCTGATCACTGTATTAGTTGGTGGAATCACAGTAACGTCAGAATCCTTACATCTAAACACAAATGAGGGATGTATAATTGTGATCTGCCCTGCTACTTCCCTTTACTGGTTTTCGTTATCTGATCACTGTATTAGTTGGTGCAATCACAGTAACTTCTGAATCTTTACATCTAAACACAAATGAGGGATGTATAATTGTGTTCCGCTCTGCTACTTCCCTTTACTTGTTTTCGTTAGTCTGATCACTGTATTAGTTGGTGCAATCACAGTAACTTCAGAATCTTTACATCTAAACACAAATGAGGGATGTATAACTGTGATCCGCTCTGCTACTTCCCTCCCTACTCATATCTATTTATTGTTCCAGGACATCCTCCATGAAATGCTCCACGCTAGAATATATCCTTTAGTTACGTTATTAATTCACTTTTATACAGTCACTATCGTTCACTACGTACACTGACTTACAACAAGAGATCATTTAAAGACTGTATTTACTACCAACTCAAACTTATATTTTTATTCAGTACTGTTATTTGCCAATATTGCTTGTGTTAACAACAGGATATGGGAGTATGGTAGTCGGGCGGTTAACAAATAATAGTAATTTCTAAAATCTCAATTATCAAAAGGCCTTATGCCTGGCATTTTGAACTGTTGAGGCCTCTGCTGAAACACCCGTAGAGAATCCTGATCCATGTGCGGAGCCCTCCGTCGGTTGTGTTAAACAGGTGTATCCTATCCTAGAGAACAGGAAGGAGAAAGACCGTTGCTCTCACGAGTACTCCTAGCAATACACCTGCTGCTCCAGTACTACCGTTAGAACATACCGCTCTTGTCTTGGTGTATCTTCTAAAACTCTTTCCAAGACGTCTTGTGTCCAGTAACGAAAATAGGTGCCTCCTTGATACCAATTCAACTGGGAATATTTTTTTAAGCATATAAAGTGTACATGAATACTTGATGAAGAAAAACAAATCTATAAAAGTCTTATCATTACTTTATAAAATCGTGTGGCCATTTTGAGGATTTTAAAACAACAATATTTATTTATTCCCATTATATCTGGATTTGGCGGGAATTTGGATATCAAAAAAATACATTGCATGTTTTGCTAAGAATAATATCGTTTGCAATTGGTGAAACAATTGAGGAAAAATGTTACAGACGTGTGTGATCAGGTCACGCATTGAAGAGTGCCACAGGTGGTCACTGCTTGAAGGTTGCTTGATTGTCAACCGCTGAACCGATTTTCACCAGCATTGATCCTTTCTCGATTCTGAGATTGACACATTGACGATTGGGAATTTCATTTATGACGTTTAATTCTCTCTCATATGATTCGCCACTTTAAATATGGCATTTTTTGTGGATTGTCGAAAAAGTTTGCTCGCACCCTTATCGGACCCAATCTCAATAGGGTTATGTTTTTTAATTTTTTAGCATCGGTAGGAACGACAATATGAAGGGGTGACACATTTGGGTGTTCTTTCAGATGTCTTGAAGAGAACTCTATTGATTTCAAAATTTAGAAAAAAATTGTACTCTTAGAACCATTCAATGTGATATCCTACTCGACTAAATATGAAAATATTTCGGTTATCATGAAAGGAAGTTTTTTTAAACCGCGCGGCGCGTAACGTTTTCTTGATGCTAGTCGCTACGCTCCGTTTATATCTGTCACTCAGACAATACAATACAGACAAACAGACTACGACTTAAACTAAACTAACAGACTTACTTACGTAATATAGCTTCAATAGTTTCCAAGATATGGGGGGGGGGGGGGGGGGGGGGGGGGAGGGGAGGAGACGGACAGACAATTAATAGTCCAACTAGATATTCGACCTAGGGAATCCTAATAATGAGGAAACTTCATGAAAATATCAAAAAATTCTACAGGATGCAACAAATTGTTTGGCTCCAAAACTCGAAAAATAAATGTCGTTTGATTAGAGGTATTAAAAAAAAAAAAAAATTGTTTGAAGTGGGAAAGGGTCGTGTGGGTGAGTCGCAGTGATTTGGTTGCAGTGATCCGTGAGTATTCTTTCGTGACGTAGTGTATAGCAAAGTTGTGTTGTATGTACTAATCACGATACTCTGGCCTTGATTACCTGGCATTAGTTAGTGTATAGCTAGCATATTGAAGTGGCAGAGCCAGACAGATAGCGCAGGGTCTGGTACCTGCCTGCTCCCTGCCTCACATTAGTGTCTCTGCCACTTGACCCTTTGTTTCGTCGGAACCTCTCTTTTGTACTTATCTTGGCCCATCTCAGAGTGCCTTTCACCCACCCTCTTGTCTTGTCACAAAGACACACAAAAAAAGGATGTGACAGTTTGGGGTGTGCTGGTTCCAAGGCTACAACGACTCACCTATTTTTGGAACAAGGGATAGAAACCATGAATTTTGTTGGCGCATCTGCGACTTTGTTTTTTATTACTTTGCATTGCAAGTTCATATGGTTAAAAGTATCATCAAGTAGAAACCTTCCTGGAATGGTAATAACTAACGAAGTGCAGTCATGAACTTAAGGCTTAAATAACATGTTCCGGAAAGGAACAAATAGCTGCCAAGGAAGCAGTAAAAGGTCCTTCAGCATCCCCTCTTAAGGGAATTATCTCAAAGACAAAACTAGACTGCGGTCAAATCAGCTAGCAACTAAAGGGTATATTTGTTCACGTCGAATAGGGTAAAACGCCTTTTTACCGAAAGTCGGCATTTACTGAATTTAATTAAAAATTACCCTATTTGTCTGGATTTTTACCTCATCTCAGGTTTCTGCTTTTAGCGTTATTCAGATCTGTTTCTCCAGTTATTGTTGCTCCATTGATTTATGTCTTGGTCTACCTTGAAATGACATGTTACGCTATTTGACGCCGACTTATACCAATATAGAATGTACTGTGTAATCCGGTTGGTTGTCTTTAAAAAAACATACGTTTGTCTTTATATATTTTTTTATTAGTGTTTCACAACATCTCTGCAAAAAATGTTAAGTATCATTTCTATGCTGATTTAGAATCGTAGTTGAGTGTAGAGCATAGCATACTAGCTCAAGCTATAGTTTCCTGGGAGCAATCGTATATGAAAGATGAATGGCTTTGTGAAAATATTAAAAAATGCTTTGTTATGGCTGCGTAGTTCTTCCCCTAGGTTCTCTTTAAGGTCTACTTTTCATGTTCACACATCCTTTGGACGGCCGGAGCTGTTCTTTAGAGCCAATGAAGTGTGATCTGCATGAGGGGCGGGATTTAGACTGTGAATGGGTCGAGGTAGGCAAAGGCGCGAGGAGCAGTTTTGTTAATTGGGAGAGGTTGGGAAGAAGGAACAAAGGAGTGTAGGGACAAAGAAAGCTGGGGAGAGGGTGAACAGTGGTTCATTAGATGAACAGTGTGTTGTCACCAGGGGGGGGGGGAGGTTGTTGAGAACTAGCAACCAGCTGAAGAGTGCCTGAGTGGAGGTCCTACCAGTTAGCAACATGGACCGACAGCGGCTTGTCTGCCCCCTTATCGGGTTGGGATATGCCCAAATCATGGCCCATTTTGTTGCCACTAGGGGGGGTTGAAAATTAGCAACCAGCTAAAGAGTACCCAAATCATGGCCCATTTTATCCTCAAAATGCGGTTGAAAAAGGAATAACCTTTGGAAACATTTTGTGAGTTCCCCACTCGGGGACTGACTTTAATCCTTTGCGAGTCGGCACCTTTTGACGATTATCATGCCCACATTTCTCGTGTTTTACATAATTTTGGATACAGATAATGTAGACTTGTTTACATGAAACATGTTAAGAAGCCTGCCTAGCAGTGTAGCATCAGTGAAAGATTTCTTCAGCAACTTCTTAACACATTCTTAATTCATGTGAAATCGAGGTTTGTTTCATTAACTTAATTTTTTTCGTTTTACGAATGAGTCCATAACTTACAGGATTGATGACATGGCTGAAAAAATAAAGTACTCGTCTTATCTCGAAAATCGGGCTACAAAATCGAAACTAATTTTTTTGAAGAAGTGATAGCTCAGAACATAAGATGAACAAATTCCAGAAAATTCCATCAAGGCCGTTTTGCAGAAACTCATTTTGTAACCTCATTTCTCTTTTATGCAAACGCCTCTAACGAAGTACGCTAGAACTAGAGAGTAGTCATTTTTAATGCTTTCAAGCTTAAATTTACTGTTATTTTTAATGCTTGTTTTTTTTGTCACTCGATCGACACATTGGACCAATATGCTCTGTTCGTCGTGTGAAAGAGATGTTGGCCTTAGAACCTCTAGCGCCAGGCAACGACTGACTGCCTCTCAGGCCGGCTATCCCTGAAGCGGGGGTGCCTGACGAAAGCGAGAAGCGAAGGTCCGTCATGGTTAGCGGCGGACAATGCCGCGAAGGGGCCTCGTACCAGTGGCCTAGTTGGTTTGGGGGCAGGCGGCGAGCCCTCGAGGACGGGATGTTGTCGCCTATCCGCTCCACTTTCATCCTCACAATTAGCCCGGGCTGGCTGCTGACCATTCATGGCAATTCGGCAATGGACATCGAAAGCGTCCCAAAGGTTAGCGCACATAACTCGCCTTCTTGGTACGTCAGGGACCAGTTCAGTTCTGGTGCATTAGGACCTATACAAACTGGTATTAACCATATAGCCGGCGCATAATGTCTATAATTTATTATTAATATTTAACTTTTTAAAATTATTTTTATTATTATTATTTATTTTAATTTTTTCTCTTCTATTTAGTTATCATTGTATCTAAATTGTTCGATTAACTATTGTCAACAAATTTACTTATGGTCTGTACCGATTGTGAATATGCATAATAAAAATTCAATCAAAGAAAAAATATATATAAAATAATATTTACCTTAATTAAGAAAAAGTCCAGCTTATCATCGTTTCAACGGCGACATATACGATGGTGATGGAAGTTATATTGACAAGATATGAAAATATCGATGAAACTAAATTGTACAAACTACCAGGTAGATATTGTTAGGGCTTGCCCTAAGCAGGTAGGATCGGGCTGTCCCTTCACTGTTGCTCCGAGGGATTGCCTACTCGGGGCCCGTTCGGGGTTGGTAGGAACTCCTCAGCTTGGAGTTCAGAATCGGCCTAAGTTAGAAATTTGTGCATTTGTTTTTTTACAAATACCGTACTCACATAAAAAATAACGGTAATTCTGAAAACATTCAAAAATTGTTCTTCTTCCTTAACTGCTGGTTGACAAATTGTGTCACAGGCAAATTGAGAAAAAATAGATTTTACATTCTGGTCACATTTAAAAATCTATTATTTATTTCTTCCTTCTACTGAATTTTCTTCTGTGATATTCAACGATCAAACCCCTGAATAAAAAAATAAAGTAAAAAACAAAAAAAAAGGACTATAAATATAGACATATAATAAATGACAATGTGCATATTTTGATTTGAATTGGTGATTTAATTCTTTATGTTACCTACTGCATAATAAAACTTTTAATTTGCTCGACTTTCAAAAATTTGTAATTTAGGCTTATACATACAACGGATAAGTGCGGCTTTAAAGGAACAACAACCAACGGTTCCTCGCCATATGTTAGAGCCATTTGAAAATACATATATGAACTTCGGGTGGACCGAAATATGACTTGCCATGAAGTTAAAGCCGAAGTTAGGTTCCACCATGGCCTTGCCAATTTTTTTGCCTAAATCTTTGCTCCCTCCCCCGGCAAAACTTCCCCCTGGATCCGCGCCTGCTTATTTATTCCTTCACAAAATATAAAGAATGAAGAATCACAGAGGTACTCTCATTTTTAAATGAACATGTTCCTTTTTTTATCGAGCCATTCACAATGGATTTCTTGAAGAAGACCGTTGATATCTGTTAATTTTGAATGTACTGGCCCAGAGCCCTAACAACTAGCTGGGTAGTGACGCCACAGGGTTGCAAGATCAGGAGGTGTGTTTAGTATATAACAAGAGAACTGACTGAACCACTCTCGGACAATCCTCCCATTCTCTTCCGTCTTATTCTGTTTAACATTTCTCTGTGACGACCCGACACAGCTAGCCTGACATAAATATATCTGAGCGAATTACCATCACAACTCACACAATGGATAATAGGACCATTGTTGTTTGAAGGATTCTCTATAAACAATACAATCGGCAGGCGTCGTTCTTTTTTGTCTTTTTTTCGCTTTGTTTCGTTTCTTTCTTCCTCCCTCCATCTCGGTTGATAATCTACCTTTTTTCCGCGTTGTGTCCAAATGCTAAAATAGCATCAATAGCTTTAGTCAACTTGAAGTTTAGCCAATGGTTGTTTTAATGGGCTAACCAAGTGGCCTTCCTAGTAATTGGTACCGAGATTTAAGGCTGTGATTACAACGGAAATGTATAGTGGCGCACAATCAACGAATAGGATTGTAATGAAAGCGGTTACATAGGAAGCGTATTGTTGGTGAGAAGCACACAAAACCATGAGGACAGTACTTTCCAGAAGACAACCCTATTATGTACTATCATTCATTACTTTTGGTCAGAACATGCAACCAGTGTAACTTCCGATCCTGACTAACACTTCGGGTGTATACGAGCCAACCATCATTTTTCGGAACATCCTTCCACTTAATCTCAGCCTGAAAGTCAATGAAAGATTTAACTAAGCGCTTCTTCGTCGCTCTTCTCGACTGTACAGGGAGAGTCTTAAATTTTACCAAGTTTAGTCACCTAGTCCTAGAGGGGTCTTAAAACAGTATGTACCTAACACTTGGGATGACAGACTTGGGACCGTCGCTTAACGTCCCATGTTCAGAACGGCGTTGTTAAGGTTTCTTTACCTCCCTAACAAAAACCCTAAGGGCCTCAGTTGTGTTTCGAACCCGCTATTGAGCATATTAGGCAAGCACATGATTGAGAATATCTTTCTGCTGTTTTGTAGAGCATAATGCACTTGTGGATCACGAATCCCTTTATGATCACGCCTGCATTTCCTATAATATTTCGAAGCTACCAGAAAGAGAAGGGCTTGGTCTTCGAGGCAGTAACATTTATCAGTTTGGCTTTCGGCAGAAGAATTTGACGTTCCTGCAACAGTAACGAAATTTTCGTCTTGTCATAATGTTAGAAGAAAATGGCAGAAGGGACTCCGGGGCCAATGTTCCCGAAGTAAATCAAGAAGGTTGGCGCCATTGTTTCCACTTTCTTCTATTCTTATTCGATCTGCAGGAATTTTGAGACCTATCGGTAACGTTACGCCTAACTCAAATTGTTTGTTGACCTTGGCAAAGCCTATATCTCCCAACTCCATTGTTAGCTCTTTGTCAATCTTTCAGAGATGGAGGGATGGCTAGATCCTAGTGGAGCAAGAGAGACGGAGAGTTCCCAATTAACAACTCAAGGAGCCATTGTTCTCATCTCTTCCGCTCTCCTCCAGCCATCCGGTTCTCTGGGAGCTACTTACTCCGGAGATCTGACATTCAAAGGATACCCTCTTATGATACATTATTATTCGGATAGGAGTATGCCCATTCAATAATCCTCACTGACTGGTTAATAGACTCCTCCCACCACATAATCAGCATTCACCATATTATTTTGTTATACTCCTGGTATGAATCCATTATTGTTTGGACATCGAGTACGAGCGGTCGCTCTAGGTTACTCAATGGGTTATTGAAGCCACTTCACATTTTTTGCATTCAGAGAAAATCATGTAAATTTTAAGGTTTTGTAGTTCAAAGAACAAAAAATTTAAATCGGCCAAATACAGAATGCTGGAAATTCAGAATGAAGGATCCGTTGTCGTGAAGTTATCAAGCTGGCATATGCTGGAGTGGTGGGCTCGTGAGAACCCCTAAAGGTAGGACAACACCACTTCTGCTACTGTTATCTCCTCTCACATAGTCCCAAATCATCCCATATTCAAAAATTAATTAAAAATATTTAGTGAAGTTAAACTCGTAAAAAAACATTTTTAGAATACATATATATATATATTTTTTTTTTATTTACCACTGTATAAAGAATGTATACGGCAAACAAATGTGCTAAGAGAGAAAAAAATGGCAAAGTCAAGAGGTGAGAAATCGCTCAGTTGTGAAGAGCGTGAAGTGCGTCAAGAAGTGTGTAGAGATTGACAAATTTCGATCGGAACAGTTTTCCTTTGTACATTGTTAGCTCAATAAGTCGCCGAAATAGAGGCTCGATCTCTTTCTCTGTCTTTATTCTGATGATTGTCATTTTGTGGAAAGTGGAATTAGCCTGGGACCTGCCCTGGTATAAACAAGCTTTTGCGTTCGTCATTTGATCGTCAACTATCACTTCCTCTTTTTCTTCGGTGTGTTCAAAGTGTATTTTGTATTGTGGATTGTTGATAAATATTTATAATGCTATATTTTTTTTTTCAGGTAAGATGTTCGTTACATTCTGAAAAATGGACGGGAACTTACAGTACGTGTGATTAGTATACACAGTAAGTAAATATAATTATATTTTCACAGACTTCCAACGTCTGACTTAATAAATAATCCAAACTCTGCAGCGCGACTCCACCTACTCTTTTCAAACAGTACACGCTTAATGATCTTAGCCAAATAAAAAGTATTTCAGTATCTTTGTTTGGCCTTATCGATGCATATTAGCCATCTCACTGTGTTATCTAGTTATTTACGAAATCCATGACCCCGGGAGGGAGTTCTATCTACCAAATAAAGCCATGCGAGCTAGAGTGTAGGGCTTTGATCGCATGGTTCACCATGGTTTGCTTGAACTCCCTCCCGGGGCCATGGATGTTGTAAAGATAACTAAATAACATATTGTCATGACTAATATGCACCGTTCATAAGGCAGGAAAAAAAAAAAAAAAAAAAAAAAAAAAGCTCACTCCCGGACGGGATTCAAATCCGCAAACCATGGTGAACCATGCGATCAAAGCCCTACACTCTAGCTCGCATGACCACCATGGTCCCCTATATCTCTATGTATTATGTGTACCTGGAAGCAATTACTTATAAATATTTACATCTTAACTGGTCACTCTAACTGACACAATGCATAAAACTGCCTTCCTTGTCTCTCCAATCCAGGGTATATACAAGAGTTATTAAAATCTAGAACATTCTATGCATTACCATTGGTGAGAATTAACTCGAACTAAAATAATATTTTAATTAAAACAACATTAAAGTAACTTTGAAACAAAATAAAAACTACAAACTATTTATTTGAATGAAAATTAACAGATTTAAATCATATGACTAAACTCAAAAAATCTATGAATAATGACAGCGGTAAACTCTAATATTAAGATTGCAAAATGGAACTTGTCTCCGGCAATTTGATTGATTCAGTTCGTATCATATTATCCAAGACAAGGAGCCTAAATTTCTGCTAGCAAAAGAAAACGTTAGTGTAATAGCCAGGTTCTTGCTATAAGAAGGGAGTTGGTCTGACCATGTTGTGAGGGTGCCATCAGACTGTGGAACTCTATTCCTACCTCTAAGAGACACCAACCCTCCCTTCCTCTTAAAGAACACCTCTATCTATCCTCTTCCCTGTCCCTTCAATAAAATGATCGGTAAGTGCACACTCCCTCTAGGCCCTTTGCCTGCCTCCTCACTGGGAGTGAAGCTTCCTGCATAAAAGATTGGCGAGTGCAGACATCAAAAAGGAAATAGGATTCGCCTGAATATTCCTTGGGACATGAAGCTGGGGTACCCGCCTTGGCCGACTATTGCTGTGGGAGAGGTAATTGGCCTCATATGGATGGAGAAGCCCCCACAGCTACTCTAGACAAAGGAGGTATTGTCCGTGGCCAAGGGGCCGTGGAGGGCTTCCTTTTCTCTGTCTCACCTTCAGAACCGGACTGCCTCTAGCCAAACTACCATTCAATCTATCTACCTACTCTACAGTCAAGTACAGAGCTTCCTCTGTAACCCATGTTGGCCCAATGTCCACTTCACAGATTGAAATTAACTTATATTTCTCACAAAAGTTCAATACAATTTAAAAAATAACAGTTACACTATGACAATATCTCTTCCGGGTTAACACCTTTATCGGTAACTAATTTTATATCTCTCAAATCTCAACTCGTAACCAGAAAAATGAAAATGTCACTCATCGGTCAACCTTCAACCGTAACCAAAATATTCAGATGGAAAAAGTTATATCAAGGTCGGGTAACATGTCACATGGTCTTGTGTACATTAATAAAGTTGCAGAAACGTTGTTCGTTCCAACATAAGGGCTCGGATTCTCGTGAAGCTTCATTTGTCAGATTCTTATAAGACCTAACAGAGGCTATGAGACATCTCTTTAAATTGGACCGGGAGGGCCGAAACGTAAAATGAGTTTCTCTTTCACTGTCGGATTTCTATGAAAATTCACATGTAGCATTCTTAAAGCCCAGTTCTGTGTACACATATAACATAGGTAATTCACAATATAAATAGTTGACATGCATTAATCATTTAAATTACCGTTTATATCGTAGTATTCGTTATTTGTTGAATGTGATATAGAATTACTATAACTACAATGGGAGGTTAGCTCGCTCCTGTGCCAAGGCGGTGTAGGGCGGTGGTTAGCCTCTTTTAATGTTACCCATGCCTACGGAACCCTTTAGTGTTTCTCTGTACCCAAAGAACCCTTTAGTGTGTTCCACGTGCCTACATTCCCTATCAGTGTATTCCCCAAACTTTGTAACGCTTCAACATGTTCCACGTCCCTAGGAACACTTACAGGTTTTCCCCGTACCTCCGGAACTTTTCAATGTGTTCCTTGTACATATGTAACCCTTCAATATTTTTCTCATACTTACGGAACCCTTCATTGTGTTTATTCCCCGCACTTACGGAACCCTACAGTCTGTCCTCCGCCTCTGACTTTTAGATATTACCGATTTGTTGCAGAACGAAAGTTTCATTTAGTATGTCGATTACATGTGGGTAGCTAGCTAACTAATGTAAGCTCAGGTAGGTATGATATGAAATTGGAAGCGGCGGATGGTGACCTCAAGATAGCCCATGTAGATTTAATGCCTAAATACAATCCTTGGATGGCAACCCCAAGATAGTTCAGACAGGAATATAATTACTGTAACAAATATTGTCGGCTAAAAGATTTTCACTCTAGATTTGAAAACCCGAAAGCAAAGAGCTCTCAGGTAAAGATAATGTAATTTGTTGATTGTTGACCTTTTAACAACTGAAATATTTCCATTTGATTGGAGAAGAACCTTTTTCACCTATATTTCAGAATAAAGGTTGACCAACAACCTTTCTTTACTATTTAAAACCTGCAGCTGTTTCCATTTTCTCATTAAATAAACTGGGTCTCTGGGGGTCTCTGAATGTTATTACTTGAGTTGTTACATCAATCAATCATTTCAATTCTTAACAATATTTAAATTCTGTCCCAGTATTGAATATCTGTGACTGTACAGTAACAGTAACCGACGTAAGTTCACTTGATATCCTATGAATTAATCTAACTTTACAATTAACGTTAGTTATTAAAAGATCATCTATAGGTATATAGTCCACCCAGTGGGGTGATTGAAGGTAAGGGGGTTCCAAAGATTCTCCCTTAAGAAAGAATCATGTTCATTTGGGGTTCGATTTGAGGGCTATGTTGGCAGAGGTCTTTCATTTGTTCAAACCGGTTTCTGAAATTGCCCTGTGGCGAGTCTAACTTCGTCAGTCTAGTGGTAGTGTTTAGGTAGGCGTTCAAAGTATATAGAAGCTCAAAAGCTGAAGTAGTTTCGATTTGTTTAGCGATACTTTACACTCTACGTTCACAACACACTGACGTGGGGACCTTGGTGGCCTACCAACCGAGAGTTCTAAGGATCGAGTCCCGTCGACATACATATGTTTAAATTTAATATTTCTTGAAATTTTTTCAAGTTTTTCTTATTAACTAAAACTGTTGAAGCGACAAAATATGAAACCTGAAATAGATAAATCCGAAATTGCCCTTCACAACCCTTTAGCGTTGAGCACACTTGACTGTAATATTATTCATATTTAAGTACTCTTATTTCCATTCTTTGAATTCAAGAATGGCGAAATCATTTTGTTGAGGAAAACAGAAACGAAGTCTTGTTCTTCACTTCTCTGTGTAACCTGCGCTTTCCTCTTTTTTGTTGGTGTTGCTGTTTCCATTTTAACTTTTGCTTCTAGCTGTTGACTTCGCCTGACCATTTCCATTCCATCACTTCTTAAGTCATAGACGTTTGTCCTCTTCGGAAGCTCTTGTTTACAGACGTACTTGCTAAGTTACTTCGTGTGGCTCATTAGAGCGTCACCGACTGTCTGAATTGCGTTTCTCGGGGGTTCGACTCTGTTTCAACCTATTTTCCATCTATTTTTCCTTCTTGTTCCTTTGGTTGTATTAGACCAATTCCAAAGCTTCATGACGCTTCATGTATCTGAATTGAGCAGCGCTGCTGGGGTCCTAGGGGTTCCACTATCCATTTAAATGGCCCCCATTCAGTGCAGAAGGGATGCACTCCCCTCGGAAGGGTGTCGACAAACAGTGAGACCCGGGATTTTTAATTTGTCAGTATGACGTCAGTGCTATACATCTCTCCCCTCCACTTCAGCCCCCTTTGTTGCCTTACATGTCTACGCCCACCGTCAACATTACAATACAACTTTTGTCATTGCTCAATTTAAATGATCAAGTAGTGTTATTGATTCCGATCTCTTGTTACATAGTATAAGGAAGTTTTGTTTTTAGAAAATAAAAAAATAGATAAAATTTAATAAATATACGTACATTAATTTAAACATATGGCTCCGACATGGGGCTTCAGATTTACTTTAGAAGGCATTCTTGACGGTCTATCCGCCTTTTGTTGCTAAAAATACAACATTTCACTAGCAATCCACGAATCCCAGTCGATACTACCCAAAGTCAGGCTTTTCAGTGTGTTTTCAAGTACTCGTTTGCATAACTGAATGAACTAAAACTAAAAAATTTTGCGCAGGAGCCTTTTCCTGGCTTGGGCGGAAAAATTTCCTTTCCAATATTGCCTATATTCCTTCATTTCTTAAAGTCTTTAAAAGATTACCTAAATTATCGGCATTTCATGGTCAGAGTAGGACTTGTACCCGTTCGTGCTTATATCCCTTAAGTAGGCATCCTTTACATACTCGTATATTGTTATTCCTGTGTATTCAAGAGAAGCGCGAAGATCCTACTCTTTCTATATGAACTTCTTCTCTGAAGAGGTGCAACCTACAAGGGTTAAAAAAAATACACCTATACAAAACATGTTCACTTTATACTGCCAAACCCGTCCTCCTGTTACCTTTTTCATGTTATGATTCGGTTTTAAACCAAGTGTATTCCATGGGATTCTAGACAATTCTCGTACAACGCATGGACATTTCAGAGTGATGTTTCGGAGATTAATGAATCTTCTGTTGTGAAGGTACTTAGATTCACCTTCAAATCCATAAATCCTGAGAAAAAAGAAAAAAAAAATTGATTCAGCTGTTGATAAAAATTGTTAGGAAATAAGTTCATTGCCATGTCGAATAAGAGACAAAGATAAGGTAGGTCTCTAAGTGTTAAAGGTGGGCGGTGCTGCTGGGAGTGGTAAAAGGTCAAAATTATTTTGAGTGCCCCGTAGCCTAGGGGGCAGACTTTCAGTTGTGTTGGGGTGTGGTGCCTGTGGACAGCATGGGGCCCCCTGACAGGCCAGCTGGAAGAGAGCTCGGAGGACCTTGGGCGAAGAACCGTGTCCGTGCCAAGGGCATCACTTCTCTCTGTTGGCCTTTTGGTACAATTTTAAATTGTTTTAGGGACTTTCTTGAAAAACCTGGCATCTGAGGGGTTGTTATATTTCCACAATCAATGCCGACTTGTTTCTGCGAAATAATTGGCAGCATTGTTAAAGTAATATTTCAGTGTAGTTCTTAACTCTTGAATTCTGGGTATTGGCTCATTGATTATATATCCATAAAATTTTAGTGACATACCATTGAAACTTAGGTCCAAAGATGATGAGCGATCCCTGAATGTTTGCGAAAGAAAATTACCGGTATACATTTTTGTCTTATTCGTAAAAAGTGCTGTGGAAACTAAGGACTATGACCGAACTAAGAGAGCTACATTTATGAGGAGCTCGTTCACGTTTCAATGTATGTCAATGTAAAATGTATGTTTCACTCTAGTGAATCTCTTTTGTGAGTGTATTTGATATTTGGTCATGAAAGTTCATATTGAGACCACCGAGTACCAGATCTGTCCACCAATATTCGCTAATGGAGAAGGATTGGTTTTTTCGAAGATATATCGATGCCAAAATTTCTTTTTGATATTATTATTATTTTTTTTTTAAATCATGTAATTTTTAGTAAGATGCCATTCATTATACACGCGATTCTACGATTACAGTGGAATATTTTTGAGACCTGCTTTATGGTCATTCGGAAGAATTGAGTGATTACTGCGAAATGACAAATGAAATTAAGCTAGTTATTCAGTTGAGGATAGCCATAATAAATGATTATTGTGATACTTATCCAGATGACAAGAGATAGGCTGCCTATTGTAGTGTGGAAGGTAGGCACAATATTAGCATACAGCCGTCAGCTGAGCCCAGGCCGTTATGGAGATTACAGAGTGGGGAGGTGACGTTCTCCAACTGTCGGGAAGTCTGTCGACTATTAAGCCTGGATACTTGACTCGACTGCAGTTGAACTTTCGACGATTGATTAGTGAATCTGAATTGTTTATGGAATGAAGTTGGAAAAGGTTTCAATATGAGGATTTATCCGCTGAAATCGACCCAAACGATTTAAAGCAGGGTCATGTCTAGTTACAGATTAATTTCTGGAGCCTAGATATCCATCCAAAATTTATTAACACTGAGACCTGCTAATACTAAACGACGAGGAGAGGATGGGGTCTGCCTTGTAGACTAGGGACCACTCACCCTTTAGATACCCCAGCCCTCTTGATGTGCCAGTGTTCTATGGTACACGGCTTAACTATATGCCCGACTTAGTTCAAGAGGGAACTGGTCTGCGAGTGTCCTGCTCCCAACCTGAAGAATTACATGAGAAAAGGATCCATGAATGTTAGAGAATTTGATAGTGCTGTTTACTTTATGATTGCTCTTTATTGTGTCGGGTGCACCTTGCTGTTGTGCAAGACCACCGGGCGATCGGCGGTGGCCCCAGCCCATCACCTTTTTTTTTGCTGCCGCCAGGAACCGACAAACTGGCTGAACACAGGGTAGTCGGTCTCCGTGACCAGCTGCCGCGGATTCGGTTCCAGGTATGATCCGGTCCCGCGAATCAATTCCACCCTGCCCTGGTCATACAGCGGGCAATCGAGGACTACATGATGCCCCCACATGGACAGTTTGGGTTGTTCTTCCTCCTGTGCTGTTCACTATAGCCAACGCACACTCGGTTGGCTGTGGGTCTGGGGAAGATCTTCTGCCAGCCGATACATCAGGCTCGATCTTTCGCCATTCCACCCCACGGAACTCTAGTGCGTTCTTTCTGACTGATTCAGTCGATGGAGTCCAGGCGCTCTTTTTCTAGTTGCCTCTAGATCAAAACTGAACACGATGCTTGCCCATTTTATCTCTCCGTTCGATTTTCCACTTCTCCAGTAGCTTTCTGTTGGTCCTACGTCGTTAGATTTTCTTTTTCTTATTGGCTCTGCAGTAGATCCGAGCATCTGTTTTCAGCTATTATAGCTCAAATATTACCTATACGATCATGGAAGTTTTGTATTTTAGCGTTGTGGTTCTTTCAGACATTTACCAGATAGAAAAATTGGCTGGCAATATTTTCGCTCTGTCGAATTGCGTGGATGTAGGTGCGGACTCTGCAGTGGCTAGCACTTGTCGTAATCAAGGAAGCACCGGTGCAGTTTATTACTTGATTTTTATTATTATTTTTCCCCTATTAAAGTGATTCATAATGTTCTATGTGCAGACAATGACTAGTGACTGAAAAAAAAAAACGGCCTAGCCCCACCCTCTTTGAGTATTGAGACAATGTTAGGACGGAGTGATGGTTACGCGAGCTGTGTGCCGAATCGCTTTGGGGTTCCAAAAAGGCCTCCTCTTTCATTAAAGAATCAGTGTGCATTTCAAATTACAAAACACAAACCAGGGGCGGTGTATACTGTTTGGGGGGAGGGGGAGTATTGTTTGGTGTGGAGCTGAGGCCTGATGAGGTCGTTACCCCGTCGGCGGATCAGCTGCCTCCGCTCTACAGCTCTGTCACTATATCTGCTGCAGTTCGCATATAGGCTGGCAGTTCGCTCCTCCATTGTTGTATGGTGTGGAGCTGAGGGCTGATGTGGTCGTTACCCCGTCGGCGGATCAGCTGCCCCCGCTCTACAGCTCTGTCACTATATCTGCTTCAGTTCGCATATAGGCTGGCAGTTCGCTCCTCCATTGTTACCCGTATGAGTTCGGGGAATAATGATTTTAGTTACATTTTTCGAAGTGGACCTGAGGATCAAGTGGAGTTGACACAAGTAAATCCCAAAGAACACAATCTCCCCCATGTAACGAAAATGCGTTGTTGCAATATAACTAATCTACTCTATAATATATCGTATGACATATCTTTTGGATGGTCAAAAATAATACTCGTGTTGCCCGGTAAAGTCACTACTTTTCATACCATTTCAAATCTTCTGGAATCGAAATGTCGAGAGGGGGTCAACACATTACCGTGGAGAGGATGGGGTGGGTCTGCCTCGTAGACTAGGGACCACTCACCCTTTGGATACCCCAGCCCTCTTGATGTACACTTGTACTGTGGTACACGGCGTGTATAACATCTGCAAGTGTCCTGCACCCAACCTGAAGAATTTCATGAGAAAAGTGTTAGAGAATTGAAATGAAATGTTAGAGAATTTTGTAAAAGAAGCAAGACAATATGGGAGACGGATAGATTCTGTCATTGCCAACATCGGGTAAAACGATGGAGTGAGTTCATTGCCCCTACAGCGGCTCAGCTGTCCCTCCTAGAGGAGGGCTCTTGGCCTATTGTTCCGCAACGTACTTTAGCACTAAATAGCTCCAGTGGGCTTTGGCATCCTCCTCTAGCTGATGCAGAACACTTGTGTATTAAAGTCGATGGTATGCGACTATATTTATCAGGTAGACAAATTTCAAAAATGTCTCTTATTGATGATGTCTACTATGGACGTTATTTGAAAGAACTCCAAATTATTTTTCACTTTAAGAACCATCGCTACAGACCAGTCGATGGCTGCCAATAGGTTCCTGGTTCAACCAATGCTTCGGGATAATTTTTCGGCTTTTTAATTATTTTCTACGTGTCGTCTCTATGGGGTTCTGAATACAAATATAAAATTTTGGGTCGATTCATTCATTCTATCGAAAGTTATCACAGTCTGTTTTTTTTTTTTTTTTTTTTTTTTTTTTTTTTTTTTTTTTTTCATTTTTGCAATTTGGGGTGGAAAATATGAAATTCCTGTGAAAACTGAACATAGAATTTCTGATTCTGACCGTCTAGCTGGGAAGTAAAGAAATTCAGGGGGGGGGGGGGGGGGGGGGGGGGGAATAAGCGCTAAGTTATACTTTTTCAGATAGAGTTGTTACTGTGAATATGGTCCTACGAAAACGAAACTCTTCATTGCATGACCTGGTTACATTTTTCTGTAATATTTAATTGTTGTTATTACCTTGACTTTTCTATTAAGGCATGTTATGTCATGGTACATATGTAGTTATGTTCCAGTGAGTTAGCGACCCACTAATAGAGACAATGAGTTACCCTGTTGATGTCTCAAAGATCCACAGTTGTCTTCATTTGACAGTTTGATCTGATTTGATCTCCGATGAAAGGTTAGGCCTCCTCACATCGTTACAGAGTTGAAGAACCCCAAAACCGGAATCCATCCATCCAGCCAGTCCTCTTTCAGTATCACTTTTTTCTTATTTTTTTTTTTCTTTCAAAACTTGTTGTGATCTGACATTTAATATATATATATATATATATATATATATATACATATATATTTTTAAATGTATATTTCATTACCAACCTTTTTGTTGCTAATAAATTGGGCTTCGTCCCTGGCGTAGGCGCTAACTTGATTATCTTTTTTTTCACTGCAAGGAGAGGGAAAATTCTCACTTTTCGTTGATTTTTTTTTTTTTACTAAGAAATGTTTATTTGCATTTTTTTTTTTTTTTGGATGTTTGGGTATTAGAATCCTAGTAATCTGAAAGCATCCGAAATGATGTTCTTCATTCAAACTTGAGAATTCCAGCCTCTCCACTTCCCCGCCTATCGGGAACTCATTAGATTTACGTACTTGCAGATATTCATTTGTGATAGTAAGATGTTCTCATTTAGCCTTAAACCAGATGCTACTGCCTCATCCAGAAAGACTGCCAAGGGAGCCATTTCTCCCTCTACATAAAGATAATGATATCACAATTATCCTATGTGATAGGAAACTCGCTTCCCTATCATATATTTTTTTAAATGTCTTCTTACCATTTTCTCCTGTGTTTCCAAGCTGTTGGTTGATGGATCTTCCCTTCAGCGAACACTCCTTTCATTCTTCCCTCCTGTGTCAATCCGTCGAAACATTGTTACGCAGGGGGTTTCCCAACTTCTTCCACCTTCGAAATTCATATTAAATCCTCAAATTGTGCCCTAATCCAATACCAGGCCGAACTTGGTGGTTGTTGAAATTTGACTTACCCCTGGGTATTTCCATGTGGGATGCCCCTCGTGCATATAGCGGAGAGGAAGAATTTAATTTGATGCTGTTGACGGGTAGGTGGGATGATTCACCGAATTTCCTGCTGGTGAGGAGTGACGACAGTGGGTCTGACGTAGCTCGCCCTTGAGTCTGTTTAGGATGCTGCCCATTGCCTCTCGTGTATTGTGTTTCAAACGGCATTCCTATTGTTCCTCACTCCACTCTTGGCTGGTTTCAATAACCGGAAACCAATAGTGTTGTTGCCAATTGGAGATTTTGGCTGTCAGGGTTTAGTCGAACTAATAGCCACTAAATACTAGAAACCTTCTCTGTAATGCATTTTGCAGACTGTTTTACTTGAATTGCTAGAATAAATTTATGTTTCCTGTATTTTTGGGGAAGCTCTCTTCGGAAGATATATACAAAGGATATATATGAAGTAGTGCCACCATCGGCTAATTTAAGTCCTATAACTTACACTGTCTTCTGTACCGCACGCTCTCCCAGCCCGCCCTTCTATGGTCCCTTAGCTCTCATGACATTGGCTGTTAGAGTGCATTGTTTACATTGACCATTGGCCGACAGATCCTGTTTGTTACGTCAGAGGTCCCAGTGGGCGGGACGATGGGACGGGATTCCACAAGAACCAACTGCCGGCTCCTCCCCCCTCCCTCTTCCACATTGATTTTTAACATCCTCTCTTATGCATTAGTTCATTTTGACGCTTGACCGACGAAATATTTTTCCGTAATACGGTTAACGTACGTGACTAATACTGACTGATTCCCGCAGAATTTCGAGAGAATAAACGTAATTGGTCAAAAATGCGGTGTTAATTTTCATCGAAATTTTCTGTTTTCCGATCTCCTGAATCAAAAATTACTAAAAAAACAAATGTGTGCATGTGATTTGTTTATTACCCATAAGGATGGTACTTATTGGTTTTCAGCCAAATCGGAGAAAGGAGAACTTATAGAGAAGCCGACACTTCATTGATAACAAATAATTTGTGTTGGAGAAATATGTTGCCGGTGATTTTTACATTTCTGGTATATGAAATGTTAAAAATTCACACCTATTTTGTAAATTGCCAAATACCACTCGTTAACCCTTCTCATTATTTGTTTTTGCTGTTTGGGGTGGCGTGCGCCCCCTGTTGGCAGTTGATGATTCCCCCCATCCTCCCAAGGTGTGAAACACATGATACCACCACAGACGACGGGGTGTGAGAAGTGCGGGACCCTCCCCAGCTCCCCGTTCTTGCCCCGGCCAGCTTCTACCGGCATCTGTTTGCCATTTCATTAATTATCCCGATCTTTATAGAGGGCATACATATCAGGGGTTTTGGGGGTCATAACAGATACTATGTGTGTTCGATAGTCTGCTGTTAGGAACTTAGTTCCCTCTAAAACTGCTCTACAAGAATCATATAGTCGACCATATCCTCTGGTCATTACTACTTCACACAGATAGAATTGATACCAATTAAAATTGTTACTTCAAGACATAACTGTAGCTTACCTGAAATCCAGGGGCCTAAGTTCGTCTAGGATCAGCAGCTTGTGTTAGATGCCCTTATCATGTCCTATCAGTTTCCATTGGATAGTGATTTCCTATTTGTGTCAAGTTTCGTGTTCTATTACTTGACTCGGAATGTACCTTTGATTGTAGTTGGCTACGTTGGTTTTCTTAGCCTTCGGTACCATATTTGATTAAGAAGTTTGTTGTAAAATTTTGACATATTGTTAGTGAAATTGTTGTTATAATATTTTTATTCTCCAAAGGGAGGTGGGGGACCAGACGAGAGTAGGGAGTTGTACTGAGGAAAACTAATAATATGTAATGACATATCGACACGAAATTTTATAACTGGATCTAGGACCAATATGGATAAAAATTTCACGATCGAAAGGAGGAGACGCAAGAGAAGTATAAAACCCTTATAACTGTCGAGGAAGCCTAGATTGGCACAATATTGACAAGTCAGGAGGGATATTAAAACAAGAAAAAACCTCCTAAAAAACATTTGAAACAACAACTGATGTTTAGAGTTGTGCAAATCTAGTTTATCTCATTGTGATCCAAACTCCCTTCGGTCGATATATCTGAGAAATAGACTTACTTGGTGTTTGTCTTATAAACATGATGGCTGTGCAGAGTGCAGAGATAGTGGGTATACATTAGTGGGAGGTGGTTTGACCACCTGGTTCGGAACCTTCACTTGCCACTCACGGCCATATCACGAGGGGCAGAACTCCAGCAATCTTCTAGCACAGGGGTCGCCAACCCCTCCTGCGCCACCCCATCCTTTTCTAAGCTATTATTCCAAGAACATCCTTGTATTTCGATAAATATTTTTTATAGACTAGAAGGGGTCATAACGCCTACTACCAGAGCGCTATGGAAGTCCTAAATTTTGTCTACCCTAAATTTTTTGGGGATCGAATCCCGTCCGGGAATGAGTTTTATTTCGTAGATAGAACTCCCTCCCGGGGCCATGGCTTTCGTAAATAACTAGTGGACATGGCTAGTAAGAATCAAACATAAGGTAAAAAAAAAAAAATGAAATATTTTTATTTGGTTGGAGACTAACAGTTTTCATCTATATTTTAGGGGGCCATGGTGGCCGTGCGGGCTAGAGCGTAGGGCTTTGGTCGCATGGTCTCACCATGGTTTGCGGGTTCGAATCCCGTCCGTCCGGGAGTGAGTTTTATTTCGTAGATAGAACTCCCTCCCGGGGCCATGGATGTCTTAAATAATTATACATAACACATTGACATGGCTAATATGCACCGTTCATAAAGCCAAAAGAAAAAAAAAACAAAAAACAATCTATATTTTAGGTTAAATGTTGAACAGCAGTTTTCTGTACGATTCAAAGGTTGTGGTCAGCTGTTTTAATTCTCTCATCAAAATAAACTGGTCCAGTCTCTGAATGTTATTACTTGAGTTATTGCAAAGGTTAACCAAACATTTCAGACCCTAGAGGAAAGTGTATATAGTGTCGTTAACCTTCAAACTCTATAAAGAAATAGGTATGTTGGTAGATGTATGTCAATTTAAGTGTGATTCAGTCAACCAAAGTAGCATCTTAACACAACTCACATGGTGATCCATCTTTGGCTAGATGTCTCTCAGCTGATACGAATACAGTAGCAAGCTAATTTTTAGAAGGTAATGGATCTTAATTGTTAGCAGGTTGTGGGCGAGAGCCTAAGTACCGTTGTTGAATTGATATAACTAATTTTAAAAAATAATAATTTTAAAGGTGTATTTTTCTTGATTAACTCAGGCTGGGGAAGTACTGGGAAGCGGTGATTCACCGACGACTTTTTCTTTCTCTGATCATGCGTCTATCCAACATGCAGTTGCACTTCCGTTCTGTAAATATTTGTCGGTTATATATTCTTCAATTCAATAAAACATTTCCACCATATACCAAATATTTCCAAATTGCTACTTGATCTAGTCTCAAGTCCCACAAAGGTACACCATTTTCATCCTCTCAGTCCTGGTTGGAACATTTCTTTTGGTGCACCTTGAGATGAAACTGCACTTTTCTCCCAAACAGTTTGTCCTTGATGAGACTGATGGTCCCCCTAGACAAACTGCTGGCTACGCCACATCCAGATTCCTGAGTGGAGCTGAGTGTGGTGGGGGAGTGGAGTCAGCTGGTTTCCCAGCCCCCTTCTTGGTAGTCTGACTGACTCACAGCTCACTGCTCACCCAGCACTCCTCCCAGTCTCCTCGACACCTCACTGTTAGTGTTGCTGCCGTTCCCGCTTCATTTTTGCACAAATTGCTGATTTTTTTACTTCCCCAGCTATACGAAGTATAGGGGAAGTTATCTAATCGGTCACAAATTCAATGCGGAGTTTTCAACGGAATTTTATGTTTTCCTACCTCTAGATATGAAAAAAAAGTTTCTGTGTGTGTGTATGTGAACACGTCAACTCCCGATAGAATGAATCTATCGACACAACATTCCATATGTAAATTCAAAACCCCATGAGGGCGACATATATTAATTTTCAGAATCGGCAGAAGGGAAGGGGGGTTCAGGGGAGTGAAGTCAATTCAGGAATCCTAATAACTGCTTATGTAATGAATTTTCTCGACACAAAATTTAGAGAGGATTTAGGAGCTCCTTTTTAAGTCAACTGTTGAATATTAGAGGAAACGGTGGACTGGTTTTGGAGGGGAAGCGAAAAGTTAATTAATTTGTTCTGGGGAAGTACATTGCCGGTGATTCACCAACGACTTTTTCTTTGTGCCAATGCACTTTAATGGTATCTGGTAACCTGGCAAGCATGACGCAAAAAATATTGTGCACATTCTTCCTTTAAAATCAGTTGAAACTTTCATTTTCAAAATTATCTTCTGTAAAGATAGATTCTTTACTTCCTTCATCTGGACGCCATATACATTAAAGTTTTGTTGCTCCATTATAATATATTCATTAAATTTAAATAGTTTAGTCATACTTATTGTCATTATTCACTTGTTGCAGGTGAGTTCCTGGTTTGACCTTATCTCATAGAAATTATTGCGATGGTATTTCGAATAAAGTTGGATATGGTAAGTCGGATAATACTCATCCTTTTCGCGTATATTTTGCAAACGACTAAAAAAATTAGTTTCTTCAAAACGTCATTTTGCGATGGTTTTCAGCATGTAAGTCGCCAACAGAGCTACTTTCGAAAAAAAGTATTGGTCCTGGAGTAAAGTGGTCTAAATTTTCGTCCGATTTCGGCCATAACCTAATCAGATCTAAATTAGCACATGTAACTTCTTCATTTCAAATTTCAGGTTCGTAGCTACAATCTTCTCTGAGTGAGAGCGATCACAAAGTTTCAATTGCATACACACAAACATCATCGGGAAATGATCAAAACGTATTCAGGGGATCTTGCCATGAAAATCCGTTGAAAACTCGATCTCGGATTTTTCTTCCTTATGCTAAAGGTATTGGAAAGTAGAACGAATGTGCAGCAGACCGGAGTTGAGTGGAACTTGGCTGTGGCTAGCTGCTGAAGCCATAAAGAAGGGGAAAAAAAGAAAACATGGAACTTCCCCATAGAGCTATCATTGGCCTTAAGTAATTAAGTTATTATCATTGGCCTTAAGTAATTAAGTTACTATCATTGGCCTTAAGTAATTAAATTAAATCATTTTAGCCTGTTTGTCTAGTTCCCAGGCTCTCACAGTACTTCATTATAGGAGGTATGGCATTTTTTCTTTTGAATGGTTGTGAAATGTGTAATGTATAAAATACTAAAAAATTAAATAAATAATCTTTTAAATAAAATGTTTTTGTGTAATAGATCAAGTTAAAGCTCGTTCTGTTTTCAAATTTTGCACTTTTTGTGTAGGTTTATACTAGCTACACCTTTTTGGAACGCACAGAAAAATGCAAAAGTTCCATGTTTAAAAAGTGTCATATTCTTTGTGATGTACGTTTTGTTATTAATCATTAAAAAAGTAGATCGGGTCGACTTTGACAATTTTTTTTATTTTTTTTTTCCTAAATCGCCGTTCAATTGTCTATTGAGTAAAAAAAGATCATGTTGCTACATTTTTTGCCAGTTTCGTGTTGGTCTACGCAGCCGACAATAAAGTGTTTCTGTCTGCCCAGAGACCCTGGGGGCTTCTATATTTAGGTATAGATTCCCCCCCAAAGTCTAACGGTACTGTGAAAGCAAAAACTTGGGGTCGACTCAGTTATTTTCTAAAAACGGTCTGCAAGGGGGCTCTTTTTTTTTATGTTTTCGCATTTTTTGCCGGTTTTCTTTGTATTTTTTTGCGTCAGTTCTGTCGGGATAGTGGTCAGGTGTGGAGATATTTTTTTGACAAAACTCTGTTCTGGGTCTGTTGAACATGTGTGTTCCACACGCAATTTCTGAGGGTTGACATTTGGAAAACATACTTTATTTCTTGGAAAGTTTTCTCTCAATGTGTCAATTTCAGAAAAATGAAATTTCCCACCGTCATCAGTCGTCAAAGGATTGGCAGTGGCAATGACTGTCACGGTGGGGGCTCTGCCTAAATGTCCAGTCAGCTTTGTCTGTATTTTGAGGCTATATCAGGATCTTCTCCCCCTTCCTTTATTTCTGCCTATGTCGCATCACATTGCTATTGTCAATGTCAGATCTAACGAAGATGTGTCAGAATCTATTGTCTCCCGTCCATAGTTTATGGCCACTATCCTCTCCTCTTCTCCATTCATTTTCAACTAAAAGAAATGTAAAATTTTCAAAGTTTGCCAAGAAGAAAATCACAAATAATTAGTGTGATGAGAGGTGATTTACTGACGTATTTTTTGTTTGTTGCTCGCGTCTGTCGGGGTTGTTCTTTTCCTAGCCTGTAATAACCATTTGTGTAGAATGAGTGTTGGGTGATGTTCCTTTAGAAAACCTGCTGATGGGTGGAAGGAAAGGAAGCAGGGAACCCCGAGGCCCCGGCTGGCCTTGGAGAGGATCGTGGAAGAGGAGAGAGGAGAGCAATGTTCGGGCGGAGAGCCACCAAGGTCAGGAGGGCAGCGCTTCCCAACCTTCTCCCAGCTCGGCCGTGAGTGTAGCAGACATCAGGGACTCCAAACAGCGTTCAACCAACAGCCTTCCTTAGACTTGGTTAACCCTGCAAGTGTCTTCGGGCCAACGGCCATTCCCGGTAACCCGCCGTCAACTGAATTGTAATGGAGGGGTTTACTCTGCACGTGTATTGTCAGATGCGGTTAAAACTCCTCAGAAGAGTACTAATCTTCTTAACTTAGACAGGCTGACAAACGTCAAATACATCTTCTACTTGAAACCCTAAAAACAAATGTTAAAAAATCGTTACTTTTCCGAATATCGTTGGTTATTATCGAAATAGAATTACTTTGAATCAAGTGATTTGGAAAGTTTAAACTAATTTGATATCCGAGGCCGAAAAACTTGTTGGCTTTGGATTCGAAAATTTCTTTCACTACTGACGCTTCAACATCTCGGTTATTAACGCCGTTTTGGCCACTGGTGCTGAAAAGGGTCTCGAATAGTGGAGAGGTCGCAGCCGGTCAAATTCTCTGCAGTCCACAGAGATAACGTGGACCTAAATGAGGGGACAGCCCCAACTCTATAAAACAAATTGTAAATTGGCCTATAACAATCCTGGGCCATAAACAAAACCGAACCTAAAGGAGAAGCTCACACGAACAAACACATTCGTACAAAGACACACAACTACATAGGTACTCTAGAGCGGACCGACCAGCCAATGATAGAGAAAGGCTTTCATTCTTTCTCTAGAAAAAGGGCATAGTTATGTTATCTAGGCAGTTGTACAACGTATTGTTGGAAACATGGATACGAACAAGGATTGAGATTCAGGGCGATATTTCACATTTCCACCATTGCAAAGTGAATTGAATCTTTTAGGGTCAAGGGGCTTTAGAAAGGGTTTTGGAAGACCTATTGGATAAGGATTCGAGAATGTGTAGATGAGGTCATGACGGAATCAAACATCATATAATTCCATCATGACCTTCATGGTTCTTCCTCGTTTTATTTTTTCAAGAGATTACCTTGAGTAAGTTCAGTAGCAAATAAAGAAACTTATTTTCGAAATATTGTCCATTCCACAAAAATTGTATACGTATACTACCGGTTTGGCGTTACACCATTGGTCAGGTTTAGTTGAAAACTAAGAGTACTACTGCTTGGTACTGAACATGACGATAGTGTAGTACCGGTAGTATATCTGTTTGTGGATATATCCGCGCTTCTCAATTTGGAAATTCAGTAGCTTTATTGAGTTTTGAAAATAAAATTATTTTTAATTGTTTGGTAACTATTGCCATTTTGTTTTAATTAGTTGTCAGCCTTTAGCATCAGTTCATAGCTTTCGAGTGATCTATTCTTTTCTGCCCTTTGCAAAGCTCTCATAGTTTTCTTTAGGAATCAGTTTGGTTGAAATGTATTTTGCTCCATTTTGTTTCTACTAGTCGCATCAACTGTTATTGACGACGGGCTATCTACAGGTTGCTCTTCTGACTATAATCTAGTCTTTTTTTATTAGAAGATCATCAGAAAGCAAGTATGAAAGAAGTTTCCTATAGTAACACTATCTGTTTGATGTGTGTTCCTCTGAGGAGCTGCTAAATTGATTAATGGTTCTCAAAAAGAGATAAGATATGGTAGAGAGTGGTCCAGATTGTGAGCGGATGTTAGAGACAGTGGGAGTAGTGTAGACCCACTGCCAGTTTAAAGGTAGCTCCTATTTTTAAAGTAGCCGTCCCCTCCGTGGAGAGAGCGAGGGGCCCCACCCCAGGCTAGGGCCCCATTTTCCCAGGACTCATCCCCAAGGGGCCTACCTCAAACCTCTGATTTATTTATGAAGGGGG
The DNA here is from genome assembly GCA_963662175.1 of Aradus depressus. Taxonomy (NCBI): domain Eukaryota; kingdom Metazoa; phylum Arthropoda; class Insecta; order Hemiptera; family Aradidae; genus Aradus; species Aradus depressus. The sequence goes on along the minus strand of OY759215.1, from coordinate 58,682,593 downwards.
CCACACTAAGCCACTCCAATTTAGACATAGCAAGGGCAGTAGGATTTCGAAAAATTTCACCCTGGAAATTGGTTTTATTTAAACTGTAAAATCCGTTATGAATTCAATCCCCGAAAATTGAATGATTTCCTTATCCAAAATTAGTTATGGGTGTAGAATAATATAAAATATTGGACTCTTGTTGGAAACTGCTTTTGGCACTTTTACCAAAGATCCTCAACAGGTAGTCCCATAAAACATTTCCTGGAACGGATGGATGGTTCGGAAATTTATCTACTCCCTAAACTGTAGGTCCACTTTTCAAAACGAAACTTCAATTGGTGTCCCATATTTCGTGTTAGGCTAAAAAAGGACCTATGGAGAAACATTCTGAGATTACAAACTGTCTGTTCGTAATATTTTTGTCATTTTAAAACTCCATATTGCTTAACGGTAGTTTATTTTTTTTTCAATCATCAAACTTGAATAGTTTAGAATGATATTGGGGATTTGAAAATTTGCGATCTTTGAGCATGCCGAATAATTACTCATAAAATTTTCAATTTTTTAAATAACATTGACGAGCCAGGGCAAGTGTTTCAGGAAACAGGAGTTCAACAATTCTTCTTTAAAATGTGGTGCTTCATAAATATTAGTTTTTTTTTCTGACATATATTGCTGTAATAGCCATCCGTCTGTAACGACGGAACAAACAGACAGACGAAAAAATATATAAAACAGAAGACGTTCAAAATGAAAATGTCTTTCATATTAATTCTGTAACTTTGTCACGTAGGATCAATAGTTTCTGAGAAAATATGAAGTAACAATTTTTGTTTCCAAGTAAATCCCCCCTCCCCTCCTATATTCAGTGTTTCTGTAATCATATGTATTTTAAATGATATTCCTAAATATGCAGATTCTTGGTTGAAGTACACATGTAGAGCCATTTTCCAATCATGATGAAACAAACAGACAGACAGGACATTGTTTGACCTGAAACGGGTAAGACCTAATTAGTTTTCAACACTACCCAATGCAGCAGACATCAGATATATTATTAATTTATTTAAAAAATTTACATGCAGCAGATATATTATTAGTTTATTTAAAAAATATAAAATTTTGAGACAATTCTCTGCCGTCAATGGTTATCACTCCGCAACATGAGTCAAATTAGAACTTGTTGTTTTTGACTTCTTTCAAAGAGCTTTATCTCTTTGAGAACAATATATAAAAATAATAATAATAATAATATTTATTTCCGTTAAACCATAAAGTGGTAAATTGGATGCGTCATAAGAATATATACAATAAGATAATTTATAAATTAATATAAACAGTTATTAACTCTAAAAAAAGCTCGTTTCCTTTTCTTTGTATCGCCTTTCTTGTTATTTAAATGCAATTTAAATTTCATAATAATAGTTTGAAATGTATCTACATTAGAATGTGAACCAAGTTGCTCATCCCGCAGGTCACATTTCTACCTACCAACTGACCCATTTCAATAGTATTTCTGAGCCCTGCAGGTAGAGAGAGACCTTTAACAATCTTCCAACCAGCCACTTTCTCCATTTATAGTACAATAGTTTGCTCTTGAAAAGTGCATTTATTTTCACCAAAGTTCCTGCTAATACTCAACTTCTTCTTGATGACATTACTTTCAGTTTCATCATCAACTCTTGAGTTGACTTCACCCTCTACAGTAGTATGGTGAGTGAATAGTGTCAAATCCTCAAGCTGTCGAATAAGTCAGCTAAAACAATAATGATATGAATCGCAACGCTCCGGAAAAGTGCGAGTATTTTTAAAAATATTATTTTTTCAGAGTACACACGGAACCTCTAATTGTTGCTGAGAAATCAGTAAAAGTAATTAGGCGTAGGTATTATTATATTTAGTTTCATTTTAATAATGTTGCCTTATTTAATTAAGTTACTACTACTTTTATTATAGTTATTACTATTTAATCTACTTTTTCTTGCCTTTATTTTCTTTGCCTGCTTTACGTCGTGACGCATTATTATTGCGGCAGTTACTTCCGTGATTAAGAACTTTCCCATTTTGCCAAAATTAAAATAGAGAGAGACTACTTAGAGAACATTTACGATAGAAATCGAAAGGGCTGGATGTAAAAATGTGGTTTTCGGAAAAATAAGAATTTTGAAAAGGCTGAATTTTAATAATTATTCGATGTCGTGTTGTTTATTCAGCGATAGATAAATTTTAGATTTGTTAGTCGCAAATTTTAGTATTTTAAAGTAGCTAATCCTGTTTCTATATATGAATAATTATGGATTTTATGTGTTAATATTGGCAGCTTCTCTCTTTGGAGAGAATATCATGAATTATATGCAATTATTTGTTATATTTGAGGCCCCTGATCCATGGACCTACTTGGATTTAGTATAGGAATAAAAGCACATAATAATTACTCGAAAACAATTACAGTTAGTTATTGTGACTCATGCCCGGACTTTAATTACGAGGTCATATCGCCTACTACCAGAGTATGGACATGAGGTCTCTATTGTGGAGTCTCAAATTTGGCCTAAGGGCCCTACTTAGGGTAGGGGTATCTAATGAGTATCGCTTAACGTCCCATCCGAAGGACAACGTGTTCAATGGTTTTTCACCTCCCAGATAAAAAAAACTAAGGCCCTTGGCCGTGTTTCAAACCCGCCATCTTGAGTTTAGAAGGCAAGCACGTTACCTCTGTGCAACGGGCGCCCTCAAACAATTATATTGCAACTAATATGAAACTAGAGCCTCTAGTTGATTGTGCCAAGAAATTAGTGATGCTCCTTCCAAGTGGTGGTTCTCAGAGTCCCTCGTCTCCATTTATCCTCAGAATATCTTAAATAACATCTGGATTCCCTCCCCCATTACAACAAAAAACAATCAGATGTGAGAAAAATTCCCTGGGAAATGTTACGGATGTTTCCTGAGGAAGTTAAGGCTGAAGATATGTATGTACGTATGTCCGGAGGATACACTTCCTCCTGTTCACAGCCTTCCCTTTCTACTTCAGTTTGTTCCCTCTCTCAGACACTACACACACGCTTATTGAATCTTTCTTCAGTTTATTTGTCTTATTTGACGTTCATATAAATAGAGGTGATGTCGAAGCTTCATCAAACCATGCCAATAAATGTTTTCAATATTATTCTTTAAGGCGGAAGAACACATCCTTCAAAATAGTCCCGTATTTGTAAAATCAATTTCCTGGTTAGTCAAGTTTTTTGTTTTTTATTCAGAAATACACTAATACACTTGTGAAAAAATTATTTTTGTGAGATGGCAAAAAATAAATGTCAATAAGTAAGGTAGATAGATAACTTAGTTCGGGAGAGAATTACATATTGTACGTAAACAGGATCCAGCATTATCCTCTGCACATAATAAGGCTATGGTAAGGTATGAAGGGGTGCGCACCCCCACCTCCCGCTGGCAGCCGGCTCTGTGATCTGATTTAGAAGCAATTCAGGAAATTGTTTTACGGTTTTTTACTTTCTCAGCTATATGAAGTATGTATGTGGGAAGTTATGTAATCGGTTGGGTGAGTTTTCAACCCCCTGAATCCAATAATAATAAAGTCATGGGTGAATCAATGGCAATGTGCTTGCCTCCAAAACAATCGACTCATTTGGTGCAAAATTAATGGATGTCTTACTCAGGGAATCTGGATCCTCATACTAAATTTCGTGTCGATATGTTCATTACAATGACAGTTATTAGGGTTTTTGAGACCCCCCCCCCCCCCCCCCCCCCTCCCCTGACCTATTTGGTTGAAAATCAAGGTAGGTGTCGTCGGGGGTCGGGATACATAGGGAATTTCGTGTTGATATATTCCTTACTATGAGGCAACGTCAATCATTGATTTTAATAGAAATATAATTAATAAATTGGATTTTTGAAAAATAAAAATTGTAAGATAGCCCGTTTAAAACTGGAATAATATATATATCTATATAATGAGGATTTCCTCAATGAGCATACTTCCAGGAGCTCGATATTTTGGCACGCTGCACCTCCGACCTATCACAAGTTAATCTATTCCAAATTTGAGGAAGGTTTCCTCTCAGAAATTTCTTGCAGCTTGGTACAATATTTCGTCAGATTAACATTTTAGTCTACATCTTAAAAGTATTTTCTGTGAGGTCCAAATGTAGATAACTCTGAATGTGGCACGATGAAAGATTGTGAACGTACGTAGTGCCGTAAGTCAGGGCAGAGCCTAAAGTGACATTCAACTCGCTTATCAACTATTAACTCTAATTCAGAGTTGTGAAGCACTGCTCCCCTCCTACCTGCTCTCCCCTCCCCCCCTCCACTCCACGTGTCCTCCCCCACCCCTCCCAGCTCTCCCTCCCCTTCAGCTGGTGGTGGGGGAAACCAAGGCCCCCTCAGTTCGTGGCCGGCCTTCCCCCCAGTCATGTGTCTCTGGTGACGTGCTCCCATTTTTTCTTTTTAAAAACAAAATTTTATTTTATATTTATTTATATTTTCTCCTGTTGTTGCTGTTGTCCTGTTGCCATTGAGCCAGTCTGCTCCGCCTGCTGGTCACTTTTGCTGTGTGTTGTGTGTGGTCGCGTACTCTGTTGGTCGCTCTGCTCTGCCACAAGAGACAGGATGAAAACCGTCGACCATGATCGCAACAGGTATGGATACGAGCCTCTTCATAGGTAACTCTTCCTTATACATCTTGAAAATACGTAAAGTTGATAGCCGGTGGCTGAGTGGTTAGTTAGCATGTGTAGCATGAGGGGCCAGAGACGGTTTATTTAGCCTTGGCTCGTGTTGCCCCCTCCTAGGCTTGGTTCCTTTGTTTGGGCCGTGAGTCCTTCCCAACTTTCCTTCCTAGAGGCACTCCCCAAGTCTGCTTTCCCTTCCCTCTGGAAAACTGATACCCTGTGGCAACGCTCCTGCCGCCATATGGCAAGCGAAAGTGCCTCCTGTCCCAATCGTCCTTCCTGTCTTTTGTTTCGTCAGATTAGACGCCTTGTGAACGTGACAATATTGAATTTTATACCCGAACCTTGGCCAGGTAGAATTTTCTAGTGAAAAATGGTTACTTTGTTGAGGGCGTAAGATGGATAGTTTTGAATATAACGAAGTTTCTGCTTAAATTGCTGAATAATGCATTATAATTACGGTTTAAACACAGCAGAATGTTTTTTTTTTTAAACAGATGGATTTTCAAGTGCCGCAGATTTCGATTCTTGAGGCTCGTAATACATACTATGTATGCCTGGAGAGTTCCCTGCAATGTGGCCTCGAGTCAGTGAAGTATCTGCTGTTTTGACTATTCACATAGTTTGACATGTATCGATTAAAAAATGGTGATAAATGATAACCCATACTGTTGAAAAATGTTCTTAGATGCTTATGAAAAGCTTCGTTATGTTCTGCGAAATGTCCTCTGAGAATAATATTTCCTTGTGGACGTTACTTTCTTTTAGAGAACTGATCTCCGATGGTTGGTGTGTGCTTCAACTTGGCATGGAGCATGGCGGTCTCTACCCGGCCTTGGTATATTATTGCAAATTTTTGTTCTCTATTATTGTTAGTCCATATTTAATTACGGTAATATTTGTTGGCCCCATCATAATTATTATTGCAATTTTAAAATTCCCACAATTCTCTATTCTTTCATATTGCTTACTCCGTAAATATATGCCATAAGTTGCAAGTATGTACCATGAAAAAGACTGCTTGCACCTTTTCTTCTCACGTTTTTGCGAATGTTTGCTTCAAAGAAGTGTAGTATTGGTAGGACAGACTCTCGTTTGAACTCACCAGACAGACGTTCAACTATTTTTACCAGCGTGACGCTTCGCCATATGTGTGCGACTGGTCCTTCTACCAAGTCTCCCGCTGTGTACAAAACAAAATCAAACAGTCATCCACATCTCCAATATTCTTTTTGTGTAATTTTTGATTACTACATCTGGTAGAGGTTGGAACTGAATGTTTCCGCTCTCCTGCTAAACTTCACCCTTCCCTTTGTCTCGTTTAATTGGAAACGGCAGGTTCATACCTCTATCATTAGATCCCAAACTGTTTATATAAATATAAATTTGTTTTAAAATACTATTCCTTCGGAGGTAATAAGGTTTTGGAATAACTAACCCCATATTTGGCTGAAGGTTAACAAGCGTCATGTTTAAAGATTTCTGGATATGAGATAAAAACAATTGGGTTGATGTAGGATTCCGGGGATCAAAAAACCTGTCTAAAGTCAATAAATTCTATCTTCTATTGAATAACTTGTGTGCAGTGTGGCTGGGAATGTAAGAAGAATAAATTAAATTTACCACCCTTTGTTCCGTATTACCAAGCCAGATGGTGTACTTTCTGACATATGTTCGCTAATGATTCATTTTTCTTGTTGTCTTGTTGAATCATCTTCCTTTTGCATGGTTGGGTTAATTGCACGAACACTATTGAAAAATTAAAAAAAAAAAAAAAAAAAAAACTAAGATGCGATATGTAATTTTATGACAAGAAAAGTTTTCTATGAGTTTTACGATCGTTCGAACTTCACATCTCGGATCTCCAAATCTTTATACAGTTGTTAATTATGTAATTAAGAGAAAATGTTTGGTAAATAAGCATTTGTGCTTATTTTGTTTTATTATAAATCGTATGAACCATAGTATACTATCTGTAGTAGTCGACATTGCCTGGCAGTCACCAGATTTAGTGACTACCCAGTAATATCGGTACAACGCACAGAAAGATAACAACACCTTCCTACTATATCGATGTATAAACCAAGTTATGTAAACGGTTTGAAATTAGATTTTCTTTTTTTCCCCTCAACTGAACAAGGATATATTTATATTTATTTTCTGAACTATCAATAATATTTGTAACATTTTTAAAATGCGTTGTCATTCCATACAATTTAAACTTTACTTTGTTCTTGATTTCCAACAGAAATTTATTTTTCATTATTTGGTCCTATCTCAAATATCAGAACATTTCGTAGGTTGGAAATTTTATAAGGAACCTCTGTTGTAAGAACTAATTTTTCGATACGACTAAACGTTTTCTCGTAAATCAATGTCCAATAAAGAACAATGGTTACGGTATCAATAAAGAAAACGTATGTTTTTAAAAAAAATATTGTCTATTTCATAGATAATATATAATATGGGAGTACTTTCGGTATTGCTACCATATTATATATTATCTGTGAAATAGACAATATTTTTTAAAAAACATACTTTTTCTTTATTTTTATCAAGTGTTTCACAATATCTGCAAAAATGTTAAATCTCATTGGTTACGGTATGATTTTAAGGCGATTTCCGGCATGTATCGTGCAGACAGGGGGGGGACTTCGAAAAAAAGTATGTCATATAAAATGTATTCGCTTTGTTCTCGAAAACTTTCATCCAAGAAATTTTTGATTTAATTAATAACATTGAGAGGTTTATATTACAATGTACTTGGGCTCCGAAGTAATGGTTTCTATTTTCGTCCAAAATATAATCAGATCTAAGTTTATGGCTACAATTTTTTCGAGTTGGAAAACTCACACAGTGCCAGTCTTATAACAAACATACTTGAACACACTAATCAGAAAATTGTCTAATCGTGTTCCGAGGGCTTCAGATGTGTGTAATTCCTTTGATAATTATATTTCATTACATTTCCTTATAATAAAATAAAGTAAGCGTTATTGTTTTTTTTTTTTTTTTTTAAATACATGAAATAAAATATTACTTTTTATTATGCGTTTTTTTTTTAAGCAGTTATTTCGTAAACCTCAAGAGATACGTTCTCGTCAATTTTGTCTGCAGATTTCGGTTAGTAATTATTTAGTTTTGTGGGGTTCCGTTATAAACTATGCTAAGACCTGTCGTTGAAAATTGGTACATTTTTGAAAGCTCTCTGATCGTGTTGCTCCATGAAATGTCTTATTCCTTCAATGAGTTGTGTTATTAAGTAGGGTTGACGTCACTCGTTGTGGTTCGTTAATAATGTACATTGACTGATACTTGCTACCACCATCCTGGCTTCTATGTACCACTTACTGACATTTGTAACCAGTATGCCCCATTCATTGTATACATAGACGGATTCACGAAAGGGCGCAGAATAGATCAAAAGTTCCTTCCATCCCCTGGTTCAACAAAATTTCCAGGTCCGGATAAATGATTCTTTCCTCCTTCCCGATATAGCCAATATAGTTTTCAAATTTATTATTTTTTCCTTCAATCAGAAAACATATTCTGGAACCTGAATTTTCCATTTTTTACTTCCCTTGCTGTACGAAGTGTAAAAGGTATGTAATCGGTCGGAAATTCGATGAGGAGTTTTCAACGGAATTTCCTGTTTTCCCACCTCCTGATTCCAAAAACGAAAAAAAACCTGTCTGCTGTGACCACGATAACTGATAGAATGAATGTATACATTTGTATCAAAATCACATTTGTCGATATATCGACACGACATTTTCTATGTGTATCCAGAACCCTCTAAGGACGACACCTATTCATTTTTAGCCAAATCGGCCGAAGGGAAGGATGTACTCAAATACCCTAATAACTGCCGATGTAATGAATGTATCGACATGAAATGTAGTATGAGGCTTCAGAAGCCATTTCATTAGTCAAATATTGAGTTTTAGCACATACGGTCGATTAGCTTTGTGGGATAGCGAAAACGTTATTGATTAATTTGTGCTGGGGAAGTACATATCCGGTGATTTTTCCCTGTGCATGCTTTCGGTTAGTAACGCCCCTATTAATCAATAGGAAATCGTGCGATCATCATTATATTTTTAATTTTTAGTATTAAGCAAATAGGTTTGGTAACTCAAATGGTTGGAAATCGATTATCTCATAATTTGAATTATGTTTTGTCACGTTTATCAACAAATTAAGGACATTTCTGTGCTGTTTGGGTAAAGGGGTATATGTTAATTTTTTGTGAAAATGGGTAACAGCTATCTAAAGCAAGTCATAACTTGCTTTAGATAGGTGATCTCTATGTTGGGGTAAAGAGAAATAAGTCGGAATCTTATGACATCATTGAGAAAAAAGGAAGTGAAAAGGGGGACAACTGAGAAACATGGGAGTTCTCTGAAAACTGAAAACAGAAAAACTGACATATACCCCTTTACTCCAACACCACAGATTTATCTTGTTGAACCGTCCGCTTCTCTTGTCCCATATTTCAGATACTGTTTGAGATAACATTTTAGATGGGTCGTATGACTGCCAAAAAAGATAGCAGCTTTAACGAGTGGAGAACCTCTCTTCCAAAGATATGTTCCGTCAGATAAATCTATCTCACCAGTTTTGGTGTTCATTTTCAGTCTAGGATTACTTAGTTACTTAACATCTTTCACTATAACATTTTTAAAATATCAGTTCTCACCTTCAAAGGTCGCACATTTACAGTAATACTTACTATTACAATTTCGCCGTGTTTCAGATAATTTTCTCGAAATTTAATGTAATTTCCTTTCTACCTTCTTCCAACCTACAATTAAATTTAAGTCCACCGTGATGAGTTTAAAATAAAATAAAATTTCGAACTGAACTACTAGATGATAAGGCTCTCGGTGGAGTGGGGGGTGCCCAAAGGGGCTACTTTTACCCTCTCCATATCCCTTACCTCCCAGTCCTTTTGTAACTTTTGCTCCTTTCCCTTATTTGTTCAAAAACTAAACTCAGTGCTAAAATATAGTTTGTGAGGTTCTATAATCCATAATTATTTATACATCGCACATAATAAAATTCAATTAATCCATGTATTTAGATATTTTATTAGGTTAAAAAAAAATATATAACCATAACCTAACTCAGTAGGTAACACGAGTCGGTACCGGAAGGAATGACTAAGCGAGGCGCACCTACCTTTCTCTTATTATAACAACGGTCATTTAAGACCTCATATGGTTTTATCAGATTGAATAAACTTTTTTTTAAACTAAAATATTAAATTTTTGGAACTTACTGCTTCTATTTGGAGGTTGCGCACTACCGCCATATCTAAGTTGCCAAACTACTGATTCAACTTTAGGGTTTCAATACCTTATATTTGAATACCCCACTTGAATTTTTTTTTTTTAATGTGCCGCATTTTTTCGCATATTATTTTACTTATTACTATTTTCCATGAACTTGTTAGGTATTGTTTCTACCTTACTATGTTCACTTCCAAATTGAATTGTATGTAGTCGGAAAATCTTTAGCCTCTCTCCGCCTTTGCTACCATTTTGAAATTTTGGAAAACTCAATTTTTGTTTCAAGTTAAATACAATGTAGCCCATCCCTCTAAACCCGTGGTTAAAGGTAATATGCGAAGGTAGGAACACTGATCAAGTTTGTAATATCTCATACTGAAGTTGCAGTTCGCAAGGTAAAAGGTTGTTACTGCCCTTTTGTATATTCATATTTTCCAGGGAAGTTAGTTACACCTATATATATATGTTTTTTAGTGCATCGCAACTGCGCATATTTCCGACGTTGGATTTTTCCCAGGTATTTTTTTCATCATCAATTTTTTTTAAAGGGATGACTATTGGGTTATAGGCAGATTTGTAACATCATCGGCCTACTTGAAAATTTAGGAAAACTCATTTTTTTCAGAATTATTTTTTTTTCATCTCGAAATTCTTTTATTTGCGTTTAGATGGACGTATTCTATTGTATGTGTTGTAAGAGTGGATGTTAAACTAGGTTTTCATGGAAAGAGAGGCGGTGAAGGTAAGATATCGGGAAAAAATCGCCAACATCAGGTGAACGGACTGAGTCTCCCCTCTCGATTGAAAAGGATAGGATGTAAGATAGGCCTCATCATCAACAACTATGTACTAGCAGGTTACACGAGGCTAACCATTGTCAACGGTTTTCTCTCTCGGTTCTCGTTGATCTCTTCCAAAATTAGTGGTAGTGTACCGAGAGTTTCTGCCTTGCTTGCCGAGGCTACTCGCCTTGTGCAATCACTCGACTCTTCAACGTGTTACCCGGACGTCTTATGCTCACACTTGCTATCGGTTTTCCTTCTCGGTTTGCGTTGATGGTTCCTATCTTCCAAAATTAGTGGTAGTTTACCGAGAGTTTCTGCCTTGCTTGCCCAGGCTATTCGCCTTGTGCAATCACTCGATTCTTCAGCATGTTACCCGGAAGCCCTATGCTCACATTTACTAACGGTTTTCCTTCTCGGTTTGAGTTTGTGGTTCTTTTGAGAGCTATGATGTGGACCCTGAGCTCCGGCTGTACTGGCATGTCCAGGTTACGTAATAGAGAGCAGGTTTAAAGTTGTCAGGTCTGCCCCCCCCCCCCCCCCCCCTCTCATCCTCCAAACCACAAAGAACTTTTTTTAATCTTGGTTTTTTTTTTTTTCTCTGTACATCCCTGTTTGGTAACTTATGAAATAATGGAATCGTTAAATCTGGGCCCATTAACCAGAGGTATATACTCTTTTATTCATTTAAATGGAACAACCATTTTCAATTGGTTATATATCAGAGAGGTCAAATGGTTGCGGAGGGTGAACGGCTGACCAGTTCTGTAGTATTTGACAGTTGTCAAGCAAACGGCTCATACATTTCTGCGATCTGTGTCCTTATTTTTCATATATTTTTGTGGAGTTGACCAATATAAAAGTTAAATAAGTTCTTAGTTTTATTTATTTCGGAATTAGCCCTAAACTCTGCAGTTTAGGTCATCTTTAGGTCATATCTGCGAATGAAGAGTTTCAATTTTAACCATGGTGCTTAAATTCTGCACATGCAAGTGACACGATTGGAAACTTTTCCCTTCCGTGATGGACCAGAGTTAAGTTTGATTCCACGTTGTGTTGTGTAATATTTGTTCCGCTATTTTAGGGCCTCACTCTTCTTACTACGTGTGCATAATATTTTACTCATCTCCATTATTTTATTATTATTATTATTATTCCATTTATTCAACCAACCCGTTTGGAGGCATTTTATTTCATCTGAAGTCGGGTATCTGAATGAGCAAATCATAGAATCTAGTTTGTTCAATTGCATTCCATAACCAATTCACATTAACCAAAGGTCAAGTGCCATTGGTCGACTCAGTTCGTTCTAACCAATTCGACCTATGGAATCTTTCGACGGAAACGTGTGAACACTTCCTTCGTGTTAATACGTCAGGAAAATGTGGTATTTTAAATGCCTAAGCTGAATCCGTGAGACTTTCTTCATTTATCAACATCTTGGCTCCATCTGACGTTAATAATTCATATCTAATGAAGTATCGACGACAGTCGGTGGTGTCAGCATGCTTGGTTGGCTAAACGATCGATACAATCTTAGCAAGTCGATTCTCGTTGAATTGAAATAAGGCTGACCCGTCTATATGCCCAAACAAGGTCCAGTAATGCCTGTCTGCAGTACTTGCCTGCTGGCCCACCGCGGATGGCTGGTGCTGCCAAGGTACCATGGTAGGTAACCTGTTCCCGAGGAGGCCCTGTTCTCACGATGTGCATCCAACGTATTTCCCCTGCACCCCACCCTCCCATTGTGTCGGTTGGGCTAACTCACCCCACCCTCAGCAGTTCCTCGCTCCATTATATTATAACCCTGGCCACACTCATCGTTTCTAGTCACAAACTGTCACCGAGGAAAAAAAACAACAATAAAAAGTCCGTATTTATTGCGGTTATTATACTAGAACTGCTGCTAAGGTGCATAATTACTATTGTGTGGCTGTTTAAACAGTTTATTTCAAATTTCTACGTAGAGATCGGTTTTTTAGTTGTATTTTTTCAGTTTTACGGTTCCACGGCGACACATGAAATGACAGAATGAATGGCGTAACTTGGAAGAAAATAGTAATGGATTCCAAAAACAGGAATAATGGAACAGATTCTACAAACTGTGTCTATTCTCATCCCCTTTATTACCACGATTAATCGGGAGGCAGTGTACATTTTCCTTACGTATTCTGTTTTAGATATGTTTAGATATTTTTGAAAGTAAGGGCTGGTTTGTATCTCCCTCCCCATCATGTTATTTTCCTGGTTGTTGTTTTGAATTCTGAACATGCCTCCCTGTCTGAGATGGAGAGAGGCTGCTTGGGTTCTTGGGCCTTAGGACAAAAAACCCAAAGTAATGACCCCCTGGTCGTCTGGTAACGTTAGCCAGCCCAACTCCAGGTCCATGGTCTCCTCCAAACCTTCATCCTACCATCCCTTTCTCACCTTTCCCAATGCTCCAGCTCTACAAACTATACGGGAAGTATGTAACAATTCTGTTACTACTCACTTTTCACTGGTATTACAGCTTTTTTTTTGATCTCCTGAATCCAAAAATTAAAAAAAAGTAAAAGTTGGTGGATCAAGGGAAATATACTTCCTCAGCTCTAATTATATGAAAGCAACTAAGTTTTCGCTCTCTCTACCAACTCTCCTATGGCTACACAATCAATAGAATTGTCTTACTTTCAGAAACCAACTTATACAATTTCGTGTCGATATATATTAAATGAGTTGTTCAGAGGCCTTTCGATGTAAGACATACAGACTGTGTCAATTATTAGTGGATAACAGCTATTAAGAAACAAACATTTATTATCTGATGATAAATATCTTTTATTATTTTAACTAGCACGTTATCTGGCATTGCCCGGTTAGTAACTTTACATAGGCTAGTAACGTTATCCCCCCCCCCCCCCCCCCCCCACCCTCCTCGCCGTCAGATTACTTGCGATATTCGGACAAACAATGAATAGGTTATAAGGATAATTGTGTGAAATTTTATGAAAAACCATTAAAGAGCACTCATTATATGTTTTGGGACCCCCACAAACCCCTCTCTCAATTTGGCTGATAGTCAATGGATATCGCATCGAGGGATGTTTGAATCCTCATGTAAAATGTGTTGATGCATTCAATGTTTGGTGAGTTTTTGTGTCAACAGAGTTACAGATAGTCAAGGAAATTTTTAAAATAGTCACCCTTGTTCATAATTAAAAATGAAAATTAGAAAAGAAGTACCTATGTTTAAAATGTTTCACTGAGCAATTAAAGACAATGCTTCATTCATTTATTGATATTTTAATTACTGTGTCACTAGGTTAACTACAGAATTGTTATACCGTACTAAAAACATATCAACGATAGTAAAAATCAATTAAGAAAACGTATATAATGAGTTATGGCAGGTTTCGAAAAGAGTTGTCCCCGTAATATGAACGCAGAGTTCATTAATAATGATATTTTATTACGATCATTTAGCGATTGATTTATTATCAACCTTGAATTAAGATATTATCCAGGGAGAAGAAAGGCAGGTACCAGGAGTCGTCGTTATTATCATCATTGACCGTAAACATATTTATCACCTAGTCAAACTATTGTTAGTTAACTAACCTGTTGTGTCATTTAAAGTTACTAATAATGTCAATTTGAAAAATTAACTGGCCTAAGACGGGTAATTTAGCTTTTAATAAAAAAAAAAAAAAAGTGTTTTATTGCAATGGTTGCAGTAATTGACGACGTAAAATTACTTGTGCATTTATACTCTTACTGTTTATCCATTTTATTCTTTCCACATCGTTATTATCGAGGGGCTGTATGATTACCTCACTACTATCTTCAACTTTCCACCCCGTCCTAAACATCCGTGCGCTGAATCTTCAGTAATATAAATGTGAAATGATATCGAAGGGATTCAAGTTGAAACTCCTCTTCTCTTGGTTGCCAGATAGAGCCCCCCTCCCCCCGTTAAAGCGGTATGTACCTTGGTAAAACAAGAAAATTATAATTCAAGAGATTAATTTCGTATAAAGATATACCAGAAATGTATTATTACTAGATGTAGTACCCGGGAGAGTTAGTATTCTACTAGGAATGTTGTGGAATTTGACCAACATTAGTGTTGTAAGATCCCTGTACACCCTCGTATGGCAGCCAGTCCCTGTCTCCCAGTTCTTCTCGATCTTTTTGTAGCAAGTAAATAACTGTGTACATGCAGCCCGGAAGAATTGCTATCCTTTTTTGATCACCACAAATAGCGTTAATATGGGCTGATTCACCCTCCTCAAACCTAAAACATGTCTCAAGTTGGCCGTTCCCTGGAGATACAGCACCATCAATCCGTTTTTCCTCACTTTATTAGTACATGCGGTTAACCATCTTTTCAAATGAAAACTCTCTTAATTGTTCTCTTCATTTCTCCCTTCTCAGTGCGAAAATGAAAAAAGGGGCCATTTAGGACCTTGCTTATAAATAAAATAATCAAATGTTACCGAATGTGTACGTACATAGTTAGCTGTCTTCATAGGAGGCGATGTATAGCCATCTTCCTGACAAATCATCTAATTAAATGATACCAATAATTGCATAGGTTAAAAATGACGTAACAAATAGGTAATTTCAAGGAGAGCCAAGATGAAAAACTTTGAGCAAGCCGTCCTTCGGGCAGGAC
Source organism: Aradus depressus (assembly GCA_963662175.1). NCBI lineage: Eukaryota > Metazoa > Arthropoda > Insecta > Hemiptera > Aradidae > Aradus > Aradus depressus. The sequence goes on along the minus strand of OY759215.1, from coordinate 58,667,190 downwards.
ATAGCGATGGTCAAGATGTCGGATATTCGTTAAAGACGTACTCCTACCTAGGTAACTAACTACTCCGCAGGCAGAAAAAATTTCTCTACATAGGATGGTAGGCGATTTGATCTCCTATTGCCCGAGAATGACAAAAACGAACATTTTCATGTAATGTAGGCGTACATTGAAATTAATTAACTCTGACTGGATTCGCAAAATTCTTACTTTCATTTATATTTACATTATTTATATACATTTATTAGAATAAATAGAAATGCATTCGAAAATTCAGCTCACTTGGAATTTTTCCAAAGAATCGTCGAATGTTTACCTAAAATTGTCGGAAACTTAGGAAGATTACTTGATCCTAGAGGCTTATTGTTGTTCTGATGATTATTGTTTAGTCTACTGCGTCCCTCACAACTACGCTCTCAGACATTTCCAAAATATGAAGGTAGTTTCCATTTTTTTACTTAAACTCTCGAGCAAAATCATGAAGTGTTTAATAAAGTGGTCCATTTTATTCTTTCAGGTATTAAACTTTTACAATAGTTGAAGAATAATAGATTACTTCGTTGCACTAAATTCATTTAAAAATGTCAGCACTAACCTTTTCTCGCTCCATGTGAAGTAGCTATCTATTTCACTCATTATCCAAGATGTATTTTCAGTAGCACGACTTTACCTGTTACCTACTTGAAACTAAAACCCTGTCAATTATATTGAAAAACATGACTATATCAAAAATATTCTGGGTGGTTTCTATAGTGATATTGAGTTTTTTACTTCGCCAGCTATACAAAGTATAGAGGAGTTTATGTAATGTTGAGTTTTTACTGGAATTTCATGTTTCCCGAATCATTGATTTTAGAAATGAAAAAAAAAAGTTTGTCTAAGATCAACACCTGTCAATTCATCGATCAGAGGAAGAAAGCTATATTCAATGAAAGTATCGATACAAAATTTAGTTTGAGCCTTCAGATATCCCTGTGTAAGTGAACTATTGATTTTTAGCCCGAAAGATCGATTGGTGCTTGGTTCGATTAGAAGTAGTGCAACGTTGATTAATTGAAGCCGGGGAATTACATGGCTGCTGGTTCACCGACCACTTTTTTTCTATGTACTAATTTTGACGTTGAAGATGCGTTTTCTAGAAAATAACCAAAATTTATAATAAATATATGTAGATACTATCAGACAAAATCCGCTACTATTACAATATATAAGAAGTAATATGTGTTAGCAAAACATTTTTCTTTCTGGCAAATTTTTAATTATCAAAATTCGAGTTGGCGGCTGAGGATAGCTCGTTAGTGTGTTACAAGTCTCCTGCACAGATGACATTATTCGACATTTACCAGGAGCCTAGCCCGAGTTTCGTCATTGACCTTTCCTCCACCCAACTGCTCACTTCCCTTCTCGCTAACCCACTTCACACGAGCACTTTTCAAAACATTCACTCATTTACCCAATATTTTTTATAGGGCCTCATTTGAATGAATTAACCTTCTTCATAAATAAAATATTGCAAACTAGTGAGGTCAGACCACACACTGAAGGGTTCCGTTGGCGAACATTACGTTGATGTATTAATTAATACACATTTAATAATAATGTTGTTCTGAAATATAGTCGCATCTGGCGTTCAGATCAGATAGAGAAAAAATAAAGAATTAGTCTATGTGTTCTCCCTGGCATGCGTTCAGTGCCACTGCTCAAGTCCAGCAAATACCTAAAGGTCATATGCCAAACATGTTGCATGGGGCTATAGGCCAACAAAAGGAAGGGGGGTGTCAGAAAAACAACATTGTGCAGAGATGGACGGAGGACGGAGAAGGCAGACATTATGCCGGGAGCATTGTGGCTGCCCTGTCCAGAGATGGACGGAGGACGGAGAAGGCAGACATTATGCCGGGAGCATTGTGGCTGCCCTGCTGAGCTGGGTAGTGTGTGTGTGAGGTGAGATACTGCTCCGAGATACATTCTTCAGCTGACATCTGTGGAGGCCCTCTCTCTCTCTCACACACACCTGAACCCTGGCCTGGCCCTTCTTCCTTGCCTGCTTGGGATGAAGTTTTTTTTTTGTCCTTAGCCTCCCCTTCTCTCTTCCCAATTTTCCCCACTTTTTTCCCTGGCCCTTTTCCCTCTCTCCCCCTCCGCCAGGTAAAAGTCTGGCAGCACACCTGCCTTCCCTCGGGCTCCTCCTTTGTCAGGACTGAAACCTCCATCCTTTTGTCGAGATCACAAGAGATTTATCTTGGGACCTCCAGGACCAAAGAATCCATCCCCTCCCTACTCCCTCCTACCTCTCCTCTCCTATCTTCCATCCCTACTAAATATCTGAAGGAACTCGCTCCTCCCTTATGTTCTTTGGCTCTGTCCAGGAAGATTTTTTCCTTTTGCTTTATTCTCTTACATGCATGTTAGAGATGTAATTTAATATTATGCCACTCCAGTCGTTTCTCTGTTGGAAGTCCCAGTTTCTGTTTATTTTCTCTGCATGAGGGAAATTGAATGCCATCGTGCATAATTTTCTATGTATGTGTACAATTTTTTTCAAAACAATTGTTTATTTATTGAAGAAGTTTTCAATGCACTATTCTGTAGAAAACTTTGGACAATTCGGTTCAGAAAATAATATCTCTGATGAATCCAATATTCAGAAAATCTTTTTTGTGACTACAAACCTGGAAAAATGTTGAGAGCATGGAATTCATAAGTCAAATGGAGATACAACACTCACAGACAGTTGCTTCTGACAAACATAATACCTTTCGAACTATCTTTCTTTAGTAACGATGACTTCCGTTTAGCAACAGCAGGGTTGAATGTTTGCTCATATATAACGTCCTTCAAGCTGTTGGAGGACGGTTCGGATTGCATTAAAACAATTTGACAATCTTGTACTATAAACCATGGAAGACAAAGACAGGAAGGGATGTTGGTCGTGTGTGCCAAGCGCACTAATTGCACCGTGTTGCACACAATGGGTATTAATATAATTATAAATACATTATAAAAGCCTTGGCCACTTGAAGTTTATTATTTTGTTGTTCATTTGTATAGAAACAAAACTAAGGTTAACCTTGCAGCAATTATAAAAATGACTTCCCTGTCTTGGGAGGATTTTCAGAGATTATGGAACAGATATGTTTGGTTGAATAAAATCACGGTTTTTGAGTTTCCTCTAGTCAACTATAGACTGAGATTAGTGTTTACGGTTCCGTTGGCGGAAGACTGCGAAACCTTTTTAACGAGTGTTAAACGTCTCTTTGCCTGTCCCTCCAGTTATCTTACATACTGTTGAATTTGTATATAACTGGGGTGGTGGCCCTGCGGAACAATTCAAGCCTATAATTTAACGCAAACGAAAAGTACAAACAATTCAAAAGAAAAGCCTCCTCAATAGGTCCCAACGCACCGCGGTTCAGCATATGCCCTACTAGTATTTGTAAAGGGCCGTATAAGGAACCTACGAGCTACGTGGGAAATTCCATTAAAATCAGACCAAGCATTAAAGAGATGACAATAAATGGGTTTTGCACCCCCATTCCGTTCACAATTTTGTGATGACACGTAGCCTAATGTTTGTACTGGGCTTATAAGGATGCTGCTTGTGACATTCTATGAAAATGTGATAAACATTAAGGAGCTAGCAGTAATTTATATTTCGAATAAAGAGTGTTAATAGATTATAGAAAACTAGTATGTTGGTTGTTGACAAATAAGGTTAGGGGTGAGAGAATGGTGAGGATTGTCTATGTGTGTACATGGTGACGTAGAAGAGAGGCTGGCAAACAAGGAGTAAATAAAACATGGTGGCTATTTTTGCCAGCCATATCTGACTTTTCCGTTCTCTTGGCGACATTTAGAGCCAAGTGTTTCATGTTGCCATCATATGAAAAAACTACAGATTTACTCTTTTTTCGGGAGTTCTCGATACATTTAGATGACTTTTTTTTTTGTTAATATCGGTTGAGGATGATAACATGTTACGTTGAGCAGAATGTGTAGATTATATCGGTTGAGGATGATAACATGTTATGTTGAGCGTAATGTGTAGATTATCCTTTTTAGTTTATTTTGCTTTGGTTACTGCGCTGACGAAGGAAGAAGCATGGGATTGGGGTAAATGGTGCTCATTTTTGTGGCTATTTAAGGTCTATAAAGAATAATTATGATTATGATTATACCCCACTTCTTAGGGTATATTCCTATCGACCAATTGGGATGTACCCTCGTTGTCCGCCTGAAGAGAAGACGGCTGAAGGTTACCGGCTTTGTGATGTCAAGTGCATGGCTAGGGACTGCATGTGCCTCCTGGCATGGCGCGCTAACTATGTCAAGATCACCTCCCCACCAAGTCCGCGCAGGCCGCTTTGCGCAACCTCTCTGACGTATGAATGGGGCCTTCGAAGTTACCTCATCGCACTCCACCGCTCCACTCTCTCTTACATAGCCATCCCCCCCGACATACAACTTTCTTTTAACACTACCCCCCTTTCACCTTCTTTCACACTTATGACATTTCCGTACTCGAACTCAAAAGTAGACCAAACCCTGTTCTTTACTACCGTCATGCAGAGATAGGCGGAATCTGAAAAGTGCTCCTCATACTTGAACACTAATTATAGAATAGAATTACAGAAAACAAGATATGTACTTACTTTTTTGGAGGGGAGGTTAAAAAATAAGCAACATTTTATTTTAACATAGAATTTATTCAGAATTTTTGCCAACTCCCATCTCCGGAGGTATTACTGGCGGGTCTATGGAGAAAGGGGAAGAGGGTAATCTTCGTTTCTAAACCATGAGAAAAAAAAATATATATATATACACATTTACAAGTATGTTACGGCGAGGTGGAATGAAGCTTCAGGGCCTTATAGGAAATGGAATTTTGAGCAGAAAATACCAATAACAGAGGTTCTCAAATGCCTCTTTCGTAATTTAAGAAAACAATCAAAACCATGTTTTTTTATATTCTTGAAAAATACCTCGATTAGAACTCGTCAAATTGAAACATCAATGAACCCTTTTTTTGTTATTTTAAATATCAGAGTTTTTATGAGAGCTCTCCTAAAACACCCTTTCTCTCTCTCTCTCTCTCTCTCTCTCTATATATATATATATATATATATATATATTTATATAAAAGCAGTGGAGATTTGCTGTTCCTACAGGAGGGATGAGATCTCTCTGTCTGGTCAACTGGTTGGTGGAAGTGTAGGAGACGAGTAGCGGTCTTCCATCCTCTCTAGTAGAACATTCTCAACTAGGATAGAAGATATAATTGTTGAGAACGTTGTTAAGTTATACCGAATATTAATTAGTACACAATATAAGCCCCAAGAAGTTGCTCCAGAGCTACTATGATGACTTGAACTATGTCTGTAATAGGTGATAGTAGTGATGAGGTCAACTGTGACACACTTAATGATTGATGATAGATAGTGAGGCCCCCTCTCTACATACATGGCTAAACAATGACACAAGTTACCACATCTGTCACTTGGTCTTACCTTACCTCAGATTGCACACCACACCTCCTATGGTGTGAAACCCATCAAATAAGTATGTAGTCAAAAAAATTATTTTATATGTTCGTCCTATATAATATATAATATTTCAGATTGTAAGCAGACGCTTAGATGGTCACTTTTGTATATTCTAATTTTTCTTCTGTTCTGGATTAGTGATACTTAGATCAGGAAAATTGTTAGGCTATAAGAAAAGGCTATAACAGCTTTTTTGTTAACTACCGCCTGGCTAAAAAACTGTCTGATAAATGAGGAGTGTCAATTTAATAATTAAGTAGTTATTAATAGCGAAACGATTCCTATTCTGCCACTCATTGTGTTCATGAACCTCTCCTTAGTTTTCGTATCAAGAAGGTGGGCTCGAGGATCAGTCAAAAAAACAGGAGGGGTTGAACTCATTTTTCTTTAATGTATCTTTAAATATTTCTTAGTTGACTGAAATATCGTGTCTAGTTTTTAAAAATAGGTCCTTGTGGCATTGCTTTAGTAGTACTGGACTTGATGGGAACTGGCTAGTTTCCTAGCTCGTTGTGGCAGGTAGAACGGTTACTGGAGCTGGAGGTTCATTGCAGAATTATTACTTCCCACTTCTATCTCATCCTTCCAACTTCTGAGTCTACTTGTCACTTAAGAAATTATCGACACAACTCTCTATATACTGTGGTTCATCTTAGACCAAAAGGAACAACATTACATTTCGAAACCAAATACTAGAAGATTACCTCAAATCAACATTGAAAAGCAACTATTTACATCTTAACTAACTAACTGGTCACTGTGTAACACTAACTTAATCCATATAACAGCTGTCAAACTCTCGAATTTTCGGTATATATAGGATTTACTAAAATCTAGAACATTTTATGAATTATTAGTCAGAATTTAGCTAAACTGGAACTGTTTGGAAGGCCTACAGTGATAACTTTATATAAAATAATCTTAACTTAACTTTAAAACATTATGAAAACTGCTTTTAAACACAAAACGATCGCAACATGTTATTTGGATAAAATTAATATATTCAATTTTAAAAAAAATGGATTATGAAATAGTAAAGTCGAACATTAGAAGTAACAAAATGGAACTTTTCCCAAGCCATTCTAGATCAACACTGAGTACACAAAATGACCAAAAATAAATAATTCAGTTGGTAACAATAAGTTATACATTTTTGTTATCCTCTATGTGCAGTCAGCCATTTAGAAATGTCTTCCAAAATTTGTTGTTTTATTTAATATTTTTCTGATTAGGGTCTGATATTGAAGTTTTGTTAGTAGTACAGTAGAGTATAGAGTCTAAAGAGGGAGGGAGTCAGGGAGAGTGGGACGAACCATTATGAAATTTCCCTTCCCTGGTCCTCGTTGTGGCGGAAGGGAAAGTAAGGTTTGGGGTTCCCTTCCTAGTAGCAGTCAGCGTAGAGTTTTGTGGTTAGCCCCTCACAACAATATCCACCAGTTTACAACTCAAATAATGTTTCTTAATAACAACAGTATGATTTCGCTCTTTAAAAATATGATTTAGTGATTATTGACGTAAATGCAATTGAAAATAATTCTGTAGAGGGAAAAAAGGAAAAAAAAATACATTTTAAAATTCTTTATTTTGTTGGTTCAAACTCATGAAAAAGAATATGGACAAGTGGCCTACAGAGACTTTAAGATGTGTGGTTTAGACAACATGCAACTACGTGTATTTCAAGAACGTGGGTTCGTAACCCAACCGAGGCCCTTTATCTGGGAGGTAAAATAAACTTAAGCACGCCGTCCTTCGGATGGGACGTTGAGCGATGGTCCTGAGCCCGTACGATGTCAGGTACTTGTTAAAGACCCCTACGCTAGGTGAATAAAAATTTAGGGTAGGCAAAATTTTGGACTCCCACAGTAGAGTCGGGCTCATGTCGACCAGAGTGACGAAAGAGCGCTCTGGTAGTTGGCGATATGACCTCGTAGTTAAAGCCCGGGCATGAGTCATAAAACCTAACCTAACTACGTGTATTACAGGACAGTTAGTCATATATTTATTTGTTTTCAGAAGAGTGAAAATAGAAAAAAAAAAAGAAATTTGCAATTAAAATACTAAAGGACAGGAGATTAAAGGCTGTTATAACAATCCAGTAGTAGACAGAGGTTTTTTTTAAAGAAATTGTCCTCTCTGTCTATCTTTGACTGTCTGATTTGCATCTAAACAACCCATGCAATAAATAATATGCAACTTTGTGAATAGTTCCGTTAAAATCTCGATCTCTACTTTTTTCTATATTTCCAATATTACCTCAAAAGTGTATTTTAATTGAAATCTCCATCTCCAGTATTTTTTTAAAAATTACAGTACTCTCTTATACTCTGGTGTAAATCGTGTTGAGAGTCCTTTACTGTTAAAATCTCCATCTTTAATTTTTCCAGGATTACTTCACGTTAATTACGATATATATCGCCCTCAGAACTTATATTCGTAGCTATTTCAAATACTTTCGTAATTAGGTACTTATATACATATATATGGAAGCCATGTGAACAAAATTGTTGATGGAAAACGGGTGGAATGAATCACATGGATAACGCTAAAAGAAGAGGATCTTTCTATGGACTTCCATTCTCTCAATCATCAATTAATTACTTCCCCACACAGACTTATAGAGCCTCACAGGCAGCGTACTTGCCTACTCAACTCGAAACACTCGAGGCCCTTAGCTTTTTTTATCTGCGGAGGAAAAAAACTTGGGATGTGACGTTAAGCGGTGGTCCCGAAATTTAAAATTAAATTCCTTGCAACTTTTAGACAATTAATATTTTTACCTAACAATGAGAAATGGACATTCTAATATGTAGTAGGAAGTAGATTTAATTTATGTTAGTGTTTTTGAGGGACTGGCTCATGGTTCTCTGTGATTGTCTGCGAACTTTTGACCTTTTGATAATGTCGTATCGTTAGTAAGATTTGGGGACCAGAATAGTTACCATCATATCTATCCTATACCAATACAACTGTAAGGGGTAAGTAAGGGATGTCTGCCTGTACATTAAGTATTTTTGAATACAACATTTACATACAATTCTTGTTATTTAGTTTTTCTCCTTTTCACTGGTTAAACGAACACCACGAGTGGTTTCCATCTTCGTCCCACCACTTTTTGTGTGTATGTTCCATCATCACGGGAAAAAAACCGGTTAAATAATAAAATGTAAAGTTGCTGAACGAGAAACGCCGGATAACCTGCTAGTCAATTATACACGGTATATACTGCGGACAATCAATCCTTCCTAATCACCATGTTGTGCCCTTTAATGGTTTTGGGGGGATTCATCAATCAGAATTTGATGAATATTATGGCGTCGGGGAGTATATTCCAAAATTTTTTTGTCAAAATTCCCTTCACGATAAAAAAAATTTAATAAACAACTGAAAATAATGTATTTTGTTTTTGTTTGGACTGGTGAGTTGGAAGATCCATTTGAAATGCTCACCTTTCACCGGTCGTGGACTTGGCTCTTCCCAGTTGCTATTGTGTTGTGTCTATAACGGTACCCCATACTGCTGGTTGGTTTATTGCACTTTGTTGCAAGTTGCAGTCTATTGTATGCGGAAACCTGTGGATTCTGTCCAAGTCGTCGTCTCTTCTACACAAGGACGGCAGTTGTATCCCCTCTCGACGACCTCTTTGTGTTTCGTCTTTCAGGAAGTTTCTTTCGTTCATCAGTTCCACAAGGTTAATTACACCAATGACACTGTTCCCAGGTTCCGGATCAGTCGTCCCTCTTGTATATAAACTTTGTATTCATAAATGACGGAAGATGAAAGAAAAAGGGAAATAAAATACATCATTACATAATTTATGGTATTTAAAGAAGCTTAAGATGATCATGTTTATATCTCGAAAATATTGTAAAATAGAAATTCAAGATAACTCGAAATTTTTTCTACAAATATTATTACTTTACGAATTGATGTTATTTCCTTTTTTCTTTCTATTCATTTAACTTTCTGAGTGGACCTTGCACATGTGCAATATCACCACCCGTCTGTGGTCGATGGTCTGTAGAGGGAGTTCAGGGAAGGGGCTTAAATGAAGCTAAGACAGGGTGGGGCGATAACTAATATAATCTAACTTGCTGAATATGTTTTGGTTGGAAGGAACTTTTCGTTTGTGGGGACAGCTGAAGGGTAGAGAGTTGGTATGAAGGGTTTTAAAGTGTGAGTAGTGGAGGGTCTCTCTAACAAATGAACCGAACACAAAGACCTATTGTTCATTGTCTATAGCAAGCAGGCCCACTTTGGATAGTTGCTCAGTAGCGAGCAGAACTGGAGCCAAGCTCAAGAGGTAGCTCTCGCCAGACAGATGCCGTCTTGTCTGGAGGTTCAAGGAGCGTTTTGCTGACTGACACGGTACGTTCCGCTTTAAATAGTCTCCTCAAGCTAACACCTCTAGCCTCCGTCTCCCATCTGAACCGGTCGTCATACAGTTGACAAAACAATTGTAGATAGGTCCTTGATGGAGGGGGGTAAGACAAGCTCGGGTTGGGACCGTTGCACCCTGGTGCTGCTGCTAGGGTGATACGGGGGTGACGTTGCCATGGTTACAGTCCACCCACTACTCCATGACATTGATCCAGTCTCCACTCCTCCTCCCTCCTGTCCCAGACAACAAAAATTTCAAAAAATAAATAAATAAAATAAAAACTGTTTTCTAACTGCATGAGTTCTTCGGCGAGAGCGGCGGATCTTCGAGCCAAACTCCTGATTTTTTAATTTCTTAAAAGGGATCATACGTTGAGTATTCTTTTAGGAAGAGGATTGCTAAATTTGCAAATTTATATTTTTGGAATAATTTCGGTTAATTATAATTTATACTTACAAAAAAAAAAAAAGTGGTTTTCGAAATAATTCGGTTGAGAAATAATGGTTCGAGATAGGCGCCCTCCTCACTTTTGAACTGGTTGGGGTTAAATATTTTTGTTCATTTAACAATATCTTAATAAAGACTAAAATTATGTTAACTGGCGTATTATAAGGGAGTGGCTTTCTTTGAAATTTTCGATGTTTCAACATGACTACTTTCATACATTACGAAAAAAATTTCGAAGTTAGCCTTGTGATGTATTTGTTCGTCCTAGATTTTCATGTAGCAAACTTTCCCTTGTTTCAATTTTGCGAAACAGTTATTTCGTCAATATATATTTTTTAAATGGCTTTCGGAACGAAGCAGCTGTTCTTTTGGCTTCAACTTAGAGCTAAAAAGCGTGTTTTTCATTTCAAACTGCTTCTCGCCAGGTACATTTTACATATACGTCCAACTTTCTCTACGAATGGCCCGTTCTTGCAACAGATGTACTTAGTAGAGAGCAGATGTTACTTGGGTGTGCTTCTTGACGCAGTTGGTCGCCTACTTTTCCAAATGGATCGCGCCCCCTCCAAGAAGTGTACGCCCCTTAACGTTGAAGATAGATGGTACGCCCAGCGGCGATTACTAGAGCCAGGTGAGCGCCACCCGACAGGTGAGAGACAATACAAGCGAAACAGAGGAGAGAAACTTGGTCGCTTTCACGATCACTATTATCATATCTGTTACAAAATCACCCTCCCCTGGAGTTGACGACATCCATTCTACTCCACTCAGTCACTGTTACCAATACTTTCTTTCGTTATACTTACGACCATCTTGATGATTGCTCCAGCTCCACTTGCAATAGACAATTATACATTTTATTATTATTTATTTTTTTGCAGAAGGTTTCATGAATAAAATTTCCAGTAGGTACTTTAATATTTTGTAGTTTAAAGGCCGTTTATATGAAACCCTGTTAACAATTGTTTGATAAGGGTACCGAAAAATAATAATGTTTGATGTATTTGTAGTCTAGTTGTGTCATGTGAACATCAGGGAGAGTGAGTCTAATTTGAACCGCTAGATTGCTCTGTAAGCTCTGTTACCGATGGTTAATGTGCATAATATTTTGTTCTTATCCGTCTCATAAAGCTGTTATAATTTTTCGTTTCTGAAAACATAAATTGGATCCCAGCGATAAGCATATTTTCTATATCAAATAATAGCCGATGCACTGTGGCATGCCGTATATCCCCTCTCTCATAAATTCGAAAAAAAAGTCCTTTGTTTGAAGTTTTACGAAGATCCCTGACTGACTGTCTCATAAACCAAATATAAACCTGAAAACAAATTGGTAGATAGTACATATTTGGGTATCTCCATAAGAAGTCACTTTTGGTATCACTCGGCCAGTAAGACCTACGGAAACTGCCACCTGATTTTCATCGCTCCAGTGAACGATTTGGAGTGACATTCGAATAAATAAAATCCGCTCGTGAACTGTTTTATGTTTTAGATTGTGGACACTTCTAATACATCTCCGGTTTTACAAAAAAAAAAAAAATATTTATAGCATTACGCCCGGATTACGCTTACTGACTTTTGCAGAATGCACAATTAAAAATATTTAATACCTCAATGAAATTCTTAATAATATTAGAATATCAATGAAATTCTTAATAATATTCGAATATCATTGCGATTTTATGAAACTGCTATTCTTCCATTATCAATAATTATTTAAAATAATATCAAAATTTTTATATGTCTGCTTATAAACTCCTTGTAATATCGATGACTTGTGTTGCTGGAAGCTGAATTGGACAGTGATCAATTAAATTGCAATCAATTATTTTGTAATCAGTCCTAATTTTGAATGCACTAATAAATTACATTGTAATCAATATTTATTCTGATTACAATAGTAATCAGAAAAAAATGGTTGATTTCAAACTATCTATTACTATCTAATCAGTCCTAATTTTGATTACAGTAATCAGGTATATTATAATCTATTCCTATTCTGATTGCGATTGTATCAGAGAAAAATTAGTTCACTAATAAATTAATCAATTACGTTGTGAACGTCCTCAATTTAATTACCGTTTTATAACCAAAAAAATGGAAATTTGTTTTTGATACACAAGCAACTTTGGTGTCATTAATTATTATTTTGATTGTGGATATTTGCTCTATAAATTCTCGCTTATGAGAGATATGTATAATAAAATCGTTTGAGAGAACTTTTAATTGACTACGGTTATCAATCGCCGACTTGATAATTGATTACAAAACGAAAACTGATTACAAATGATTCATTTTGTAATCAACCATTTTTCGTGAATACAATCGTAATCAGAATAAGGATTGATTACAATGTAATTTATTATTGTGAATCAAATTGAAGTTCAATTCAAATGTAAGTGATTTATTAAATAATCAACTAATTCTTTCTTATTACAATGGTAATCAGAATTGTGGTTGTTTATAGTGTAATTGATTATTGTAAATAAAGAACGATAACGAATAATTGATTAATTTTGTAATTAAGTAGGATTAAAGTTGAGGTATTCACAGAGCTCAAGGTGTCTTTGTGAGTTATATGGGTAACATCTGGAACCTTCGAGAAAAATTAAAGAACTATATTTTTAATCCTATTTATTATTTTGATGTTAGGATTTTTGAGTCTCTTTATGACCTTATCATAGGATTTTGTAGGCTCTCTATGATCTTATCGTAGGATTTTATAGGCTCTCTTTGACCTTATAGTAGGATTTGGTTGGCTCTCTCATGAAAGCTTCGCATTGATTCCGATTCTAAAAAAAAATTGAACGATTCGCATATCGCGTTTCAAGTAACTATTATTTCATATGCTTGCGCAGCCCATATTACATGCAACTTGTCATTTCAACTTACCTCAATGCTATTATGAGGTTTTTTTCTGTTAGTGTCCTTCGTTATTTGAGGGACAAGTTATTGGAGCAAACTGTGAACATTCCATATAGGTACCCTTTCGATAAAAATTAAAAAAAAAAAATCAGTTTCTGCGTTTTCTATCTGACTATCTAAGCCACCGCTGAATAAGATGCAGGTTCTCATCTTGTGACATCTGGATAGAAACTAATCAAAAAATAGTTTCGTTGGGTTGTTGCAACTGGTTTCATGTGAAACTAGTTGCGTTAAACCCATTTGCTGACCTGAAGAACAGCTTCTTTGATGTGCCTTTTTCTCTTTTGGCTTTTCTTTTCTTCAAAGAATAATACCAGAATTAATTTTTTTTTTTTTTTTTTTTTTTTTTTGACTAGCTACGGCATTTTTGTTTTAAAGTGATTATTATGGCTAGAGAAAAAATAAATTTCATATGTAAATTCAAAACCCCATAAGATGGAGGAGGGGGGCTCAATTAAAAAATCCCAATATTGCCGATAAAATGAGTATCGACTCAATATTTAGTATGAGGATTAGAGAAGCCACATACGTAAGTCAAATATTGACTTTTAGCCCAAAAGGTCGATTGATTTCAGAGGGAGAGCGACAACTTAATTGCTTAATACGTGATAGGGAATTACATTGCTGGTGATTTTTTTTATTTATATAGATAATATTATTTCAGAAGAAATGATAAAAGTCCCTTTGCGTGATATTGAGAAAGGATAGCCCATGGCTCTTGTACTCGTATCTATCGGCTCCCACTTCCCCTTCACTATATCGCCATTCACTATATCCAATATCGCCTTCCTCCTCCCTCCAAAAATATCCCCTCCCAACGCTTTTAATTATCGAAAAACATCACGTTTTGGGCAAAACTAAATTCTATTTTGGTTAAATACAAAACGTCTTCCTCTATATACACTGGTACCTTATCCGTGCCTGCTGGGAAATTCACTTTATAATTCTGCAGTAAATTTCATTGTCTTAAATTCTAGTTTATTTGACATTTTTCGGACCCCTCCCCTCTCGTAACTATAGTGCACTCGAAGGGAGGGGTCCGAAAAATGTCAAATAATCTAGAATTTAGGAAAATGAAATTTACTGCAGGATTATAAAGTGAATTTCCCAAGGCACGGATAAGGTATCTAACAGTGATTATACACTAAGTTGCCTATTCACCATTCATGAAAATGTCTTGGTCCAACTGTGTCCATTCCGTGGTGGAACAACAAATACACAGAAATACAGATTAACTTAATTTTTACAGTGAATAGCTTCTGAACGTATAAAATGAATTGATTTCTCTACTTCAACTTTGAGATAGCATTTATATATTTTTTAAAGTGGTCGATGAATCATGTACTTTCCAAGGAAGAATTAATCAACTGAATGTTTCCTCTCTCTCTCTCCCATCAATCAATCTAACATTTTGATCGATTTGACTTACACAGAGACTTCTGATTCCTCAACTAAATTTCTTGTATATATATTCATTACAGAGGCAGTTATTAGGGTATTTGACTTGAGCCCACCTTCCCTTCGGCCGATTTCGCAGAAAACTAATATTTGTCTTTCTCAAGAGATAGATAAATTATCATATAATATTGTTTGACGATACATTTATTACTTTGGCAGTTATTTTGAGCTAAGTCCTCTTCCTAATCCCCCCCCCCCCCCCCCCTTCATTGTGACTGATTTGGCTGAATATATATTATATATATATATATATGTGTGTCGCCCTTCAGAAGTTATCGTTTTCAAAGACACAGACGGACAAGAAATTTTGCTTCCCAGCTATACGTTTTTTTTTTTTTTTTCGTTTTTGGAATTAGAAGATAGGGAAACATGAAATTCCGGTGAAAACTGTACATCGAATTTGTGACTGATTATATAGGATGCACTGAGAGGAAAGGTTGGGCTAGGTGGAGGGAGGCCTGAGGGTGACATGTGTGAACCCCCTCGTTGCATACAACAGATAGGATGGTTCACTTTGGTTTTTGTGCCGTCTGTCTGTGTAGAGGCCTGAACGGGTTGTGTGGGGGGATGAGTGTAGGCTGCAGCTGTGCCCTGCTTCACGTTACATCTGCACCCTCCTGCCGCTCGCCCGGATTAGCAGTTCGCTCACCAGCCCAACGGGCAACATCCCATTCATTAGCCGCTCTATTCTTCTAACTTGACATTATGAGGCAGGGAGATAAAGGGAATGCCTGTGTGAAAAATCCCGGTATTGTAGGGAGTGTAACTCCCGATAGAATGTAAATATCGACCTGAAATTTTATATGCATGACTAGGACCCATTCAGAAAATCTGTCGATTTTCAGCGAAATCGGTCGAAAAGAAAGGGAGGGGATCAGATAAGGGGAACAAATCAAAAATACATTCTTGTTCACTTCAGACCGGAGCCTTCTGAGCAGAGCACTCTGGAGAATGTGAGGATCCCTGTTAAGAAGAGGGGTCTTGCAGGGAACCCTGGCCATGCGTCACAATAACTAACTAACTAACATTCCCCTCCCTTTATCTAAAACTAATATATGTATCGAAATGAGATTTTGTAAATTGGCCCAAAACCCCTTAAGGACGATTTTCAGCCGAATCAGCCAAAGGAAAGGGAGTTATCAAAGAAGGGAGGAGGGGAGGGGACGTTCAATAATAATAATAAAAAAATGCCGATGAAATGAATGAATCGACATGACATTTTGTATCGAGGAATGACAAGTCGCTGAATAAGAGACCTATTGACTTTCAGCCAAATTGGTCGAGGAGAAGAAAACTTAATTGATTACAAAAAAAAAAAAAAAAATTGATCTCAGTAGATACTTGATGATTTACCGACGACTTTCACTTCCACATCTATACAAAGTATAGGAGAAGTTATGCACTCGGCCAGAAATTTGATGTTGAGTTTATAACAGGGGCCTAACTAACATCGTACAGGCTTGGGACATCGCTTAACGTTCCATGCAAAGGATGGCATGCTCACGGTATAAATTCTTATTAAAATGATACATAATAAAGAATGAACTAGCTGTTTCGAAGCTATATGGAGTCAAACAGTGTTATTGAAAATAAATGTTTCCTCCAAACTCCAAAAACAGGATTTCTTTGAAAATAGTCGTCACTAAATCATAGGCAATGTACTTCTCCAGCAAGAATTAATTTTCACAGGGTTCCCTGTTATATGTATATAATTTTTTAAACTATAAATTTATTAATTTGAATGATTATTATTTTCGTTATATTTATTTTTTTTTATTTTTGTTACAGGTGAGATCCTGGTCTCCAAATGTTGGCCTTATCTTCTACTCAAAAATTATTACGATGGTATTTTAATTAAGGTGGGCAATGAGGTAATAATACACTACATTATTTTATTTTATTTGTCTATTTTAAACGGTTGGAATTAAGTAAGCAGACAGGAACAATCTTGAAGGCACTACCTTTTGAATGTAGTTAAGAAGAATCTATTTTTTGAGTTTCTATAAAATCCATTTTCATTGTGTACTTGGGCATGTATCCTTGTAGTGTTGAGCTTGAGTGTCGTGTCTATTTGTAGTTGTGTCTGTAAAAATAAGACAGATGTCTGGTCTGGCTGGGTTCTAAGATACGTCTACTCTGGATGTTGCATCATTTTCTTGGGAGATCATACAGATTTTTTTTAAAAATATTGTATATATTATCAAAATAAAAGTATAAGCACATACGGTTACAATGATGGAAAATAAAATAGTGTAAAATAATCAATGGCTATATGTAAAAGGTAAGCAAGTATAAGGGGGAGGGGAAGTAATAATAATGAACAAATACAAATAAAAATGTCTATAAAGTGGTGAAGAATATGTACAAAATAATAAATACAATATATATGTATATATATACAATAAGTGAAGTATACAAAATATACATAGATAATAAATATAAAAGAATAAATAATAAGACAAAATAATAAATAAATAAATTCACCTCGAGATTCCCCGAAACACCATCGCGATGAGCCCATCCTCATTCTTCCAATTTAATGGTGGTAGAGACAACAATAGCCCGCGTTTTCCCCCATACCAACTCGCTCAGCCAGCCTCTGAACAGTAGTGGTGGCAGACCGAGAGGAACAGGAAGAGCTAGCTGTGAGTGAATTTAGCTCTCCCTAAATTGTAGCTACATACTTTAATATAACAGGTCTCCGGATGTTAGATGGCTTAACACAACCCCATAGTTAGAGTCTGTATGTCCATATAGGTCTTATTATTGTCTAGTATATAGTCAGTTTGATGGGAGATCAAACAGAAACAAACAGAAAACCTTCTATCATTATCTTCATTGATAAGATAAGCTGGGTTTGTATTCTGATATTTGTTTGTTGAACTCCTCGATTCCATAACCGATCTCTACTGTTACAGTGAATGGCTTAATGAGTGTATCAAGACGTTCTGACGTAGTTTGGCCTCTAAGAAATAACAGTTATCTCTTCCTTCTACAGAAATGTTTATGTTCCAACGTGTAGTCAATATCTAGTTATTTTCTGACAAAATTTGAAGGGGTTATTCCTCAGTATGAAAAATTGAGTCGGCCTCTACATTCAAACATCAAGTCAAGACATATCATTTCTTTAAGATAAATCTTCTTTCGGGGCGATTACGTGCATTTTCCTTTCAGAAAGAGCAAAGAATAAATATTTAATAAAATAAATATATATTATATTATATAAAAGAAATAACAACAAAGCTAATAGTAAATTAACTTGTAGGATAGTTCGAAAGAAGTTGGGAATGAAAATATTTTTTATCGGCCTGAAAATCTAGCATAGTGGTGGTAGTAACTTGGATAGCGACAGTTCTACGTTACCTTTGTGTGCAACTAAAACATTAAATTGTTCAGGAAATATTTACTATATAATACTTTTGACGGAGATGTCTGCTGAGTGGGAGGGTCCAAGGAACGCTGTATAAACTACATATTTCACTAGTATACTTCTTCAATGCATTATTGAAATCAACCATCTGTCTCTATTCCTTACATCGCAAAAGCGTTAAGGCCTTTGCTAACTAAAAGGCGTCTTATATATAAAAATAAAAAAATAAAGTCTTATATATAAAAATAAAAAAATAAAGAAAAAAACGTAATTAAAAAAAAATATATATACGTTTTTCTTTATTTTTTTATTGTGTTTCACAATATCTCTGCAAAAAATGTTTTAGTATCATTAGGATTAAAATTAGTTCTTCAGATAGCTAGTTCCTGGCAAAGGGTATGGTATTTTATATACTGCTTCAATAACATAGGCCACTTTTTCAGTGTAATGAAACAAATAGTATGATTAATGTTTTGAGACTGACCTACCTCAATAAAGAAGTAGCACTCTAGCTGGTGGACTACAGATGATGGGCTCCAGTCCTTCAGCGCATCACGCTTTCTTCATCATCTTGGCCTCTTACTTCCGAGGCCACCCTCGTCATCCTCCTCCTTGTTTCCTTCACGTTTTATCGCTTCCCTCCATCCTTCGGGCCCCCAACATCTCGTCATAAGTTGTCCTTTCTGCAACATAGATTTGACCCACTCTTTCCGTCGTGACTAGCACCCTTCTAGTTGTTCTTGAATCATCACTCAACTCTGCATTTTTTCTCTTTATTGGATCGATACTGCCCTACTTGTTTTCAGGATGCCGAATATAAAACAAATGAACAGTACAACAGTTATTATAAAAGTGTTTTGTAGGCCAATTTTGTATTTATCTAATTTCCTTTATTTTTGCTTCCACTGCTTTGGTCAATGGCAATGGACGATCTATAGGTTGCCATCTTGTTTCAGATGACCGTCAGCAGTCTGAAAAGTCTTAAAACCAATCTTTTTGCATAATTATTAGTAAAATATAGTCAGACTCTGTTAATAAGTGAGCTCTTTTCCCAGGCCTCTGAAATTATTAATTTTTCTGTTAAATCCTGAATCTCTTTTTTGTAATTAAATAATTTCAATTTGAAAGTAATAACGAGGCCAAGGTAATAAATGTCACTTCACGTAAGGAAAACCTTGGAACGCATCTTGGCTGAGACTATTAGCTCATATTACAGAGAGAAGATGGACGAACATGATAAGAAGCTGCGAATTGATGTACTATACCTAATAATTGTTTTACAAGGTAAATCTCAAAGCCAAAGATAAAATAAATTATTTCAAAAACGCTCTAAAAATAATATTATATTGTCTACACTTACATTATAAGGAAAACTGTATGTTTTTACATAAAAAAAGTAAATTTTCATTGAAAAAATGTAGTTTTAATTAAACAGTAATTATTTCTGTGTATTTATTCTTTCGGTTTAAGTGAGCTATCTGTGGATAGCTTTAAATATTCATTCTACTGCAACGAATGCAATAATGTCATTTGTTTGTTTAGTCGATCACTCCCGATGGAATCAGGCAACAACTTGGGCGGAATATATTACTTGAGCAGACGAAGTTCATTGTCGGTGATGTGCGTGATAATCATTTGTACCTAATAGGCGTCGGAAAATTTAGCGAGGTCTATTTTTATTTGAAAATGAAAGAAAACTACCGGCATTTATGTCGGGAGTTTTTTGATATGGTGAATTAGTTTGTGGGTTATATTTGGGAGGTTGGTGGTACGGAGAGGCCCAGTCGATTTGACTAACTAACTTACATACATACAGACTGAGCTGATGTGATGTGTCGGTTAGCCAACTCGTTGGTTCTATCCTTGACACAGAGACTCTCCAGTCCCCTTACATCATGGACACCTCTCTTTTCTCCTTATCAAGGGCGTAGCCAGAGAGGGGGGGGGGGGGGGGATTCAGGAGGTTCTGATTTCACAAATGTTCACGTTATTTACAAATGATGAAACTACAAACAAAATAAATTAGTGAAGCCTTTTGGAAGCCTTTTTGGTTCTACCGCAAATCTAGCACAAGTATCTATACCCAAAATAAAGAATAGTTTTTGGCAAAATACCGTTTAATGTATAATAATAATATTTATTTCCGTTAAACCATACCATGGTAAATGGTAATAGGATGCTTCATAAAATACAAGTCAAAGTAGCTTATAAATTATATACATCAACCGATCTATAAATCTTAGAATACATACACATATGTGATGATATTGTTTTAAATAAATAAATAATAGAAGATAAATGAATATAACATTCCTTATACAATAAGTACTATCTATATTATTGATTATGAATATTTTATATTTATATTTCTGTAGATAAATCTTCTTTCAGGTCGATATTTCCTTCCTCTGGTCACAAAGAGCAAAATATAGAACGCGAAATATACAAAACAAAATAATTATATATAGAAATGAACAAATATCAGTAAAGTAAATAATATATAATTAAATAATTGATGACAATAATAAAACATAAGCAATTAAGATAGAAATTATAGGATATTGGAGGCTCTCTGCCAAGAAAATAATAATAAATGTAAGAAAAAATTGATGGTTTCATAACAATCTAAATTAAACATCGTTTCCTAGATTCATGCAGTTGACTAGGACTAAACTCCTTTTCATCTCATTTTCACCCCATTTGAACTTCTGAGATTATTTATTTACGGGACTCTTCAATATGTGATCTGGTTCTCTTTACTATTTTTGGATGGTAAAATTCTATAATCTGCATTGCTTACGATAGTATTTTCCGTTTATTGACGCTTTCATTATTTGATTAAGGGGGGAGTATATTTTTTAGATGGAGCTTACTTTTTATAATGGATCCTTCTTTTTGCCTTGCAACTATATTATTGTCCTCTTTCCTTCTTGACCTGTCATACCAACATGTTGTAAAACTTTTACTCTCTTTAACTTACAGAAATAACATTTAAATGGAAGGTAAGATGGGGTTGGTCGCCTCTTGTATAGAAAGTAACAGACCGAAGGGAGGAGCTCAACATTTAGAGAAAGGACACACAAACTTCCGGTGAACGTATGTAGTTAAAAAATGTTGTCCTGGAATATTTAGCTCCAGGCTTTCAAACATGAAAAATAGTAACCATCTTCAATTTCATTTTCCATATATTATTTCCCAGATATACAAAGTATAGGGTAAGTTATGTAATCGGTTGACAATTCGATGTGGGGTTGATTTCATTATTCGGATCTCCTTATTCCAAAAATGAAAAGAAAAAAAAAAAAAAATTTGTGTATGTGTGTGAACACGATATCTGCCGATAGAATGAGTATATCGACCCGAAATCTTATATGTGTACCAAAAACCCTCTAAGGACAGAAAACTATTGATTTTCAGCCAAATCGGCCAGAGGGGAGAGAATTAGGGGGGATGCATAGCACAAAACTGTAATAACTGACGTGGTAATGAATGTATTGACACGAAATTTCATGTGAAAATTAATAGTCATATAAGGATGACACCTATTAATTTTCTGCGAAATCGGTCGAAGGGAAGGGGGGCTGAGAAGGGGGTCTCGACTCAAACACCATAATAACTGTCGATGTAATGAATGTATCGACACACAATTTAGTATAAGTATTCATAATGATACTTAACATTTTTTGCAGAGATATTGTGAAACACTTAATAAAACGTAAAGAAAAAACTTTTTTTTTTTTTTAAATATTGTCTATTTTACAAATATATGTAATATGGGAGTACCTCCGGTATTGCTACATCTTCAGCCACGAGTATTTGTTGAGTCGTGGCTGAAGACGGTAGCAATGTCGAAAGTACTCCCATATTATATCTATTTGTGAAATAGCCAATTTAAAGAAAAAAAACACATTTTTTAATAAATATTCTGAGTGTATATTCGAAGGAATGGTTTTGTATGTTGAGTGAGTGAACCTAGCTGTCCCCACCCCTTTGAGCTATGCCAGTTGTCCTTTAACCGCTACGCTGCGAGGGTGGGGTAAGTACTTTTTTTTTTGTTACTCTGTACCTTGTTGCTTTCAGATTTATACTTTTCATTATTTGTATACTATATTTATTCAATCATAGATGTACCGATGATGACGCTGTTGTGTTGACAACCGGTTCTGGTCAATAATAAAACAGTGGGAAGAAATTTCATCCCACATCTTACTATCACATATAGATATGTATATTCAGAAGTCTTTATATGAGTAAACTATTGAATATATGATAGCCCAAAGGGTCGATTGGTTTTGGAGTTACAGCAAAAACTTAATTGATTAATTCGCGGTAGAAAAGTTACATTGCTGATGTTTCCCTGACGACTTTTTTCTTTAATTTTTTTTCCTACCCTAATTCGGTAAAAAGACCATGGGGCTGGCTTAAAGCTCACTACTTATAATTATTTTTAAGATGGTTGGGAATCGGCGTTTTTAAAGTCTTTAATCTTCTCTAGATGTTTTGTACGCGTTGACCAAATATCGTGAAAATGTTTTCCCTCCTATCTCTGCTGTATTCTCAGTTTAATCAACATCAATCATTGAATAGATGGAATCCATTGCCATTGTTGGGCAATGTGGCGACTGCATACACAGTTATTTCCACTGAATACAGTGTCGTCAGGAGAGGCCAGACCAGTGTGTTTATACAGCAAATCACGTAATGCAACGAGGCTTCTCTGACCCTCACTTACTGAACTGCCAGTATCGAACTGTTTATTGTATCGACGAGGCCAGCAATATTCGATAAATAGCCGCCACGGAAATCAGGCACATGAGACAGAACCTCAGTATTTTTGGGGCTCTCTTGCCCGATCTCTCTACTCACAGTCAGTCAATCTACTGGAGCCAGTGAAGGGAACAGGACAAATCAGCTAGATAGCAATAGTTTGTATTGTGAGTCCAACCACCAAAGGAATCCGACCCAATCAGAGTTTAAGAAGATCGGCCTGACAGTCGTTCAGGATTCATCTTATTCTGCATGTTGTCACTCTAGATTTATCTTTAATTTGATAAGAACAGTTTCTTCATACGAGCAACAGATTAAGACATATTTACGAAGATAGATAAAAATGCTTAATACAGTTTATTTTCTGTTTCATTTGACGTTATTTGATAAATGGGGTCCCGCCAGAGGATCTTCCGGGACTCCTCTACAGAGAGCGAACTGGGGTGGTTGGTCACACTACTTGACATACGTATAATCGGCCGTCATGTGGTAACTTTGACGAGGTCTGGTCTCTGAACAGTGTTGCTGTAGCCATGTTTATCACAACACTATGTGATATGATGTAACCCATTTGACATATCAATGTTTGTTTATCAAATAACAAGGTCATCAACTCTCCCCCCCTCCCCCTCTTCCTCTCTCTATATTTAAATATTATTACTACATTGTATTATTATTCTGAATGAATTATAAACGACCTTAATGCTTCAATCACGCAGCTAATATTATTGTAGGTATAATATCTTGGTTAATAGAGTCCTCCCGAAATTAGAAAAATTCATAATTTGATGTGAGCATTTTTCTCCTTCCCTTTGCCTATAAAAAAAAAGTAATAAAATGATCAAAAAATCAATTAGACAGGTAGGAGAGGGGGAAAGGACTAACAGGAAGTTGACTAATTTCCTGTTACATTTGACTGATAAAAGAGGAACCTATCTTCAGCAAATCACCGCCAATGTGTACTTCTCCTCCCAAATTGCTTTTATTTTTTTATGTTAAATTTTGAATTGGTACAGGTTCGTCCTGAGAAAGGGAACAAAACCTACTATGTATCAGTTCTCTCTCTCTCTAAATCCTCTCCTTAACCGGATTACGCAGAATGTCAAGTAATTGTCTTATTTACGGGTTTTTGAATTCAAATATAATATTTCATTTGAATATATATTCATTCTGTGGTATATATCATGTCTGCTGACAAACAAACTGCAGTTCATTTAGTTTCATATTTTCGATTTCGATTTGGAATGGGGATGAAAAATCTAATTGTTGACTTTTGACTTAGTGTATAACCTTCCTTATACACGATACGGCTGGAGAAGTAAAATGGTGCCCAAGGATATATCAAGACTGTTCTTCACAAATATATATGTCTAAGAAAAAATGTGATTCAATAACACTAGATTTTTAATTTACTTTGCATGTTTTGTTTGAAGAATTATTTTATGAATATAAATTTTATCTTTGTTAAATAAATCCATAAAAGGTTATTCCGTCAAACATTTTCCCAATGTGCCTCTTCTTCTGGTTAGGAACATAGCCCCCCTAAAGCCGCTGAGAGGTTAGATTCCTTCCCCCTCCAAATAGGAACAAAGTTTTAATTAAGTCGGAGGACTTGATGAAAAGTTAAGACTTAGTTTGAGGAGAGAAGTCTTATCAGAGCGGCCCCAACCTTCCGTGAAACACAATATTAATGTATCTTTTCATTAGGACCAGCCGACTCAGTTCGTCCACCGATAAACAAACTTTCTGCACTCATACTATCCAACTTTCTTCCATGGTGACTCGTAATTAGTATTTAATCTTGTTCTTGGAACCTAATAACAAAATTATATCTTATTTTTTATAAGAATATTGGAGAGGATGGTTTACACATATCTACCAAAGTGGGCGCTGGTAGCTCAGAGGTAGCGTGCTTCCCTACTGAGCTCAAGATCGCGGGTTCGAAATCTGGCCGAGACCCTTAGGTTTTTCATATGGCAGGTAAAAAACATTGAGCACGGTATCTTTCGGATGGGACGTTTAGCGATGGTCCCGAGCTTGTATTATGTCAGGAACTCTACTCTAGGTGAATAAATATTTAGGGTAGGCATAATTTGGGATTCCCATTGCAGAGTCGGGCTCATGTCCACCAGAGTGACGAAAGAGCGCTCTGGTAGTAGGCGATATGACCTCGTAGTTAAGGTCATATACAGGTGGTCGGTACTTCCCCTGCATGAACTAATCAACTAATTTTTCGCTCTTCCTTTAACACCAATCGACCCTTTGAATCAATAGTTGACTTATACAGTGACTTCTGAATCCTCTTATCCAAATTTCGTGCCGATACAACAGAGTTTTTCTGTTAAGCCTCTCCCCTAAACCCCTATTTCCTTCGCGCGATTTGGCTGAAAAACAATATGTGTCGTCCTTATGGGGTTCTGGATACACATATAAAATTTTGTATCGATTTATTAATTATATCTGGAGTTATCGTGTTCACAGACGGACAGGACTTTTTTTTTTTTTTTCATTTTGGAACGGGTTGAAGAATTTAAAATTGCTGTTAAAATTCAACTTCGAATTTTTGTTCAAAGATAAGTTACAAATCGGTCATAACTTCTCTTTGTGGAAAAATAGTATAGCTACGGCAGTAAAAATGCAATTGCACTGCAAACACAGGTGAAACGATGGAAAGCGGACTGAGAGGACAGCCCTATGGGAAGGTTCCGACCTTCAGATCACCATTATACATAGTGCTATTCCACTAGGATAGTTTTTCCGTTTGGGTTGTTAGGGCGTGGCTTGGTTGAGTATCGACCCTTCTAAACCTACCCTCTCTGAGTCTGCCTTTTAAAAAGCATTAAAACCCCGGTTTGGGAACAGGACGAAATATTGGAATATTCAGTTCAGTTCTCCTCAGTTTCACCTTTAATGCCAGTTACACATCGAAAATCGTGAATTTAATTATGTATAATTTATTTTCATTGCTTTACTTTTTATTATATTACTTTATTGGCAATAAAGTTAACGGAAAAAAAATATTCGGTGAATCACCACCGGCAATGTAGTTTCTCAGCGCGAAATAATCAACTAAGTTTCGCTCTCCCTGTGAAACCTATCAACCGCTTGAGTTGAATCTAGACTATATGATACATTCATTACATCAACAGTTATTAGGTTTCTAAGTTTACCTCTATGTTCCCCCCTCCTTTCGGCCGATTACGCTGAAAATCAACATGTGTCGTCCTTATTTAGGTCCCACTAGGCTTTTAGACTTCAATCCCCCTCTCCTCGTCCCTTCCCTTTAGCAGATTCGACTCAAAATTGACAGGGGTCTAATTAATTTCCAATATCGATAAACAGCTTGGTTGTTTTTTATTAGTCCATTTTGGCGGGGTTTATTAATCCAGTTAACAAGTATCTCTGCTCTATATTATGGACTTATGTAGTATTGTTATAAATATTCTTCAAATGTGTAGAATTGTTGACGCCAGTAGTTTTGTAGTGTAGTGTGTGTAGTGTGCAGTAACAGTTGAAGGGTGACTCAGGCAAGCAGCTGACAGCACCATTGCTCTCACCCCCACTCCCTACTATCACAGGCGAACTGTTTTAGACAGTCGGCCTCTTCTGTTCCTCTCATTCAGCTTCAGCTCATTACATTCCATTGTGTCTTTGACCAACTCGTGTCCCCCCCAAATGCACATTTGAAAAAAAAACTTTTATCCCAGCGCTCCAATACCCCTCATAAAGTTAACACACATTTACTAATTTATTTAATACGTTATATAAAAAAACATTGAGCTTCTGGATTTTGATAACATAAAACTATTTTTTTCTGAGACTGCGTTGCCCGGTAAGTCCTTTAAACAGGTCAGTAGCTGTAACAAGGCTTTTATACGGATGCTACCCGAGGAATTTATCGTTAGGCCCCCCCCACAACACCCTCTCTCATTCAGAAGATTCCATATATCCTATCAACCGTTAAAAAGCTAATATTTTTTTCAGACACCCCCCGCCCCCCTCCCACGACTTATAAAGATGCTACTCGTCAAAATTAATGAAAATTCGATAACTAGTTATAAAGCTAACTCATATTATGTTTTGAGCCCCCGATGCGTTATTTTGAGAAGCCACGTAGCCTACATTCTAAGTTGGACGATCGTTGGTAGGCCCTGCAAATTTCGTGAATATACATTTAGCCGGTTTTCCGTGAGGTTCACACACATACATATACAGGTAGACATTGAACTGATGGATTCTGTATAACGTGGAACGAATTTCTGATTAAACAAAAACATCATCCCAACAATTTACAGACCAATGATTAATTTCATATTGTAAGATAAATATATTTTTTTTTAATCTGGACATTTTTGCAGTTTGCAATTAAATTGAAATATGGAGGTTCTGGGAAAGATCATCAAAAGTCTTCCCAAATCGAAGGATGAGAACATGGGTCTGTTATTTTCTTTTCTTAAGAGCTTAGAGGAGCTAGAGGTCCATTTTGATAATGAAAACACTTTTTTTGGTATATTACAGAATATTTCAAAATGGTATCAAATTGCCTCTGACGCCGGTAGCTCAGAGGTAGCGTGCTTGCCTACTGAGCTCAAGATCGTGGGTTCGAAACCTGGCCGAGTCCCTTACATTTTTTATCTGGGTGGTGAATAAATCTTGAGCACGCTATCCTTCTGATGGGACGTTAAGGAATGGTCCCGAGTCTGTACGATGTCAGGTACTCGTTAAAGACCCCTACTTTAAGGGAATAAACCACGATAGGCAACATTTAGGACTCGCACAATAGAGTGAGGCTCATGCCCACCAGAGCGACGAAAGAGCGCTCTTATAGATATGACCTCATAGCCCAGCGTGAGTCACATTAACCAACTAGTTATTACCAATGGTTTTTTTTATTAACGTGTTATTTATACATTTCCTGAAAATTGGTGTGAACAATACTGCGATTTTGCAGCCCCCTCCTATTTCATCCTATCTTCCTTCTACTAAAGAAGAAACTTGTTTAGCGACAAAAATTATACGAATTACTGGATAGGAAATTTTATTTTCCCCATTTTTAGTTCACATTTTCCTTTCATCTTGTTTTGTTCTGGAAAATGCTAGTATGCAGATTTCAACCATGGTTTCCCACTTTGCTGAATTCTATCTATTCTTTGCGGTTTCATAATTAATTTCAATGTTCTGCGATTTTTTCCAGCTCACCCACTTCTTACTGAAAAAAATTGTAATAACTTTGTAGTAAATTGTATTTGTGAGGTCCATTAGATTTTCCTTGTATCTAGTTCCATTGTGGAGTTATTTCTTTATTTTTTAATGTTTTAACTTTGAATATTTGAAGGAGGGCTGCCTACTGCCTACTTTGGTTGACTGCGATACCCCGCAAGTTGTTTGTTCCCTTGTGTTGTCATGCAAACCAGTGGTGGTTCAACTCCGGAGTCAGGTAGTTGAACACCCCATTAAAGTACAGCTAACTCCTTCTTAACTTCCCTATACCTGGAACCTATCCTACCTCTCAGTCCTTCTCTCTCCCTTCTTCACTCAACATCACTTTGTTCACTTCCACAATATTTACTTAGTTTTTTTTTTTAATTATTATTTGTTATTTTTTTATTACAAGTGTACATTAGTAATTGTACAAATTCTTCAATCACTGACTGTCATGCCAAACAAATTGGTCAAGTTAACCGAGAACCAATATTTACGAAGAAAAAGGTAATTATTTACATATGTTATTATGCTAACAAGTAACTTTTATACTTTTACTTAACTCTCTCCAATTTCCATAACCAGATGAATCGTTATTTGATTGAAGACCTATGAACGGTATTTTTGTACCGAAATAACATGTCCTGTAGGGAGTACAGTTCATCATATGGTAATGGGTACCAAACGTGTTCCTACTGGAAAGCTTAAAACTTAATAACTATATCATTATCGTCGGATTATGAAGAATCAATATTATTCTATTAATTGTCTTTGTTAAACGACCCCTATTCAGCCCTCCAGTGAATTATATTACATATTTCATCCATTATTGTTTTTCATTTACAGTTGTAAATACAATTTCTGATTTCTAGGATTTTGAACTGCCAGCCCAACGAAATGTATCATATTATATAAATTTTCACTTGATGATCGATCACTCCGATATCTTTCTTATTTTTTCGTATTTTTGCAAAGTGAGTCAATTATCTTATAATTTTGATAGTTTAAAAAAATTGGTTTCAGTTATGTTTTCTGGTTCCAAAATTCTAACATAAAAATTATATATATATAACAAAAAAGGGTGCTACTAAGAATATATATTTTTTAAGTAGCAGTCCTTCTTTTGATTATAGATTTCAAATCTGTTGTTCATAACAAAACTAACAATATAGAAATCGAAATTAATTTATTTTATTAGTTTAACCGTTTTCAAGGTACAGAAAAAATTTTTTTTAGCCTTTTTTGATTGTGAGGGAAAAAATGTTGTTTATTTCCACTGGAAACATCTTTTTCTACATATTTCCAATTGTTAATGGACTTAGAAAATTGGGGTCCATTTTAAATGAATTTATACTTTTTAATAATACTTTGGATTTATTTATCAAGGAAGCTATAATGCTTGCTGGAATGATGCATACGTGGGTGTCTATCCTTGTTCAAGACTCTTTGGAAAACTATTAACATTGTGCATAATATCTAAGAACTAATAACACGAATATATACTAGATACATATTGTTTTCAAATATAAGCATGAAAATACATTTCTAATGGAACTGACATTCTCTGAACAGTTGCCATTCACAATCATAAATACATATTTTATCCGATACCTCTCTGCAATAATTACTTTTCCTCAAAGTGATTTGTACTTGACAAAATTTAATTAAATGAAAACAAAAAATCTCGAATGACAGTTTATTAACCTTCGAAACAAAGAATATTGACTTTTTCGGGTTATTGCAGCGGTCAATTCGAGTAATGAAATTAGGAGATAAAATTTATTCAATTGCAAAATTGAAATATTTTTGTTAGTGTGATTATTATGTAATAACCCTGCCTTGTAAGAGCATGTATGTACTTTTGCGTTAATTTGAAACTTGATATGTAAGTATAAGAAAGTAAATAGAGTTTATTTTATGGCCAATAAACTCGTAAATAACAAGAAAAGTAAGTTTTTTATATTTGAAGTTTCACATTATTATTCGTTTCTCTGAAGGGGTTATTTTCTTTTTAGTAGGTACTTTGAATATTAAATAAAACACTCATTTTCATCAACAATTTTTAGTTTATATTAAGTGATAGGGATTTCGAGATGGGGACTGTCATCTAAAATATGGAGAATCTCGAAATTGGAGATTCGAAACCCGGATTGCAGCTCTAGTTGTAACTCAGATAATGGAACAATGTTCCTCCTTATGACAAGGAAAAAAATGTTTGAATGTGAATATGAAATGTGGTGTGTTTGGATAGATAACTGTTTTACTGTAGTTCATGTTTACCTTACATTAAACAAACATCTAAAAATACATCTCTTATTTTCTTTCACTATAGTGTTAAAGAATGTCTTCAAACGACTACTGTCCTCATTGCTCTGCGAGTGAACACCAGTCTCTTAGTAGTGTGCAGATCTTGGGTTCAAATCTCCAGACACCCGGTTAAAATAAACATAACTTGAATAATTTATCGTAGAATGTACCCAGTGATGCTGTAATTTAGAAAGAGGTGGCAACCTGTAGACAGCCGGTTGGTGGTTTCCACTTAATCAGTCTTTTTCTGCCTTGGACGAGAAAACATGACCTCCTTGAAATTTTAGTTTTCCTATTGTATTGGCTTTACTTTACAATAATATGGTATCTGATCCTTCTTACATTATTTTATAAGGACTGCATTTCTTGCTAAATAGAAGGATTATTTTTAGTAAACAAATACTATAATCCTGTATTTTGAATACTCAGTGTCCAGAAAGTTTTCGAACAGTGTCCATCCTTCTAGATTCTGAATTCTCTCTTGTTTGATATGTCGCAGGATAAGTAAATATATATATTTTTTTAAATATTTAATAAGTCTTATTAGATTAATAATTAATTATTTTCAAGCCAAATTAGTACTCGCTTGGTATATCATTTGTGAATGAGAAAGATCGGGTATAAATTGATATATTTCCACATTTTTCTTTCATTATTTCTAGAATCCCTTCACAACTGAAAATTGTTTATAACTGTTGGCCTTTTGGCTATTATTAATCATTTAATATTATATTCAAATGTTAATATGTGTTTTGAAGGAGGAAAAAATATATATGTATATTTAAAACTGACTATTCTGTCTTTTATTTAATAAATAATAATACATTTAAAAAAAGGCTAATATGTATGGGGCATAGGCCCTGTAAGTTAATTTAAAAATAAATAATGTGCATTTTCCATTTTGATACCCCGAAAATTTATCCTAGTACAGTATATTACAGTCTAACCATTGCATTGTACATGAGTTTGGTCTGTTAGCGTTAGTGGACACACTGATATCTAACAAGTAATGTTTCTGTGTTAGTGGACACACTGATATCTAATAAGTAATGTTTCTTTGTTAGTGGGCACACTGATATCTATAAGTAATGTTTCTGGATTAGTGGGCACACTGATATCTATAAGTAATGTTTCTGTGTTAGTGGACACACTGATATCTAACAAGTAATGTTTCTATTTCAGATACAAGGGGAGTGGTGGAGTAAGTCGGAGTAGGATCACGGCGGGGGGTGTGGAGCTGAGGGAACTTCGTCGTCACAACTACAAGTCCTCAGTGCTCCCCAACAAGGCTGCCTCCTTCCTAGAGCATCGCCGAGCCCGCACCGGCCGGGGCATGATCATGGGACAGAAGATATCCAGTTAGTATTCTGTACCACCTTATAGACAGGAGGGTGTCCTCACCTCAAATAGAACTGTATTCTTACTAATTTTCCTTTTAGCCCCTTTTCAAAACAAAGCAAACACCAATTTAAGGAACTTCACTCTGCACGCGAAAGACCTATGTTGGCTATACCAGGTATTTTTTGGTCTGAGTAGCAAGAAAGCGGGAGGAACTCTTGATATTATGTGAGGCAAAAAACTGTATTAAAAAAAAGTTCTAAAGAAAACATTTCACCCTAAAGCCTAGATATACATCTGGTATATTAAGTTAAAGTGATGCTTATCTTTCAACAAATGGAATTTTCCACATGACTTTTATTAATATATCCTACTTGTTATGTGTTTTGTAGGATATAGCTTTCACGTTGGCCCCTCCTCAACTCTGAGAACACCTTAACGATCGGGAATTCCGTGAAGAACATTTTAAATCGCTTAAATCCAAAATTTTTGAAGAAAAAAAAGTATCCGATCCGTCAAATTCAGGCATTTTTTGACAGGTATCTCGTAAACCTGAAGACTTCCAAAAAACAATATTGAACATGAAATGAGCCCTTCCGCTTTTCTGTACAATCTTTATATAATTTTTTTTAAAAAATATTTATACCTCACCATAAGTAAATGGGATGTCATGTGATATAATAAGATGAATAAAAAACATACAAAACGTGATAACGAAATGAATGAACTAAGTACAAAACAATAAATAAAACCTGTACAGAAAGATATATAAAAAAAGGGATGCCGGTAGCACAGTGATAGCATGCTTGCCTCTGGGATTCAAAACCCGGTAGAGGACCTTAGATTTTTACCGAGTATACGAGAAGTTACGTTCGATGTTGGGTTTCACTGGAATTATATATTTTCCCCTGATTCCAAAAATAAAACAAAAGTGTCATGAACACGATGACTATCGATAGAATGCGAGATGTATGCCGAAAACCTTCTTAAAAGAAACCTACCCATTTTTTAGATGTTTGAGTGATTTATGCAAAAACAGTTTAGTCCTGCGAAATTGATCCTTACAAAAAATGTTCCTTATGACATTTTCAACCTCCACTATGTTCTGAGGTTCGAGATAGGACCAATACGATTTAAGTTATGCTGCTCCAGGGAGGGTACAATAGGGTGTAAACGAATACTCTTGCCAGATATAAACATTAATGTAAAAAAAATATCGATTATGGCCAACACAGGACTTCAACCATTTTTTACCGATCACTCCTACCCGCTCAAAATCATTTCTCACTCATTTCAAACTGGCGTTACGAGGTATAAGAAAGTCGTGTGTTGGTATTAGCAATTTCATTGTGTAAGGAAGTTACTCTCAGAACTACACCATACAATGAAACAAAGACACCAACACATGGTTTCATTATGCCATATTATAGTATGAAATGATATTATAGTATGAAATGATATTGAGAAGGGGAGAAGAGAGTGCTGTAAAAAAAACATCGTTGGTAGGAAAATAAAATCCTTTCACGGCCTCAACCAATACTTTTCGTTTTCCTAGTATCTTTCTGTTTTGAATTGAAACGTTTTGTTCATTAAATTACTTATTAATAAGTAAGTGCTGAAAAATATGCGATCAATATATAAAGATTGGTCAACCCTTAATATGGAAGTGGAGTAACACTTGCGTAGTTTCTTATGTCTATTATTTTAGTGGACCATAAAATTAGACAGCCTTGGCTTTGTGTATTGCTTTTTTAGTATCTAGATATTTTGTGGGAGCTTTGAAATGCCCTCGTAACGTCTCAATTCCTAGTTTATGAGATAAGTAAGTCACACTTTCGTATATCTGAAGGTATTAAAGTGATGGGTAATTTACCACATGGGTGCGTAAAACGGGGTTATTTCACATCATTTTTAGAGTTTTACTTTGAATACATACAATGAAAAAATATAAGTAACTGCATCAAGACGCATATTTGAAACCTTGTGATGACATATAAAGTTTTTGTAGGTGTGGGCATTTTTTATTCTTATTCTGGAACAATTTAATCTCTGCCTATTTCCTTCTATCAATTATTAATCCATGTTATTATTGTTGTTGAGTGTGTTGCTAATTTGTTGATTGTTGTTTTTGCTAATTGCTAGCTGTGTGTTGTGTTGGTGCAGACGGTGTGAAGAGTGTTAGCCGAGAAAGTTCGGCCCCCTACAAGCCTGTCATCCCCCGGGAGCTGGCCCAGGACTTCCAGAGACCCGCCCGACTTGACATTCTCCTCGATATGCCCCCAGCGGGACGGGAGGCACAGGTCAAACACGGATGGAACCCTGACGACCGATCACTCAACATTTTTGTCAAAGTAAGTAATATACCTAATGGTACAGTTGGCAAGTTGAAGGTTGGACCTTGAGAGGGCGCTCAGTGAAGGGTGTACTAACCATTCTCAAAATATTGGTGATAGAATGTTGGGGTTTGTTTCTTTATTGTACTTCTCGCCTTCTCTAGTTTGTTTCTTTACGAATGATTAATGAGGTGTTATTTTGATGTATCTTTATATTTTTTAAGACCTGCATTATTTGTTCAGAATCAGAAAGCAGTAATCGTTATTGATTCCTTAAGCTAATAGAAAGCACAATTTAATTATTATTTTCTTTATTTTTTCTTTAACTGAATTTATTTGCTGAAACACTCAGTACCAGGATTACTTTTTTACTCTTGAAGAATTAATTTAGTCATAGATGCCTATAAAAATAAATTGAAAGTACAAATAAGTTGAAAAAACACGTTACATATCGATTCATTCACGCCATTCTGAAGTTCTAAAAAAGAAAGATCATGTATTTCAGTTTTGCTGATTATTTTTGTTTTTTACATTTTATTTCTTTAATTGCCAAAAACATAGGGTGTGTCAGAAACAAAAATTTGAAAATCCGGCTCGGTTATGCTCTCTCTCGCGGCCTATTCAGCTTTCTAGTTCATCTAGGGGCGTCTGCAGGGTGTGGAAAGGCAAAAACACATCAAATCATGTACGTGGAAAAGTTGTTATTTTTTCTCAAGCTGAGTATTTGAGTAAATTCTGTATTTTCATATTCCCAGTAAAGGTTTTTTTGAAGGCCTTTTTTTCTCTCTCTCTGTAAAAGTTATTACTTTTGAATGATTCTCACTGTGCTGAGACTCGCTTTTGTTCCCCTTATAATGGAAGGCCAACCAATTGTTCTCCTGTTTGAAAATCTTCTGTTTCTATTATTGCTCTTGTAAACTTTTTGTTTGTATTGTTTTTCTCTTAGCTATTATAAAATAATTAGTTATTTTCTCAAGTTTTTATGTATCCCCATCAATACGTTTATTGCTTTGAAAATTTTCATTTCATGCAACACGAATCGTGCAAAGTTTGACGATTTTTTTAAGGTAAATTTTCAGAAAGTTTAAGTTTGCCATTGCCTGAAAATTTATGTTTAATTCTATTTTTTTTAGTTTCATTTTATTTTATGTTATAATTGTTAAAAATAACAAATTGAATAAATAAATAACACACTAAATTATGATTGTTAAAATCCTTCGAATATATTGTGAAAAATAAAATAAATGTCTCTTGTAAAGACTATATACGTTCTTATTTGATCGAAAGTCAACGTTTGTTTTCGGTTTCTTAGAAAGTGAAGGAATTATACCGCTTCCAAAAGGTTGATAAACGCAAAACATTGAAGTATCCACCGCATTTATCCCCAGAATTATATTATCAACGCGAAACGCTGAAGTATTTACATTTTATTCGCCTTTTAAATTCCTGAGGGAATTCTGAAGGACTAATATTTAGATAACATTTTGCTTAATCATGAGGGGGTTTTTGGTTATTATTTATGTTCGTTACGGTGTAGCCAGCATATAGGTTCTTAGAAAAATAAAATAATTTTTTAAACTTGTTGGTGATATGGAATAAGCGAGGCCGAAAGAGCGAATGTAAATGGACTAAGGAGGTGATGGCGGGTTCTAGGTGGTCCCAAAAATGTAACGGAGCTTTGTTTTATATCAGAAATATATAGCTTTAAAGAACGGAGAGGACAGGTTGTAGTGTAGCTATGATGACGATAGCCTTGAGGGCTCTACTGGTAGGCTGAAGCACGTGGAACCTTGTCTCGACAACACGACCCTAGCCCTCAGACTGGACATCATCCTAATTATTGTTATCTAACTGTCAATTATCAACTTCTCTCAATAACATATCATTTTGCAACATCCACCTCTCATCTAAACCAATCTATAATGAACCAACATAAAAGTATAAAATAACAGAAATAATGTTTATCGTGTTATTATATTATATGTAATTGTCCCGACATTACTCTATTATTAATAATGTTTATTTTATTTACTTTCCACCTGTAACTAATAGTGGAGGTGTAGTAATAATGAAAAATCTTTCTTGTAAGGCTCCATCATCCCCTGCCCTATTAGGGACAGGCTATCTACAGGTAACCACCCCATTTTAAACATTCATTCGTTGGTCGGCGTTACATCAATTTCTATGAAGAATTGTTGTACATTATTTGATCCCTTTAAGCATATACATGAAATAATAACTACATAATTTAAATTAATATGTATATTTGGATTATTCCTAACAATTTTAGTATATACCCATATACAAGTGATATGAGTAGGACAAGCGAGTGGTAATTGGCCTACCTACAACACACCATTCATTGAAACAATCTCGAGGGAAAAATTCTCAGTTATTTCTTTGTTGTGGTCTTTTGATCTTTTTAGTCTTTCCTTCCATTCTTCTTTTAATAACAAAACAGGTTTTCTCAAGCTCCTCATTAACCAGAGTTTTGTATTTAAGCTTACAATAAAAAAACATCCTGTAGATAGTAGCTTCAGCCACCAGGGTATTGGTTTAGGTTTTTGTGCCTATAACATAATAATAGATACGTTTAGATTAGATATTTTATATTTTGAAGTGCAATTGCTGATTTTAAATTAAAAATAAATACCCATCAGAAAGCTAGGGACGGCTTCTAGCAGCAGGTTTAGTTAACCGCCCGAGTACTTCTAATGCTCTTATGTGCGTTCGACCTAGTTATCTTAGTTCTTGATGGAATGAGGAACTCAGGAGGATACATCTTAATGGTAACGAAAATTTCACCAGAGGTCTACCAAGTAATACGTATTTTTTAAAAAGGTATCCACAACAGTAGGATTTAGTAAAAAATAGTCTGATGTGTTATTTTCCCCTTCAAATATTATTTATTAACTTTGTGACCATATTTAACTAGGACCAAAATGTAACATATTTTTTTTAAATTGAAGATATTATACAGCCCATTCCAAAAAAGCTTTACCAAAAACTTCACGATATTTTTAACCCTGTACCCCGGCTAATAATGTGCGTAGCAACAGCGGGCTAGTATCTGCCGGCCAATAGTGGGTAACCTAGATCGTGCTCTAGTGTGAAGAGCCCCGGACCCGTTTTTTTGGATGTCTTGCGAACCTGACAAGTTGTGCTGTATACCCTTGGAGTTCAGGTTTGCTCAATGTCCTCGATAGTCTGTAAGCTCGGTTTACCTCTCTCCAAAATATATTTATTCTAATCTCTTGTATTATTAAAGGTGGTGTGTTTTCAGGATGACGATAAGTTAACATTCCACCGACACCCGGTGGCACAGAGCACAGACTGTATCCGAGGGAAGGTGGGTCTGTCGAAGGGACTCCACGTCTGGGAGGTACACTGGTCGACCCGACAGAGAGGCACTCATGCTGTCGTAGGTGTGGCCACACAGGACGCTCCTCTCCACAGTGTCGGATATCAGGTCAGTACTTCTT
Organism: Aradus depressus; assembly: GCA_963662175.1. Taxonomy (NCBI): domain Eukaryota; kingdom Metazoa; phylum Arthropoda; class Insecta; order Hemiptera; family Aradidae; genus Aradus; species Aradus depressus. The sequence continues at coordinate 58,629,640 of OY759215.1, read as the reverse complement.
GCTGTTATCCCCCTCCCCACCAACTCTCCTAGTGCTATATCTACCTATCACTATGTGTTTGCGGCACTTTCTTTCCGAAAATCGTATAAGTGTTTTGTTTTTTTTCACATTTTTCTTCTAATGCCCAGATATGTATCTGTATTTCAAGTATATAACTTCTGTAATAGTTGCTAAAGTGTTTTTTGATTGAGCAATTGGATTGAGTAATGTTTTTAAAGGTTAGAATTGTAAACGATGTTTGCTCTTTACTTTTCTAACCCTATCCATTTCAAGGTGATGTTTCAATATCATAGCAACTTAATACATTTATTGCGTTGATCTATTTAATATTTCCAACATTTGAGACATTTTAATCAATTAGTTATTTTTCGGTTTCAATTCGAATCGCCTTATGCTTAACAGTCGTTGTTTCTTTTAGTTGAATAAAGAAACATTTAGGCAATTCATTTTAGGTATATTGTTGTTGCTTGACAAACAGTATTCATTTCTGATATTTTAATTTTGATATACGTTTTGATTTTGCTTCAACAAGTTTTGATTGTACCATCCCAAACGTCAAAACTTTCATTGCACAAAAATGCTGTATATTCCTTGGAATACAATTATTTGATGAATTGCCTAAATACATTAAATTAAAATTACCCAATAAAAGTTTAAAAAATATTGACTATTGGAAAACCTTTAATTAGGGATAAATAATTTCCTTTTTATCCAGGAGTTACAACTAGTGGAATGTCTTCTCTACAACATTGCACTTATTGACTAAAGATTTGCAAAATATTAAACATTTTATTATTATATTTGGAGGGCGCCGGTAGCTCAAAGGTAGGTAGCATGCTTGCTTACTGAGCTCAAAGTCGTGGGTTCGAAAGCTGGCCAAAGAAAGCCCTTGATTTTTTTAACTGGATGAAATCTCTTCGATTGGGACGTTAAGCGATGGTCCCGAGCCTGTACATTGGCAGATACGCCTAGGTAACTAAACCCGGGTAGGCAAAATTTAGGACTCCCACAGAAGAGTGGGCCTCATTGTCCAACCGAGTAGTATGCGAAATGACCACATAGTTAAAGCCCGGGCTTGATTCACAATAACTAACTATTATCATTATTTTAAGTATGCTTTTTAACTTGTATTCTGTTATTAAAATATCTTCATTAAAAAATATTTTTAAAATACTAAAAATTGCATATTTTGCCTTTAATTTTGTATGACCAGGATTGACTCGTGTTGCCAAGGACGAGTGAGTCTTCCATTTGGAAACACAAGTTTCATATTTAAAAAAATTGAAATTTATTTGTATTATGTTTAAATTATAAACGAAACTAAGAAAAAAAAAGGAAAATATAAATAAATGTAGTAAAATAGGTACCGTTAAAACAAAGAATTTTGGTGGAGAGTTTTTCGTATTATGTTCATGTTTTCTTATCAAATATTTATGTAGTGTGTGATTCTAAGGTAGGTTAGTTAGTTATTATGACTCATGCCCGGGCTTTAATTACGAGGTCATATCGCCTACTGCCAGAGCGCTCTTTCGTCACTCAGGTGAACATGAGCCCGACTCTACTATGGGAAGGTACGGGTCTTTAACGAGTACCTGACATCGTACAGGCTCGGGACTTTCGCTTAACGTCCCATCCGAAGGACGGCGTGCTTAAGTTTATTTTACCAATGTAGGTTATGTTAAGGTGGCCTCAACTTATATTTATTTTTGTCTAATACCGTTTTTGTTTCTCTTTTCAGAGTTTGGTGGGTAGTAATGACCAGTCATGGGGCTGGGATTTGGGAAGAAATAAACTGTACCACGACTCAAAAACAAATGCTGGGGTCACGTACCCGGCCATACTCAAACCTGATGAAACTTTTATTGTTCCAGATAAATTTTTAGGTAAAGTTTTATTTATGAAGTTACTTAGTACATATTTGTGTTTCTTAAACTTCTCTGTGAATTGTTGGTTTTTTCCGGCATTTCTTCCAGAGGTGTCTTTTTTTTCTGGCAATATTTCGGGACACTTACACGTCCCTTCTTCTGGTCACTATGAACAATCTCTATTGTCATCTATGAACTCGTTCAGAAGAAGGGACGTGTAAGTGTCCCGAAATATTGTCAAAAAAAAGAAGTCACTTAGTATTTATGTAGTTACAATTTAATTGCATGTCAAATTGACCAATGTCTGAACGTTGACCTCTCTCTCGGATTTCTCTGATTTTTAAAAAGCGTCTATTTATAATTTTTCTGGAATTCATTAAAATGAGTTTAAGTTCATTTTGTTGATATCAACACAGAACACTCTGAAAAATAATAGCACTCTTGTAAGAATTATGAAAACTTATCAGCATATTCTAGGGTGAGAGATTACAACTTCTAAGTTGAGAATTGTGGAAACCTATAATAAATAAATAAAACAAACTTTTTTTAAAAAATATTGTCTATTTCTTAAAAATTGTGTATATACTACCAAGAGAATTGGCATTTCAACTTCGACATCCCCGTGGCTGTACAGTCAGGATCTTGTTTGGTTTGGAATAATTTTGTCTCTGTCTAATAACAATGATAAAAGTCCAATTAAAGATAAAATTATTAATTCAAACTAGATAAACTAATGTATATGTGATTTGCGTGAAATGTTCTTCACACATTTAACAAAATATGAGAATATTAATGAAATTAAAATCAGATAATTTTCTTATCTTTAAAATAATTAATTGTAAATGAATATTAATAAAGATATAAGTTCAAATTATAACAAAATAAAGAAAATTACCAAATAATGATAATATATAAATATATATTGACTATGATATATGGAATCCATATATCATCATATGTATGGAATCATACTAAATACATATATACATTTATGGAAAGAGAACTGGCTCTAAGATGTTAACAAAGGGGAATAGTTGAAATAAATTTGGTCATTCGTACGAATGGTATTTTTAGTAGCTTTGGTTTTTCCAACTGAACACAACACTAAAATTCTCTTTGAAGAGAAATAATATAAATTCATTTAGGAAATTTCGGAATTAGCGTTTTCATGCATCTCGGGAAAAATTGAGTTACTTGTAAGAACATTTTCGTTATTTAGAGCTCTATTATTAGGTCAAAAAGCACTATTTTTCTCACCGTGGCGAGGGTGCTTTTAGGCTTTCATAAAAAATATTCTTGCGCACTAACAGAAGAAAGTTGATATATATTTTTATTTACACTAATTTTGCGGAGCTGTTTGGATGCTTCTTTCGGAAAAATTAACATTCTAGTTGTACTATTATTACCATGTTAGCATCTAGATAAGCGTCTAGGTAGACATAGATCCTCATGTTTTCATTGTTGTGTCTGTGTACAGTTGTATTGGACATGGACGATGGAACGCTCTCCTTCGTTGTGGACGGCCAGTACCTGGGGGTGGCCTTCAGAGGGCTCAAAGGCAGGAAGCTGTACCCGATCGTCAGCGCTGTCTGGGGACACTGTGAGATCACCATGAAGTACATCGGCGGACTCGACCGTGAGTAACCTTAACTCATACTTCCTTCAGTTTTTACTAGACTCTAGTTCAGGACAAGTGGTAAAGCAAAGAGGGAGTGTAAAGAGACTAAGACACAGTTCATGGTTGAAGTGACAACTAGGATAGAGCTGACCAGTGTTTCTCAAACAGAGAGCAAACCCAAGTTTCTTCAATTTGCTTCAGGGCTAAAGAAAGATTGATCATCCCTGTTCTAATGTTTCCAAAGCGAAATCACGAAGAGAGCTATATCTGTGGTTTGGTGCAAGTGACGAGTTCAGTTTTTACATTGGCGTTGGCATTTCATGCACAGAAAGTACCAAACTCTTTTCTCAAACTCAAACCAGTTTCACCTCTACTCTACTTCAGACAAGAATGTCATGTTGCCACTTCTTGCACCAAGTCACACATGTTTTATAATAAAAGTCCGTTCAACAAATTTAGTAACAACACGAATTATGATGGAGGAAGGTTCTCATACACCCAACCTTCCGTATTCAAACTGCCTAAGGTTTTCCCTTATCAACTATTTGACTTGAAGGCTCATTAGAATGTTTATCAATATTCTACACCTTTTTATCTTCAAAATTTTGTTTTGAATGAACATAAATGGAGATATCCGTCTTCAGGCTGTTCATACATCCTGTTGACAATAAAATTTAATAATTAGTTCTTATTTATTCATTCCGTTTTTTCAATTAGATCAAATTGTTTTTTTTATTGCAGCTGAGCCTCTGCCACTGATGGACCTTTGTCGACGAGTAATTCGACAACGAGTGGGCAAACAACAATTAGAGGAGAAAATTTCAGATCTGAATTTACCTCAGGCGATGAACACATACCTTCTGTACAAGGACAGGAGATAACAAAGCAGCTGCTCCGAGTCTAACGTGAACCACCAACAGAAGAAGGTGATGCTTAATATGAAATCTACCTCAACCGGCTGGGTGTCTCATCTCTGATGGTTCGCCTCCCTTTGTCTCGCGCTCCCTCCCCAACCTCCCCTAGTCTTGTATGGCTCTCTGTCTCTCTGTCTGCGCTAAAAGAAAAACAATGGAGAAACTCAAGACTCTGTCCGATATTATATACATGAGTGTGTGGCTTCCAAAAAGAAAAACATTTCGTTAAAGGTTCAGGCGACAAAAAAACATTAAGGCCTTTAACATACAAATATATATATATTAAGAGCGGCGATCTTTTCATATAGTATTTTTGTGTATCTAAACTCTAGTATAAATATAAATATATATAGAGTTGTTTATATATATATATATATATATATATATATATATATATATATATATATATATATATAAATAAATTTGTTATTTCCTTTTAGGTTTCATTTTCTTTTCTTTTTTTCTTTTTTAAATTTATATTATACTATTGTAGTTTATTCATTTGTCACAAGAATTATGTATGATTACCAGTTTTGTGATTTGACTTATGTGCAAAAAAGTTTTTTTTTTTTTTTGTTCTTTCTCAGTTTTCATAAAACATAGGTGTTATCGTGTTTTGTAGGGTTCATTTGTTAACCAATGTTTTTTATTTATTATTATTATTTTTTTTTTTAATAAGAAAAATTGTACATATATATTTTGTAGCAGTTGTCAGCCTTTCTTCTTGTCTGTGTATATTTTCTTGTGATAAATGATAATTATAAAATTGAACATTCAAAAACACGACGCCATTTTTTATTCTTCGAACAAAAGGCCTAGCTTTGTTTTAGACCATTTTTTTTTTTCTCCAATATTTTATGTACATTAGCCTATATTCAATATTGGGCTGCACTATAATATTTTTATCAGATAGGTACTTGATTATTTTTTAAATATTACATTGCAAAAAGAAATAACTGTATCTGAACATTTAAAATGATTGTATATTTAAAATAATAATTAGGTTGAATTTTCTGAGTATAATTTGTACCTCATTTTTTTTTTTTAAAGTCTCAAGACTTATTATTTTTAATTTTAATTTTTTTTAAAGATTGAAAAAAATGTTTTTGAACCTGTTTATATATAGTATAAATATATAATATATTTATATATATAGTATAAATATATATATATATATATATACACGTATAAGTTATTGTAAATATTGGTTTGAATGATTATAAAACAAATAAAAAAAAACACTATATTAATTAATACATTTAGCAACTAATTGAATGGATTTCGAGGAAGCTGGATGCTTTTTACTACCGTATGTGCGACTTTAGACTAGTTATGTAAGCCAAGTGACTGAGGAGTAACTTTTTAGTTACGACTACCCTTCTTATGTAAAATGTATAAAATATATATAAAATATACTTTGAGCCCTTGTAAATTTACAAAAAGAAATAATAATAATGAAACTTTATAAGTAAATAGTCTTTTATTTTTTTTAAGTTATAGGAACTAGTCAGGTATCCCCACTTTTTGAGGAGAAATGAGTTGTCACATGATTCCATTTATAATGGGATCTGCATCGAATGGGCTCATTATTTCATCCCTACATCATCAGCTTCTTTACTGAATGAATATGAATATTGTTTTTTAAACATGGTGAGAGTTCAAAATAATCGTCCTATTCAAAGCACATTTTAATATGGAATTCAACCCTGCGACTAGCTCATTTTCGTCCACAAGTGGAGATAGGTGATTAAGTAAGTAACCAACCTATATCTCCAAAGAAGCCAATTAGAATAGGTTTGAAGTCACCGACTTCCACCTATTAAAGGTACAATTTGAATTTTGAACATTTCTACAGTTTTTTTTGTTCTTCTAAATCCATTCTTCGTATGAAACGTTTCTGGCATTAAGTAGCTATAATAAATATTTTATTATCAGCTCAGCGAAATCTAATAATGTAGTTGTACTTGTCTCGTTCAATATAAATCTAACATTGACTTTCTCCTCGCAATGCCTTTGTTATAAACTGTTTTTTAAATTCAGTTTATTAATACGATTTTATTTTCATATCTGGAATATAATACAATAACCGCATACTCAAATAGAATAATGTGCAAACAAATCAACTTTCAAGATTTTGGTGCCTAGCACATTTTTTTTGCATTTCGAAAATTTAATTTAGATTATAAGGAAAATTATATTGAATATAAACGCTGAAATTAGACTATGGATTATCTGAAGCAGTAGATCCCAGTAAAATAATGCATTATGGAATAATCTTTTCGTTGTTGACAATTCAATGTGGCATTTATAGGTACGGAATAAGTAGTGATCAATCAGAACTCCATAGAGGTTCTGCCACTGACCATAATATCGGAATTAATCAGTGGGCCTATTATGACTTGGTATTGCCGACAAATGGTAGTATCGTTACTTTATCCACCGAAACACAATTCCAAAAAGACCTTCGTGGAAGTCCCGCGTGTGTTTCTCGATGTGGGCTGAAAAGTAGCTACTCCCACTTTCCTATGGGTTTCGATATTCCTGTTAAACCAGGGTGCGTTTACCGCTATCTGGAAGACTATCTTGTTACGTTGGTGTGGCTAGTGCAAAACCTTACGGGTCAAGCCTAGGTTAAGAATGGAAGTATTAGTGTTTTGTACAGTAAGGATGTGCCTGAGTCGTGTGTCACTCCGACATAGCACACACTCTAGGATTCCATGGAATTGGGAGTTGATCGAAATGTTCTGTCACGAAAAAAAGAGCCAATAGTGTTTTGGGTGTACTGCGAAGCCCAGGTTTATTTGTAGAGCAAGCACTGCTGTTAGACGGAACACACTTGTCAGATAGAGGCTCTGCTCTTCAGGAGAAGCTTCTTGAACACCAGGTTAGGAATGATGTATAGTCGTGTAATGTAGCAGTGTATTTCTGTTGGTGTGGAATGCGTTGGAGAGGTATGATTAAACTGTGGTGAGTGTTCTTGCTTGATCTTCTGCGTCTGTCGTGAATTTCTTTTTCAAATGGTTCGCCAGTTTGTCCGATAGTTAAGATTGGCAGAGGTATCCTTTGGTCCATAAGTTCTGGTGTCTTTTTCCATACGTTGTCGCCCGGATTCACATCAGTCAAGTACTTTTGATATTTCGTGGTTTTGTCGTTATCAAGTTCCTAACATAAGCGTCGGATCAGGCGATTTAACTCTCTTTTCTGAAAGATTTCGTGTTCTGTGACTGCTAGTACTACAGTAGTGTGTTTGCTGCTCTGTGGAACATATCTATTATGTGTATTGGTGTCTTGTCGAAAAGGTGCCATTATCAGTGAAATTTCTGTAATTTGCATCATGTACTGAGGTGCTTATGCATGCTACAATGATGTGGGACCTCGAGACCGTTCCGTCAAGGGGCAAATTAAAGTTGTGTATCAATCTAGTATCCAGGATATTCTAATCAGGAAATTCGCTTTTAACTTTTCGTTCTTAGGTTTATTTTACAGCTCAACACTGATGAACTGAGAATAGCGAGGTCTATTATCTGTTAGGTCGGCGAAGTGAGTAAATCCATGGTTGACCTCTATTAGTAACTTTAAGTAGGTTAGTAATCTTAAGTGGCAGGTTAGTAACTATTAGATAGCCCGAAAAAAAAATGAAAAGCATATCCCTACCATAACCCTCCCTTCCAGATCTAACGGGCGGCCAATGAGCAAATGCCACCTGGGCCCCTGTCCAAAAGAATCCCCAGAGCCCTCGTAAAAAAAGTGGAAAACAGTTTTTTTTTACGAGTTTCGAAGACAATGCAATGAAAACGGATAGTTTTCCGGAGTGTGGTAGTTTGTTTAGATTATTTCTCACACTGCTGTCAGCACAGCAAGTGGCGAAGTCATGGGCCCCCTAAAACAAATTGAAGAGTATCGACGCTCTACTTTGGCTGAAGACACTAAACGATATATAGTACGTATATAGAAAGATCAGTTGCCAACAGAATCAATTTGGATGCTACGATTGAAGTATTTGCCGAACAAAAAGCAGTAAGATTTACAATCAAATAAGCTTACTTCCAAAGCTACATTCAGCAAATGTGTACCTCTTTCTTTGTAAAATGAATGCATTTTCACTGTGTATGTTATTCTAACACGTTTAAAACTTTTTATGTAATAAGATATTACCAAGTCGATTAAAATGTTAATATTTATTCGTTAAAATACTAGCAACTTGCATAAGTGCAGAAGTGTACAGTAGTTTGACCCAGTAAGTATCCCAGTATCCTCCCAGTCTTATCGTCGTATTTGGGTTTTTTGTTTGGCACGCAACAGCCAGGGTCATAGCGCCAATCTAGCGTATTTTACAGTATCACTATATATATTTTTCTTTTAAAGAAAATAATAGTAAAAAATAAGAAAAATAGGTGGTCATATGCAGACATATGATTGGAGGCAGATCAGGGCGGACCGGAGAGACAACATGATGACGGACCGAATATCCCGGTGCCCAACTAAGTTACTCTAGGAGATCGGCACATTCCCGCTGTGATCTGGGAGCAGTCACAGTGAGGTCTACGTAAGAAGGCTAAACACACAGCTATAACAGTGTAGTTGAATTTTTACGACAGAGCTGCAAAGCATATCTTATACGACTATAGTCCTATATACTAACTGCCAAAGCATGATAGGTAATAAATAATAAAATTACACATCGTCTATATTTACCACTTGTATTTTTCAAATACTGATAGGTAATTCAAATCCAATAAGAAAACATTCCTTAGCAATAAATAGTACTAAACCATTCACACATATCTATACTTGTATATATTTACGAATATAATTTATGTATTTAATTATATTTACCAAATACGGGGGTAATTTTATTCTGTATATTATATATGGGTTCATCCGTAAAAATAAATGGGCCCTTCAACGCGTTTGCCACTTGGGCTTTTTACCCTAGATCCGCCACTGCTCCCTCTTATTCAAACTAACTTTTATTTATAATAAAACATATCCTACGCATCCAGGGATTAACTCTTTGATCCCTTCTTATCCCCAATTTTTCATAATGTAATTGCTCAAGTTAAACTCGTTTCCACCAATAACTTTATTAAAATTTAAAAATATCGTGTACCAAACCAAAGGGTGCATTTCACTAAGAGTGTGAAAAGTACTATAGGCACAGAATGAAGAAGTGAAATGGGGTGATATCGTTACCATTTATGTATGAACGTTGAGGAAAGAAAAGATTTTCATAAATATTAAAAACAATTTAATCAGACAAAAGAAAAATTACAGTTGGACAAATACAGAGAAAAAATAAATAATTTAAATTCAATACAATATTGATGTTAAAAATAAATTAAAACTTAATAACATTTTTTTTATAATATAAAATAATTGAAGAGTGAAGGCAAAAAGTAATTGACCTAGGAGTCCAGGCCAAAAGAATGATCATTTTATGATAATTTCAGTATTCGGGCTGCGTGTAAAATTCCCAAGGGGGAGAATGTTTTATCCAGGATGGGTAGTACTTTCACAATGTTTGTATTAGAAGTCTTGCTTTTTGGTCTGGGCTCCAGTTCCATGATCCGAGTCTATTTGAAGCTAGTTTACAGGAAAGCGAAACCGAAGTTTGGTGTTTACATTTATTAAGGAATTGTGGATAAACATTAAATAACACCTTAATCTAAGAACCAGCCTTTCTACAATATGTGGAGAGGATTGATCCCACCCATGCAATCAACGGTATTCTGGATTTGCCGGGACGCTGAGACGGCTATAGCTTTCCCCTTTTTTTTTGTTGGACTCGGCCTATGCAAGGAATAATTTTGGAAGTATAATCACAACTAAAAATGATAGAACAGTTCTGAATTTAGAGAAGAAGTTCTAAGAATCATCTTCTATATTTGGTTCTGAAACCTACAAGATGACACACCTCTAGTTCGACAACCGGATAACCAACAAGACGGACTGCGCATCCGTCCTATAATGGACCCTCATGATTTTTTGCCTTCCCTCTTAAACTCATAATAAAAGAGGAGCAGTACTTCTGATGAAAATTCTCAAAATAACTTAAACATATCTTCACAGTTGAATGGGAATGCAGTAACATCACTCAACTTGTCCTAACTCGAAAATTTTACTTGTCTAGAAACTCCATATATGTCTGTTAACACAAACACCCAAATAACTGCCCATGTAACGTATCAACACAAACTTCTGTACGAGTATTGCACATTTATAGATTTTCAACCAAATCGTGAGATTCGTCTCAGAGGAGCGAAAACTTGATTAATTAATTCACGCAGAAGTACATTGTCGTTAATTCACCGACCACTTTTTAACTTATAATTCCGACAGTTAAAGATGTACTCAATGTTTGCGTTAACTAAAACATATATATTTTTGAGTCACGACAGTTCTAAGTGTGCAATTAACTTTAAAATAAATATTTGGATTCGAAGGATCTTCATAGAGTAAAATCTTGATCTGCAATTTGCTTCTCTCCAAGCTCTGATGTAAAGTGTTTCTGCTTACCGGAGACGCTGAAGCTGATCCGAGGCCACCAGCGGCAGCAATATCACTAAGAAAATGAATATCAGAATAATAAATATTTTTTAATTTTTGTTTTATGTATTTCCGATTTTTACGTAAGTTGTTGTGCATAATTTATATTAATACAAAAACTCAATAAAGTTTCAAGAATTTGTAAAAAATATAATTCTCATCGTGAAGAGAAAAAATTTTCTTTTCAGTCAGAAAATAAATGAAACAATAAATTGATAATTTGATTTTACCCTTTTCCGGGGAAAGTTTAGTCAAAGATACCTCATTTTGCAGAAGTTTAGGAAGGGTTCCATTAGGTTTTTGAGACGTTTAGTCAACCAGGAGACTTGCTAGGGTTGTCAATTTAGATTTAGGTGTGATAACAAGGCTACAAATAAACATTTCCTGTTCATCATAATATAATTTCACTAAAAAAATATTTTTGGCTTATTTGAATCTAAAATATAAGGAAAATGACAACCATTTTTTTTCCTTTTCTTTATCATCGATATTTCGTTTTTTGGCCTGATAACGGTCATACTGCGTCACACATACAGAAATACACCTTTGTGGCTAATAAACAAATATTTTATAATAATAGAAGGAAAATGCACAAACTAGAACGCTTAAATATCAGTAGAGTGAACATAATTTTAATTTTCAAATCATCGGTACCAAGGAAAATGCTTAATACATAATATATTATATATATATATATATTTATTATCTATAAATTTAGTAATATAATTTTGTCTTTAACTTTTACATTACACATTATAACCCATAACTTTGTCACTGATTGACTGCCAATGACTTCAGAAATGTGTGCAAATTAAAATGTACAACAATATTCCAACATCATCATAATTCTGAATTAGGCCCCAGCACCCAATGAAGTACTTAGGGTTAAAGAAAAATCACAGTTTATTAAACAAATGTTGTATGGCAGTGGTTCCTGAATGCCGCACCACAAGAACCTGGGATAACAAAACTACTTTCTGACACGGATTTACTTTTGGATTCATGAACATATCAAATTACATAACAAATAGAGATAACATCCGAGAAAACTTTTTACCAACATTAGAAAAAAACAAAAAGGTAAAAAAAATCATTAATAATAAATACCTACATATTTTTAAACTCTATAAATAGTTAATTTATTAATTTCTCATTAAGCTTTGCCTAAATAATTTAAATATTAAATTTTTAAAACAATAACGTAATATACTTTTATACTTTACAAACAATCAACATTTATAAAAATAATATAATGACATTGTATCTTTATTAATAAATTCTTGAATTTTACCCTTTTGAAGAAACACTTGTCCAATAATTTACAATGAATAGCTGACAGAAACAATTAGTGACGGATGAATTGTTTTGGTTTGACAACCCTACGTATACACACATACGTACACATACATACAGTAGGCAAAAAAAGTATTTGCACACCATAAAAATTTGGGTTTATTTTTAATTACTAACAGAGAATAACATGAAATTAATTTGTTTTATTCTATAATTGCTTAGATTCAAAAATATAATAGTAGTTGTCTAAAAAAAAGATATCAACACAATTAACAGAATTTCACGCAAAAAAAGTATTTGCACGCTCATATTATTATACATATTACAATTATTAGTTTGGTTCGGTAGAGGTAATTCGTTCGGTAGTTTGTTTCGTTGTTTACAAACAAATAAGGATTAATACGCACTATGATTCAGTTTAACTTTGTGTTTGAATTGATTAACATGCCGAAGAAAAACGAAATATCGCGTTCTGATCGTGAAAAAATCATTTTTTTGCGTGAGTTAGGCAAAAGTTACCGTGAAATCGGGTTTTCAACAGTTCCATATATTGTTTAAAAAAAAGAATTGACTGGTAGTGTTGAAAACAAACACCGGAAAGGACGACCATCCAAACTCACGCATCGACAAAAACGTGAAATAGTGCGAAATGCTCTTAAAAATCCAAAATCTAGCGCAAAAAAAATTGCTGATGACTTGGCGTCAACATGGCGGAATGCTGTTACGTCACAAACAGTAAGGAACGTTCTCCATAATGAGGGAATAAAAGGAAGGCGCCCTCAAAAGAAAGACATTGTAATTTTCAGGCTGTGCAAATACGTATTTTGGGGAAAATTTTGTTAATTCTGTTACTGTTAAAGTTAAGTTAGTTATTATTAAATTTTTAAGGACAAATTCTTGAATCTTCTTACATTTAGACAAGAAAAAAATTTTTATTGTGTTATTTACAATTACTTATTGTCGTTAAATAAAAAATTTCATGCTGTGCAAATACTTTTTTTGCCTACTGTATATCCAAATGAGGCAGGAAGAACGAGCGTTCTAAATGTTCAAACAGCTAAACAACTGCCATCATTTTTTTATTTCATACAAAAAAATAAAAAAAATGAAATGACAGTTTCCTATTGGAATGGAATGATTTACACAATTTGTATTGTGCTGAGATATAAACTATTGTGATCTCTTACTTTGTTAAAGGAAATTATTATAAAAAAAATATCCAAAGAAAGATATAAAATTAAGAAATATCACAAGTTTTTATCTTCCATAAACTACTTATGGATTATCTAAATTTCATAACAAACAGCTCGCTGGACGACCAATGTACTAATTTAAATTCCAAATAAATTAAATATTATTAATTTTGCCCGAAGTTTACTTTAAATTTATCCGTATCAAGTTATCAATTTATAAATACATTTTCGAACCTTCATACAGCTATGACAAATATTTTTTTAAATAAAAAATCAACAAGATAAATTTGAGAACGCCTGTAGGACAGAGCGAAAGAGCGCTCTGGTATTAGGCGATATGACCTCTTAGTTAAAGCCCGGGCATGAGTCACAAATACAAACAAAGGTGCCACCACTTCATTATTCTTTTTTTTTTTGTTACAAGTTTGTGATAAGATAAACATTATCAATAAAATAAAAAAAAGGGTGCGAGGCCAATTCAAACTATTTTTGCCTGCTGTGAATTGAATATTTGGGGGGGCATGGACAACCCTGGATAATAGTTAATTGTAAATAATACTATCTATTTTTGTATGATATCTGGATAATACAAGCAAATTCCGCACAACTTCGTATTTGCGCACAATGAACCAATACAGCAATGGCAAAAAATTATTTATGCGAAATTAATAATGAATAGACACAAAATATAGATCGCACTATTAAAGGTACATTGTCGTCAATTCCAGTTGCAGTGTTAAAAAAAATGAATTCAAAGATTTATTTTATTATCTATAAAAATCGAGTTCTTTACCAGAAGACAAAATGTTTTTTTTTTTTTAAAAAGGAAAAGCATTGTTAATAAATTTTCAATTAAATAATAAAAAAGGATTTTATTAAATTAAATAATTTTAAAAAATTAAGTACTGTAATTTTTTTCAGAATTTTTCATTTGGATAAGTAAAAAATAACTATTTAATTACAACCGATTCCAAACAGAGTAAAATAAGATGCCACGTAACTCGACAGTAACAAAGTGATAAATAACAATTGCTAATAATTAGTGAAAATAATTAACAATAAACCGAAAAATAAACATCATAAATACAATAATAATAACAACAGTAAAATAGGCAAAAAGGAGCTTTAGTTGGGGAATCCTTCAATAAAACTTAGTTCTTCTCTTGTTTTTAATTTAAGGAAAATAGGTTCAAGCAAAGAATAAATCAAAGCTAACATAACTGTTGGCGAGTAAAATTAAGGTATAAGAATAATATAATTTTCAATATGAAACATTTAAAACTTCCCACATAAAGAAAACAGACTCAGATAAAACCTGAATTTTATATTTAGTGCACAATGTACGAACATGTACACTTGACTTGTACGCTATCAGTCTTCATCATTAGGGAAGCGAGATTATCTAGTTTCAGATCAGACTTCACCCGACACTCTTCTGTATGTATGTATTCCTCCAACTACCGATGTAATTAATGTACCGAAAAGAAATTTTATATGTAAATCCAAAACACCACAACACCTATCAATTTTCAGTCAAATCGACCAACGAGAAGAGGGGTGGGGGCAGAGGGGGAATATAGATTATAGGCGAAGAATCTATAACTGTTAAAAAGCTAATACATAGGCCCCTCCGTCCCTTTCTTCTTTTTGACAGATTTGACTGAACATTTATAGGTGTTGTCTTTTCAGGCTTTAGATTTACATACAAAATTTCATCGGCAATAATCAGGATTTTTGAGGTATAATTATAAAATTAAGAAAAACATATATATTTTCAACAGTTTAGATAGCTCGGGTGTCCTTACCAGTAGAGGAGGATTGGGCAAGATCGGGGAAAGAAATTGTCAGAGAAGAGGAGACTCATTGGATAGAGGCTGTTACTCCACGCTGAACGGCTCTAGCAGATATAAGAACGAAACAAGATTAGCAATTATTTAAAAAAAATACACTAATAGTATGAAAAATCTACAAGAATTAATTTGTGTTATTCAATTGGAATAGTCGTTATCAAAAATTGTTATTATTCAAGTATAGTGGGCAGACACCCAGTCAAATAGGAAAGAGGCAGAAAATTGGAATATTCAAATTGAAAAACTGTCTCTCGCTTTCATATTACTCAGTGAGGAGGACCAACTCCTTGATTTCCTCGTGAGCCCCCCCCCCCCCCCCCCCCCTCACTTACCCAATATTCAGGTTTAGACTAAATTTATGTAATTCGGCCAACTGTTGTCATTATAATTAAGAAAAAAAAAAATTATAAAAGATTTACCCATTAAAGCCCTGAGACTAGCCCTTCACAGATAGCAGCAACAATTATTCAATTTTTATATTAGGATAAAATATTCCTCCTACTTGTTAACAAATATATTTGTGCATCACAGTAAAATTTAAAAAATACGACTTAAAATTAATAAGTGCATACCTCACATCTTGGTTTTGGTAAAGACTGGAAGTCAATGTTCTTAAAAATAAGAACTTACAAAAAAAAGATTAGCTAATACTTAAAATAAAATAAATTTGGACAAACATTAAACCAACAATTTTGTCCAGATTACACTAAAATAATACTTATTTATAAAATACCTCCTGTTAGATTTATAGGACGAATGAAGACCTGGAAAAAATAAAAATAATAAATAGTATTTTTATATGGATGAATATATACAATTTAGATAAATGGAATTAATTAAACCAATAATTATTTTAAGACCACCATTATTAAGACCTTAGTTAATTCAAACGAAGTTGATATATTAAAGTGCATTTTTTAAGGTCCTATCCATAATTATTTATTCTTTCTTCATATGATATTTTGACAATTGTATGCCATATTCTCTAAGATTAGATATACGAGTATAGGGAGGGCTGGTATGTACACACACCTAAGGACCCAAGCATTCAATGATCTTATTCCTTCCCCTCTAGCTCCACTGTGGGAGTCCTAAACGGGAGTACCTCATATCGCACAGGTTCGGCACCATCACTTAACGTTCCATCTGAAGGACGGCATGCTCAAGATTTTTACCTCCCAGATAAAAAAAACCTAAGGCCTCGGCCGGTTTTCGAACCCGCGATATTGAGCTCAATAGGCTAGCACGCTACTTCTGAGGTACCAGCGCCCTCTACTGTAAGGTTAACAATATAGTATTTTTATTATTCAATTATTTAAAATATAGACCACATTTTACAAAAGGCTATAAGTCTTACTTGCTTATTAGTCCAAATAAAGCGATATACAAACAATGTTGCAGAGTTCTTAATAGCTTCATGTCATATTAAAGATACAATTGTGAAATATACAGCTTTTCCTTCAGAATGTGCTTGTTATTGGCAGATTGACAAAGCTGATATTGTTATTTTCCATATTCTTCTATTATTTCATTTTCTGACCCACGAAGGATAACTATAAATTAGTAATATTTAATTTTTCAACAATGTTATAATTTAGTTATTTTACCATGGAAAAATCAAGTCACCAAGGTATTTCTGTGGTCGATTAAAAATGTATTGCAAAAGCAAATCATAAAAATAAGTGGTTGGGAAAATCGTGGCCAATCGTGAAAACTAAGGAACAGGCAGCAAATCCCTTAAATAATAAATAATACGTTATGTATTATTTAAGGGATTCAATAAAAACACATTTATTTTACATAGGGCAGACATTGGATGTAAAGAAGAAGCCCCCCATTAAATATAAAAAAACAAATAAATAGCAATTGTACCTTCACAAATAAAACATTTATGAACTTAGAACAGTAAAAGCAACAATATAATATACGTTTTTACTTTTCTAAGTTATTCAGTATTATTATTTATTTTAATATTATAGGTTTAGGTTTTATGACTCATGCCCGGGCTTTAACTGCGAGGTCATATCGCCTACTACCAGAGCGCTCTTTCGTCACTCTGGTGGACATGAGCCCGACTCTACGGTGGGAGTCCTAAATTTTGCCTACCCTAAATTTTTTATTCATCTAGGGTAGGGGTCTTTAACGAGTACCTGACATCGTACAGACTCGGGACCATCGCTTAACGTCCCATCCGAAGGACGGCGTGCTTAAGTTTATTTTACCTCTCAGATAAAATAAACTAAGGGCCTCGGTCGGGCTACGAACCCACAACCTTGAGCTCAGAAGTCAAGCACGCATACCACTGAGCTACCGGCGCCCTCTTTTAATATTATATAATAATAATAAAATAATCATACTGAATAACTTCCTTAAACTTTCAAACAATTAAACTACTAATCTAAAAAAGATAAAATTATGAAAAATACCTTACTAGAACAATTTCATAATCTCGATAATTAGAAGAAGAACACAACTAAAACATGTCAAATCAGAATTTTCCTCCATAAGAATACAACTTAAATATTAAAATAACTTTCTACAATTTTTAAAATACTTATATACAATAAAAAAAACATTTATAAAAAAATAAATCCATGATAACCCTTTTAGTTGACCTAATTGTTGTTGAACATCACCCTGTCGTGCGTCGAGGGAGCTCGGGATCAAGGAAGGTCAGGTTTATAGACTTTATGATAATCAATGAGGTTGTGACGGACTGGAGGCAGCCACCGGTCCACCAATCTGCAACGATCGTGGATGTCCCCAGCCCGCCTTATACTGCTTCTTTCTTCTTCCGCCAAGAGTCGACTGAACACTGGGTAGCCGGTCTCCGCCACCAGCTGCCATTGGTCCAGCCCCAGATACGATCCAGTCTCGCGAATTAACTCCACCTGTCCTGGTCGTACAGCGGGTATTCGAGAACTACATAAAAAGCAGTCTCGATGCCGCCGCATTTACAGTTCCGTTTGTTCTTCCTTTTAAAGAAGAGCTTGGAGTTAAAATCTCCGTGACCTGATAATATCTGGGACATCCAGTGATCAGGTTGTACCGATGGTGTGACAAGGAGTACCTGGACTTCCAGAAAGTATGCATAAGTCGTTCGGCCATCCGGAGATCGTGACCAACGTTGTTGCCATTTTCCCACTATCCATTCCTGAACAATGTCCTTGCAACGCTCTGGTCTGGACTGTCCACGCATTTCTTCTTCCAGGGCTAGGCGTAAGGGCTCATCAATATCTGCTTTCAAAGGCATATTGCGTCCACACTAGTATGAGACGGCAGCACCATCCAAGACCAAGTCTATGAGAGTGCTCCCGCCAGCACCTGTAGCGCAGCCGTAGAGGCAGTTCGATAGGCCCTTGTAACCCTTTCACCCTTTTTCTGCTCTCTGGGCTTGCACCAAAATCAGGCACTGCCGTTTTGTGGGAAGATGCCACCAACCGGCAGCAGCGTACCCTGCTACAGCCACGAATACTCCGGTGTATATGGACCTACACACGGAATAGTCGAGGCCTCACGTCGCGCGGGCTAGGCGGCTCAGGGCGTTGAAAGTAGCTATTGTCCTTTCTTCAAAGGCAACAACATGGGGGCGTCGCTTTCAGGCCCCGAGCGATCCGCACCTCGAGGTGCCTAATTACGGCCGGGCTCTGAATGCGCTACCCCTGGATCGTCAAAACCAGGGGGTGTTGTGCGTTGGGTATCTCATCAGCTATGCCAAGGTTTTACTAGGGAGAGGGCCAGTTTATTAGCGCAGCACCAGTTTTCTATGTAATTACTATTTACCAAAATAAAATAACTTACAAAGTTAAAAAAATATATAAATTAGTAGTTGTCCTTAGTAAATAAAAAAAAAAGAAAAAAAAAGTGAAGTATGAAGCTTTATAAGCCGTGGGTTCCGTACAAAACGTTTCATTTACAATATAAATGCCATCTAGTAACAGTACTCAAAAAGTTAGGGATATTTGAAGAGTGGTGTGTTACTACCCCGACGATAGAAATAGTTCTTTTTCCGTAACTTTATACTAAAAAGAGTTTCAACATTTTTTGAAAATATTTCTGAAATCTACAGTTTTTATTTATTTATTTACATATTCACAACGACAACATTTGTCACTAGTGATCGTGATGATGTGCTGTGGCAAGTGTGTCGCTGTACTGCTGAGGTACGTGACCGAAGAGGAGTCCAGGCTAGTCCTGGAGCAGGTCCCTCTGCCATGCCCGCTTTAGACGTCTTGGTGGGTTTGTGGGGAGAGTGTTCGTGGATAATTGGAGAATAAGTGGATTGGCGTGATGATGGAGTTTGTCGTGAAAATTTTGATATCGTGTCTTGATAACAGAAGGTATAAATGGGATGTTGAGGTCATTATGTAATGTGAGGTTGGAAACGTAAAATGGGGCATTGGCAATGTGGCGTAGTATGATGGATTGTAATGACTGAAGGCGTTGTATGTTTGATTTTTTGGCTGATCCCCATATCTCGATCCCGTAAGTCCAGATGGGTTTTAGTATAGTGTTGTAAATGTGAAGTTTGTTTTCAAGCGATAATGTCGATCGTCGTCCGATGATTGATTTCAGTTGTCCAAATCGTCTTTTGAGGTCTGTGCGTTTCAGTCTGATATGAGTTGTCCAAGTTAAACGTCTGTCTAAATGAAGTCCTAGATATCGGACAGTGTCTGATGCAGGAATGGGCTGGTTGTTAATGTATACTGGTGGACAAGTGTTGTGTCTGAGGGTAAATGTGGTTTGCAGTGATTTGTCTCTATTAATTTTTAGTCTCCATTTGTTGGCCCAATCTGTTAGCTGGTGTAAATGTTCCTGTAAGTGTGAGCTTGCTTGTGTTGGGTCTGAGTGTGTTGAGAGAATGGCTGTGTCGTCTGCGTATGTAGCGAGTAGTGTGTTGTCGTGTTGTGGAATGTGTGCTGTGTAGATTGAGAAGAGTAGGGGACTGAGGGAACTTCCTTGGGGGACTCCAGCTTTGACCTCCAAAAAATGTGATGAGGAAGATCCCTCAGATACCCTAAAGTTTCTGTTTTCTAGGAATGACTTAAGTATTAAATAATATGTGTGAGGAAGGTGAGATTTAAGTGTGTAGAGCAGGCCTGGGTGCCAGACACGATCAAACGCTTTTTCAATGTCCAGAAATACGCCTGTGCAAAACTCTTTTCTTTCAAAGCTGGTGGCTATGTAATCGACCAAACGATGGCACTGGTGTATTGTCGAATGTCTTTGTCGAAAGCCAAATTGATGGTCTGGGAGAAGGTTGTCTTGTGCAGTGATGTAGGTTAGTCTGTCCAGTAGAAGTCTCTCTAGTGGTTTGGATATCACAGGAAGCAGGCTTATAGGACGGTATGACGAGGCCTGGTCTGGGGTTTTCCCTGGCTTAAGAATCATCCTGACTACTGATATCTTCCAGACAAGGGGATAGTAACATAGTCGTAGTACTGTGTTGTATAAATTCGTCAAGTAAATTAGTCCTTTTCTCGGTAGCTGTCGTAGTATCTCAGCGGTTATCAGATCATGACCTGGAGATTTCCGTAAGGGGAGTTTTTTAATTGTCAGTTCAACTTCATTAGGACTGAATGCCTTTGGGGGGAGAGTTAGTTGGAGGGGGGTAGTAAGTGCTGTCAGTACTTGGTCTGTATGTTGGTCGTCTCCTATGTCCTCGTGGGGAGTGAATACTTTGGAAAGATAATCAGCGTAGAGGTCTGCCTTCTCCTGGTCTGACCTAGTCCAGGCCCCATCATTCCGCCGAAGGGGGTGTGATACCCGTGCATTGCCAAGAAGCCGTTTCGTCGCTGTCCAAAGTGAGTTATCTCGAGCCGCCAGAGTCGAGATATATGTCTCATGTCTGTCTTGTTTCAGGTTGGAAAGTTCTGTAGAGAGGGTTCGCCGGAGTTGATTGTATGTCTGTCTGTCGGAAGGGTACCTCGATCTTTGCCATCGAGACCTGGCCGCTCTTTTCTCTCTTATTATCTGCAGGATGTGTGGTGGGAGGGATATGTTGTTGTGTGAGCGTCTTGGTCTGGGTGGTCGGCACGATTTTGTCACAGCTTCTTGAATCCACAATGTGAAGTTACCTGCTGCGTCGTCAAGTTCGTCTTGTGTCCGTATGGTATTGTTTAAGTTTATTTTGTCGTCCAGTTCTTCTCTGAAACAGTCCCAGTTTATTGGTCCTGTTATTAATGATGGCCTCTGAGGCCGGGCCAGGGGTTTGGAGGCTAGTTCAAGTAAAACTGGGGAGTGGTCTGATGATAAGTCGTCTAAGGCAGTCACGTAAGTATGAGATGCGTTTATATGGGATGTAATAAAATAGTCGAGTAAGTCAGGGGATTTAGCGATGGATGTGGGCCAATAAGTGGGTTGTCTTGGGGCTATGATGTCGTAACTGGAAGAATTTAGTAGTCCAAGTAGTCGCCGTCCTCTAGTGTTGGTCGTGCGACACCCAAAATGCACATGTTTGGCGTTCAGATCGCCACCAGCTATGAATCGTGGACCCAGGCCATGGAGGAATGTGGTCATGTCGTGTTGTGTCAGTGCTTTGTTGGGTGGGCTGTAAGCTGAACAGATGGTTAATGGGTTGGAGTTGCAATTAATAGAGACGGCTGTGTATTGAAGTGACATGGTAGGTGTTTGTGGTATGACGGTGTGCTGGATGCTGTTATGTATGAGGATGAGACTGCCGCCATGTGCTGTTCCGTCAGGATGGTCTGTTCTGTATGTTACGTAGTCCGTGATGTGAAAGTGTAGTTTGGAAGTTAAGTGTGTCTCAGTAATTAGTGCTATGTCAGTTCGTTTGTCATTTAGAAGTATTTCCAGTTCGTTTTTATGGGAGATCAGCCCATTGGCATTCCATAGTAGGAGTGTTAGCTTGTTGTTTGTGTGTGTTGTGTGAATCATTTTGATAGTTTTGGAATGAGCTCTGAAACAAGTGTTGTGAGGAGGGTGATGAGGGGTGTGATGACAGATTTGAAATCAGTGAGAAATGAGGTGAGCGTGTTGGCGATGTCGATACTACCTGAAGCAGGCATGGGAGGGGGGACCGTCTCCGAGGAGGCCGCATCTCTGTAGCTCCTCTCCGGCCGGACCCCAGCAGTAGGGGCGGCTGGCATCGTGGCTGGGTAGTCAGTCTGGCTGATTGGTGGCGGCCTTCGGACGGCTTCTTCCTGGCTGCTTCTCCTGTTTTTCAGCTGTTGGTAAACCACGCAGCCGCGGTAGCTGGCTGGGTGCGGGCCTCCACAGAGGGCGCAAGTCGCTGGTGTGTCTCTCGTTTTCTGGCAGTCCTTTGTAAAATGGTTCTGACCACATTTTACGCACTTGGGTGGATGGTTGCAGTAACCCCTTGTGTGAAGGAGCTCCTGGCAGCGGTGACATTGAGGAATGTCTCCTCGCTGTCGTGGCTCTTCTACCGTTATTTTCTGGCAAGCCAGAAATTGTAACTTGAAAATGTTCTTATTATTTTCCCTAGGATCTAAATCCACAAAAAATAGGGGAAGTGGATTTTTAGTTTTCCTATTAAGAGCATTAGTGACGCTCCTAACACAGTAGCCTTGTTTCATAAGGTCCTCTTTAATTTCGTCGACGTCGGTAGTTGGGTGTAGTTGTTTCAGAACGACCCGAAATGACTTTTCAGTTTGAAGCTGATAAGTATGAAAGTCGGCGTCTCGCATTTGTAGATATTTTATAGTTTTCCGGTAACCATCGGAACTATTGGTCGCTATGGATGTTTTCTCAGCCTTTGTTTCCAGTGTGAATGCGTCCTTCCCAATGAGTGCTACTAGGTCTTCTTTTAGTCTTCTGATGTCATTCAGGTTACGCGTATAAATTTTCGGGGGCTTTTTTAATATTTTTTCCACTGTGGGCTCCTCATCCATTTTTTGAGTATTATTTGTATCCTTATTGTCTATTACGAATTTGGTGAGAGGCTGAAATGGATTGGGAGTGATGAAATTTGGAATGACAATGCTCTCGTGACTTTTGAAAAAATTTTCAGGTATGGGTGGTGAATGGGATGAGGATGGTTTCGATTTTCCGTGGGCTCGAGTGGGTGCGGGGCTGGGTGATGGTTGAGGAGTGGTCATATTGGCTGGCTTACCTTCCGTCTTCAAGTTCCTTTGGGAACCCGCGGGGCAGCAACAATAGTCCGGGTAATATTTAATGAAAAAACAATAAAACTGATAACACTACTTATAAATAAACGTTAATAAACTGAAAAAGAATAATTAAAATGCAAAAGAAAAACATAAAAACTAAAATCTCAAAAGTTAACCTTAAATAGTAATGTTCACTCTATGATAGCAACAGCTGTAAATCAAAGACTCCCAGGGAAGGTAGCCCTGGATAGTGTCGAAATCTACAGTTGAAGCTGTTTGATTGCTTACCCACTCAAGGGGGTCAGCAAAATTATAAAAATAAATAAGTTTGTAGCTCACCTCGACGCGGGTCAATTTCATCTACCTACAAGCCAAATTTGTAGACTTTTTCACAGATAAACTGCTGAGACGGACAGTTTGTGCAACGAAACACTTGAATAAAATAGTATGAAGAATATGGAAAAAAATAACAATTAATCAGCTTTGTCAATCTGCAAATAACAAGCACATTTCTGAGGTAAAATCTGTATATTTCACAACTGACATTTGTTTAATATGACATGCAGCTATTAAAAGTTGTGCAACATTGTTTTTTATATAGTTTTATTTGAACAAAGCTTCTTAAGGAAGTGCTACAGCTTCTGCTGTCTTTTGTAAAAAGTTAAAAAAATCTGTATATTTCACAACTGACATTTGTTTAATATGACATGAAGCTATTAAAAGTTGTGCAACATTGTTTTTTATATAGTTTTATTTGAACAAAGCTTCTTAAGGAAGTGCTACAGCTTCTGCTGTCTTTTGTAAAAAGTTAAAAAAATCTGTATATTTCACAACTGACATTTGTTTAATATGACATGAAGCTATTAAAAGTTGTGCAACATTGTTTTTTATATAGTTTTATTTGAACAAAGCTTCTTAAGGAAGTGCTACAGCTTCTGCTGTCTTTTGTAAAAAGTTAAAAAAATCTGTATATTTCACAACTGACATTTGTTTAATATGACATGAAGCTATTAAAAGTTGTGCAACATTGTTTTTTATATAGTTTTATTTGAACAAAGCTTCTTAAGGAAGTGCTACAGCTTCTGCTGTCTTTTGTAAAAAGTTAAAAAAATCTGTATATTTCACAACTGACATTTGTTTAATATGACATGCAGCTATTAAAAGTTGTGCAACATTGTTTTTTATATAGTTTTATTTGAACAAAGCTTCTTAAGGAAGTGCTACAGCTTCTGCTGTCTTTTGTAAAAAGTTAAAAAAATCTGTATATTTCACAACTGACATTTGTTTAATATGACATGCAGCTATTAAAAGTTGTGCAACATTGTTTTTTATATAGTTTTATTTGAACAAAGCTTCTTAAGGAAGTGCTACAGCTTCTGCTGTCTTTTGTAAAAAGTTAAAAAAATCTAAAACTTGAAGTAACGATACCAGTTACTTATCTGTACAGTTGAGATTGAAATATTGAATAGAGGTGTAAACAGATAACATCAGGTTGCTATGGGAAAGACACTAAGTCCACTATTTTTCAAATTGAGTGTCCTACAGAAAACCGATGGGTCAAACAACCAATGTTGACACGTTGACCTCTCACATTCTTCTGATTTTTTATAAAGTACCTGGTGAAAATATTTACTAACTGAATCATTTATTGTTATCAGTATGTCATGCCATGTATTCATTGTTGACCTAGAATGGGCCCGAGGCAAGATCCATTGTGGAACCTTAATATTCAAACCCTTACTGTTCATTTCATTGTTCAACAAAATCTGGAAAATCCTATTTTTTGCCATGCAAAATTTCGTTCTAAAAGATGAAAGCTGTCGACTTTCCTGTTGAAAATTCTCTTAATCTATAACTTTTTCCTTGGGCCTTAGAGTCCCATGAGCACGCGTAATCACTCAATAAACTTGTCTGATATTTTAGAAAATTATGTGTAAGGTTGAATACATAGGTAAAACTTGTACTGACTTTTCGTAGTATAATCCTATATTAAGTGGGTTAGTTGGCGAAATCTTACCCAGTGGTGAGTGCATGGGCCCAAGGAGTAGGTGAAAATGGGGGCCCTTCACCTCCCAACTCGGAGGGCAGGATGCTAGGGGTCACATGACCATGCAGGGAGCTCAGGTTGTTACCATGCACGAAAATCTAGAACAACAATAAAAACTGTATCTCTCAAGTTATTGAATAAATATATGAAGAATCCTTTGTGAATTTAGACATTAAGAAGAAACATCTTGGTAACCAGGCAATGAGTCGTCTGGCTGCAGGAAATCGACTCCACACCCATTATTAAATCCAGTAAATTAGACTATTAGTAGGACAATACATGTGATACATAAAGTAGTAAAGATGTGATAAATGCCACGTTACCTTTTTACTAGTTTTCTCCTTGAGGAATGTCTTGATGATGGCCAGGAGCCTCTCGATGTACCAGGGCTGATTGAGGAAGTGAACACCCTTGAACCTGGCTGGGAAGCAGTCCTGCAGACCTTCTACCATCAGCCGGAGTGTCCGCACACTTATAGAGGTCACCTGTACAACAAAAATGTATATGTGTACACAAGTTCTTCAAATAAATTTTAAGGAAAAAATTCAAGGAAAATTTCAATTCAATTTCAAGGACCACAGCTCGCATCTCATCCAAATATTGTTGATCACATTTCATTTTTCAAACTTCTGCTAACATTTATACAGCCTTTTCAATTTCTTCAGCATTTCTCCATCAATTCTTTAAATCAATGGTGAACATTTTTCAATAATAATATTACT
This sequence comes from Aradus depressus, assembly GCA_963662175.1. Taxonomy (NCBI): domain Eukaryota; kingdom Metazoa; phylum Arthropoda; class Insecta; order Hemiptera; family Aradidae; genus Aradus; species Aradus depressus. Next base: position 58,603,502 of record OY759215.1, on the reverse strand, counting down.
GAAATTAAGCTCATGACTTGAAGATAACACGTCGTTGAAGCTTAGCAAAAATTAATGCGTCCGAAGAATCAGAAAAAAACATTACAATAAAAAACATTTAGAAATTGGCCGTGCTCCAGTTTATCGTTATTACGGAGAGAATTTAGAAATCAAATGTTTGAAATTACAAAATTTGAAAAAAAAACTCAAAATGTCAAGTTGAGGATATTGCCTTGTTGCCAATAGATGCATAATTCTGATTGTATTATAAAAAAAATTAATTTCAAAGTCTGGAGTCATAAAAAGCTGGCAATGCACAGGGAATTTTGAAAAATGCTATTATTACAAATCAGTTCGTAAGTAGGCATTTTATGAATGAAAATACCAAATGCTGGTTGCGGTTGGATGATAGAATGGATGACAGGCAATACTATAATCATAAAATTCATATTTCAAATGAAAATGAGTTAGTTTCAACTCAGTTTAGGTAATTCGTTTTGGGACGGATTGCAGAGATCCTCAGTTGGACTAACATGGAGTTAAATGTACAAAGTTATGGTACACATTCCATCCCCTCTCCAAAGTATGTATCTATCTAAACTACACTTTGTACTTTGCAATTTCCCACTATGTACAACGAAAAGCAAGTTTAAAAAAAAAATCATACGTTAGCTAGGCCAATCCGTCATTAGTGTCATAAACTAATAAATAAACAAGCTCTCATACCTGACTGAAAGAAACATCGGTCCAGTCGACAATAATCACAAACCCATTTATTTGATGTTCAACATCTTGAATAAGAGATTCCAAAGTTAATAATATTGATCGATACACCACCTCCAAAGGGTAATTTGATTGCTCCCAGTTGTTGCAAAAAAATATTAAGACACATCTTCCTTTCCTGAGAAAAACTTAAAACATTATATTGAATTTCTAGGGACATGGATATAAGTCATAGTGAAATATACGTATCTATGGCTTACTAGAAGAACTCATGTACACACAAGTTCATTCACAAAATTATAATTGCAGTTTAAAGGTTTACACTCCTCCGTTTAGTCAGAAAATCAATCATTGATATCTTTATAGTGTGTTTTGAAATACTGAACGATTGAGAAAAAAATATTTTTAATGCAACCATAATATCAAAATAATATACACTTCGGTTGTTATTCCCAGGAACTCTGAACTTGAGTCATGAATGGTAAGTTTTTGAACTTGAGTGTCCATGTTTCACTAAAAACTAAGCACAACACAAACTTAGGGTTAAATTAGGTTGCATAAGAACGGCTAAAAAAGTTACCTGTCCTTTTCAGATAAAACACCAGGAAAACCATCATAAAGAGCTTGTTTAATCAATGGATCCTCTACAGTAAGATTCTCAAATATGTCTCTATTCCTTTCTCGATACGAGTAATAATTGCAAAGTAAAGTATAGCTCTCTTCAACATTCATTTTCCGAGCATAGAGAAATCTCAGTAGAAAATCATCATCTGTGTCCTTAATAACTAAAAAAAAAATGTATGTAATAATAATGTTTACTCACATTACACGTTCTTAAATTGAACCATTAAAAAAATATCAACGTACGGCTACTAGGACGAGAATTAATAAGGTCTTTGAGCCTTTTCAATGCATCTGTTTTACTCGGTGTAATGGGTGTAGTAGTTCTGGCTTCCCCAAAATCGTAAAGACTCCGTCTGGACGTATATCCGTACAAATCCAAATCTGGTGCGTAACCAGCCATTATTAAATGCAATTAGAAAAATAAAGTACGAAAGAAAAAAAAAAGTTGAAACATTAACTCCGTCGAAAAATCATGAAATTAACAATCAATATTAAAACTCAACTCCGAAACAAGACAAAAATAATTAAAATGAGGAAAGACAACAATTCTGTTGAGAATATCTTCATAATAAATCAACATTCGATAATCTTATCGTAAGAACTTGGCAGAGAAGTGTCTTTTGAAATTCCTATTTAAAATTTAAAAATATATCAAAAGATCAATTGAGTAAATAGTACAGGACAAAAGACAAATTATGCACCCATAACTTCATAAATAGCAATTAGAAAACAAAAATAACAAATAAAAAAACCCTTGTTGACATAAGGATAACAGTGCTACAACAATTTCAGTGTTCCAGTAGGTTAGGTAACCAATGTGACCCTGATAATACACTCCGTTCTGTTATAAAGGACTAAAGCAAATACTCGATGTATGAAAATTCATTCATGAATTAATTGAAGAGATAAGATAAGAACAAGTTCAAAGAGTATTTACTATTAATATTATCAATAAATAACTATTATAATATTGTATATTATAGGGGCTTATGCAAGGGGGGGCCGTCTGAAGAGGGAGTGAGGGTCAAATTTGTTTGAAAATTACGCTACGTTATTTATGGACTGTCCTCTAGAAACGGTAAAGCTCGACATTCCTAGTTTCATGCAACATTTTTTTCTATGAAACAACATACCTATATCGATTGTTTTAAGCTCCTTCAACTTATTAACTTAGTGGTCCTTCATATTTTCTTCGTTATTTTTCCTACTTTTAATGTAGGTTTTTGTAAAAGTCACATATGGAGAGATACCTAATGTAATACATATAACTTTATTTATTTGAATACATATAACTACAAGATTTCGTGATTTTACTGATTTTTATCACTTTGAATTTTGTCAAACGTTGTATTGCATTTTAGAAGTCCTATTACATATTAGGGTTCCGTACGCTAAGGGCCCTATTGTTCTCACTAATCTGTCTGTCGCAGCCCTCTAGCTCCTGAACTGTAAAAGGTACAAAAAAGTCATTTACATATATTATGTATGTTGATGGCCCCAATCTAGACAAAATCTAATTTTTGTATTCGACTCATATTTTATAGGTTTTCATGTACATATATCGAATAGGGTTAAACAAATCCTTTTTTGTTAATTAAAAGTTTTTTTTTTTTATTATTTTATTTTGCCGTAAGACTAATTGTAGTTCTATAAAGCCGGAGCGAGTATGTAGTGGTCTATTTATCTTCTTATTACAATTCAATTTTTGATTTGGTAATAAATTTAAAGAGTTTGTTAACGTTTCCTATGTTATTCATGTTAGCTATTGTTTGAAGAAATGTGTTTTCGTTGGATAGTAGCGTCTCATGTTGTCTCTGGTTGTCGTACTTTTTGCACTTAGTGAAAATGTGGACTACGTCCTCAGTCTCATCGCAGTGTTCACAGTTGGGGGTTGGTTTTATTTTAATTAGATGTAAGTATTTGTTTGTTCTGGCATGTCCGGACCTCAGTCGTGTCAAGTATATGACCTGTTTAGTCGTCAGTGTCTTACTGTGTGGGTGATACCGTGGCTTTGTCGTTACTGTCTCCTGTACTCTGTAATGGTATTGTCTTTTGGTTTGGGATATGTCAGTATAGTTGGTTTGCCATTCCGTTAGTGTCTGGTGTTGTATGATGGAAAGGGTGTCTTCTAAGGTCAAGTCGATTCTGAGTGTTACTGTGTCCTTTTCCGTTCCTCGCTTGGCAAGTTGGTCAGCCTTCTGAGCTCAAGATCGTGGGTTCGAAACCCGGCCGAGGCCCTTAGTTTATTTTATCTGGGAGGTAAAATAAACTTAAGCACGCCGTCCTTCGGATGGGAAGTTAAGCGATGGTCCCGAGCATGTATGATGTCAGGTACTCGTTAAAGAACCCTGCCATAGGTGAATAAAAATTTAGGACTCCCACAGTAGAGTCGGGCTCATGTCCACCAGAGTGACGAAAGAGCGCTCTGGTAATTAGGGATCTATCGATACAAGTAAAGTATCGATATTTTTATCAGATACAAGTACTTTTGGTATCGATACTTTTCTTTCGATACCAAGTAGGTATCGAATAGATTTTACTTGTATCGATTCAAAGTACTCGTTTCGAATTTCAACAATTAAATTATATAAATTTTTCAATTCGTCAAAATCGTTCACCGTTTAATTTCTTACAAATTTATTATTTGTTGTTGCAGTAAAATACTGAACTCAAATTCCGTTCCACGGACAAATGATATTCGTATATATCGATAGTGATAACCTCATGTGTGATTTGATCACGCAGTCTGCATGACGCGTCCTTATTTCTTACCTTATTTACATTAAATGGATTATCGTTTATGAAGGTATACGTTTGTTTAATTTTGAAGAGAACCGTGAACATGATTACGATTTCATTATTTTATTTAATTTTTACATTCCTTTTTGTCAAATGACGCGTCCTGTGGCGAAAGTGTGGATTTATTATACTAAGGACGTTTCGATCTGAGCGACTTGCAAAAAGTGTTTTAAAATAGTGAAATATTGTCGAAATACGAATAGTCTCCAGTAGTTTTATATCCTTAGTAAAAATAAATTGTATGTTTATTTTATAAGGTTTTTTTTATTACATTCAATATGTTTTTAATAATATAATTTTATCTTATTCGATTTGATTTATTTGTTTCTTATGCCCACTACAATATCTCATTTACCTATATCTTTCAAATTGTATTGTGTTTTTTATTATTATTATATAGGTATATATATATATATTATACATGGTTTAAAATTAATTATAACGAAATACTCGATGCAACGATTTTTATTTAAATTTATGTTTATTTATAGACTTTTTAAAATTAATTATAACGAACTACTCGATTCAATCGATTCGAGTAGGTATCGATACTTATTATTCGATACTTGGTTAGTATCGAAAGTTTTATTCGATACTACTCTTGAGTAAAAGTATCGATACTTTGTGGTATCGATAGACCCCTACTGGTAATAGGCGATATTTTTTTTTTTTTTTTTTTTTTTTTTTTTTTTTTTTTTTTTTTGACTTTAGCGTTGAGCCATTAGCCACTTCAAAATAAAACATTCATATATGAATGGTCTCTAAAAACTAAAATCTAAAAATCCACGCCTATCTCCTGAAAAAATGAATATAAATTATCGGCATGGAGATTGGGAAGTCTGAGCAGGTCCATGTAACTTGGGGTATCCTTTGTTATCTTCCGTACCTTATCTATAAATTTGGTCCTTGCATACGAATATTTACTGCAACACATGATAATATGCTCTGGATCCTCGGTCATTGCACAGTCCTCACAGAGAGGAGTCTCACTTCTACCGATCCTATGCAAATATTTACGACACAGTGCATGGTTAGTTCTTATTCTGCAGAGATTCTTAACAAATCTTCGAGATCTGGAAGATTTTCCAAACCATGATGGTATTCCTACACGTGTATTGCCTGCCTTATAAAATAACCCCACATCGCTCGTATCATATTCTCTTTGCCAAGCGATTCTGAGTTCTTGGTTAAAGTTCGTATATAGGTCAGTCACGGGGACTTTATACCGAGAGCTTACCTCCTGGTACTCAGTAGCTGACTTTGCCAAACTGTCGACCATCTCATTGTTAACAATTCCCGAGTGAGCCCTCACCCAGGCGAGACGTATGCTTCTTCCTTGCTGGGACAAATTTCGGAGACGCTCCAGGATCCCCACCATCAGGTGGTTCACCGAGGCCTCCACTCGCACGTTGGATAGTTTGATAATGGAGCTCTGGCTGTCTGTTAGGATAAGCACATTTCTATAGACTGTAGTCACTACATAGTAAAGTGCTTCTATGATGGCTACCAACTCTGCAGTATAAATGGAGGCTACACTCGCCAAGCGAACCTTCACATGATTTTGTATAAAGGGGTCATAAACAGCTGCTCCAACACCATGAGCAGATTTTGATCCGTCTGTATATAAGAAGTGAGTATCGGGAAAAAGGTCTAGAAGATACGATTCGAATTTTGAATTTAGATTATAGATAGGATATGAACCAAAATCAGGAATGTTTACTATGGAAATATCAAACAACAGGTCTTTCAAATTTTTCTGAAATATTGTAGGAACAGGCTCTAAATGAATTAACTGTTGGAGCCCGGACGAAGATAAGAAACCATCCACTATGAGAGGGGTCTTCTTAGTCTTCCAGTAGGTCGATGTTAGGACTTTCTGTGCAAGTAGAGATACCTTTCGGCCCAAATCTTCACTTCGCGAGAGTATTCCAAATACAAATCTTTTGGTTAGCATCATTCTTCGCAGGTGCAATGGTGGTTCACAAGCTTCTACCAGAATGTTGTTAGTAGGGGTACTATTTAAGAAACCAATGCTAAGCTTTATAGATTTATTTTGTAGAACATTCAAGGAGTGCAAGCGACTTTTGCAGGCATCGGCATAAAAAAAACAACCGAAGTCCAGGACTGCTCTAATAGTAACTCTGTAAAAGTTAAGACAAACATCTTGCTCGGCTCCCCATTTCAGACTGCAGATGGACCTCAGAATATTTATATACATTTCAGATTTTTTAAGAATATTTTTTATATGGTCATTCCAATTCAGCTTGGTATCTAATATTAGCCCCAAAAAAAGAACTGTTCTTCTATATGGAAAATTTACTCCTCCTAATTCAATCTCAGCCCACTCTGGGAGGTGTCTCTGCCGAGTGAATGGACAGACCACTGTCTTAGTCTTGGATATAGTTAGTCCTTTCCCATCAGCCCATCTCAAGAATTGCCCAATTGATGGATTTGCTTTCACTATGCAATCTTCAATAGTTTTCCCAGATGTATATATACATACATCGTCGGCATATTGCGTTATTTGCATTTGTGGAACAACTTGACTCAAATCCGATACATATATGGCATACAGGAGACAGCTTAATATGCCTCCTTGAGGTAGTCCTTTAGAACATATTCTCGGTCCCAAATATTCGTGATTAATTCTCAAAAATACTCTCCTGTTTCGTAGAATGTTAATCAAACGTACAATAAATGATTTTGGGATTTCTAAACTAATCATAACATTTTCTAATACCGAGAATACAACATTGTCATAGGCCTTGGTTATGTCCAAAAAAATTCCAAGTACAGATTCTCTCTGAGTGAAAGACAGATTGATATCGGTAAGGAGCTGGAGTTGACAATGGTAGACAGACCTTCCCTTCCTGAAACCACACTGGCTCCTGGGAAGTAGGCTGTTGTTCTCCAGATACCATTCAAACCTGAGTTTTATCATTCGTTCTAAAGTCTTAAGAAGGCAGGATGATAAGGAGATGGGTCTAAATGAATCCGCTTTAGAAGGGCTCTTTCCGGGTTTTAAGATGGGCACCACCACGTACTCTTTCCAGGCAAGCGGAAACTCTCCTCTTAACCAAATGTTATTGAAAATTTGTAAGAGTAGCTGTTTAGATCTCTCAGGTAAATTTGCTATCATGGAATAATGGATTTGATCTTTTCCTGGAGCTGTGTTATTTGAGGATTTAATGGCCAATTTTAATTCATGCATTGTGAAATCGTCCAGAAGCCAATGATCTTCTTTATGTCCCAGATCATGTATGACATTTTCTTCTACTGATGGGGGGCATAGATCATTAAAAAACTCGTCAACCCAATCTCCCATGCCGAGAGGTGGTTTGTTGGAAGTTTTCCGGTTTTTTATCTTCTTTAGAGAAGTCCATATTAACGAAGGAGCTGTATTTTTAGACAGGGTGTTACAAAATTCAGACCAGGCTTTCTTTTTACTTAATCTTATTACCCTTTTTGCTTTCGCCGTCATTTCTTTATAACGTAGAAAGTTGTCATACGTACAAGATCTAGCGTAATTCTTGTAGGTATCTTTTCTTGCATTTATTACCTGACGACATTCGTCATTCCACCAAGGGTTAGAACAATCGTGGTGTCTGGGTCGTGTACTCTTCGGAATGCTGAGAAAAGCCGCTTTATTAATATTTTCAACGAAACTCTCATAATCAAGTCTCCTTTCCCTAGATACTTGTTCTAATGTATAACTGGTCATCAGTGATCTGTATAGGTCCCAGTTGGCTCTGTTCAGGTTCCAGCGGCCCTCGAAGGGATGCTGTCTGACAGGATGGGGGTGGTCTTTGGATAGCGGGGTGATGAGGATGGGAAGGTGGTTGGAGCCCATGGGGTCAGTCAGAGTCTCCCAGTTGTAGTCCAACGCGAGCTCAGGAGACACCAGGCTCACATCAACAGCGCTCTCATTTACCTGAGAAACGTTCCTCACCAGAGTTGGTGAACCGTCGTTCAAGAAAACCAAGTTGCTTAATTGGACTGCATCGAAGAGTTTAGTTCCCTTGGAGTCGGTTAGCGTGTTGCCCCAGGCTTGATGATGGACGTTGAAGTCTCCAGCGATGACACATGGCCGAGGGACAGACTTGAACAGTCTAACCCAGTCCTCTCTCGAGATGTTGTTCGAAGGTAAGTTATAAAGTGAAATGATGGTAAGGAAACTGTTTTTATAGGGAACTCTAACTCCGACCACTTGGACATTATCTAACCTGCAAATAGAATCTATGCTCTGGTAGGAAATGTGGTTCCGCAACAGAATGGCGACTCCACCCTTTCCGTCCATCCTATCCTCTCTAATATTGTTGTAACCCCTAAAATTAACATAACGGCCCTCACGGAACCATGTCTCACTCAAGATAGCTATGTCCACCCTCGATTCTCCTAGACAAAATTCTAAACTTCCCTTATTCGCAACAGCCGATCTTGCATTCCATTGTAATATATTGTACATCATAAAATTTAATATAATTATGAAATTAATTAAAGTGGGTTTTTAAAGGGGCAGTTGAATAAATGATAAAGGAAATAATAATAGAGTAAGTAAATAAAATCATAACAATAGATAAAAATTATATAATAAAATTTAAATATATGCATACAAAACCACAGGTATATACACACAAACATACATATACATACATACCCACACACATAAACATACATATACATGCATACATACCCACACAAATACATAAACATGCATAATAATAATAATTGAAAAAAAAAAAAAAAAAAAAAAAAAAAAAAAAAAAAATTATATATACATATATACAATGAATATATACATATCCACATATATATACACACGAATAAAAAAATAATAATAAAAAATAAAATAATAATAATAATAATAATGATTATGAATTATGGATTAAAGCCAAGGGCCGATGCCCTGTCTTTAATCATGGAGAGAATAGCATCTTTATCAGTATTTTGATTGGCTGCATCTTTTAACTGGTCTATAATTGCAAATATAAGATCACAGAATTTGTCAAAATCGTGCGATTTGGAGCTTTGGACTGTTGCGGTAGCGGGAAGGAGCCTAGCTGTAGCTGTATTGGTTGGGCGAGGCAGGCTAGCCCTATGCGGGTTGACCTGTATCGGTTCAAGTTTGACTATATCAGAATTGAGGTCCCTAAGCAAGTTATTGTACTCCACCATAGTGCTCTCAGTAGGTCTAACAGATGGAGGAGAGGAGGGTTTCTTCCTTTTGGGAGGCACCCTGTTGGACGACTGGAGGGGGGGAAACGAGGCTCCACTTTTTATATCAGGCTTCTTCTCAACTGCTGTCTTAAAAGTTTTACCATAAGCCCTCTCTTTGGCTTCCACAAAGGTGATGTTTTCGTGTACCATCAAGCTTCTGATTGTCTTCTGTTTAATCGATTCAGGACAGTTATCGTAGCCTATACTGGGGTGGTCCCCATTACAATGAACACACTTCATCAGGAAGCTTGTACAATCTTGTTTGTCATGAGCGTCTCCACATTTCGAACATCTGACTGCACTTTTACAATTCCGATTGACATGCCCCCAACGGAGACACTTGTAGCATTGTTGGGTTCTTGGTACGTAGGGCATAACTTCACATCTCACATAAAGTATACTAACTACTTCCGGTAAAACCTGTCCTCTAAACGTTAATAAAATCGTCTGGGTGGGAACTAATTGTTTATTTTCCTTCCTAAAAAGTCTACGAGCCCCTACAACACTGCAGTAACGCACAGATCTCTCAATTTTAAGAAGGTTCAATATGTCCTCGTCTGATAGTTCCTGACAAACTCCACGAATAATGCCTTTCTTCTCTAACATAAAATTAGGCGCATAGGCTAGCAAATTATTTACAGTTGTATTGCTATTAACAGTTTTGATAAGTAGATTGGCACTTTCGTAATTACTAAGTTCCACCTTCACTCTGTTTCGACCGATAGATCTTATTTGTTGAATATGTTTTTGTACTCCAGGTACGCCCTTATAAATAAGAGAGCCTAAAGCCATTGGATGTAATTTTCCTATATTTTTATCTGTGGATTTCGATTCAATGAAGACATAAAATGGGCCTTCATCAAAATATTTGTATGATCTGGGGTTAAAATGTTTACTATCATCTTTGTTAATCTGTTTTTCATTTCCTTCTGGTTTGCTATTAGAAATATTCAGCTCCGTATCACATCCATTTACTTCGACCAAACATACACTCTCCATTTCATCACCCTTGCCAATGTCGGGAGGGATATCCCTCCCATCACTTTCAGAAGTCATTCCAAATTAAAAACTACCAGAAACTACAGTAGTAAGTATCGCAAGAAACCAAAAAATTTAAAATTAAATTACGAAATAACTATACGGAAAAAAAAAATATATATATATAAATACGACTTATAGTGAGTAGGCTTGAGCTTGTAGATCCGCACGGGTCCAAGGTCTGGCATACACTGTGAATAGGCGATATGACATTGCAGTTAAAAGCCCGGGCACGAGTCATAATAACTAACTAACTGTATCTATTTGTAAATTAACTATTTGAATCACACTGCTTCTCTGGATGATATCTATAAGGGCCTTTTTTATTACATACAGGGTTCTTCACTATTTTTACGAAAATTTCACACGGTTTCCAGCTATAGGTATGACAACAGTGAATGGATATGATAAGTGAGTTGTCAATAGATAATCTTTTTGGAAACACTTTGTCTATTTAAATAGTTTTCAATGTGAGACAAAAGACTCAACTAAATTGCCTAGTTAAGTAGACACCTATATAATATTTGACGAGGGAGGGAGGGAAGTGTGTTAGTTTAAATCTGACAAAATGAAAGGTAAACAGCTTGGATTAACTTACCTGCAGTTATTAGCCTGTCATTTGAGACAGTGTTTTGTGAAGGGGAGTTGAACTGTGCTGGGAAAACCCGACAGTGTTCTAGGTTTATTTGCAATAGTTTTGAACTCCTATTAGAACAATTAACTACAACAGTTTGCGCTAAACTTTACACTTCAACTTAGCGATAAATAGGTACATTCTGTCTACAACTTAGCGATAAATAGGTACATTCTGTCTACAACTTTACACTCTTCTAATTTAAATTAGAACAAAGAACTCTTTGTGAGGAAAACATGGTTCCAGGATTTTGAGCACATGACATCTTCTCCCTTGTTGACTACAGTAACACTAAACACATGGTTTTCTCCTCTATGTAATATCTTTAAAAATTTTATGGGTAAAAACAATCGTCATAATATTTGAGTAGGGGCACTTCACCAACGTACACAGTAGGTACTAGCAGTATTACACGGCGTTGTCTGAAGAACTTGACTATCATGCGATTTCTAGGCCATTCTTAGACAGTAGGTACATTCTTAACGTTGTTTCTGTGATTCTACGGAAATGAGGCATATTGTATTCCAAATCCCGTAATAAAGCAATGTTTTTTTTTTTATGAAAATCAATTTAAAAATTAATTTAGGCCGAGCAGCGGTGGCGAAGCAACAGCGAATACCCAACCTAGTATGTCCCGTGCAACCCTTGACATCCCAGCTAGTAAGAGCCTACCCACGCTGGGCAACCCCGGTAGTACCTGCTAGCACAGCTGACACCCCCAACTAGTAATTGAAGCGGTCATTGTTAAAAGGGGATATGTGACATCAAATGTCAAAACGACTTTTTTATATTTTCATAATCTTGAGGACTGAACACATCTTCTGTGTTGAAATGAGACATGTGCAGTGCGCTCTTTGGTTGTGGTGGAGCTGAGAATATCTGAGTCACTGTTGAAAGGAGGTATGTGACGCAATTCTTTAGGAAGTTTTATTGAGCTTCCCAAAATTTTTATTTTTGTTACATATCCCCTTTCAACAATGACCGCTTCAATTGCAGAGTAAGGTCCGGCTGCCCAGTTAGTATAAAAATAAATTATATAAATATATACAGGGCGCGGTAGCTCAGAGGTATGATTGCCTTCTGAGCTCAAGATCGCGGGTTAGAAACCCGACCGTGGCCCTTAGGTTTTTTATCTGGGAGGTGAAAAAACCTTGAGCACGCCGACCTTCGGATGGGACGTTAAGCGAAGTTCCCGAGCTTGTACGATGTCAGGTACTCGTTAAAGACCCCTATCCTAGGTGAATAAAAATTTAAGGTAGACAACATTTAGAATTTCTAATGTGGAGTCGAGCTCATGTCTATGAGGGCGACGTGAGAGCTCGCTAGTAGTAGGCGTGACCTTGTAGTTGAAGCCCGGGTATGAGTCACAATAACTAAATATAAAAATGTTCGATGACACCTACAGACCTTCTAGTTGACATTTTGTAAAGGGCGCGCAATATACTTTTTGCCGAGGGTTCAAAAGTAACTCACGATCGCACTGTTTATGATTTATAGTTTCTATCTGTAATACATTACATAAATACATTTTTGTGTCTCGTCCGTATAACGTTTATAAGAACAAAAAAAAAATATTTGTTTCCATTTACCTGTATGTGTTTCTTAAGTTTCCCTGCGATGTTACTACGTTGACTTTTTCCGACTTTTTTTCCGAAGATTTTTTTTTTCCTTTTTTGACAATACTTCGGGACACTTATTCTAGCCACTTTGGACCTCTGGTCACTAACCTACATATTTACTTGTAGTTAGTTATTATTAATCATGTCCGGGCTTTAACTACGAGGTCATATCGCCTACTACCAGAGCGCTCTTTCGTAGCTCAATTCAATCATGTTATAACATCTGATTTAAAAAAATGTTTAACATCAGGCGATGATAGGCAAATGTATTAGATGAATGAAATTCAAAAGTTTAAAATAACTTCAATTCAATTTTACCAAAAATATGAAATATGTGAACTCCTAAATATTAGTTTTTTTTAGTATTCTTAATTTTCGAAATTTATGGAAGTTTGATTCCCACAGCCTCCTCCTCCTTGTCTGCATCCTTTCCAGGTTGGTGAACTTTTAACTTTTGAGGCAAAACTGTGAGGATTAGCATTTAGAAATTGGCCTGGAAAAGGATAAATGGACAGACAAACAAAATCTGCGATGTCGCCATACCTTCTGGGAAATAATTACTTGGCAAAAATGGATCATGGCTCTGTTCTGAGGTCTTAACGGACCTTGGGGAACGGCTTAACTGGGCATTTGGTAAAACCACAAAAGAAGTTCGGCCGACTTTGACCAAGCCCCTTCCTGGTAATGGCCTGGGGTAGTCTTCCAAAGTTAATCTTCGACCTCTAATTGGATGGAGGCAGGGATGGTGGCTTGACCACGGCGTAGGCGCAATCAGGGTTTCTTTAGAAAGATTAGGTCCACCTCCTAAATATTGCCCCAGATTTGAAGGAACTAAATCAAACTTCACATGGCTTCCTAACTTAGTTTTATAATAATTAATCTCCAGTACCGTATAAGGAGGAATCACCAGTACGATCGATCCCATTATCAAAAATTCGATGTTAAGTTTTGAACAGACTTTTCCAGCATTTCGACCACCTGAATCCTGAATTTTTTGTTACGGACTATATATTGGTAGTGATGTCTTTCAAAAGACAAAAAATCAACAAAAAAAAAACAGGTTACCCGGCGATGCCCGGGAATAACATTGCATTAAATGACTTTACTTGAAGGTGATTAGGTACGATGCCCGTGAATCGAACAAAACATTTCTTCTTTATCTCTTTGTTCCCAATGAAATGAAAAGTAAATATTTGATCCATCTCGCCAAACTCTCCGATATGAGTCGCCACACAACAAACACTAAAAATGCGGGCCACCTCCCGCCAGTACTTTCCCAATTTAACATTTTAGGTACCTACCTAATAGTCAACGTTCTCAATGCTTATATTCCATCGTAGCAAGCTGCTGCCTACGCCTCTTCTAACATAAAAACCAAAATGTTTTCGCTATGTTCATATCTATTCATTCACATCTCACTTACTCATAAGAATCAAAGAAAGAAAATTACATGAATCAACACGAAATTGATTATGAGGATTTATAAGTCTCTGAGTAAAACACCTATCGATTTTCAACCAAATTCTTAAAATGGTTTTTTGAGGGAGAGCTGAAACTCAGTTAAATAACTGGCGCATAAATGACATCAGGCAGAGCGTGGTCCCAATATTAGCAGGGACTTAGGGGCAATAAATGTCAAACTACTCAGTTTGTACGGAGAGGGCAGATGATTATTATCTGTAGACAGACTACTTAGCACTGGGACGCCCCAGTTTGTATCTCCGGGGAAATACCCAGGACTTCAACTATTTATAGAAAAAAAAAACACTTTTTATATTTCTTATTGCCACTATCATCATATACGTACTATATGTAATAATAATATCTATTTCCGCTAAACCATATGGTAATAGGATACGTCATATAATATATACATCTAGATAGCATATCAATTAAATGGTTGAAGGTTCATTAAATGTTAGAGTTGGACACACATGTGATTAGTATTAGGATTAATAGTAAAAATAAATAAATAAATCGTAGGTGAATCACCAGCATTGTGCTTTACCAGAACGAATTGATAAATTAAGGTTTCGCTCCCCCTCCAAAAACAATGGACCGTCTGGGCTATAATTCAATAATTTACTTACATAGGGACTTATCAATCCTCACACCAAATTTTGTGTCGATACATTCATTAGGGAGTTGTTAAGGTTTTTGAGTGGAGCTTCCACCTTCTAGTCCCTCCCTTCATTTCGGCTGATTTCGCGGAAAATTAATATGTGCCGTCCATATGAGGTTTTGAATTTAAATGTAAAATTTCAGGTTGATGCGTTTATTTTATTTGCAGTTATTAGAGTTTTTTTTCGTCTTTTGGCTGAAATTCAATAGGCTTTGCACTTACGGGGTTTCGGATACACACACACAAAATTTCGTGTCGATGCATTCATTCTATCGGGAGTTATCGTGTTCATAGAAAGACAGATTTTTTAAAATACTTTTGTAATCAGAAGGTCGGAAAACATGACATTCGTGAATATTCAACATAGAATTTTAGAGATAACATAACTTCTCCTATACTTTGTAAAGCGGGGGAACTAGAAGTATGAGTAAATAATAGGGAATAAATTAGTATAAAAATAATAATATATAAAAACGGAACTGTTACACGTACTTACTGAGACCATTATGGACATACAGATCACAGATATACGTTTCAGCAAAAACATCCAACATCAAACGAATTCAGGCGTTTCAGTCAAAAACCCTCAGACATGTGATAACACAGTGCCCACCATACGTAAACAACAGAAAACTTCATAACGATCTTATGATACACACAGTACCCGAAACAATACAAATTACTTACATACGGTTTTTTAGAAAACTTTACACACATACAAACCCAGAAATACGTACTTTATCTTCACAACACTTACCACAAAACCCCCCACGAAGGTTGAAGAGAAGATGGAACCGCGACTTACTGCCACCTTGAATCATATTCGTTCTTAAATTTGTTTACATAAAGTTCCTTTACTTTTATCATAATTTTATGAACACTACCAACTGAAATCCTAGAACATTTACTACAATACAATTCATTAATATTGGTCTAACAAAAAAATGTCTCATTTAACCTCCCCTTAATTTTTTCCCTAGAATCTAAATTTGCAAAAAAAAAAAAAAAAAAAAAATAGGTTGAAGGTCAAAAAATATTTTTTTTTTAAATTAAAAAAAACGTTAAAATTGTTATTTGTTTAAAAATTAGATTACACCAAATAATGCGGTCAATTCTTCGCTACATTTTTTGTCTCAAGCTTTTTTTGAAAAATAATTATTTTTCGAGTTATTTACCTGGGTCAAGATAAAATGAACCCCTTTATATATATAAAATAGAATATAGTATTGACTACGTGACATCTCAACATGGTGATGGAGAGGGGGTTATGGGGGAGCCTAAACATAAAATTAGCACTAGATCTTTAACGGTTGATCGAATTATCATAAAATTTCACCATCTTTATAAGCCCTCTTCAAACATAGAGCATTCGGAATAATAATGAGCTGAACAATATCAATATCAAAAAAATCAACTGAACAATAATCATCTGAAAAAAGTCACCTCATCATTCTCACTTGGCAGTTTTATCTCTGGGCTGAGGGATATGTGACTCAGTTTGATGCAAATCTTTCAAAGTTTTCAGAAGAAATATTAGTAGATTCTGTGCTTTTTCAACACGGTATAACTATTATACTGTTTCAATGTTAGTCTAGCACGGTAGCCCTGGAGTAGCTCAAAGCTCACACAAAATATCTAGAAAAGTAAAATAGAAGGTATAGTCATTCCAAAATTAAAATGTGTGAAAAAAATGGTGGTGCGTCCTCTATTAAGATTAAATTTCAGAAATTATTTAGGGATAGCTTTTTAAAGAACGTCCTGAGACATGTACTTAATTTCAAATGGAACATAATTTCCTACAAGAAAAGTGGATTTGTTTGTGGGACCGTTATTAGGGCATAACTGCTGTGTCAAAGTTTCAATGCTGACAACTCGGTGGAAAGATGGCCCTGGTATAGCTTAAAGCTCAATAAGAGTTTATTAAAAATCGTTAGTGAGGAATAGCTTGGTCCCGAATTCTGATTTTTTTAAAAAAGTAAAGCACTTCTTCATATTCAATTATCTGAAAAGGCTTAGGGGTAGTTTTTTAGATCCTGTCCAATAATACATATATAATTTACTATCAAAATCTAATCAGAACTAAATTAGCACATGTGATCCCTTCATTCCAAAATTGCGGTTGGGAGCTCACAACTTTCCAATCACATGTACAGCCTACATCATCGGAAAATGTTGATAACATTTTCAGGGGTTTTGAATCGTGAAGATCCGTTGAAAACTCGATCTTGGATTTTCGCATGATCACAATACTTTTTTATACTCTAGGTAAAAGAAATAAAACGTTATGAAATGTTTTTTAATTTTTTTACACGCTTTATTTAAGAATTTTTTTTATTGATGCGTTGTGTTTAGAAGAATTTGTAACTCTAGAATCTAAGGAGGAGGCTCCTAGCACGAGCACATACGACGATATATATATATATATATATCGGTATAATTGTGGTCTCCTAACCTATTAATTACCTTTGGGATTAGATGAAAAAATAAAACGGTTTAATAAGCAAATAAAGTAAATTTATTTTACTTCAAACTTTGGTTTTTCCTTCCACATAATCAGCAGTTATGTTACAAATTTTTCTAAAAGCATCCATTTTCTCATCACGTCCGTAAAGAAACTTTCTGGTTTGCTTTTGATCGAATTGCACTTAGCAGTTTGAACTTCGGCATTTAACCGGTCTGTCAGGGAGTCACGCATTCTATATTGTTTTATATATAGATAACATTTTAGACCAAATTTCTGTGAAGCTCAGAATGTAAGCAGAGAACAGACATCTAGGAAAACATTTTTCCAGTTTGCATTACCCATCTCTTGAGAGAAGATACATTTGAATAGCGCCGATTCCCAACAGATATCTTTGAGTGAGGTTCAAACTGCTCCAGGGTCATCTTTTCACAGAGTTAGATTAGTATTGTAACATTAGTACCCGTCCGGGAGTGAGTTTTATTTCGCATTAACTCCCTCCCGGGGCATGGATGTTGTAAATACGTAACTCGATAACACCTTTATGAAAGACATGGCTAATATTCATCGGACATAAGTCCACCAAAAAAAAAAAAGTATATAGTCCAACTTACAGATCCACTCTACTTCTCCAACTTTTATATTGTATAGGGGAAGTTATGTAATCGGTCAGATGTTGAATGTTCCAAAAATGATCTATGTGTGTATGTCTGTGGATACGATAATTCCCGATAGAATGAATATATCGACACGAAATTTTATATATTGATCCAAAACCACATAAGGTCGACACCTCCTGGTTTACAGTTGAACCGGCCTAAGAGAAGGAGGAGGTCATTTCAAAAATTAATAACCGCCTATGAAATGTTTCTATCGAGGTAAATTTTATGTAAGCGTTAAGAAAGCTCCTATTAATTTTCAGCCAAATTGGCCGAAGAAAATAGAGTTTAGATGGAGAGTGATTGATTCAAGGTATAAAGAGGGAGGGGGGGGGGGGGAGAGAGAGAGAGAGAGAGAGAGAGGTGTTAGATATAGGACCAAAGGTATATATAAAGGGCCCCCTTTTAGCTGCCAGGTACTCCAGTTTGCAGACTTCCACTCTCCATACAACATTATGCTCTCTGCTATCCTGCTGTGGGCTGGCCTTGTGGTTAGCGTGGCTGGTGCCGCCTCCATCTCAGACCGCCACATGACGTTCTTCAACGACCCTGAGTCCGACCTGGCCCTCTGGAGCCACAAGGCATGGGCATGGCTCATGGAGTACTGTCCGGACTGTCCTCGACAGAAGAACTTGACCAATCTCTACTATGCCCTACCAACTAAAGAAGGTAAACACAATATCAATATCAATATTAATATCTTGTTAAACTCGAATAATTTAAGACAAGAAACTAAAAACTACTTGTAAATTCTCGGGATTTAGAGATGTAGACGTTAGAGAAATATTTTTCTAATGGGTGAAAAAAAAATATATATATGAATTATATGTTGAGGGGCTCCTCTGATTTCTCTTTCTCATAAAGTTAATAGGTGTACTTATGGGGTTCTGGATACACATATACAATTGTGTGTCGATGTATCAGGACTTAGATATTACACACACAGAGGCAGAAAGGAAATTTTTTCTCATTTTTGGAATCAGGGGTCGGAAAACATGAAATTCCAATGAAAAGTCAACACCGAATTTCTGACAGATTACATAACTTCCCCTATATTTTGTATAGCTGGGAACGTGAAAAAGACAGACCGGCAGCCAATAAAGAACTCGTAAAGGACATCTTTCTCTCACCTATTTCACAAGATATAAGGTCTTATTTCAAACAGGTCATTTATGCATGAATGTACTAGTGTAGTAGGTACATTAATACATACTCACTTATATGTTTACATCTTGATTTTGGTATCTTGACATATCCGAGCTGGGTTTTAGGAGACCTCTCCAACGCCCCACTTGAAGGGTTCCCAAATTTTTACTTCCCCAGCGTTACAAATTTTAGGGGAAGTTCTGTAATCGGTCAGAAATTCGAGGTTAAGTTTACACGGGAATTTCATATTTTCCGATCCCCTGATTCCAAAAATTAAAACAAAAAATATCTGTGTGTCTGTGAACATGGTAACTCCTAAAAGAATGAATGTATTGACAATAAATTTTATATGCTTACCCAGAACTCTATAAGGGCGACACATATTAATTTTTAGCCAAATTGGCTAAAGGGAACTTACATACAGACTGACAATGGTCTTTGATTTAAATTTTTGAAAATGAATTTTTGAACTGATACACCACTTCTGTTTTGGATTCAACAACATTCAATTTTTACATTTTATTTTGACCTTTCTTCATAGCTCAACGAAAAAAACAAAACAAAGAAAAACAGAATTTCTGATAGGTGTGTTACTGTTGGTCCTGCAGGTAGATTGTCGACTATCTCTGCAGACAACTGGGCCCGGTATGCAGGCCTCTGCGATGCAGTCATCGTCATAGATGCATATCCACATCTGCGCCCCGGCCATGGCGTACATCTCTTCCTTGTAGACTTCAATGCGTCCACAAGGTTCTGCAAAGCACTCAAAGGATTCCGATTTCGTAAGTTCCTGTTTTTTTATTTAAAACAGTATACACATAATGAACTGAATTTAAAAATTATGATCAGAGAAACAAATACTACTTATGTCCATGCGCTACAATTTTGAAGTCTAAAGTCATGCAGTACACATTATGAATACATTCTGATCGAATATCATATTATGATGGGGTATATGAAGTTTCAAAGATTGCCGAGGTCGCGTTTTCAACTGAATTTCACGTTTCAATGTTCCCTGAACTCGTTTTGCCCATTTGTGCAATTATGTTTGTATGTATTGGAACTGTGATTGAAACTTTTTCATCGTTCAGAAACAACTCAGAAATTTAGAACTAACTCAGGTACCTATGAACTTGATGAAATACTAATGTCTAATTTAGATCTGATTAGATTTTGAACGAATTATGACGAAAGTTGAGACGACCTTTACCTCGAGGCCTAAGTATTTACATGATCCCTCTTATATTTACGACCTAAACAAAAATATCTTCAAATAAAAGTTGTATAGAAAACTAAAAGGCAGCTATCATATGAAATAAGACTTTTCGAAGGTCGGTTCACGAGATCCATGCCGAAACAGTTATATAGCTATCAAAAAATTAGGTCTTTCCAAAAATGTTCCTTATTAAATTGTTGCCGTTTTTATTAAATATCCTTTGTTTCACAGTTTTCAGATTTGAATAAATAGGTATAATAAATATAGTAACGCATCGCAACAAATTTAAAAATATGCTTTTTAATATTGTTTTTTTTTTTAAAGGATAAATAATAATGAAAAAAAAATATGATGTGGCTATAACAGGACTTTCTTATACCAACCACATATTTTTTATAGATCACTATCTCTTCCCCTCTCAGATTCATTTTATACTGGCAATACTCACTACACACCACTCTCAGAATTACGCTACATAATGAATTAAAGAAGACCGCTGACGCAAACGCATTACATTATGAACTTTATTTATTATATATATTTCTTTCATTTTTCTTTAGCAAAAGGGGAATGCATGATCACATGGAGTCTAGTGCGGTGCTACAACGAGCCGCGATGGAGAGGGGGAAGCGGGCTCGGGTGCACAGTCCGGTTCATCCCCGAAGTACGTCAGTACAGCAACAAGCTGGGAGGAGAGCACCACGGAACCAAGGACCTGCTGATCTGTGACCAGGGCTGGGGAGGACCCTGTCCCCACGAGAGAGGACCTATCGCCCTCGACCGCTGCGGCTTCAACAGCTTGGCCAGCCACAGGTTCAGGTTTCCCTGTGAGGATGAGATGGACAACACCTGTCGGCATCACGCTGGCTGCAATAAGGTAACAATCCCTTGTTTCTTCCACATCCAAATGTTAGTTTTCCTATAATTTTGGTACGTTGCGCTACTCATAGTTTTTTTTTTGACACTTTTAAACAAAAGGGCATCATCATATTTTACGTTTTTCCTTTCGAAGAAGTCACACAATATTTTGAAAGCATAATCGAAAAAGCATCTTAAGAATATTTTTCAAATTAGCGTCATTGAATAAACTACTCGGAATATAAAAATATGTTTTGTGAAAAATGTTGAAAATGCACTACCAATGAATTTTTACAAAGATCCAACAGCAACATGAGAAATAAATTGAATAATGCAGGAAAATAAGATTTGTTACTATAACTAGAATAATAAACAGTAGCTAAATTCCACCTCATCGGCAGGGAAGTGAACTGACACACTGGCTAAGATTTGGAAGAAAACATATTTTTTATTGTCTAACTGCTGGTCAACTCCGAGATCACTTTAAATGAAGGGCGACGTTCTTATTCAGCTTCACTCTTTGTCCACAGTATACTTATGTATAGTAATATCATTATATTACTAGGTAGAATAGAAGATAGTAAGTATAACATAATGGGAAGAAATAATTTTCCACTAATCCAAGGGCGAATATAGGGGGAGAGGGGGGAATGGGACCCTACCCCCCAAATAAATAGAAGTAGTAGGCCAACCTATACCCTTGGCTGGCTATCTCCCGCCCCTTTAATTATCGCCCCTCATCCGATATCAATTACAAAATACACAATAAATTTTTCTTTCTACCTATGGACGGTTGCCTACCTTTTGATTTGAAGAGTTTTTCGAAAACCCCAGCTTCTATATCGAAACTTTAAATATGAATATATTAAATGTTTTTGTTTGTTTTGGTGATCATGTCCGGGCATTAACTACCAGGGCGCTCTTAGTCGTCGCTCTGGTGAACACGAACCTGACTCTACGTTAGCTACCTTGGGTAGGAGTCTTTAACGAGCAGCGAGTACCTGACATCGCTTAACGCATCATCCAAAGCACTTCGTGCTCATCGTTTTTTTACTTCCCAATTAAAAGACCTAAAGGCTTCGGCCGGATTTCGATCCAATTTGTATGAAATATATAAATATTATATTTTAATATGATGATGTGTCTTCATGTTTTCTTTCAATTACAATCAAATCAAAAGAGATGAGATGACAAAAAAATTAATTCCCAATAAATAATAAGTATTGTTTGTTTTCAGGCGTTACTCGTGAACGGTGGATGGAACAGACGGCATGCTGACAGGGATAGCTTCTTCATTCTCAAGACTATTAATGATATGTTATTGAGCAATCATTTTTCCAAGGAGGGAATTAAAATTTTCTACGCAAACGGCTTGTCTGAACATGAATCAGGTATATTCGGTTTGCATTTGTGCAGCCATTTATTTAATTAGAATTACAAGTAGAGTAACATTCCTTCAGACTATGCCCTACTCGCTCTTCTCAGAAAATATTTTCTGTTTACGACCTCTGTATTTTCATCTCTAAAGGGAGAGGTAAAATTCAGTAATGACGCTTATAATTTCCCTGGCGTTGGACCGTATTCCAGGATATTTCAAAAAATAAAAAAATACTTTCTAGCTCGAATGGTTTGGTGCTTAGGGAAATGGACGGTTTTCAACCAATGGAACCGTAATATCTGAATTTTCAAGGACAGTTTTACGCCGCAGAAAGTACTTGAATTTAATTTTACAATAACTATTAACTCCACATTACATTAATATTTGTGTGTAATATAATACATTTATTAAATTTAATAATTTGTGTTGATTCTTAAGATTGTGCGAAATAAACATGCCAAATATTCACAATGGAGATATTGGAGGCGCTGGACACTAATTTAAATGTTGTTCTGACTTCCTTTTAACTATGAAGAATTTTGACAAGTGGAAGACTTTGGTTCCACATAAAACATTGCGTACCCTTTTTACACATTCTACATAATTAGAAACCATCGCGGTTATATAACTATATATGAGGAGTTTGGAGCCAGAGCGGACCAACCCACAATTTTTCGGAAAATGAGTTATTACCATCCTGATGTTGGCATAGGTTCCCTTTTTCAAAACCAGTGTGGATCACTTAGTTTCTTCACTTCAGTGATAGATAGCAGCACTTTAAGTTTAGTCCACAAGTATTTTGTGCATATATTTTCAAAGTCACAATAGATCATACGGCCTTCAAAAACTTTATAGAACAGAAAAAGGGATCACTCATCCAATACTATTCTAAAATTTCAAATATAAATAAATATTTGGGGCCCATTTATGGAGATAAACAAAATGTACTCAATTTTCAATTGCCATTTTCTTCCTGTTCAGTTTCAACCAGTTGGTCCGCTCTGGCTCCAAACTCCTCATATATATGTGTATATATACCCATATTTTTTTTTTTTTGAACAATTTAAACAATGCGAAGATTATTTTAGAGATGATCATCTTTTACCGGTTAAACTTACAAAGTACAGAATTTACTTTCCTGTATTAACTTTATGCGTTTCGAAATTATGTTGCATGAAATTGGTCGTTGGTCTGCAGGGACTGTAGTCCAAGAACACTAGGAGAAATATTAGTTTAATGGAGGAGCGAACAGTTAGTTGATTACAAATAATTCGATCTGGGGAAGTACATTGCCAGTGATTTACTAATTTTAATAAAAATACCAAACATTTGTTCAGCAGAAGCTGAGTTGTTAGGACATGTAGACATCAAGGTCATTTATTTATTTTTTTGGAAGACAGGATGAAAAATTAAAACAAATTATTTCCGCAACTTTGAGGTCGATTGGATGTGGGCTAAAGTTATCAGATTGAATTATAATTGTTTGACATTTCTGTTCCTCCTTGTAAATTAAAAGCACCCAATGTGACATATTACTTTTAAAGTTAGAAATTATTTGAACAATTTTTCGATTGCTAAGACTCACAGTAGTAAACAATACTCGTATATTCTGAATGTATATCACGATAATGCCTGAAATTTAATGTTGACTTTCAGAAAAGTACAGAAAGAGAATGGGGGCTGTCTACCCTGCCCGAATGAAACTGGCACTGAGAAGGTACTTGAGCGATGTTTGCAGGGAGTCGCGCTGTGCCCAAACCTTCTTCATATACCTCAACAGTCCTGCCACTGAAGACGGGGACCTGCTCATGTGGGACTGGAACTCGAACGCTCAGGTAAACTGAACAGTTCCTAACATAGTCCACTCAAGGGGCCCTCTCAAACCATTCGTCACTCAGGTTGGTTTTCTAGGGGGGAGGAGGCCAAACTTCGTGATAGGGAGGGGGCTATGGAATATTTTAAAGGTCATGTAAGCCATAATATAAAATGGGTGCTAAATATCTACACTGGTTCATCGAACTTCACATGTAGCATTGTTATAAGCTTCATTCAAACATAGACAATGAGATGCTATTTACTTGTATTATATATTTAATTTAACTATAGCGAGTAAACATTCAAGTTGTTTCTTACTTACGAGTATTACTGTTTCCTTCTATAGTATGGAGTATATATATATAGCCTGGCTTATGTACTGTGAGGAATAAAGAATATCTCATAGAAATAAAAGACGTTGTCTTACCACTGTTTAATTTTTGACCAGACTACGCTGTGTGGGTTGAATGCACCACTGATGATGATGCTGTTACGTTGAAAACCGGTTCTGGTCAAAAATAAAACAGTAGGAAGACAACGTCTTTTATTTCTATGAGAAATCTCGCCCCACAACATCTTAATATCACATAAGATTTACATTTTTATTTGTTTTACTGTTTATAGCGTGGTGAAGTCTATGAGAAAAATGAGATGTACCAAGTTGAAGAATTGATTGAAGACATCTCCAATTGTAAAGCAGAACGTTTGATACTAGTTGTCGACCAGGCGTTTTACAACAAGATCGCCAATGAGATCAAACGTGCGCCTGGACGCTTCCAAAGAACACTCGTCATCACGCCTGAGTCGCCCACTGACTCTAGAGGCAGTTTGGTCTCCCGCCTAGGCGTGCTCACCTCGTCCAGCTGCCTTGTCGATCAGAACATTGCTTGGTCAGGCGCCTCTTTCGACAGAAACACGACGGTGGCTGGATCCGCCTGCGGCACCTACGGTGAGAGGCGGGGATTTCGGTGCTGGCCTCGAGCTGTCTTCACCAGTGAAGAGGACGGTCTTGAAGGCAGTCCTGAGTACCTGTATGAAGAAGACTGAGCTTCAATGACTTCAATAGTAAGGATGTGTTCTTCAGATGAAAGAAGAAAAAATATGAAGTCTACACATATGTTCATTATAAATTAGCCAAAGAGAAGACATCACTCAATGGCATTCAAGATGGCGCTCAGGCCTTGATAGCCGCAAAAAGCTAATCATGAGGAGACTACTCGTATTTTTTCTTTCAGCTGATTGAACGTTAGATAACAAAGTGAATTTCAGTGCGACAATTCCAGAGTTTAATAAGATATGCTGATTTGATAGAGAACAAACTAATGACAATCATCTCTATCATTTTTATTTGCTTTATTTCAAATGTTTGCTTTAGGCACTACCCAGCATATCTTAGTAACATAATACCAATTAAAAATTACTACTTTTGAAAACTATTTTTTGAAAAATCCTCTTAGAGTTTTGAATATACATTGTCCCGAACTTGGAGAGTAAAAATTGATTTCTGAAATAAATGAAATAAAATTTTAATAATAAGGTGCAATTGGTCTTTGATAGATATTTTTAAAAGAAAATAAATAATATCATATATTTCCTGTATCATTTTACTGCATTGATCTGCAGTATTTTAAATATTTAAGATAAGAATTGTCAGGAACAGTTATTTATAAAAAAATAAGGAATGTATATATTTTTTATATGTATTTGATTTAAGCTTATTTATTGTATTCTTTATTTTTCGTCTAAAAACATTATTATTGTTATTAATTATTAGCAAATATAAATATTTCAAAATAGTTACGTATTTATTGTCTTTAAATGTATTATTCAAACCTGATCGGAGATAGCAGTCCCTCAAATCAGACCCAACAAAATAGGTGTGAAAAATGTAATTAATATGAAAATTATTAATACATATAGTTTATTAAGATGTGAAAACATCTTACGATCGCCTTTCGACAGATGCAACAATCAAAATCTACAGGGTAGTTCCAGCGTAAGGTGTGTAGGTTTTTGCTAATGTCGGCAAGCTGATTATTATCGAAATTAACAGAGAGGATTAGTTAATGTCGGAAATTTGATGACTTCAACGTGGACTTCCGTCTTTATCTATCGTCCTTCTACCTTTTTAGATAGTCAGAATGTTATATTTTCGCATACAAAATATGTGAACAACGGCCCTCTCCACATGTACAAATCATATCATGTATTCGAAAGAATAAAATGTTCTCCCTCCCATCGGTCCTTTCAGGGAAGCAGTACAGGTTCCCCAATTAAGATTCCGAAATGGTTTATAACGTCTTATATAACCTACCTTCTACCAACAGTAACATTGGTCGATAGCCTTCGCTGATTTTTGCCTGGCTAAGAGAACGTTAGATAATGATGGAAATCAACGTTGAAATTATCATATTTCTGACACTAGACCACTGGTAGCGGCCTGGCAATTATAATTGTTATATAGGTATATTAGTTTAATTATATTTGATCAGATGAAACCTCGACTTCGGGATATTACATAAATGTAATGTATTAAATACATACAAGATGTAAGCTGAAAATAATAATATAATAATGTTAGAAAAAATCAACATCTTTGTTCGAACACTTCAAATTTGAAAGGTGAAAATGCTTGGAAAACATGTAAAAAACATGTTACCCCCACCAGACTAGTAAACATTTGTTAATTGATAACTTTAATGAATTTTTGAAATTGGCTAAAAAAAAAGAATTTATTTTTTAAAACACCTGCTTGAAATTTACACAATCTATGGTAAATAATGTATCGTTTTTGAAGAAATTTGCCTGGCTGACAATTTTTGTTAATTAACATCTAACAGACCTTTTCTTAATGTGGTATGACCGTTGCCAACTACAAAAATGATTTTTTTTCTAACTCTACATTAAAGTAGTCATAGAGAGAATGTCAAAAGAGAGAAACGAGAAAGCTTTCAATATTTGTTGTTTCTTTCAGAAACCTATCTTCCGCGCTATTACAGTTGTAAAATTGTAAAAATAGTTCAAACAGAGCTGTATTAACTGTAGAACAGTTTTAAACATTATAATGTGCAACTGTACATTTTTGAATAGTATTAATTTTATAATCGATAAATATATCTGCGGGATCAGTGAGTGAAGACAAAACAGATTGAAATTCAGGATGTTTAAGAAGATAATTAAAAGGCTGACTTTTCCTTTTTTTTCAAATGCAGCTGTATAATCGCACCCTGTATAGGCATGAAATGCCAATAAACTACGACATAATTGCTCGCAGAGTACATTTGCTAAATCTGAGCAATTGTAATATAGAATATCATTTTTTTTCAATAGTTATCAATCAAACTTCCAAATCATTTAATTTATTATAATTGCCTAATAATATTATAAAAATGTCAGTGTTTGATGCAGGCAATAATATTTTTGAGCCTGGATTCGGTTAGTTTTACTATTTTAAGTATTAATTAACAAATATTTATTTCCAGTCAGACAAGTTTTAATAGATATATAATAGGGAAGATCTCAAACTTTATTTTTAAACCAAAACCAAAGAGGTGTTATGAAGTCTACTTACATGAAAAATATAATTTATAAGAAAAGGTCTGTTAGATGTTAATTAACAAAAATTGTCAGCCAGACAAATTTTTTTAAAAACGATACATTATTACCATAGATTGTGTAAAATTCAAGCAGGTGTTTTAAAAAATAAATTCATTTTTTCAAACTAATTTCAAAAATTCATTTCATTATCAATTACAAATTTTTACTAGTCTGACGTAACATGTTTTTTACATGTCAAATTTGAGGTTTTCGATGGGGTACCTTTTTGTGCCATGGGAGGTTGGACTATTCAGAATTGGCAAAGAAAAATATGTGGTCATATAAACCAATGAGGCTAATAAAAGAAAGATTTAAACTTCACGAAATAATCATAAAATTAGGTAATAATGGAGACCTGATAAAATTGTACAAATAAATTTAAAATAAAATAAACAAAGTGAATAGCAAAGATAAGTATATTATTATTATATATGTCATACTAGACACACACTCTCTCAACACCTTCACAACACACATCCACCCAAGTCATTCATTATAAGCCCCTGAAGACGGAAATAAATAGTTTCCAAAACGTTGGCCAAATTTTGAATTTTCATTTACACGACAGAACCTCGAGTTCTTTCTATATAATTTATATTTCCTAAGCTCAATGGAGACAAGCCATCCGACAAATAAAACTATTCTATTCTATTCTATTTCTTTAAGATTTATTTAAGTTTAGATTTTAAAAATATTAAATTATCTAAAACTGTATTATACTACATTTAGTCTAGAAAATTCCACACATTATTTGAGGAGTTTGGAGCCAGAGCGGACCAACTGGTTTAAACTGAACAGGAAGAAAATGGCAATTGAAAATTGAATACATTTTGTTTATCTCCATAAATGGGCCCCTAATATTTATTTATTTTTGAAATTTTAGAATAGTATTGGATGAGTGATCCCTTTTTGTGTTCTATAAAGTTTTTGAAGATCCATTGTGACTTTGAAAATATATGCACAAAATACTTGTGGACTAAACTTAAAGTGCTGCTATCTATCACTGAAGTGAAGAAACTAAGTGATCCACACTGGTTTTGAAAAAAGGGAACCTATGCCAACATCAGAATGGTAATAACTCATTTTCCGAAAAATTGTGGGTTGGTCCGCTCTGGCTCCAAACTCCTCATATATTTGTTCACATTTATTATGTAATGTACAACGATGAACATACATTAATTTAAAATTAAACTTTTTAATATATTTTCATAAATTAGTTCGTAACCCGACCGAGGCTCTTAGTTTATTTTATCTGGGAGGAAAATAAACTTAAGCACGCCGTCCTTCGGATGGGACGTTAAGCGATGGTCCCGAGCCTGTACGATGTCAGGTACTCGTTGAAGACCCCTACCCTAGGTGAATAAAAATTTAGGGTATGCAAAATTTAGGACACACAGTAGAGTCGGGCTCATGTCCACCAGAGTGACGAAAGAGCGCTCTGGTAGTAGGCGATATGACCTCGTAGTTAAAGCCCGGGCATGGGTCATAAACCCTAACCCCTAAATTATATTATTGCATGTTTGCTTGTGGATAGCTGTCCACATCTCAATCATTTTTGGTAATCAGTCTGAATCGTTTCCTTGGAAATATATCCTAGTTTTAGATAAAATCACTATTTCTGTGTAGCTGCTAAAATATATTTCTGCTACTTTGAAATAACAGTTATAACTAATAGAGTCAACTGATAAACTGCTATTTTATTTTGATAATGATCACTTAAGTGTGAGTGAACCCTGAGATAGGTGAAGCAATCATTTAACCATTTCATAAACAATACGAGGCCTGAGTTGAGGGTTGTCATCACCTTACTCAGAGGGCGGTTGCACTATGAGAGTGTATTCATAGATCTCACTTAGCCTTCAACGCATCAACTCAACTGTGAGCGGGCTCAATAATGATATTGAATTTGAAATTTTATGGAATTTATTGAATATACGGAACATTTCAGGCCTATGAAGCCCCTAACTCGAATTTAAGGGATCTACAAACCCTTTGTAATCGTATGGCAACTTTGAATTTAATAAAAGGTTTCCGACATCGCGGCGGTCAACTTGTTGCTTCCACTGCATTTCCAATGGTATTAATTACTGAAAACAGTTTTCTGTAAAGATTCAAAAAGGTCATTGATTTGTTGTTTTTTTTATTACACAAATATT
Source organism: Aradus depressus (assembly GCA_963662175.1). NCBI lineage: Eukaryota > Metazoa > Arthropoda > Insecta > Hemiptera > Aradidae > Aradus > Aradus depressus. Next base: position 58,573,461 of record OY759215.1, on the reverse strand, counting down.
ATTGGAAGGTGGAGGAAAGATGTGTCAAAAATAATTATGTCAATAAAATGTTATCCAATATAATTTTATACTTTCGTCTTCATGATTAAATTATTTCTGACTAATCAATTTTCACCACAAGACCACTGATAAATTCTAATTATTGATAATCTTTCATTTCACTTGAGGCCATTCTTTTTTCGAAAAATATGTTTTGAACATACCCGAATGGGCGAAACGTGAACTGAATTACGATAAATAAATATATTTAAGAGACGGAAAGGCCAAATAAATGTTGAATGTCAACCACTCATTTAATTAATATTATTCTACATACATTGTGACTTAATAAATAATCCAAAGTACAGTGAGTAACTCTTTATCTACTACAGATTAACCCTGAGGGATCCCAGTTGAGGGCACCTCGAGGCTTAGTTTGTGATTTAAAAAAAAAATTGTATTGGGTTGGATATGGTTGGATACTCATAATTGCAATTTTGTCATATTTAAGTACCCATTTGGTTTTATTGATTATAAAATGGTATAATAAGTTCATGTATCAAATTTTAATAGCAGCTTGTGAGAAAAACAGTTTAAAGACTTTCACTTTATTATTTTATTATAATAAAGTCTATATACAGTAAAATTATAGTTAGTTATTATGACGCATGCCCGGGCTTTAACTACTAGGTCATATTGCCTACTATCAGAGCACTCTTTCGTCACTGGTAAACATGAGCCCGACTCTACAATATGAGTTCTAAATTTTGCCGACCCTAAATTTTTATTCACCTAGGGTAGGAGTCTTTAACGAGTACCTGACATCGTATAAGCGATGGTCCCGAGCCGTTGCCGGGTTTCGAACCCACGACCTTGAGCTCTGTAAGCAAGCACGCATACCACTGAGCTACCGGCGCCCTCTGATTTAATATATAGCAAAGCGTAAAGCAATATACGTAACACAAAGTTATTCCTGGGCAATGCTGGGTGGACCCGATAGTAATGATTATTTTAAAGGTAGGTATATCGAGGATCACTCAAGGAAAACTTTAGGTTAGTACTCGAAAAACAATTCCACATTCATAGAATTGATGTCTACATCACTATTCATGTTTTAAGCGGCAGAATGTTTTTAATGAAGTATTATCAATATTTCATCAATTTAGAATATCTATAAATTATTTTCCATTAAAGATGATAGATAGAGTAATGGCTTAGTTAGGTAATTGCTTCGTGAAGTGAAGGTTCCCGGAGACGGCTGTTGTTTTTTTCTTTAATTTGCTGAATTTAAAAAAAACTTGAATAAATTAAGGAAAAACATCCGTTGCAGTGAATTCAATTTTATTATTTGGAAAGTGCAGCAGCTTGTGGAGCTCGACTTTCCTGCCCAACATATGAATGCACAAGGACGTAAAACCAAAAGATAGATCATAAAATATTAAAATCCACATCCAAAATCAAAACCTAAAAACGTAAGCTGGTCTCGCTAGATGTCGTTGACTGAGACTAACTCACGTAGTTTAGGATCTAAATAAAAGAAAGCAGCACAATAAGAACCGTAGATTACCATGGATACTGAATAGATTGAATTCACCTGGAATAATGAATCTGATTTAATCTTATCACTCTATTGTTTAAATTATTGCACCACCAGAGAATAACATGAGCAAATTAATTTAAGATAACATCAGCTTAAAAATGATTTATTTCTCTTAGTAATTAAAAACAAAAACCTTATAATGATTTTTGATTCCTGAGTATAGGTATTTTCTTCGAACATTACTTAAGATGTGGAAATGCCTAGAAACTTATTGGTTGATGCAAATTGGGTGATAAAATGTATCGTTTCGACAAAAAAAAGTTTTAAAAATCGTTGCAGATTAACTACTGTAATTATTACCCGATTTTTAAATGGTCATGGCAAACCGAACATATATTTCCAATTTCATGAAAATGAATCGTTTTGAGTTGGAATTTAGGGGAAAGACAGACATGGAACAAAAAGTGTTTTGACCTGAAACACAAAGCTGTGAAGGAAATTGTGAAGTCCAAGATAAAAGAATTTTTCGATCTGAGAAAGGATTAAAAAATTTCCTTTATCCTTCGGACCTGCGAGAAAGCAATAATCAATTAATTATGAGGTGAATAAATGATGCGAAAAGAATTTTTCAAATTCGTAATTGGGAACAAATTTCGCAAACCCACATGGCACAGTAGTAGAAACAGTCACTGCTACTTCTAAATAGCTCTTTTTCCTCTTTTCTGATTACTTGATAGACGATGTACAGTGCCATACATGGTAAGTATAAAATAATCATCGGCTATATGAAGATGTGGTGGGGATCTCAGTGATTTTCAATTCTTCAGCTCTAATTCTCTTTGGTCTTCCATCGGGCCGGCTATATGAAGAGGAGAAGTAGGGGAGACTTGGGTGATTCTCAGCTAGTAGTTACTGCTACTTTATGTAACTCTTTAGCCTTCCCTCGGAGCCGACTATATGAAAAAGTGGTGGGGATCTCAGTGATTTTCAGTTCTTCCGGAGCTCTGACATATCACAGTAGCAGATATAGTCGCTGCTACTTTCAAAGAACTCTTTAGCCTTCCATCAGAGCCGGCTATATGAAGAAGTGGTGGGGATCTTGATGATATTCAGTTCTCTCGCAGCCCCGTCATGGCTAGGTCCGTACGTCTGTCTTTCCTGTTTAGTCTCCTACCTTACGTACTTTCCATCTCAAAACTCGGTAAGTAACACTTTATCTTAATGTGATCGTAGGTTTAAGCCAGTGGAATTGGGAAAAGTATATCACGTCAGGAGGAATATTAGTGTGTGTAAAAAATAATATTCTAATATTCTATGGCAGTATGTAGAATACTGGGTGAGTCTCTCTGCTCTCCCTAATTGTAATTTCATAATCGTCACAAAGTTAATCCCAAAGAAAAAAAAAACATACATACACCTTTACCTTGGAGGGGGAAAGCTCTTCAGTTGAGATCTAAGCAATCCATCGTTGGGAAGTTTAGTTCTTGGCAGACAAAGTTTTATACTAAATTGATGGATTCAAAAGTTTAAAGTTTAGGTGGACCTCACTTGTGTCCACCAACAACTTACCGTCCGTTGGGCATGGACATTATAAAAAATTACATTTTACTTCCCCAGCTATACGTAGTAATCGGTAAAAATTCGAAGTCGAGTTTCACCAGAATTTCATGTTTTACGACCCTCTGAATCAAAAAATGAGAAAATAATATTTCTATTGTGATTGGTGATGTCTCTGACAGGCCTGCTTGTCGACTGAACAGAGTACATCCCCAGGCTGGCCTAAGGGAGAGAAAGAGGCAGGATGGACAGTTGCACAGGGTGTCGACTAATTTTGGAGGATGATGGAAACAGTGGATTATTTTTTAAGTTTTTTTTTTTAAGTATTACTTCCTCGACTATGTATAGGGGAAGTTATGTAATCAGACAAAAATCTATGTTGAATATACACCGGAATTTCATGTTTTCCAACCCCCTGATTACGAAAATGAATACATTTCCTGTTTCCCTGTGTGTTTCTGTAAACACGATAATTCCTGATAGAATAAATGTATTGACACCATATTTTATATGTGTACTGATGTCGGAGGGGGATGTAGAGTGATGTACTGGCCAGCAGAGCCGGCCGCCCAAAAATACCCCGGAAGGCGTGGGGGGATGTTGAGATGACCATTGGCTTCACAGCTGGATAGGATAGATAGGAGACTGGTTTACTTCAACTGGCGTTGTCCTCTGCACTCTGCTTCTGATTTTCTTGGATATATGTCGAACCCCGAGCGAGCTGGGCAGGGCACACTAGTTGGACCAATGGTATCAAAAGTTCCGACTAGCGGCCCCTTAATCCAGAGCTGCTGAGGGAGTGGGAGCCGATCAGGGGTAGGGTCAGGCGTCAGCTGACCCTAGGGGACCTCTAGCACGGATTCCCAACCGCCCAACAGCCCCGGATCGCACCCGCGCTCGCCAGGGGCCTAAAAGGTTTGGGGACAGTGGCGTGATAGTAGTTCTACCTAGTAGCTTAAAGGTGAACTACTATCACGGGCCAATCATGTTAAATTGGGGAAGTTTTTATACTGGTTCTCGGCACGTGCGAGAATGTCACGGGAAGAGAGTTGGTATCAATTTCCCCCACCCCGGTTGACTATTCTCGCACGGCCGGCAGGAGCAGGTACGGGAGGACGAAGCACCTCATTTATTAAAGATAACAATTGAAACACAATAATATAAACAAGAATAAACACAAACACAACACAAAACAAAACAAGGTAAAGCTGTCCGTCCGGTCAGTCGGCATGGTTCACGGTGGCTGCTCACCTGGATGCTCTGTGTCTGGCTGGGAATGACCCGGCAAGTTTCGCCGGCGTCGTCCCACGGCACGAGGATTCCCTCTGGGCCGGAAGTCAGGATCAGGTTCGGTAGATGTAGTGGGTCTCCAGTCGGCGGCGGGTTTTAGTAGCGACGAGTGAACCTTCAACTCCGCTTCCCCATACCGAACGTTGAAAACGCCGCTACCGAGGTCCTCCGTTACGATGTAGGGTCCCAGCCACTTGGGTTGGAACGTCCTGCCTTGAGCCATATTTTTCACCAGGACTCGGTCGCCTACCTTGCGGACACTCCTCTTGGGAAACGCCTTCGCTCTCCTGCTATTCAGGTAACCGGCCTGGTTACACCGCCCCACCTTCTGGATTGCGGTCCCCTTTGGCCGCTGAAACCGCCATGCGCCTGGTCTCTGGAGACGATGGCCGAACAAGACCTGGCTAGGGTTGAAGCCAATGACGGCGTTGTTCCGTGCTCGGAGGTTGAACAGAACCGCTTTTTGGCCTTTTGATTGCGGGGTCCTCGTCGGGCGGTCTGGTCGATCGGGGCAGTCCTTATTTCGGTGGTATCCGGGACAATACCAACATCGCTTCTGTCCGTTCAGATCTATTCTGGACTGCTCCGACTTCATGGGGTCCATACATCTTTGTTCGGGCTGTCGCCTCGTGGCCACACTTACAGTTGGGAGAAGTCGAGGGTTCCTTCCGTCCAGAGTGAGTAGCTCGGCGAAACTCCGTGCATTGACTTTTCTAGCCTTCTCGCGGAGCTCCGGGGTCAGCTGAGGAGTTATTACACCAACGATGAATGCTTCTGGCATAGATCGAAGGAGTCTACGTATAGGTCGGACATCCTCTAAAAACACGGCCACTGTTTCCTCGGGTCTCATTGTTCGTTGTTGCACGATGTAGAGTAGTTCTCCTCGTCGACAATCGTCATCAAACGTGGCCTTGAACTGTTCGGAGAATATTGAAAACTCGGGCGGTTCGAATGCGAATTGACGAGCCCACTCGGCCGCAGGTCCTCGGAGCATGGTGATAGTCCGCCGGGTCCACTCGGATGTAGCCTCGTCCATTCGTTCCAAATAGTCTCGGGCTTCTCTGAGAAACGTTTCTGTCTCCTCCACGGGATCCCCAGCGAATGTTGGAGGGAGTTTTTCTGGGGTCTTCAAAGCCTTCACTGTGCTTGCCACGATTGTAGCGGTGGCCTGAGCTGACGAATCAACAGCCTGGTGAAGAAGGTACGGATGTTTAAAGCCGTACTCCCCACATGGACAGGGAAGGGCCAGTGCGGCCTGTGCAGTAGTCGGTCCCGCAGCAGAATTGGGACTGCCTTCGTGGCTGTGGGAAGCTCGGGGTGTCCGTCTAGTCATATCCAGTGCCGGGTGATCACTCTGTTCCGGGCCCCACGTTGGGCGCCAAAATGATGTCGGAGGGGGATGTAGAGTGATGTACTGGCCAGCAGAGCCGGCCGCCCAAAAATACCCCGGAAGGCGTGGGGGGATGTTGAGATGACCCTTGGCTTCACAGCTGGATAGGATAGATAGGAGACTGGTTTACTTCAACTGGCGTTGTCCTCTGCACTCTGCTTCTGATTTTCTTGGATATATGTCGAACCCCGAGCGAGCTGGGCAGGGCACACTAGTTGGACCAATGGTATCAAAAGTTCCGACTAGCGGCCCCTTAATCCAGAGCTGCTGAGGGAGTGGGAGCCGATCAGGGGATTCTTCAGCTGACCCTAGGGGACCTCTAGCACGGATTCCCAACCGCCCAACAGCCCCGGACCGCACCCGCGCTCGCCAGGGGCCTAAAAGGTTTGGGGACAGTGGCGTGATAGTAGTTCTACCTAGTAGCTTAAAGGTGAACTACTATCACGGGCCAATCATGTTAAATTGGGGAAGTTTTTATACTGGTGATAAATTCGGCACGTGCGAGAATGTCACGGGAAGAGAGTTGGTATCAGTACCTATCTGTTGTGTAGTAGTGTGGTTTTGAGGAGTGGTAGCATTGTATGCCTACGTGAAATATAACAGAGTATAACCTTCAATTATTGTTGTGACTAGGACAATTTACTTATGTTGTATGTAAACTCATATAAATAAAAAGTAAAAATCTTAAAAGTATACAAAACCCTTATGGACGACATATATTTATTTTCAGCCGAATTGCTCATAGGGAAGAAGGAGATTTAGGGGGGGGGGGGGGGGGGGGGGCTTGACGGTTTAACATAAACAATAACTGCTGATGAAATAAATGAGTAAAATTATTATATGCATATCCAGAACCCCATAAGACCAACAGTTATTGATTATTAGACAAATTGGACAAAAAAAAGGGCGGGATTAACCCAAAAACTATCATAATTGTTAATGAAATGAATGTATCGACACGACGAGGGAGAGCAAACACTTAATTGATTAATCCGTGATGGGAAGTACATTACTGGTGATTCACCGACGATTTTTTGTTCGGTATCTCCTGAAATGGGTAAAAACATTACCTATATTATTTGTTGTGACAATTTGACAACAAATATATTATTTATTGATTGATATTTTTAGCAGTTATTATTATTATATATTAATAACTTATTATATAATATTACATATATTGAAATATTATATATTATATTTTTTTAGATTTATACTTCTATATATTTTTCTTTTACTACAAAGTTTATTTATTGTGACAAATTTAAGCTATCGAAAGATCTTAAGAGATCTTCCTTTTATACACAATAAGGCCAACACATATCAATATTCAGCCGAATCGGTGGAAAGAAAGGGGGACACTAAAACATCGTAATAACTGCCTATATAATGACATAACGACACGAAATTTTATATGTAGATTCAGAACCCAGTAAGGACAGCATCTGCTGGTTTTCAGTGAATTTTTGGCCAAAACGGTCCATTGTTTTTTGAGGCAGAGCGAAAACGTAGTTGATTCGCGCTGGGGAAATAGATCGGCTTTTTGGGCTAACTTTGCATCAACACCTACGTTATTAGCGACGGGAATCCTATTTCAAACATCAATGGGTAGCCAGCAGCAAAACAAATCTACAGCTCAATATCAAAAGATCCATTGTGGGATAACCTTCCTAGTTATCAAGAATCAACAAAAACTAACAGATGCAACACAAAAGAATTGTTTCCAAGGATAAAAGAAAAAAATGTTTTTACATTAATTATTTATTATCTTGATCGGAAACTATTCCATGTCTAGGTTACATATAAAGATATATTTTTTGTTTTTTCCGGCATCTACTTAATGAGGGACGAAACATGGAAGCCCCTATGTAAACTATTGGTTTTTTTAGTGCTAACAGTCGATTGGTTTAGCGAGACCAAATACCGTGTGTACCTCTGAAAATGTATGTGGTATATCCCTTATGACTGTAGCGATATAATCACAATTACTCACTTCAATAACAAAGTCTAGGAAATACAATGTAAATAAACACTACCGCTCGTCGACAATATTTTTCAACGACCGGTGATTTGTATCTGACACATTAAGACACTTCGAGTTTCAAGTGGCTGGAATATTTGTGTGGGAACTATTGATTGCCCATAAATAGACTAAACATTAGTAATTTTTTTTTTTTTTTTTTTTTTTTTTCAAAAAGGGCATGGAATATTTTTAGAAATTCTATTTATACACTTTTATCTGACCTGGTGGACGGGAATCTCAAAATGCTATAAAGTGTTATAAAATTCACTGATTAAGGTGCGATTTGACTGATTTAAATTAAACTAGATAAATATCACAGTGACCGGTTATTATGTAACAGAGCTGTGATTGAGCAGAAAAAAAAAAGTGTGCCAAATGGTTATTTCAACGTAGAGTATATTTAAAGGAATGTTTCTTAAGCGATAAAATCTGAGATATCCCCCACTCTCTTTCCAATTATCTGATTGCAAACATTCTGTTAGCGGACGGCAGCCAATCTAAAACAGGGCGGTTACCGTATTGCTAGCCTTTCCTGTAAGTTGGGAGGAAAAGGACCATTAACAAATATAAAGTCGTAGGTGAATCACTGCCAATGGGCTTTCTCAGGGCAAATTGAACAATACAGTTTTCGTACATCCCTTAAACGACCGATTTGAATGAAAATCAGTGTCATAGTTTCAATACTTGTGTCGATATATTCACTATATCGGCAGTTATTACGTTTTTTTACTTGTACCCCTTCCCTCCGGCCGATTTGGCTGACTAAATCTGCAGGTATGGTCCAGTTGGAGGCAACGTAAGCCTGGGTGTCTCCCGCATCACCTCACTCTGCCAGCCTCTGACTAGCAGTGGTGGTAGACTGCAGAAGCTAGGAGACTCACACCTGCTTTTTATTTCTCCAGCTATACCGAGTATGGGGGAAGTTATGTAATCGGTCTGAAATTCTATGTTCAATATCTTTTTTCCAACTCTCTGATTCCAAAAATGAAAACAAATATCCTGTCTATCTATGAACATTATAACTCCAGATACAATGTATGTATCCACTCGAAATATTATATGTGTATCCAAAAACACATAAAGACGACAACTGTTGTTTTTCAACCAAATCGGGCTAAGGGAAGGGGGTTTAAGGGTCGGCTTCTCATAAAATCTCTAATGTAATCTATGTATCGACACGAATGTTTTATGTAAATTCATTACCCCATAAAGACGACACCTATGCATTTTCAGTAAATCGACCGAAGGAAAGGGGGATCAGAGAAGGGGGCTCAGTTTAACTGCCCTAATGACTGACTATGAAATGAACGTTTCAACACGAAATTTAGTAAGATGATTCAGAAGTCTCGGAGTAAGACACCTATTGATTTTTAGTCAAAACGGTCAATTGGTTTTTGAGGGAGAGCAAAAACTTAGTTGATCGCGCTATAGATGGCTGTGGTTTGCTTTAACTTTTTGGGCTAACTTCGCATCAACAGCTACGTTAGTTAGCGACTGGCAGTCTACAGACAGACTATCCTATTTCAAACATCAATGGGTAGCCAGCAGCAAAACAAATCTACAGCTCAATATCAAAAGATCCATTGTGGGATAATCTTCCTAGTTATCAAGAATTAGCAAAAATTAACCGATGAAACATAAAAGAATTTTTCCAAGAATAAAAGAAAAAAAAATAATTTCATCGGCAGTTATTAAAGTTTTTGCGTTAAAGTTCTCCCCTAATCCCTCCTTCGCTTTGGTTGACAATCTGTAGGTGTCGTCTTTATGGGGTTCTGAGTGCACATTTAAAATTTTCAATACATTCATATATAGGGAGTTATTGTGTTGATGATAATGTTATCATTGTGTACAGAAACACGCAGAGTGACATTTTAAAAAAATGTTTGAAATCAGGGATTCGGAAAACATGGAATTCCTATGTAAATAACATTGAATTTCTGTCAGATTACATAACTTCTCCTTTACTTTTTATACCTGCGGAAGTAAAAACTTATGGAGCTCCTCTGGGTTAAGATGGAGTTGCGCTAAGTAGCATTCGTCACCGAATCATTCCTGGACATTTTGTGGATTTAGGTTTAGATCTAGTGATGACCGCGCCATCCTGGGAACTTAATACAGATAGCTAAGTATTTAATCCCTAAAACTATAATAGACATTTAGTTTTTTGTTACATTTCTCCGTAATGACTGCATGTGACGACGTGGGGGAAAACTGGGCAAGCACTGGCTCTCTTTGTAGATCAAGAAAACTATAAATACTTTTAATTTATAAGAATTTTGTATAAAAATAAGTCATAAATAATATAATATGAGATTTGATAGAAAATATTGTACAGAGAGGGAGAGAGAGATATTCTGGTTTTAGGGAAAATATCGTAGTAAGAGAGAACAAATCGAAATGGAACGTATAAAAGCCAAAATAATGATAGTACACTAAAGAAAAATGTGATGAATACGGCTTTGGAGCTTACAAGTAGAAGTGGGGGGACCTTTGAAAACGGGAATGCAGGTACGTTTCTTCTATGGGGCGACGCTGCTACCTAACAGTTCAAATTATCACACTTTCAAAAATTGTGTAGATTCACAACAAATATCTGAGATTTCAGGGGGGACTTGCTACAAGGATGAGTGATGTAGTGCAAGCTATGGTAAAGAAGAGGGTTTAAGTTTTAATCTTAAATAAATGATAAATAAATAAAAATATAAATAATAATTGAATTAATAATAATGAAATAATAATAATTAAATAAACAAAAATAAAAATAGAAATTTTATAACTGGTCTTCTATTTAATTTTGATGTCTACAGTAATTTCCGAAAAAGGCCCTAAAAAAATATCAAAAGTTCAAGACGTGCAATTTTGAAGAAAGTGCACGTAATTTTTTAAAAAATTTTAATTAACAAACTTTTCATTTGGATTTCTAAAGAGATGCCATTTTTAATAATTTTAGATAATATTAAATCTAATCCAAAGATTTTCAAATTATCTTACTGGGCCAACAGGGAAAATGAATAGAATAGAATTTACGAGAACAAATAATTTGGGTTTATTTTTTTAAATCATCTACATTATTATTTTTTTTTTTTTTTTTTTCACCTTTATTACATAATTTCCAACTATGAAATATATCACAACAAGGAAATATAATCACAAAGAAAAACAGAAATACCACTTGAGTCTCTTGATGAGACGGCTGGTCAATACCACCGGCTCCTCAGGGGTCCTCCTCAGGCAGGAGGTCACGCGGCCAACGACGATTCAGTCGCCGAGGAGGCCCGCCCGGCAAGGACCGGACCGACATGGCTTCCACCAGTGTATTCGGATGTGACGTGAACTTGTTGTGCAAATTTGTGTATAATTGTTGTCTAACTTCGTGTAAGAATGGTATGTTCAGGTCATGATGTAATGTTATGTTTGATACGTAGTAAGGGCATTGTGTGATTGTTCGGAGGATTTTATTTTGAATGGCTTGAATTCTTTTTGTGTGTGAGGGCTTAGCTGAACCCCAGAGCTGAACGCCATACGTCCAGATAGGCCTGATAACGGTCTTGTAGACACCCAGTTTGTGGTTGAGGTGAAGTTGAGATCGCTTGTCTAGTAGTCTTTTGAGTAGTCCAAATCGCCGTTTCATTTTCTGTCGAGTCTGTGTAACATGTTTATTCCATGTCAGTCGTCTGTCAAGATAGAGTCCTAAGTATCGTACGTCTTTGTCATGTTTTAGAGGGACATTATTCAGCCATACAGTTGGGCAGTCACCGCGCCTCAAGGCGAATGTAACATGAAGGGATTTGATCTCATTTATTTTCACCTTCCACAGACGCAACCAACCCTCTAGAAGGTGTAAGTGCTCCTGCAGAGATTTGGATGCGTCCCCAGCCGATTTATTAGTAGCTAAAATTGCTATGTCATCGGCGTAGGTGGCTAACACCGTCTCAGGCGATGTTGGGATGCTGGATGTGCTTGCAACATAGAGAAGTGGACCCAGAATGCTCCCCTGTGGGACACCAGCTCTTATGGGTTGAACGTCAGAGTGGACACTGCCCTGTCTGACCTGGAAAAAACGATCATCCAGGTAAGAGCGGAGAAGACGATAATAACCGTCAGGGATCACATGTTTCAGCTTATACAGCAGCCCAACATGCCAGACACGGTCGAAAGCTTGACTCACATCCAAAAATGCTGCGGAGCAATAAAACTTCCTTTCCAAAGCAGAGGAAATCTCATCAACTAATCTGTGACATTGTTGAAGTGTTGAGTGTTTCTGTCGGAATCCGAACTGATGATTCGGAATAAGGTCGTGTTCTTCGAAGAGAGGTAATAGGCGGCTAAGAAGAATTTTTTCAAAGAGTTTAGAAGAAGTGGGAAGAAGACTTATGGGGCGGTATGAAGAGAGTAAGTGTTTAGGTTTATCTGGTTTCGGAACTAAAGTAATGATAGAAAATTTCCAAAGAACTGGGAAGTAGGAAAGGCGAAGGATGCAATTGTAAATGTAGGTAAGAAAGATGACAGCTTTGCGCGGAAGATTTTTCAACACTCTGGCAGTAATGAGATCATAGCCAGGGCTCTTCTTGTTGGGAAGCTGAAGGATAGCCTGCTGCACCTCAGACGGAGTGATGGGTTTCGGCGGTAAACTCAGTTGTAGGGGTGTGTTGAGGAAATCGTGTATGTGTTTATGAAGTGGATGATGAATGTCATGGGGTGTAAAAGTGTCTGTTAAGTGTTGAGAAAATAATTGTGCTTTTTCCTCGTCCGATTTAGCCCATGTTCCGTCCGGGTTTTGAATGGGAAAGGAGGAGGAAGAAAAGTTCAGTAGACGTCTGGTTGCTCTCCACAGAGATCCATCGTCAGTGGCTAGTGTGTCAGTGTAAAGTGAAAACGTTTCGGCTTTGTATTGTGCTATAGCTGTTTTGAGTTCGTGTGTGAGTCTATTGAGTCGCGTTTTGATGGATGGGTATCTATGTATTTGCCACTGACGACGACATCTGCGCTTCTCAACCAGCAGCCTTCTAATGTGCTGTGGTACGTTGTGTGTGTGTATGTGGACAGGCTGAGCGGAGGTGCTACTGCTCCATGCCGCCTCCTGAAGTGTTGTTGTGAAAGAGTTCACTGCATCATCCAGGTCATGAGGTGCTTTCAGGGTGACTGACAGATTAAGTCTGTCTGTCACAATATCTCTGAATCTGTCCCAATCAATGAGCCCTGAAGTGAGGGAGGGTCGGGGTGTCTTCTGAATAGGTTGGGAGTCTAGGGTAAAAATTACTGGAGAATGGTCTGATGTTAAGTCGGGAATTATTTCTAATGATGTATAGGGGAAGAATTTCGAAGCTACAAAAAAGTCTAGGATATCGGGAAGTTTTCTTCTGTTAGTTGGCCAATATGTGGGTTCTCGGGGGGAATAGACTCTGTATCGTCTGTCCGTCAATACGTAGTTAAGTGTCTGTCCTCGCGGGTTGTTGACCCTACATCCCCACTCCAGGTGCTTAGCATTGTAGTCTCCACCGGCCATGAAGTCATCACCCAGAGTGTCGAAGTAGTTGGTGAAGTGTTGCGGGGTAATGTTGTGGCGTGGAGGACAGTAAACTGAAGCAAGTGTGAAATTGTGAGAAGCTGATGAGATTTCGACCGCTGTCGATTGAAGGTGAGGTTCGCAGAAGGAAGGCAGAAAGTGATGCACCAAACCTCTCCTGACAAGCACCGCCGTTCCTGCATGGCCTGTCCCGTCTGGATGGTCCGTCCGGTAAGTCGTGTATCCGTCTATGTGAAATCGGGTCAAATCTGTAAAGTGAGTTTCAGTTATTAAAGCGACATCAATTCGCCTCTCCCGAAGTACGTAAGTCAGTTCACCTGAATGTCTAACAAGACCATTAGCATTCCATAGGAGCACTATCAGGGACCTGCCTGTGAAGGGATTAGACATGTGTGAGGGTTAACTTTTGGATAAGCGAAGTGAGCAAGGAAAATAGAGGGGTGACCAAGTTTTGAATTTGAGAAATGAAGGATGAAAGAAGATCGTTGATACCTTGGAATGAGTTTGGCTCAGTCCCTGACTGTACTGGGTCAGCCCGGGGTTGCTGCATCCGCACCCTCTTGAGGGGAGGCGGGGGTGGGGAGGTGACGTGTGCATAAGATAGTGGGGGTTGTATGGTGTTGGTGGAGAAATGGGGCCGGGTAGCTGGCCGGGCAGCCTCCCGAGGACCTCCCACAGACCCACTTACCTGAGGAGGCGGGGCGGTGACCAGCCGGCTCCCCGCATTGGTCACTGGTGCTGGTACTGGGGCCGCACGTCGACTGCCAGGGTTGCTCCGCCGACTTCTGAGGTCCCGGTAGACCGTGCACCCCTTATAGTTGGCGGGATGCTGGCCTTGACAGAGCGCGCATGTTGGGGGCTCCTTAAGACTCCTGGGGCACTCCGGGGATGGATGCTGCTCTCCGCACCGCACACAACGCACCATGTTATTGCAGTAGGTCCGAGAATGCCCGTAGGCCATGCACCTCTTGCACTGTATAATTTCCCGTTTCTTCTTGGGTTCCTCCACTTTAATCCTTGTATATAACAAGGAGCCTAAGTTAAAAATGTCCTTATTGTTCACTCCAGGCTCTAGGTCAACAAAGAAAAGAGGAAGAGCCTTCTTCGTGCCCGCCTGTAGAACGTTTGTGACGTTCCTTACAATGAAACCTTTCTCCCGCAATCCTTCCTTTATTTCGATAAGGCTCGCAGAAGGGTGTAGGTGTCTTATCACAACCCGGAAAGCCCTATCCTGTTCCAATTGATAGGTATGAAACTCATACCCCCTCTCTCGGAACAGCGTGACCGTCATTCGGTATGCTTCCGCTGTGTCAAGGTAGATGATTAACGAGCCTGCCGTAGATTTGCATTGAAATTTATCTTTTATGATGCCATTAAGTTGTTGGCATAACTCCCGAAAATTGACATTAGACTTCAGGTAAATAGGAGGTGGTTTGCACTCCTCAGAAGGCAAGTTCTCCAGTGGACTATACGTGTTGCTGGTACTCACCTGGAGATCCTTGAGTACCTTCACCTTATGCATATCACCTGATGGGGGTGTGTTTTTTCTTTTGATTGGCACTTGATGCCACTCCATCTCCGAGGTGCTTGGGATGTTCAAATCGCTGTCAGTTACTGCATCCATGTCCTGGATGTAGAACTCCCAGCAACAAACAAAATTAAAAAGAAATGAAAATAATATTTACAAACAAAACATAGAACACAATTATAAAAACAAACGAAAAGAAACAAACAAAATAACAAGTAATTAAGAACAAAACGTATTTTTAAATTAAGAAAAAAAAGTAAGGTTAAATTTAATGTTTTTTCATCTACATTATTAAATAAAAAAACTAAACATTGAAACAAACAAAAATCAAAAGAAAAACTCTTAAAAACTAAATTCTTAAAACTATTTCAATTGTTTTTTCTGTTGGTTATATTTTTTTGACCATTCTTTAAATTTAAGTTATATATTTCTGGGCATATATCCTGTACATATAAACAAACAACAGTACCTTCTTTGCGAATCAATTTCCCCGTCAATTCACTTCTATTTAGTTCATTACAACTTAAGCCTGAACACCACTTTTCATCTTCCCTCAGACCGTCTCCGTTCAATTCAGACCTCGACTAGTCTCTCTAACACTAATTAAAAAAAACAGCTGATGGCCGTGTTTTTTTTTACTTTTGTTTTAAAAGAAAATTGTTTTTTATAGAAAAATAAATATAATTAATTTTTTTATATTAATAATTTAATCATTTTAATGTGTGTATTTTTTTTTATGCATCACAAAGCACATATTTTTTTAGAACAAAAGTGTAAATTAGTGTATGCTTTTTTTTTAATTGAGAAAGGTTGTCTAAGCGTCTTGCATACTCGTATTTCTGTTAATAACTAACCAAGAATTATCCTTACACAAACAAATACTACCTACTTCAAAACACTCATTAAAAATATATTTATATAAGGACATTCCATCTGCTCAATCAGAGACCTTCATTTGCGGCCACTTTTTTTAATTTAATTTTATACATTTTTATTTATTTTTTCTGGGCAGCAGCAGAGATTTAATGAGCGGAAATTTACTTAATTATGCACTTTTTATATTATTTATTTTTTTCCTTATCCTTCAAATGTTTCATTCATATCGTCACATACTTCCTTACATTCAAGTTTACTTGTGACCAAATAAATAATCCACATTACAATGGGTAACTCTTTATTTACAATTTTTCAATTGCCCACTTTTAATGATCCAGCCAGCCAAAAGAAAACTTGACAAATACAAAATGTTAGGAGAAATAACACAACTGTCGTTATATAACTTATACAAATCACTTTAGTCCAAACGAAACGTTACTTAAATTTTAAAGAGTAAATTCACAATTAAATACTATAAACTGATACAAATAAACAATAGAAGCAACTATTTACAAAAAACAAGAATATTTATTTGGCCCAGCAAAATACATGCTATGTACAAATATATTCAAGGAGTTTAAAATTGGAAGTCCTGGTACAGTCTTTGTTTGAGTCGCCTCCCAGGAGTAGGCCCACCAAGACATGACCTTCCTTGTGCTCCTCCACTAACTTCTCAATGTGAACTGCAAAAAGAGGTACATCCAATTCTTCGT
Source organism: Aradus depressus (assembly GCA_963662175.1). Classification (NCBI taxonomy): domain Eukaryota; kingdom Metazoa; phylum Arthropoda; class Insecta; order Hemiptera; family Aradidae; genus Aradus; species Aradus depressus. The sequence goes on along the minus strand of OY759215.1, from coordinate 58,557,038 downwards.
GGATTTTGTGATTTCTGACAAACCAGTGTGCGTTCATTGCTATTTGGAGTATTTTGTTTCGATCCAGAGTGGAAGTGGGAATGTCTTATATAGGAGAATGGTTTAAGTGGCGAGTTTCTGTTTATGAGATGGTGAAGGGTGTTAAGTCGTGAATATGCTTGCTGTAGTTTCCATGTGTATCTAAAAGTATTTCGCGACAGCGCATACCCTGATCCTTAGGTTTTGAGAGAATTGAGACAGCTGATTTTGTTCTTTTATGGATAATCTGCGAAGAGCGGAGATCTTAGCTTGAGGCTTCCTGGAGCTGTTCAGGCGACGGAGAGGACACTATACTGACAGGCGATCGTCGTATCATCTACCTATTTTCAAATATTTACGTTACCGACCCATCCCGTGGACAGAAATAAGACCAACAATCAGAGACTGTTCTGGATGAGTGGGAGACTTGGTGGCAACAGAAAACAAATAATAAACTAAGAATGGTCAAGCCGACTACGAGGACTTGGATGTGCAGCTACAGGGAGAGACGCCGCGAGGAGGTAGTGATCTGCCGCCTTCGGCTGGGGCACACTTGGCTGACCCATGGCAGGCCAGCCTCCACCCCTCTGTGCCACTTGCCACCTGCCTCTCACTGTCCTTCATATTCTGGTGGAGTGTCCCTCCTATCAGCGGGACCGAACAGCGGCCAATCGCCCTCCTCCCCGCCCCTTCTTTTGGGGGATCATCCAGAGAATCTGTCCAAATTAATTCAGTTCCTAAACAAAATTTCCGTATTAGAGTTATTGTGAACCTTCCTAAAATATATATATCTGAATCAAATTTATTTCCTACATTTTTTTTTTTTTTTTTGTTATTGCAATTTCTTGGCTTCCTTATTTATTATTATTAATTTTATTTGCCTAATATTCTCGTAGCGTTGTTCGAAACATGTAATGTCTTGGGGTCCTCTGGTACCATGGCAGATCCAAGGCTTGGAGGGTGTGGACGGTTTCAGTCACATGCACACCCTCGTCCTCAAGCTATCCCACCACTAGCCGTGTTAATGCTATAGCATATTACGGACATGAGAGTAGCCCGGGGGTGCCTTGCTATGTCCCTCGTGTCGGGTCAGGCCGCCGGCTGGGGACTAGCAGGAGACTCAATCAAATGTAGTGTGATGTACACTACGGAACATTTTTTAAATGGATATTTTAATGAAAAGAGGTAATTTTTTTTATTATAATCTAATATCATATATATATTATATATATATCAAGGTGTTTGAGAAACAAAACAAGAAAACATATAAAAAACAGCTGTGATATAGTGTAAAATGTAATGGAGTCGTGAGCTAGCTCTTAAACGGTGCATGTGGTTTGATATGTTTTAAATAAAATGAAGTTGAACAATTAGTGAAGAGTTGACGGGGTCTGGTTTTTTGTGGTAGAGGCGTCGAGAAGGTACAATTAATAATATATATTTTTCAATATGCCCAAATAAAAAAAGAAATAGTTTTTTAAGTATTAATTTAATGTTTTTGTGCCATTGTAAATTTTTGTTTTGTTTGTTCAAATAAGTTTTTTTTTAATTTAAATATGTAAATATAGATAATAACCCAATTATTTGTCCTCTTCAAATTCTATTCTATTCATCTTCCCTGTTGTCCCAGTAGTATCATTTAAAAAACCTTTGGATTAGAAATTAATATTATTTAAAATTATTAAAAATTGGTATCTCTTTGTGAATCCAAGTGTAAAGTTTGTTTAATTGAATTTTTTTTCGTTGTATACGTGTACTTTCTTAAAAATTGCACGTCTTAAATTATTGATAATATTTTTTTAGGGCAATTTTCGGCAAACTACTGTAGAAATCAAAATTTAAATAAACAAAAGAGATCAAATTTCTACAGGAAATGTGGTAGCAAACAAGTTTTTATCACATTTTTGGCATCCCTTGTGGGGACGATTTTCGCCACAAAGCCCCATCATATTTTGGCAAAACCTTGATGGGAGAATTTTTTTTTATATTAATTAAAGTAGGGAAATAGGTTGAAAAAGATGAAAAGGATAGAATAGAGACAAATAAGGGTTACATTTAATTTTGAGAAATAATATTTTTTTTTGCCAACTTCAAAAGAAGGTTACTATTTTATATAACATTGTTTTTGTTTAGTAATTATATATTTAGTAAAGTAAGAAAATGCCAATTACCAGAGGACAAGCGAGAAGATTAGAGGAGGAAAGTAGAGAGGAAGGGTCAAGTTCGGAGGAAAGATCCGATATGGAGTTATCGGAAGATAGAGAAAGGGAGACTCCAGCCGCAATGGAGTCCATGCAGGGTACAGGTGAGGAGTCGCAAGGGGAAGGGGTAAATAAAGATAAAGAAAAAGAGGGCATTGCTGCTCCTGATATGGAATGGCTCCGTGTTGTGTTGACAAAGTTAACTGGGGATATGGGAAATTTAAGGGGGGATATTGGAAATATCAATCAAAAAATAGAAGAACAGGGTAGAAATTTAAGGGGGGATATGAATCAAAAAATGGAAGAGCAAAGTAATAAATTAGGAAATTTAGAGACAAATTTAAAAAGGGAAATGGGGGACAAATTAGGAAAATTAGAGACAAACTTAAGGGGTGACATTAAAAATTTAGAATTTAAATTAAATAAAAAGGTGGACAATTTGATGAACCAAGTAGAGAAAATTCAAATAGAAAATGAAAGAGTTGAAAGTAGGATAAATAAAGCAGGAGAAAACTTAGAAAAGCACTTTATTCAAAAAATTAACAAGTTGGATGAAGGGAATTCTGAAGTAGAAAAAGAGGTTCTTATTATTGACAGTCAGTCACAAGTTGATGAGGTAGAAGGAACAGAGAATAACAGTGGGGAGGAACAGACCCAAATTTTAGAGAAAGAGGTGGAGGAAGAGAGTCAAAATGTAGAAAAATTAGTATTAAGTGAAATTCAAGAAAATAGGATGAATGTTGATGTGGATGGACAGAGTGAAAGGAACATTTGGATGTTATTAGACAAAACAAACGAACAGACTGAGGACAACAAACAAAAGACAAATTTTAATTTTAAAGAAAATATAGTTAAAACTTACAGACAAACTGGAAATAGAAAGGAGGCTAATAAAAGTTATAAGAACAATTTTAAAAAGAGAGTAAAAGCATTCAAACAGGTATTAAGGACAAAATTAACACTGAACAAATATTTAGAGAAGGGGGAGGGGATTTTTAAAGACATAATTCGCCGGGGCATCCGGAAAAAGATAAAATTAAATTAAGGCTTTGCAATATAATTGCATTAGCCACTTTTTATAGTGAACCTATTTTTTTGCAACTCGGATGAGTTTGAGGAAATGACTGACAGACTAACATGACAGAATTAGGATTAATTTAAAATATGACGAAGTGACATTGGACTAATATAATAGTATGAATGATACATTTATTTTTGGATGAGAGAATTTTGGTATATAGAAGAGTATGGATGAATTTTGGTATAGTTCTGCGTTTAAATTAATTAGAATTATATTTTTTTTAGGATTAGATTATATGTTAGGATCAGTATAAAATTATCTGAGAATTATATTTAAGGATTAGTCATCCAAATTTAATATATACAAATTATTTATTTGAGACTTACTTGTTAATAACGATTTTATTGAAAATTAAAACATATATATATATATACAACTGATTGATTTTGAACGAACATAATATGGAAGAAGATAGATTTTTTTTAATTATATTTTTTATTACAAATGTTAGAAAGATAAAATCAGCAGGCTGAGAGATGCCTAGATCTCTTTGGAGACATGACGAACTTCCTGAGGCCGAGTCAAGGGGACAGATTTTCTGTTTCGGAACTGTTCAGCTAGGATACCGGACGTGACTAAATCATAATAATATTATAAATTAGAAAGACGAACGAAACTGTATAGAAGCCGTGGAATGATAATATATTATATAAATTGTATGTATGCATAGGTTATTAAGTTTTTGTTATTATAAATTCTATTATTTAGACAATTTCATTTATTATTTGAGTAACATGTTTTTTTTCTACGTAAATTTGTTTAATAGAGAGAGTAGATGAGAATGAGAAGAGTTGTAGGAGCACATTATATAACTTTAGGAATAGGAACAAACAAAGGGTAATATTAATTAGAGAAGTTTTAAAATTAAATTGCTGATGACATTCTTTTAGACGTCGGGATTATATAGATTTGTTTTGGGAGATATTATTTTTAATCCTAGTAAGAGATAGTGATTAATTAGAAATATATATTTTTTTGATCTGTGGGAGATGATTTTTTTTGTGTGTCGACTAGAAAGAACTAGCGATATAATGGAGATTTATATTGTAGTGTTGGTTGCCTACCTGAGATAGGAGGAACCGTATTTTTGCTACATCGACGAAAGTATTCTTAGGGTGTAATTAGTTAGGGAAGTAAATTGAAATGAAATATATGTGAGATACATTTTTTTTAGTTAGGAAGTATGAAGGACGTCTCAAAGAATTTAATACCTCAAAAGACAAGTACTATATATATATTAAATAAATTAAATTTGTATTCCTTATTACCCGGCGTGAGGCCTAATTTTGATTGTTAAGTAATATTTTGGAAGTGTGATGAAGTAAATAAAAAAGGATTTATTTAATTTTTATTTCAAGTAAATTTTTTTATATACAATCTTTTTGTATAATTATTTTGAATACATACAATTGTATATTGATGGTAAAGGCGGAAAGTAAAATAATTGGCAATTTCTTAAATCTGCATCCAACTTGATTATTTCCAAACTTGATTTCATGACTATGACTGATCCTGTAAATATGTAAAAATTTAGTATTATGTTATTTTTTTTTATGTTCAATTAGTTCCAATTTTTATAAATTTAAGTTAACATTTTCTTTAGGTTAAGGATTAATTGTAAATTTTTAGATTAATATTTGTTTTTGTTTATTAGAAATTAGGTACATATATATATAAGTTTAATAATTGTAAATAGTTATAAAAATATAAAAAATGGGCATATATGTATAAAAAGAGCGTCGAATTGGGCATATAAAAAATAAAAAAATAAATCAGTGAGTGTAAGTGAGAGAGAGACTTCGATACATCGTTGAGCAATGAGTTGAAGACACCAAGGAGCCAGCCAACATGTGCGTTTGAGGAGGAAGCTAATCTACCTGTGTATTGGAGGAAGACGTTAATCCATCTGTGTATTGAAGGAGGAAGCTTATCATGTGGATTCGAGGAAGAAGCTAAATCAACCTGTGTATTGGAAGAAATTAAATCTGAAAGAACTTATATATAAAAAAAAAAAAAAAATTTTGTGAACAAACATTTTTTTTTAAAAAGAAGGAAAAGGCAAATGTGATGTACACTACGGAACATTTTTTAAATGAATATTTTAATGAAAAGAGGTAATTTTTTTTATTATAATCTAATATCATATATATATTAGATATATATCAAGGTGTTTGAGAAACAAAACAAGAAAACATATAAAAAACAGCTGTGATATAGTGTAAAATGTAATGGAGTCGTGAGCTAGCTCTTAAACGGTGCATGTGGTTTGATATGTTTTAAATAAAATGAAGTTGAACAATTAGTGAAGAGTTGACGGGGTCTGGTTTTTGTGGTAGAGGCGTCGAGAAGGTACAATTAATAATATATATTTTTCAATATGCCCAAATAAAAAAAGAAATAGTTTTTTAAGTATTAATTTAATGTTTTTGTGCCATTGTAAATTTTTGTTTTGTTTGTTCAAATAAGTTTTTTTTAAATTTAAATATGTAAATATAGATAATAACCTAATTATTTGTCCTCTTCAAATTCTATTCTATTCATCTTCCCTGTTGTCCCAGTAGTATCATTTAAAAAACCTTTGGATTAGAAATTAATATTATTTAAAATTATTAAAAATTGGTATCTCTTTGTGAATCCAAGTGTAAAGTTTGTTTAATTGAATTTTTTTTCGTTGTATACGTGTACTTTCTTAAAAATTGCACGTCTTAAATTATTGATAATATTTTTTTAGGGCAATTTTCGGCAAACTACTGTAGAAATCAAAATTTAAATAAACAAAAGAGATCAAATTTCTACAGGAAATGTGGTAGCAAACAAGTTTTTATCACAGTAGCATGGGGCACCCATGACCCTTCAGGGTTGAACTGAAAACTTTAAGAAAAAAAAAATATATATATAGAGGCTCCTAGTAAAAGAACTTGAAAATATTTAAGTTTGAAAACTATTTTTCCATAAACTAAAATTATGGTTAGTTATTGTGGTTCACGCCCGGGCGTTAACTACGAGGTCATATCGTCTACTACCAGAGCTCTCTTTCGTCGACTCTGTGGGAGTCCAAAATTTTACGTACTCAGGTTTTGTTATCAAGGCTCTTTAACGAGTACCTGACATCCGAAGGACAGCGTTCTTAAAGTTCTTTACCTACTAAAATGGATATATAAAAGTTATTAGTATTGCATCTCAAAAAAACCTTAATTTATTTTTATTTTTGCTCTAACCTTAGGTAACTAATAATAATGCTATTGCACAAGCGAGTTGCATGTAGACTTTTTCTCTCAAATAAGCATCATTTCAGTCTTGTTTCCACCTTCATTGTTTGACTGCAGCGTCAGAGGAATAAATTATAGGTTGCCAGCTTCAAAGATAGTATGTGATTTTTTTTAGCCAGGATACAATAAAAGGAAAAATAATGAAGGACGCAACCAGTACTTATTTGTCTGCTATAAAATATTTGCATATCCTCAACGCAATTTTTTTCATTTTCAAGATTCAATACTCAGAATTGTAAAGTGGGGGAATTGTAAATTTTATGGTGGCCGTGCGGGCTGGAGGGTAGGGCTTAGGTAGCATGGTCTCACAATGGCGAAGGAATCTAAAGGAGTCTAAAAATCTGAAATTTGGCATGTATTTACTACCTAGATAACCTTGACCCGAGGTGTGGTATATTAATGTTACTTACGTAATTACTGGCTGGTTACCCGGCGTCTCACTGTTACTAAATTTAAGCAGATTAGTAACCTTATCTGTTCGGTAAGTAACTGTAAGTTGGAAATAAATATTGAGTTAGATAATTCTAAAGATATAAAATTATCTAATCTAGACTATGTTTATTCCAAAATGTTTTTTATTTGGACAGGGATGGATCAGTGACACCACATCTATGGCCTCAAAATCATTGAAAATGCAACATATTTCTGAAGTCTCTAACTTAAAGTTACTATGCGGCATCGCCAGGTAACCTGCTAGTCTAGATATTCAGGAGAACCACCAGATTGTTCTAGTCTACTTCAGCTGATTGTTGTTCTATTTACTAGTGATACAACGGCAAGTATATGCTGGGCAACGGTTGTCACCCCAGCTAGTGTGATTTACAGGAAAAAATATACTTAAAAAAAAAAAGTTTGTTTGTTATTTTATATGAAAAGGCGATACACGAATTAATGTGGCTCTCCATCCAGTGTGTCTTGTCGTGCACTAGGCCCACTCCAGGCGATATACGAATTAATGTGGCTCCCCATCCAATGTGTCTTGTCGTGCACTAGGTCCACTCCAGGCGATACACGAATTAATGTGGCTCCCCATCCAGTGTGTCTTGTCGTGCACTAGGCCCACTCCAGGCGATATACGAATTAATGTGGCTCCCCATCCAGTGTGTCTTGTAGTGCACTAGGTCCACTCTAGGCGATACACGAATTAATGTGGCTCCCCATTGAGTGTGTCTTGTCGTGCACTAGGTCCACTCCAGGCGATGCACAAATTAATGTGGCTCCCCATTGAGTGTGTCTTGTCGTGCACTAGGTCCACTCCAGGCGATACACGAATTAATGTGGCTCCCCTTCCAGTGTGTCTTGTCGTGCACTAGGCCCACTCCAGGCGATACACAAATTAATGTGGCTCCCCATCCCGTGTGTCTTGTCGTGCACACGTGCTCAACCTTGAACTTCACGATTGGTTTTTCTTATTTTTTCTAAATTATGTAATACTCGTTGGATGAAGTTAGTAGGTAAATTTCAGGTAAAACATTAATTTGTACATCTATTTAAAAAAAAATAGTTGTCTATGAATCACCGGCAATGTACTTCCCCAGCGTGAATTAAACAAGTAAGTTTTCGCTCTGCCTCTGAAACCAATTTATCGATTTGGTTGAAAATGAATAGGTTTCTTAGTCAGAGACTTCTGAATTCTCATACTGAATGTTGTGTTGATATATTAGTTAGATCGACAGTTTAATGGGTTTTTCGCTAATTTTTGAAAAAAAAAAAACATTTTGCCTCACGTTTTTCGTCAAACTTTTATCTCTAGCACGTCTAAAAAGAAGTTGTAGCGCATTAAATGTCCTCTAACATTATATATAGGTACATTTACAATTTTATCTTCAACTGATCAAGAAAGTTACAGATATTAGAAATTTACGGGTAAATTTAGAGATTCTACAAGAAAACTGTATGTACAGGTGTGTACAGGTCTCTTTTTGGTTATTTTAGAGCTATAACTAGAGCTATAGCTGGACACGTAAGACGGGTGGACGAGGACCTTATACCAAGGAATGGTGAATGAGAGACCGGAGGGTAGGAGAAGAGTGGGACGACCCAGAAGAAGATGGCTGGAGACCGTGAACAGAGACGCAAGACGGTTTGTTGCGGTGTGCTGGTGGAGACTGGCCCAGGACAGAGCTGCTTGGGGACATTTCCTGGAGGAGGCCAAGGCTTTAGCGCCCATCATCACGATGATTTAGAGCTACAACTTTCTATATAAACTATTGTATTGTGTATTTATACATGAATAGTGTATATATGTATGTATATGTGAATTATATATACATATATGCATGTACCTTTAACCTGCTGAGGTATAATAATTTTTTTAACTTACATCTCTACCAAATGGACAAGGATGGAATGTTATTTTTCGAAGGCAATTTACTTAAAATAAAAAGTTTTAAGTTTTAATTAATAGCAATTTATGTTAGCCTTGAGTCAGAATAGCAATGTGAAAATAGATAAGGACTTGTGTAGTTCTAAACAATGCCGGTAGAATGCCCGGTGACCCTGTTTATATGTTATTGTTATTGGGTAACATGGTAGTTCCAGGATGTCCACAAATTGTCATGTTACTAATGGCTCCTATAATTTTAATTGACTGTCCTTTCGTCATGAAAACGCCATTGTTACACAACAGTTGCCTAGGCCAAGGATCCCCAATCCATGCTTCATGTACCATATTTTCGGCAAATATTCGATCGGTTTCGATTCGTTCAATGTAATCTGAAGAAGAAGCGTGAAATCGAACCAAAATCTAGTCGAAAAAAGTGGACATCTCTGGAGAATTTGCCGAAAATATTGAAGAAGGAGTTCATTGAAATGGTTAAAATACCTTTTCGCAAAAAAAAAAAAAAAAAAATATTTTTTCTGATCCGAATCAAAACAAAATGTTTCCCTGTTTTTATTTTGTTCCGGAACAGAACGATAGTTTTTGGTTTCGGACAGAAGTTTCTGTGGGGTGCAACTTTTTTTGGGGGTTCTGGAATAACATTTTATTCGGGGAGCGAAAAATAATGTTCTAAGGGTTTCTGTTCTCGTTCGATTTTATCTCTAAACACACTTAAGGCTGATCATTTTGATGGTAATCCCCTCCCCCTAACTTAATTTTTTCTATTTCTCTCGTTTCAATGTTTGCTCTTCCATTGAATTATTCTCTGATAAGACCTTGAATGAGAAGTAAAATATTTTTAAATATTACTGTTTTGTAATTAGTGTCAATAGAAATGAATGCGGTCATTAGTTTGGTCCAAGGGCAATCATTGTTTTATTATTATTTTTTTCTAATAGAGGAGAAAAATGTTTCTTGTCATTATTAATTTTCTGGTAGATAAACAAATAGGCTATTATTAGATTCCGCCTACCAGTTGCTGAAGTTGACCATAAATAAATAAACTTTCAAAAATGATCTGGGATTATAGCAAATAGTGGCTACTAGTTGTACTATTTCCCTTGAAACATCTGGAACGCAAATCAAACGAGTCGATTTAATTACAGTATCTACTTATCCAGCCAGTGCATAGTAGCGTTAATTTTATATGGAAAAGAGAAAGCTAGTGACTTATGTGAGCGCGAACAGTATAAGCGAGCGAAGCGAATAGGAGCTGAGTCCGTTAGTTAGTTGTTAAATTAGCAACTGAAAATTGAGAGTATTATTCTATTGTAAGAATTGGCAACTTGGGGGCTAATGAAGATTAATGAGGGGGAAAAAACACGAAGTTTTTTGAGTACCTACGTGTTTCAATGGCTCACGATAACACTGTACAACCATTTTTTTTTTTGATCTGGTGCTTTAGAAGATAGACTTTTTCTTGAGTATATTTGTGACGCTGATTGCATACGTGGCATCGTTTCGGCCTTATCAGCTCTAAATTTGGAGATATGGTAAAACCATTTTAGGTTCTAGAGTCGATATCCAAACATTTTGTTGTTTAAAAAGCCATTTTGTATACATTTTCAACTGCCTCCTGGGGCCATGGATGTGTTAAATAATTATATAACACAGTGGCATGGGTAATATGCATCAAACATAAGGCAAAAAAAACAAAAAAAACAAAAACAACTTAGTTATAACTCTATGGCCGGGCTTCAACTACAAGGTCATATCGCCCACTACCAGGAGTAATCTTTCGTTGCTCTGGTGGACATGAGCCTGAATCTACTATGGTAGTCCATTACAATATGTCCATACATTTACTTATGTAAATTTTTGCATTTTCTATAGTTTTGGTGAATTGTACCTCGTATTAATATTAATCTATTTATATTTTGTGATCTATTAATTTTTGCCAATTGAATAGACGCCATGGTTTCCTCTTGAAGACGTTGCTTGAACTACCCTGAACTACTTTCCTAGAAAGAAAATAAGAAAACTATTTCTTGGTTTGCGAAGAGGGCATATTGGTTATTTTGGTGACCAGCTTGGGGACCCAAATAGGTCGTGGGCTCCCTATATTGTGTGCAAAACGTGTAGGGAACATTTCCGGCGATGGACAAATTGAAAGAAGAGCTGCCTCAAATTTGGAGTACCAATGGTTTGGAGTGAACAAAAATACCACCGTGTCTACAGTTATTTTTGTATTGTCAACACGAAAGGCGTGAATGGAAATAATGGAAGCAAGTGGACATATCCTGACCCAGCTTGAGCCACCTCTCTCTCACTCTTATGAGGTACCCTCTCCTCTCCTATACTGGCCGCCATTTTCAATTTACAATATCTTCATTTTAAGGTGAAGGAAAGTTGTCCTTGATTTGAGACCAGTTGTAAATTAACTAGATACAGGTGAATATATAACACTTATTTGGCCTTTCGGTCTCCCAAATATATTTATGTTTTATAAATCAGTTCATGATTCACCCATTTCCAACTTGTATTTCTTCACAGATGTTTAACAAAAATTACCTCTAGTCAAATGGAAGGTTATCAATAATAACCCATTAGAACTTATCAGTGGTCATATGGTGGATGTTGATTAGCCAGAAATTAATAATGAAGACGAAAATATAAAATTAAATTGAATATCATGATTAGTTATTATGGACTGTGCCCGTGCTTTAACTATGACGTCATATCTTCTACTATCAGAGCGTCTCTCTGGTGGACGAGCCCGACTCTAAAGTGGGAATTCTAAATTTTGCCTACCCATGTATATTCAGCTAAAGTAGGGGTCTTTAACGAGTACCTAACATCTTACAGACTCAGATTCATCCGAAGGACGGCGTTCTCAAGGTTTTTTCACCTTCCAGATGAAAACCTAAGGTTCCTCTGAGCTACTACTAGCCCTCAAATATCATGTTAACATGATTATTTTAGGCGAAAAAAAAAGTTTTGAAGATGCCCGAATGGGCGAAACAGTGAACTGATTTATAAAAAAATATACATATATTTGGCAGACCAAAACGCCAAATACGTGTTGTATCAACCACCTTCGTCTGATACCATCATTATTATTTGATCAGCTGTTCGGGCTTCAAACAAAAACATAACCTTCACGCTCTTTTTTTTTTTTTTTTTACCTCTTGGCCCGATGTTCCGTACATATTGGCCATAAAAAATTAAAAATGTATTTAATTAATTTTTGTTTATATTTTTTCCGGCCGATAAGAGCCAAGAAGAACCAGCGGGACACAGCCCAAGCCCCCCCCCCCCCGGGGACCCCATGAGCCATCCGAGGTGGCCCGGAAACGTCACCACCGGATCACTCTATTTGACTAATTTGATATATATATTGATATATATATTGATATATATATATATATATATATATATATATATATATATGTATTTATTTTGATTGGAATTGATAGTAAATACTTGAAAGAAAAAAAAAATAATAATAATGTATTGTCAATCTTATGGTTACTCTTGATGAATTCAAATTTTTATATTATTGGTCTTTATGTAGTTGTAGAGGACTTGCATAAGATCTATCCTCTTGTGTGGAAGCATGAGTAGCCGGGTGATGTCGGTGGGAAGGGAAAGTCCTTGGTTCACTATTTGTCTGTATAGAAGATGTCTGTCTTTGGAGGTGAGGGGGCAGCCTAGGAGGTCATGGTTGGGGCCTAGCGAGGGAGGCTCCGTCGCAGCCACACCATCCACTCTCTATCAGTCCTATCTTGTAGAGGTGGGATGGCAGGAGGTTGTGGTTCAATCTTAGTCGTATGATGGTGGTAATCAATTGCCTTCACGCTCTTAAAAATATTAATTTTAAATACTTTTCAAGAGTTTCTTCTTCTGATTTAATAATATATGGTTGTCTTTATACTGTGTACCATATATAATACATTGAAAATATAGTTTATATTAATAATCAAAAATCGCAGATTCAAAACCCGGGCGAGGCTCTTGAGCTTTTTATCTGAGAAGTAAAAAACTTGAGCACACCGTCTTTCGGTTAGGATGTTAAGCGATTGTCCCGAACTGGTGCGATGTCAGATAATCTTAAGAACCCCTACCCTAGGTGAAAAAACCTGAGTAGGCAGAATTTAGCAGAATTATTTATTTATTTTTCATAGACAGTCAGCAGAGCGGCGAAAGATTGCTCTGGTAGTAGGCGATATGACCACGTAGTTAAAGCCCGGGCTTGAACCATAATAATATCAGCTAATAATAATTATTAATAGGACCAGTTATAAAATCATACTAAAAAAAGCAGGTTATGCATTCGATCAAGAATCCCGTATCTTGACCGGTTGAATCAGCATATAAAACTATCTGATAGGAAACTAACTGTCGCAATTTTAGGATGAGTGGCCCAAATGTATTCTAGTATAGTTCTAACTTTTAAAATGTGGCTGTATAAGAGCCTCTCTGCCCTTTGAATCACAGCTGTGGGCAAACTGCTAAGTGACAATCTCTACCGTGGGACAGCGCTGTAGTAGCCCGAACCTCTTATCACACTTTACAGTTTGTTTACGTTACATGATCTGATATTTTTTCCTATCTTGTGAAGTGTTACAATCATATTTTGTTGCAAGCAAATACTTTTGAAGAAAAGGTAAAGTATTGTTTTTTTGTTTCGAACTTTTGTATAAATATATGTATATTCATATAGGTACAGTCAGTAACAAAAATGTTCGAAAGGTTTGATTTTTCAATAAAAAATTATAATAATTAAATGCACAAGTAATAAAAAATAATTAAAGCCATTTTTCAATCAAGAATAAGAATTCAAAAGTGGGTTAGGATAAAGGAAAAACAGCTTTGATTAGAACAAATAAATATTTTAATTTAATAAATTTTATAACAAGTAATGTAGGTAACAAAAATTTTCGGACAAAAATGTAAACAACTATAAATAAATTCAATGTTTTTTTTACGATTTCACAAATTCAAAAACCATAATGTTAATTAATATTTGGTTGGGTACCCTTTTTGTGTAATAACATCTTTCATTCGATTCGGCATTGATGATGAAACTAATTTTTTGGTGAAATTTGGAGATATTTTACCCCACTCTTCTAATAACTTTTGTTTCAATTCGTTTTTTGAAGCAATGGGTGTTAATCGAATTTTCCTGTCGAGCTCACCCCATACGTGTTCAATTGGGTTGAGATCGGGCGATTGGGGGGGGTTTCATAACTTCAGGGCAGTTATACAAAAGCCAAGTACGTACCAATTCACAGGTGTGTTTCGGATCGTTGTCTTGGTAAAAATGAAAAGTCCGTAAAATCCCAAGTTTTTCAGCACTCTTTTTCAAATTGCTCCTTAGTAATTCGGCATAAACTTTTCCAGTCATGGTGGTTTCAATGAAAACCAGTTCACCAATTCCACTAGACGCCATACACCCCCACACCATCACTGAGCCACCCCCATGTTTTACTATTGGTTTTAAATTTTTTGGATTCAGCTCCTCCAAATTTTGTCGCGACTGTCGGGACTAAATATATTAAACTTACATTCAAAAGTATTTGCTTGCAATAGAACAAACCGCAATAATAAAATATTCTTGTATCTTGTAACTCTTCACAACATAAAAAGAAATCTCAGGTCATGTAATGTCAGAAAACTAGATTTTTGTGATATGACGTTGGAAGAGAGCGACAGCAGCGCTGACCCTCGGCAGAAACCGTCCCTTCCCCCTACTCTATCTTCTCCACCTTCCCTCTAAAGAAACAGAGTACCCAATTTTTCTAATTTAAACGTTTTTTCTCCGATATTTCGACAAATAAATGTTTCCAGATCATGTCCGTTTACTTCCATGTAATATATGTATACATATACTATTACTTTACTTTTGTTTACTTCCCTATACATATAATATATGTATACATAATAATATGTACTAAAAATTTTGTAATCGTGTGAACATCAGAGATCAATTGCATGCGTGTGTTTATGTGAGAGCTCAAACGCTTTGACCTGACATCGTACAGGCTCATGACCATCGCTTAACATCCCATCCGAAGGACGGAGTGCTTAAGTCTATTTTACCTCGCAGATTAATGACATTACTCCAAAAAATTTCTGAATGATTCTGGAACTCTTTTGCGAAGCTCAATCTTTTTTTTATATTTTTTTCACTCACAAACGGTTCTTGGTACTCTCCCATTATATCCTGCTTCTTTTAGAATTCTTCGAACATTTTGTGGGTGAACTTTCTTTCCCGTTTCTCTGTATACCTCGGCGACGATCTGAGGTGCACTCCTCGAGGGCTTGTTTTTAATTTTCCGGACAACGCTACACCTTTCTCGGTCGTTTAATACCCTTGGACGGCCAGAGGAAGATTTCAAATCTATCCGATCCTCGTGCTTATACCTTCGAATTACATCGGCTACGGTGCTTTTACTTCGGCCTACCATACCACTGATTTTGCGGACACTTAATCCTTTTTCATAATTAAAAATTATTATCTGTTGAACTTCAAAAGATGTTCGACCCATCTTGACAGCAGGAAATACAAATAACTACTGAATGCAGTAATAGAAGGATATAAACACATTTCATTTGTTCGGTATTAGCGGTTGGTTGAGAAGGGATTAAAGATCATGACCAGAGTCGCATTTGTTTACAAAACAAACAACAGGTGTCCAGAAAATTTTGTTACGTGAATTTCTTGTCTTCAATTATTAATGCAAAAGTTCCTATTAGCTGTAAATGTTTAATTAATTGTTTTACGGAGTTTTGAAATGATTGATGATCTCGAAATTTAAAACTTTGCTTGAATTAAATATTTTGCCATATAACTATGTGTAACTGCAAAAGAAAAACAAAATTATAAATTGTCCGAAAATTTTTGTTACTGATTGTATATCGTCGCCTAGGTTGCAACATAGTCTAGTTTAATTTTACTTAAGTAGATTACAGGAGAGACAAAAAACGGATTTATTTTATTATTTAACAGCTTTCGGCTGTTTTGAAACCAATTTTAATTTGGTTTGGTTCTCTAAAATAAATTTAATTTTGAATAAATTAAAAAATGAGTTATTTTGGTTCAATATTTCAACAAAATTTATTTAGGTAATGAATTTATGTATGTAATCTTCTCTGTTCTTAATTATTATTTTTGTTTTCCGGATTGGGTTCGAAACAAATACATAATTGATTTACAATCTTTATTATAAATTTTTATGATAGCATTTTTGTAAAATAGTTCAATTGAAATTACAGTCTCAAACATTACCTATATCACAATACAATTATTATAGATACTGATGGCAAAAACCACTTGCATGTAGTTACATGAAAATGACAAGGTCAAACATTATAGTTATTCAGAATCATGCCCGGGCTTTAACTACGAGGTCATATCGCCTACTGACAGCTCTTTCATCCCTCTGGTTGGTATACTGTACTTTTGGGGGTCCTAAATTATACAAATCACAATAAAAATAGCACCTACGACTGAAATATCTCCCATTAATTATCTCTCACAATTTTAATAACAAAAACTGTAATATATTTACGCTAGTTAACCTATTGAGGGCGCCGTGCTTGCTTACTGAACTCGAGATGGGGCGATGGCCCCGAGCCTGTACGATGTCAGGTACTCGATAAAGACCCGGTAACGTTAGGTGAATAAACCTAGGTAGGCTAAATTTAGGACTTCCACAGTGGAGTCGTGCTCATGCCCACCAGAGTGACAAAAAAGCGCTCTGGTAGTAGGCGATATGGTCTTGTAGTTACAGCCCGGCATAAGTCATAATAACATAACTAGTTGAACTATGTTATACCTACACAAAAACTTAATGTTGGCTGTAAAGTAATTATGTAACAACTTAAGCACGCCATCCTTTGGATGAGATGTTAAGCGATGGTCCCGAGCCTGTACGATGTCAGGTACTCGTTAGAGACTCCTACCCTAGGTGAATAAAAAAAAAAAAAAATGTATGCTATGACCATCTTTTTTCTCACACACGTTCGATAAAACTGAGTTGCGATCTTGGTATGTGAATTCATCCGAGTGAACTACAACTGGTTTTTCTACATCATCTAAAAGTCCTTCAGTTGCATCTACAAAACATGACGCAAGGAGATTAGACTACGACTCATGGAAGGAGTAGCAGGCAGCGTCGTGTGTTGTTGCTAAGTCGTACCCTGCAGTTGTGTACGGCAAGGATAATAGTAGATTCTATAATAGACCGCATTTGCACTAGCTGCTACGATAGGAACTGGTTCACAGCCATTAGATTATTGCATAACCTAGTAAAGTTTTTTTTTATTGCGAGATCTTTTTTCTGCAAGAGTCAAGTCTTTTTTGTTAATGTGTTCTTCACCAATAGAATATTTTAAAATTTTCCATTTAAATTTTGAACATATGATATATGATTGATCCTTTGTCAGTTGTGATAAGACTCTTCAACCTTTTCATTTTCCTATAGAACATGGAAATGCTCAATGGGGCTATGGCGTCCTACAGTCTGTTTTCTGCAACAAGTTCGTAGAGGTCGGTTTTTGATTTTATATAATTTTGTAAATATTTTTTTGAGGTACTCTCACTAAGGCTGTTCAGACAGAGGCAACAAGTCCTAGACATAGTAATTTCGCCTTCTCTTTGATGTAGGATGCTCACTGATCAACTAGGATATATTCACGATACATTATCCTCATTCATTCTTCCTGCACATGAATATTCTTTAAGCCAGTTCCTAATTATTGACCATGAGTGAATATACAGTTCTTGTATATTCGTTTGTCCCTAATTTTCAAATTGTAAATGAAAGTGTTACCTCTATGGGAACCGTCCTTTGCTTTGTTGAGCGCACATCCACTAACCAACCCTTTAATTTCTGCCAAAAATCGTTGAATATATTTTTCCTTCCTTCCGGTTGTACCTCATTGCAGGCTTTAGTTCTAGCTGGGACACAGGTCGATGGATATTTAAGGTAGGCCGAGCCCAGTTTTCTTCTTGCTGTCATCGTGTTCTGTAGTATTTGTTTTATCTTGGATTAAACTTTTTGGCGCAACTCATAATATGCCTCTTCTTTGCACCTTAATATATATTCGTCTAAATTGTTATTTACAATCAGCCCAGCTTTTCTCCGAAATCATTCAAGAGAAGGGAAGCGTTTGTGTCTAAATCGCTTATTTCTCTCTGGAAAGTGATTTCTCCAAGACATTTAAATTGGAAACTAAGTGTTTTGTCCAAAGTCGGCGTTCTCGCGAACGGAAGCGATGTTCTCTACATTGGTAACATCGCCTAAGACACAAGCGCTTTCCTCCACTTAAATAATATAGTCCAAGGTACAACGTTTTTTCTAATAGGCCAGCAGAGCCTGTCACCAAAAACCGGGAAGCATGGGGGGTATTCAGGTGATTCCCCTGGCTGCAGCTGGATACAGTGCAGACTGGTTTCTCTGTTCTTCTACTCTTTGTGAGAAGTGCCTCTTAACCTCAGAGCTGTTGAGGGAGCGGTAGTCGATTAGGGGTCGGGACAGACGTCAGCTGATACCAGGAGCCCCCACCACTGATTCCCGAGCGCTCAACAGCCTCGGACCAACCCCGCATTCGCCAAGGGCCTAACAAGGTTTGGGTTCAGTGGCGCGATGACAGTTACCCTAGTACTGTAAGGTGAATCACCATCAAAGAAACCGCGTTTGCATGGGGAAGTTCTAGTGGTTGTTCTTGACATGGTGTCACACGACAATAGTTTTCTTCAAAACAGGTAATTTCTTTGACTTCAATGTTTCCTTCGAAATCTTCGTCTACATTATGAGAATCGAAATCTTCACCATTGAAGTCGATAAGACCCGCTTCATCATCTATTGTTATACCTTGGGCGGTTATTGCCGCACAAATCTCATCTATATTTTGGATAAGGGCATCCTCATCCATTTTGTGTTTTTGGTCATAAGTTTTGACTTGATCTTAGAGTATGTTAAAAAATCGAAAACATTGTAATATTGAATCATATCACTCTGTTACTTGATCTATCTCAAAATGAAAATTCTAAAACGGGAAACATACCCTTTCTGAAAATAAAATTTAAACCAATTGTTATTGTAATAATAATCTGTATTCCAATAGGCTAAACTATTGCAATTATATCACTAAATCATAAAGAGCTATAGACACACTTTTAATAAAATAATAATTAGTTTTAAGTTAAACTTAGTTTGTAATTGAGAGAGGTGAACTGAGGGGACTGCGGACTGTCTGAGTATGTTGCATCTTAGACGACGGTATATTTGGTTGGGAAAAATGGGAAAATATAACCGGCTCCCTGTTCTAAGTTGTGCAAATACAGTTTATGAGCTATTTCATCAGCTGGAAAGACGTATCCTATTTATTAAATATCATTCCTTTTTTTATATGAAGAATAGTACCGCGAAGATATCTATTGATTAATGTTTTACCCAGGCCTTTTGGTTGCCGATCTGGAGAATATTCAGCATAGTTGAATTTATTGTTACGTTTTGCGTTGGTAAAAATATGTTAAGTAGACACAGATATTTTTGATGAACGTTTTTGGATTGACATCAATTGGAGGGGACGGGGGTTCAGTTTTCTGTACATGACTCTGAATTCCCTGGTGTGAAGAATAGGTTGAATCGTTTTTAACTTCCCATGAGAAAGTTTGAACTCCTCAATGTTAATAAAATGCAAAACGTGACACATTTACATGGAGCGTGTCCCCGAACGAAAGGACGAAACTTTGGGGTCATATAGGCAATGAACTCCGATGAAATATAGTTGCTATATATTATGAACTCTTTTACAGGAACTTTTTTTCTTCGAATTTAAGTTTCTGTTAAGACTTTAAAGTTACGCCCTTTTATTGAGGGACACCCCTATGTCAAGCTGTCACCGAAGAAGTAAATACTTATCATAAGGCGGAAGGCCGTAACGTCTGGAATTTCTTTCGTTTTGCTTTATGGCTTTCAGCTTGCTGTGGCATATGCTGAGCTGCCTATAATATAGCCTGAAGTTCAGTTACTTAGCAGAAACCCGTCGGAGTCCGCACTCGGCTAATAATTATTAGGAGAGCGGCCACAGCCAGCCGTACAGCTGTCAAGTAGCCAACAAAGTTTCAGTGGAGCCAAACAGATCATCAAGCAATGAAGGCTACTCCCGAAGACAGCTCATTCTCGGCTCCATTGGGATAGTATCATATGAGACCTTCGGTGGCTCATTGAGAACTTCATTTGGTTCCAAATCAAGGTTCAAAGTTTCGATTCCCCATTAGATCCAGCATGTTTTAGAAGTCAGATATTCCTGGAAGAGGTCTGACGTACCAGTCTGGTTAGAACCACTTCTGGTAAGCGACCTTGTGGCCGCATCATCGTCTTCATCTCCTGGTTTTGTTCCTTTTTCTGTTGTTGAGTTACTATTCTGTATAACAAGGATAAAGCAAAGAAACAAAGGAACAACAAAACAAGAAAGACCTTACAAATTATTTCTGGTTGATTGGCTGGTCATTCCTTTGCCATATGTTTTGTTTTTTTCATATCCTTAATTTTACTCCCTTTCTTTGCCTTCAGAATCAGTTCAATGAAATAAACAGGTTCCAAAGTGAAATAAACAGGTTTGGCCATGCCATTTTCATGAGAACATTAAGCAATAAATACTTTCATGGTTATTTTATAGAGGGACTTGGTAATGGTAACAGTGGTGAAGATTGGGGAAGCCCCCCTCCCCGGTACAGATTATGTCTACTACGCCCCTGTCATTGATCTCTCAATAGTAGTACAACTAGCGAGCGGGTGTAATGTCCTACATCCACAAAGAAGTAAAATATTTTATGATATTTGTTTGTATAATCTTACAGATAAAATGATGTTGAATGATAAAGTTTTTCAAAGATAACAAAACCATTATATTATGACTCTTCACTCGTCTAGAGCACTCTGATTAGGTATATACATAATACAAGATTATATATTATCTTTGATGACCAAGTATAAAAAAAATAAGTAAACAAATATATAAATAGAAAAAATATATTTATATATTTTTTTATATTCGTATGTTGTCTCTGTGTCTCATGACCGAGGTTTATCTGCCTTGCCTGTCCTCAGGAAGCCTCTCTAAATTTGCAGCCCGATTGCAAAATGATTCTTCAGTCTTTTACAGATTCTACGAATCTGATCATAAGTATGCCTTGTCCCACATTTTTTATAACTAAAGATTTCGTTATTATTTTCATAACTCAATTATTGCAACTTCCAAGTTGAGAAACGCGGACATACTGTGGAAGCTTACAATAAATAAATAAAATAAATTTATTTTTGAAAATATTGTATTTTCTTTCATAAAATATGTATTCATTAACTACCGGTTTCGGCATTATACCATCAATCAGATACGAAACTTAACAGTTAGTTTGCAACTACAAGTATACATTTTTATGGAATAGACAATATTTTAAAAAGGAACTTTGTTTTGGTTATTTAAATTATTGTCACAAGATTCATATCTATTTTCATTAACCTTACCTGGGAGGACATTTTTATTAAAGTTATTATTTGGAGAACCACTACGTTCCGCATTACTTTTTACTTTATTAAAATTACTACTAAATTTCATACCCGAAATTGCATGAATTACCGTACTTGCTGCTTACTTATTTCAAATCCTCTAATGAATTCGACTATAGTCCGAGCCCCGCAGTGCTTGATACTTCAGTTGAAGCACCAGCTGGTCCCTGATGAGCCAATCTCTCTGGGTCTCAAGCTCATAGCTCCTTCCCACTATTTTTATGACTGTACCGACAGAAATGAGAGATTGGGGCCATCTTGTCTTCTACATTTAAAGAACTTGAAACTCTCATAGGCAACTTTCTTCCTGACTTCTCAGTACTCCTCCAATCTTTTCACCACCTCATAAAAATGTCTCTTGTCTTCTTCCGTTTCAAATTTAAAGACGAAAGACAATGTCCTAGATCTGGATATCCCCAGTTAAATTCAAATAAATAGATGTTCTTATTCTGTACTCCCTTCTTCACTTCTTCCATAAGTAGTAAGTAGTTATCCGATATTCCAATTTCCTTCTGCAAAATTCTCAGAGAAATTTAATTCTGCCGGTGGTTTTTTAAACTTTATATGGTACTTTTCCTCAATTTACCGACCCCTAATTTCTTGAATCTTTTTTAAAGAAAACTGGTACCTATTGCTTTACTAAAGGATCGACGGGAGGGTCAACATTTTATTCTTTCGATTACATATGATTTGTTCTTTTCATTTTATGTATACGAAGGATTAAATGTTGACCTTCCCGTCGGTCTTTGGCTATTTAATTGAGCAGAACAGGTTCTCCCGAAAAAAAACGAAATCTTTGTTTTTTCTTAATTTCACTATATTACAAATATTAACAACACAGATTAACTGTAGAGTGCAACTCGCTTTTCTTCTGACGCCTTTTAGCCAACCTATAGGTATCTGAAAAGAAAACTACTTAGATTTAACTTTACTAAGAATACATTACAATAAATTCATGGGAACAACTGGACTGACTAGACTAAGGAGGATCTAACTGAAGGATGACCGTGCTCCTAACCGAGTGTGTACTTGCCATAGTAGAATATATTTTAAAGATATTTATCGGTTTATCATCGGATGTTTACTTTAGGTCCACAAGGATATACGATGTGGGGAGTGAATAGCATCGAGTCGCCTACGTTCTGTCCAGACGTCTAGATATTCGTTTATTTGCCGCCAGGGTTTCTTCTGGTCTGAAGTCGGCGGAGTGTCTTTTTCTCGCAGAAGTAACTATATCTCTGCTCTGCCACTTGGTCGAAGGGAGACAACAGTCGGGAGGTTTATTGCTTGCAATTTGTGTCCCGACAAGTTCCATTGGGCACGTACCAGCCTCAATCCAACTCTATTTTAGTGGATTTTTCAATTACTCTTTTTTTTTTTCCATGACTCTGACCTACCCTGTAACCATTGGCGTTGACTTAGATGGGGAGGGGGGGGGGGGGGTCTGATAACAATTTTTGGACTCAGATTTCCAAAATTACAACTGTTTTTTTTTTTTTTTTCGTTGATAGGGGTGACAAAAGTTCTGTCAAAGGAGCCAACCAATATTCGAGGACTTGTCCCCCATTGCCGAATAACTTTCTTCAAATAACTAACCGTGGATCAATATATTCTTTTTGGAAAGTGGTCAGGCTCAACCTAAATTGCAAAAATGGGCATGTGATTTTTGAGTTTGAAAACTTTTAGAAAATATATCAATACGTGTTAAATGCAACACTTATCCCCGAAATTATTAAAAAACTTACCTGTGTTCAAAACTTAATGTACCCTTCTATAAGATCCCATTTAGTTGATATATTTGGGTTCAAGTACTTTCACATCTTATCAGGGACCGACGCTTCATCTTTCTCTTTTTTAGAAAAATCCCGATTCGAAAGCATAACTGGACCTTTCCCACCAGACTAACATGTGAAGAACCCGATGAGGAACAACTTCTTTGCCAGGCCAACGGATCTTTTCTTCTTTTTTTTGGAAGGGGGGGGGGAGCCTGGGAAGGGCTGGAATTGATATGAACTCAATAGGTTGCAAACTTGCCGGACGGGAAGACAGAGTTGTTGTGTGATTTGGGTCAGCTCATACAGGAGAGAGGAGACCGGTTATACTTCTGCCTGCCCTCCTGCACCACATATTGACATCTCCGGTTCTGCACCTTGCGTTTTGCTAAACTTCAAATACCGCCCCCCCCCCCAAAAAAAAAAAAAAATTGCCCAATTACAGACAGTGTATATTCCCAGTGTGCATTATTCGTAATAAGTAATGATTTCGCTGAATCACCACCAAACCACACAGAGACAACTCTGTTGTGAAATTCTGTCAAGTAATGTTAAAGAGAGAACCTGATTCAAGAAAAACTGTGATATGTTAAATCATTACCGCCACGTGGTAGTACCACCTTTGAACACATCAACAGACCCGCTACCCTCCAACTCTGTTAATGGCGATCTCCCACCCACTATTTTCAATTTCTATTAGTTCGGTGAAATTTACGAGCGGATCCTTTGTAGTTTTAAGGGAAGTAAATCAGGATGTTTTGCTCGCTGAGGCTTCTACTCTATGTCGAAGTCCTGTCTTTTTTTTAAGTAATTAAAAATTACGAAAGTAATATATATATAAAATCATTTTATTCATCAAAATAATCGCCATTACAATCAACATCCCAAATACCTTTTTTTTTAAACGATGGATTTTTGCTGCCAAAAAACTTATTTAACTACGATTTTAGGTTTTGCCGGTTATCAAAACATTTCTGCCTAAGTAGTCTAGGGGGGTAAAATTTCCCATCCTATCTCTATCAATTTATCCCTGGTCAATCTTACCGTATGTGGCCGAGCATTGTCCTGAAGGAGCAAGGGTCCTTTTCTATTCACTAGTCATGGAGCGAATATTTTAAGTTCTGACTGACAGCGGTCTAATATCGTGCAGTAGACCTCTGAAGTGATGGTTTGCCCCTGACTTAGAAGCTCATAGTGCACGACGCCTTTGCCTGTCCAGAAAATAACCAATAACACCTTTCTCGGGTGAAGATCAGGTTTCGGAAATTTTATTGGTTCTTCAACAGCTGAGAGCCATTGATAAAACCTCCTAAAATTATTGTATAATACCCATTGTTCAACACAAGTGATGATTATGTCTAATCATTTTTTAATCGAGAAGCTAGAGATGAAGATGTTGTTAATCGAATCATCTTATTGGCATTCGAAACTTGTGAGGGCCCCATTTGTCAAGCTTTTTTATTTTCCCATTTGATGTAGGTATCTCCAGGCTGTTGCTTCTGAAATATCTAGTCTGTTACCTATTTTCGAACATGTTTGACGTGAATCCGACTCTATTAATTACCGAACTTGCTGTTCTTCGGCAACTTGAGGTCTCCCAGGACGAGCCCCGTGTTCGAGCGTTTCTTTGCCTTGACGAAATTTGGAAAACCAAAATTGAGCTTTATGCTCAGAGACAGCCTTCTCACTCGCTTTTAAGCCGAGTTTAAACAGATAAAGTAAAATCGACCTAATTTGAATTTCAATTCAAATCATTTTAATAAATTCGTTTAAACGTCTAGCAGTGACTGGATTAAAATAAAATAACTGTTTTCACAGATAGTAAACAATGCTGTTTACATTAGCAAAGGTCGCATTGGAATTAGAATCATAAAAAAGACGCTACAGTCAAAATAAACATTCCTTTATAAAAAAAACGACATTAGGACTATATATGTATATTGCAGTGAAATTTCTTAAGAAGACCATCCATGATGCCTATAAAAAGTGGTTACTTTGAGAGAGGGTTTATATTATTTTTATTATATTATATATATGTACAATAATATATTATATATTTATAATAATAATAATAAAAACCACCTCTCAAAGTGACCACTTTTTATAGGCATCATGGATGGTTCTTGAGAAATTTCACTGTTTTTATATTAACAATACATTTTCTATCAGGAGTTATCGTGTCCTCAGACACACTTTCAGGTATGACTTTTTGCATTTTTTCGTTGAGGTGGCCGAAAATTTTGAAATTTTGGTGAAACCCCTACATCGTATTTCTGAGGGACAAGTGAAGGATAAGAGAGAGTAGTGAGGAAGTAATTTTTGATTTAAATATTTATTAAAATGTAGGACGGAAATGAAAAAAATAGAGTTGGCAATCATGCTTTCGAAAGATTTCAGCAAGAAAAATAGTGATACATTAATTATAAAGTGATACATAAAGTCTTTTGCAAATATTATTTTGAATATTATTTTTCCAGAGCAACATTAATTTTGAAAACATGTTAAGAATTTTTTCTTTGATTGAATTTCTCCGTATTTTCTTTGGTCTAGTTCCCCCCATCTCCACTTGAATGGCAAAATTGGACTCACTAGGTTGGAGGGGCTTCAGTAGAGACTGTCGGGAATGAAATGTGTGGGCTATATCCCTTGTGATAAGATGTATCCGTGGCGCGCGCAGGCAGAGACAAACATTTGTTTCGGAAAAGGGGACACTTGTTTTTGGAATAGAAGTAATGGACCTCACGTTCTTCTTGAAGGATATCGTAAGTGTCAGGATTGGGAATGAATAGAAAGTTTCACTTATCCGGATTGGGACATTCCAGGCTGGGGAGGGATCTGTCTATTTCAATGAACTGCCCTTTCTTCCTGATTTTATTGATTATCGGCTCAACATCCGTTTACCAAAAAAAAATGTTTATCACTAATATAAATTCCATTCTCCTTGTGTATTTACAGGATCATAGTTGAAGCCTAGTCACAAAAACAAACAAACTACCCTAAAAAAACTTCCATGTAATTTCGATCACAGCGAAATGTCATTAGGTACATGCTTAAAAGTATTTATTTACTTTTTTTTTTATGAAGTATATCACAATGGATTTTCTTGAAGAAGAATGTGTGTTTGTTGATTTCAAATGTTCTAATGATATATTTGTAGTAGGTTAGGTTAGGTTTTATGACTCATGCCCAGGCTTTAACTACGAGGTCATATCGCCTACTACCAGAGCGCTCTTTCGTCACTCTGGTGGACATGAGCCCGACTCTACTGTGGGAGTCCTAAATTTTGCCTACCCTAAATTTTTATTCATCTAGGGTAGGGGTCTTTAACGAGTACCTGACATCGTACAGGCTCGGGACCATCGCTTAACGTCCCATCCGAAGGACGGCGTGCTTAAGTTTATTTTACCTCCCAGATAAAATAAACTAAGGGCCTCGGTCGGGCTACGAACCCACGACCTTGAGCTCAGAAGTCAAGCACGCATACCACTGAGCTACCGGCGCCCTCGTATATTTGTAGTAAATAATCAGAAATATTAAAGCTATCTTTAGACTTATTAAAAAAAAAACATTTCATCTACATCCTAGGTTCTTTATAATATGAATGACGAGCTCCCCGATCATGCTATGGCCGGGGCTGTTACGACCTCTATCAGAATTTCTACAAACGGTTACTGTATGTTTTTCGGATTGAAGATTGGGGTAACATTAACATCAACTTCAAATTTAGAATTTGAAGTATGTAAATTCCGGACTAGTTCTGTTCATGTATTGGGAAGGAAGGTCCCCTAAACTTAGTATGCCACATTTAGTTGAAACTCGATTCAGTGATTTATTAACGATTAGGTTAAATATATTATAATATTAGGCATTCAATTTTCTTCTGCAGGAGAGCACAAATGATAACTGATTGTGAATAATAATTTTTTGTGTTGGCCACACCAAATATTTTCAGGTTTACGTTCTTTCAACAGTTTCACTGGGTCGAACTTCATATTATTTGATTTAGTTTCTTTAGCTTTAATGCACTCTTCCCCAGCGAGAACTAATCAACAAAGTTGATGCAATATACCGATCAGCTAGAAAGCAATTGGTGTCTTAAGGCCTTTCCTATCCATATAAAATTGTGTATAGGTACATTCAGTTATAAGGGGTTTAAAGTTGAACCCCCTTCTCTGATTCTCTTCGGTCAATTTACCTGAAAATCAATAGATGTCGTCATAATAGGATTCTCGATACACATACGAAATTTCATGTCGATATAATCATTCCATCGGTAGTTATCGTGTCCACAGAAATACGTATATGCAGACAGACTTGCATTTTTTTAAATTTGGTTTTAGGGAGTCGAAAAACATTAAATGAAAAATCAATATCGATTTTCTGATCGATTATATAAAGAGTAACGATAAGTAAAAATCTTAAATGTAATAAAGAAAATCCCCTGAGAAATCCCACCACCGTAATACATTTCCTCGAATTCTTGGCATGATTATTTTTGGCCTAAGCCACTGTAACTGAATTTATTAGATGAAGAGCACGATTATAAAAAAATATTGTACCTTATGAAATCACGCAAAATGCAAGAAATTTCAGGTCATGTAAAATATTGTCTCAGACCCACTTCAAAGTTAGCTGAGTAGTCTTGTCATTAAAACGTTCGTAAATCAATGTCCTCTTCGCTCCAAGTTCAACCGCAAACTCTCGTAGTTGCTGTCGCAAGGGACAATGGTGGTGAGGTGAACGTGTCTGATTACAATTCATCAAATCCTGGGTTGTAATCCCGCCCCAACCAATATTGTGAACTTATAATTTATATTCCTGTCATGGCTACCCATGGACGTTTAGAAGATATGGTCCAGGCTCAGAAGTATTACAGGCTGGTAAAACGAAAGATAGGAGGTTCTGTTTTCAAGGGTTCAAATGGCTCTGTATAAGATACATTTTTAGAGATAGAGCACATCATATAGTTGAGAGAATGGTGACACAATCCATGTAGAAATGTTGTGAGTTTCCTTCTTGTTCCATTAGGCTTTTTTTATTGTGTAGATTCTTCACAGCGCGCAGAATTTTCTTACTCCAGGAATACCAACACGTTATTTTACCACAAATGAACATAATTTCGCTAACAACAAACCCACTCCACCAAAAAATACCTACTGTCCTACAATAGTTGGGAGACGAGAGAGCGCACTGAACTCAAAACTATAGAAAGTAGTTTAATCATGTGGCACTTCCTGATAAGCTGGGTCGTTCATTGTTTTCTAACCTCTGATGCAGGATAGTAACAACCTTTATCTAATTGTGTCAGTTCAATGTATAGATGTATTAATAGCCTACGGAAGAGGTATCGATAGCAAGTCCTAATCTTCGGGTTCCAATCCACGCATATTATATTTCTACTGAATTGTCAAGATAGGGTGGTAGAACTGAAGAATGCGTCAAGTAATCCAGACAGTGCGATGTTGCGCGAGTTCTGTGCCACAGTTGGCCGCTATTTTCTTCTATTAATCTGGCTGTATAAAGACAAGGGAGGGGTGGATGATTTTTAGACGATGCGCAGACATTTATTGAGAATGAGATTAATATAAATCATACAATAACGTCACTATAAAGTGATAACTATACTTTTCATTTTAAAGAAGGCACAACTTGTGTACCACAGTTTTAGTGCTAATCTAACACGGTCAAAAAACACTTTTTTTTTTCAAAAACGCTTGTGAGGAATTGGCATTAAATAATTTTATATTAGAAAAATGTAGCTTTCCCTTCTTTAGGCTCTGGTTTGGAAACCATTCACAAATGTGCATAAATGTTTTTGATTCGATGGGTTTTTGGGTCGCAACTTTACTTCTTTATGCATAATAATGCGAATATTCACTTATTATCAAGTAGGCGGTAAAGTAGAAAGAAGAGAAAAATATTAAATAAATCGTTACGCCTTTTAGTCTACTCTGTAACCTCAGACAATGAACATCGGGATATTTTTCTCCGAAACTTCTTTCAGAGATACCTTTGGTCTAGAACAATTAAATCATAAAAATGATTCTCTCGTCTGAAGGACATACTAGCCTTTCCGCAAACATAACGAGGTCTACTGCATTGGAGTGGGGGCAAATATTGTATGTTAGTGGAAATTTTTATTTATTTTTTATTTAAAAAAAAGTGTATAAATATTTTACCAGTTTTAGAATGTCTGACTCCAAACTGGTTTTTCAAGGATTTAAACAGTTGTCCGATTCCGTGACCTTCGGTGTTTAGTTAAATTGATTTATTATTGTTTTGAGGAGGACCTAACCCGTTAGTGAACATTTGACTTTCCCGTGATTTGTGGCTATACTCAAGTTTTGCAAGTACATGTGGATGGGCCTAGAGCATAGGTTCACAAACTTATTTTGTCTACTGCCCACTTTGAGAATAAATTATTTTTTAGCGCCCCCCATTTTTCACCTACTTAAAAACCACTATAACTTCAAATTAAATTAATTATTGTGAGCTATATTAGCGGAGATTAAACATTCATTCCAAACGAGACTTTTACTATAACCCGCAAGAGTTAACTTGAGACCTGAGCGCAGTAGGTAGTACACAACGGCGCTCAGGTCTCAAGTTAACTCTTACGGGCTACACCTGCCAATGAGAATGATTATTGAAACGCAACTTTATAGTATTGAGACAGAGTATCTTTTATTCAAAATAAAACAAACGTAAGACCAAGTGGAGGATGGTTACGCAGGGCTTTGTTTACCTACATTTTCCCCGTCACGATTCACGTATCGATAGGTTCGGAAATAAGCCACTAGATGGCTCCTAACCTAAGGACCTAGATGAAATTACAAATCGCCCCCTAAGCCTCTACACAACAACGCCACCATTTTTTTTCTGGGTCTCTTACCGCCCCCCTTTAGGCCTGCAGCGCCCACAAGGGGGCGTTATCGCCCACTTTGGGAAAGGCGGGCCTAGAGGTAGACACTCATCCAAATCCATTTGTAGTTGCTTAGTCTGACGGGCACCTTCCCTCCTACCGTCCCTCCCATCCCCCTCCTCCCTTGCATTATTTTCATTGGGAATATTAAATACTGCAGATAATGTTAGGTCTCGTGCATAACTTGAAGCCTGTAGAGTAGCCATGTGCAACCTTCACCTCCATTATCCTGTCTGCCCTTATAGCAACTTTTTTATTTTTATTTATTTTTAACTTGTCTTATCTATTTCTTCATCATTACAGAAATCATTATTTATAATCTTGTTTTGCGTTTGTACT
Source organism: Aradus depressus (assembly GCA_963662175.1). NCBI lineage: Eukaryota > Metazoa > Arthropoda > Insecta > Hemiptera > Aradidae > Aradus > Aradus depressus. Next base: position 58,526,532 of record OY759215.1, on the reverse strand, counting down.
TTCTAGTAGAGTGTGAATGAGAACAATTCTTTATGACATCATTTTTTTTTTAAGTATGACTTATCAGAAAAAGCTGGTCCTGCTTACCCGGTCTACTCAAAAAGCTTATCCTGCTTACCCGGTCCACAGTCTACTCAAAAAGCTGGTCCTGCTTACCTGGTCCACAGTTTACTCAAAAAGCTGGTCCTGCTTACCCGGTCCACAGTCTACTCAAAAAGCTGGTCCTGCTTACCCGGTTAACAGGCTACTCAAAAAGCTGCTTCTGCTTACCCGGTCCACAGTCTACTCAAAAATCTGGTCCTGCTTACCCGGTTAACAGGCTACTCAAAAAGCTGGTTCTGCTTACCCGGTCCACAGTCTACTCAAAAAGCTGGTCCTGCTTACCCGGTCAACAGTCTACTCAGAAAGCTGGTCCTGCTTACCCTGTCCACAGACTACTCAAAAAACTGGTCCTGCTTACCCTGTCAACAGTCTACTCAAAAAGCTGGTCCTGCTTACCCGGTCCACAGGCTACTCAAAAAGCTGGTCCTGCTTACCCGGTCCACAGTCTACTCAAAAAGCTGGTCCTGCTTACCCGGTTAACAGGCTACTCAAAAAGCTGGTTCTGCTTACCCGGTCCACAGTCTACTCAAAAAGCTGGTCCTGCTTACCCTGTCCACAGACTACTCAAAAAACTGGTCCTGCTTACCCTGTCAACAGTCTACTCAAAAAGCTGGTCCTGCTTACCCGGTCCACAGGCTACTCAAAAAGCTGGTCCTGCTTACCCGGTCCACAGTCTACTCAAAAAGCTGGTCCTGCTTACCCGGTCCACATTCTACTCAAAAAGCTGGTTCTGCTTACCCGGTCCACAGTCTACTCAAAAAGCTGGTCCTGCTTACCCGGTCCACAGTCTACTCAAAAAGCTGGTCCTGCTTACCCGGTCCACAGTCTACTCAAAAAGCTGGTCCTGCTTACCCGGTTATGTTGGGTTTTGACTTCAAATATGAAATGTCATGTCGATAAATTCATTACAACGGCAGTTATTAGAATTTTTGAGTTGTTTTTTCCTAATCCTCCCTCTGATTCGACAGAAAATCGATAGGTGTTGTCCTTATGGGGTTTTGGCCACACTATGAAATTTCGTATCGATACATTATTAGAGTTTTTATTTTAAGCCTTCCTTCTCATTTCCCCCTCTTCCCTTTGGTCTGATTGGCTAGAAAACAATAGGTGTCTTCGTTAGAGTTTTCTGGATTCAAATGTAAAATTTCGTGTCGATATATTCATTCTATCGGGAGTTACAGACAGACATATACATGGTTTTCATAGCTAACGTAAGTAGATAAAGTACATATGTATGGAGTCCTGGGCATGTGAAGCATCGAACTTGACCGGTTGTCTTTATGCTCACCAAGAGTGTGCTGGACAAGTGTTCGGGAATGGAGCCTGTAATAGACAAGTATGTCCTTTATATGAGGAGAGATCTAGATTGAATGGTGGGAGGCGGCCGTTGGTCGGTTCCCTTCCTGCTCGGCTCTCGGCAGCTCCAGCTGTGCTCCATCTCCGTTACCATGTTCTCAAGACATTCCCTCAAAAGGAGTTTCGGGACAATCCATACCTACAAAACTACAATCCTCTACCGTATCCTTTCATCATATCTTTTCATACTCGTGAAAAAAGAGTCCGTGCACAAAGAAGCTGAATTTCCATGAAGCGGATTTCCATAGTAGATTCACATTTTTTTTTCCTCTTGGCAAGTCATATTGCTTAGATGGGAATGCAAAACTCAGCATTTACTAATTAACAGAAGCTGATGTCACACATTCAAGTAATAAACTTAATTAAAAAATAAAGAATAAACAAAAACAAACAAAGAAAAAATAAAGAATAAACAAATAAAGAAAAAAAGAATAAACTTCTTCAGTTTTTGGTCCATAATTGGTAAGAGTGAGTTGAACATTTCAGCTAGATCAGTCGAGCGGTCTACTGTCTATCCATTGTATGTCTTATGTTATATTGTTTTTTTTTTTTGAGACGTTTACTTGATTTATGCGAAAACACTTGGTTCCATGGAAATATTGTCTTACAAAAAATATCCATTATGAAATTTCTTACTATCAATGTTGTTAGTTAAGCTTGAAGTAGGATAGAACCAACGTGGACCGTTATAGTCCCAAATATTGCTTTCCCTAACTACAAAAAAATAGAGATATTAATCAGCAGCAATTAAATGAAACCAATGCAGGAGAAAATAGTATGAAACACAAGTTTCACAATTGTACCTTATATTTCAATTATTATACACTGAAAAATAGAAAATAAACTTTTTCTCTTAGCAGGCGATCAGTGTTGTGTTGCAATTTGAACAGTAGGCATTAGAAAAATAATTTCCGAAATTATATGAGTTGTCGAATTTTATGTTGCATTGATAGGTTATTTACAAACATTACCTGTTTACTAAATAGTCCCTGCAACATAAAATGCGACACCTTATATTATGTTGTCATTTATTTTTTTTAGGGTGTATTATTTATGTTCTCACCCAACATCCGATCGCTTGCGGAAAGAAAAAGTTTAGTTTCTACTTTTCAGTGAACTAAAATTGAAATATAAGGTGTGCATTTTTCGAAAACTTATTTTATATATATCAATTCAGGCAATGAAAGTAACGCTTATGTATTTCATACACAAGGAATAATTTCAAAATCATTTCAATAACTGCAATTCATCAGAGATTTCAATAAAATAGTTATATTACTATCATCCAGTTACTATAAGTTATACACATTGAAATGATAGTAACTGGATGATAGTAATATAACTATTTTATTGAAATCACTGATGAATTGCAGTTATTGAAATGATTTTGAAATTATTCCTTGTGTATGAAATACATAATCGTTACATTGCCTGAATTGATGCTGAATTTCGGAAATATATCTTCAAGTATAGTTTATTTTAAGGTTAGGGTTAGGTTAGGTTTTATGACTCATGCCGGGGCTTTAACTACGAGGTCATATCGCCTACTACCAGAGCGCTCTTTCGTCACTCTGGTGGACATGAGCCCGACTCTACTGTGGGAGTCCTAAATTTTGCCTACCCTAAATTTTTATTCACCTAGGGTAGGGGTCTTTAACGAGTACCTGACATCGTACAGGCTCGGGACCATCGCTTAACGTCCCATCCGAAGGACGGCGTGCTTAAGTTTATTTTACCTCCCAGATAAAATAAACTAAGGGCCTCGGTCGGGTTACGAACTTACGTTCTTGAGCTCAGAAGTCAAGCACGCATACCACCGAGCTACCAGCGCCCTCGTTTATTTTAATAAAATGATTCCTACAAATATCGTTGAGCACTTCAAAGTACACAATTTACCAGGAATAGAATTTTTCATAGATCATCTTGTTTTCGTGATGTTGAGAAAAACTTACCATGTAAAATATTTGAAAAATGATTCCGAGTCAATTGTAATTTATTACATTATAAGTTTCGTTAATTACTAGTATGGAGATCATTTAACAATACCCGAATTTAATATTTTTCTTGACTGTTTCAGACAGGAGTTACTGGGAGAAGACGGCCGCAGAAGACCTGGAGGATGCATTGAAGACCTCGTTGAACACGAATAAGGCGAAGAATGTGATCCTGTTTATCGGGGATGGCATGGGCCCCAACAGTATCGCAGCGACCCGGATGTTCCGGGGCGGCGAGGAGAGCTACCTCTCCTTCGAGAAGTTCCCACATATAGGAATCGTCAAGGTATTTCAGTATTTCTAGTTTTTCTTACATTTAAGGTTCTGTAGGTTGAAAACTGAGCTGTCTGTGAAAAGACTAAAGCTAACATTTTTTTTTGTTTAAATGAAAAATCTATAAATACAATATTTTCTTAATGTAAGGAAGATTATATTATCTTGTTGGGCCATATTTATCACGCCCCCAAACTTTTTTGTTCAGAGAAACAGGTGAGGGCGAAAATTAGGTCTGGAAAACAAATATTATATTGTATATGGCCGTAGCTGATCAACGAGATATAGTCCCGTTGTCCCTTCCCCTTAAATCTAGACATCAATTACACTTAAACATGAAAAAAAAGCTATGTAAGACAATTAATTATCCTAGAACATATTACTAGTTTGAGTCAAAGCATAAATATTATGCTAGTTAAGGTGAGAGACCAATAGAGGAGGGGTGTTCAACTTTTTTTTATGAATATTATTGAGGTATCTTTGTTTTATTTACATTTGAGGGCAAAAGTTAGTCTGTCTCCTCTGTTTCAAACAGCTCTTATGGTAGACATCAGAAAATATTCCAAGAAACATGCCATATGTTTTGTTTGGTTTGACATTATGTACTCATTCATTACTAGGGCAGAAAGGATGTCTCGTATGGTAAACTTTAGAATGAAATCCAAAAAATAGTTTTTTATAATTATATTTATTTATTATTTGAATATATTAATACGAACTGAATCATTTACTTTTGTAGGTGATTCCATGTATTAATTTTTGATCTAGAATGGCCCGGGACAAGTTCTATTTCTATATTTTATTTTTGCATTCGGATTCAAAACTGTTTATTTTTATTTAAATATCTACCTTTTTTTTCGTTTTGTGTTTAAAATTAGTTTTCTTCATATTTTTGAGTTACGTTATCTTATTAAAAGATTGTTTTAGACCAAGACGTTCCAGCCAGTCCAGTTCAGTGGATGGATTTAGTTGGTGTGTAGTTGGAGAGTTGGAGAGTTAGTGATGGCGTGAGGGATCACCGCTGAGTGTTTTTCCTCTCGAGCCTTTCATGTCATTTTGTTTTTATTTATTTTTTTACTTTTCCTACGTATATATGTCAGCTCAGCCCCTGGTTGTGCAGTTTTGTATATGTTGTGACTTCAGATAAATAAATACAAAAAAAAAGTAAGATGTAAATAATTAGTGTTTATGTGAATGCTTTCTTTCATTTTTTGTGAAATTGAATTTTTGAACAGTAAATAATATTGTCTCTTTTGGACTAAAGTAATGTTTATTCGTTACATAGACAGTTGTGTGTTTTCTTCTCATGTTTTGAGTTTGTCAGGTTTTCTACCATTGGAAAATAGTGTATAAAGAGTTGCTCAGTGCAGTGTGGATTGTCTATTAAGTCACGAATAGGTATTAAGAAACTTTGTGTCAATATACATTTTTAGAACAATAAAAATATTATACTATGAATACATCTATTCTATTTTGCGTTTAACTGTGTTTGCAGACGTATTCAGCAGACAAGCAGGTGCCGGACTCGGCAGCCACGGCCACAGCCCTCTTCACAGGAGTGAAGATCAACTCCGGCCTCCTAGGTCTGGACCCTACGGTGAAGCTAGACGACTGCGAGGCCTCTCTGGACGAGAGCAGTCATCTGACCACCCTGGCAGCCTGGGCACAGACTCAGGGTAAAGCTACCGGTATGTGGTCGTCTGGAAGGTGAATGTTCATTCCTTGGGGGAGGAATGGAATCTAAGTGGTCGGCTTTCTTTCATTGTAATGAGGAAGCCCCTGATTTTTCTGGAAGGATCTATACAATGCTTCCTTCTCTATCTGTTGTGCGCTCACCTACATTTTGAAAGAAGCACTTTCTCCTTACACACTATATTTTTTATATATAAATGTTGGTATTTACTCATTATCGGGTAGACCCATCTCAGAAATTACCCCTCAGCGACCATCTTTATATATATAGCTTCAGTATGATGTGGTTTCTGTTATTAACATTCTTGCCTTAATTGTGATATTTTATTTACCGAGATACTTTCTCAAATAATTGTATTTTTATTTATTATTATTATTTATTTATTTTGTTTTGCCTCGTTTAAGCTTCATTATTATTTTAAATGTTTATATCAATTGTTTAACTTCTCTTGATTTTATATTGTTTTATTCTCAGCATGTTTTATACTTTCTGTTCATTATTTAACTATTATTTCTGCACTTTTTGTTTTAAATTTGCGTGCGTTTACTAATTACAGTTATATTATATATTATCGGTCCTATTAGAAATAATGATTTTTGTACCTTGACTTTACTATTCCAAGATTCAAGTAAAGGATTAGTAAAGTCCGGTCAAGTCAAAGTAATATACTATATTGAGGAAAAGATAGTCGCTGAGAGGTCTATCAGTTTTTTTTTTTTTTTTTTTTTTTTTTTTATTAAAGGCTTTAGCTTGACGCCATTAGCCATCGTTCTATAATAGTAGTATTAGTCTTTATTCAATATTACTCAAACACTAATTCCAATACAGCTAATATAGGTGCCAATAGCTTCAATAGTGACCGAGGGATTTGTCAGGATATCTAAATAAGTGGGAGAGGGTTTTCCCAGAAGAGAGCTTATAGTTCGCATACAGTGCCATCTTTCAGCTGCATACTTCATACAGGACATGATGATGTGTTGCGGATCGTCTCTCTGCTCACACACATCATCAAACCGTCTACCGATCTTATGTAGGTAAGCCCCTGACACCGCATGGTTCGTCCTTAGTCTGCACATAACTCGTATCCAATTTCTGGGGGCAGAAACGTTTCTATACCAGGGAACATGGCTAACTCCAGGGTTGTGACATCTATAAAACAGGCCAACCTTACTACTTTCATAATTTTTCTGCCAATCAAATCGCAATTTTTGCTTAAAATGACAGTGTACATCGTTGTAAGGAACGAAACGACCCTGATCATAAGACCGTGTAGCACCCTTGGCAAGAAGGTCAACAATTTCGTTGTTTTTTATTCCAGAGTGACCTCTGATCCAGGCAAATTTAATGACTTTACCTATCGATCTAAGTCGAACCAGACTCTCCAAGATTGAGATAACTATATTGTTCAAACGGGAACTGAGACTTACATTTCCAAGCATCTGAATGGCGCTCAAGCTATCAGTAAGAATCAAAACCCTAGAATAACTTACTGATTGTAAGTATTGAAGGGCATCCGCCAAGGCAGTTAGCTCAGCTGTGTAGACTGAAGCAGAATCTGCAAGCCTGATTGATATATCTACATTGGAGAAAGGATCAAAGACAGCCGCCCCAACTCCGCTGTCCATCTTTGATCCGTCTGTAAATATGGTAAAGAAAAGAGGAAACTTGGTTCGCAGCAACTCATCAAAGTAAGAGTTGCGTTGATTTTCATGGATCAAATCAAAATTAGGAAGAGAGACAATTGATGGTTTCAAAATGACATATTCGAAACTGGACTGAAATACAGGAAGGATCGTGCTAGAATAAACACTGCCTTGGAACATAGCACTTCTTGTGAACCCTTCAACCAGTAAGGGGGTAGGTTTAGTCTTACAATAGGGGTGTGTGAGCACCTCCATTGAGAGATGAGCCATCTTTCGATAAAGATCATTTTCCATGGACATCATCTTTACAGCGAACTTGGAGGCTAGCATTTCTCGTCTTAGCTGCAACGGGGGCTCTCCAGCCTCAACCAATATATTGTTAACTGGGGTGCTGTTAAGTAGGCCAAGACATAGCCTCAGAGACTTGTTCTGTATGACATCCAGACAGTGAAGTCTGCTCTTACAGGCGTTACCGTAAAATAAAGATCCATAATCGATAACAGCTCTAATAGTGGCTCTGTAGAAATTGAGGCAGACATTAGGATCGGCTCCCCATCTGGTGAAGCAGACTGCTCTTAAGATGTTTAGGTACTTTTCACACTTCACAGACACCGTAGAGAGATGTATATTCCAATTTAACTTCGAATCCAAAAACACACCTAAGAATCGAACAGTTCTACGCATAGCAAAATTATTGTTTCCAAAAGATATTTCCTCACAATTAGGAATGAATGTTTGTCGTGAAAAGGGACAAACTATGGTTTTATCCCTTGATACCGTGAGACCCTTATTGTCAGCCCATTCGAGAATATTGTTTACAACAGGAGTTAACAGATCTGAACAAGCTTCAATGGTTCTACCGGAAGAGTAGAGACAGACATCATCAGCATACTGGACCAGATGGCAACCTGGCAACAATTGAGTGTTTATATCGGAGACATAGACAGCATAAAGAAGACAACTAAGGATGCCGCCCTGTGGGAGACCCACGCGGCTGATCCGTGACCCAACGTACTCTCCATTGATCCTCAAGTACAAACGCCTTTCTCTAAATAAAGATACAATTCTAGATACAAAGGCTACAGGAAGACCCATGGTTTCCATCATGACTCCTAAATGGGACAGGACAACAGAATCATAGGCTCGTGATATGTCCATGAACACCCCCAAAACTGACTCCTTTTTGGTGAAAGCTGAGTAGACGTCCATAAGAAATTGGGATTGACACATATGGACAGATTTACCTTTCCTAAAACCGTATTGGTTAGCAGGTAACAGGCTGTTGTGCTCCAGAAACCACTCAAATCTGAGTTTTACCAATCTTTCAAATGTCTTAGAAATACATGAGGACAAGGATAGCGGCCTATACGATGAAGCATATTTACCATCTTTACCAGGCTTTAATATAGGCACAACGACGTAATCCTTCCAGGCCAGCGGAAAAGAACCTTTTACCCACATATCATTGAAAATATCAAGAAGCAATTTTTTGGACAAAAGCGGTAGATTAGAGAGCATGGGATAGTGAATCTGATCTTTGCCTGGAGCAGTGTTGTTAGCGGACTTGAGCACCATATCTAGCTCGCTCATTGAAAAGGAGCCCAGCAACATATGGCCACATTGAGAAATATTTGGGGCTACCTCTGGTTCGACAGATGGAGGACACAAACCATCAAAAAATTCCTCAGCCCAATCTCCTCTTGTAATAGGTGGACGATTGCTAATTTTTCTATTTTTTAATTTTTTTAGGGAAGTCCAAATAAGTGAAGGGTTGGTATCTTTAGAGATCGAATTACAGAAGTCCATCCAGGATTTTCTCTTAGATTCTTTAATTATTCTTTTAACCTTAGCAACTGACTTCTTGTAATTCAAATAAGTTTGAAAATTAGGCGTAGAAATATAATCAGAGTATGCTTTTTTCCTTTCATTAATAATAATTTGACACTCGGTATTCCACCAAGGATTTCCAATTTTATTGTTCGGAGCTAAGTGTGATCGAGGGATACTTTCCATAGCAGCCCTGTTCAAGTTACTAACGAAAAGGTCATAATCCAAGGGGTTATGTGAATCTAGCTGTTCTAGGGAGTACCTAGATATTAAAAGACGATATTTGTGCCAGTCGGCATACCGCAGCCTCCACCGCCACTGGGAGGTGGGACCCGGAGTACAGCCAGAGGGGGGAGAGTCCAAAGGTGAGAGAAGAATAGGAAGATGGTCCGAGCCCATGGGCTCCTCCAATATACGCCAATCGTACAGGAAGGATAGGTCCGGAGATACCAGACTAATGTCTACCGCACTCTCGTTGGTCTGAGAGATGCTCTTCACTAAGGTAGGAGACCCGTCATTCAGGACAATTAAACCATTCTTACCAATAGACTCACTCAATTTCTGCCCTTTACCATCTGAGACTGAACAGCCCCAGGACTGGTGATGACAGTTATAGTCCCCTGCCACTATGCAAGGCCAAGACACACTAGCAAAAAATGTATCCCATTCACTCACTGCAATATTGTTAGTAGGGTGGTTATATACAGACACTATTGATAGTGGTTTATTTCTATAAGTAACTTCAAGGCCAATAACCTGAAGATTATCGTTAGTTTTGTAAATGTTTGTCAATTTTGAATAAGGAATATTGTTTTTTACTAAGATAGCGACCCCTGTTCGGCCGTCAGGCCGATCCAAGTGAACATTGTTGTAACCTGAAAAATTAACGTATTGGTTCGGGCGAAACCAAGTTTCACTAATAATGGCGATATCAATATTATGTTCGGATAAAAGTAATTCTAGATCTCCTTTATTCGAAATTGCTGATCTGGCGTTCCACTGTAAAATTTTAAACATGAAATAGATTAAGGTTAGTATAATAATTTGAATTTAATAATACCATGAGAACATAATAATGAAACATGAGACATAAATGAAAGTAAGTTAAAGAAAATTATAGCATAATATATATATATATATATATATATATATACAAATATCAAAATTAAATATAATACTTGTACACACATACAAACACATATAAATGTCAAAATATATACAAATATATATAAACATCTAAATATATATAAATATCAAATTTAAAGAAAATAAAATATAAATTGAAAATATTAAGGGATAAGAGACTTGACTCGATCATGAATCAAAGCCTCTAAATCCGCATTATTAATATTTATATTTTCCGGTAGTTTCAAACAACCTAGCACAACGTGAACAACTTCACAAACCTTATCTACAAAAGTAGAAGAGCTGAGTCCCTCGTTCTCCGCTACCACCTGTCTGGAAGTATGCGGATTATAAGTGATGGGGTTAAAAGGGATCCTCTCATCTCGGCAGATCAACTCTCTGTACTCAGAGAGGTGATCAGCCTTACGAGGCGGTACAACCCTGCGCCTCTTGGGGGGCACCCTGTTTGTATGATGGAGAGCAGGGAATGTAGAGGAACTCTGAATGTCAGGAGCACCGCTCACAACAGAACGGAAAGACTTGCCCGAAATTTTTTCCTTGGCTTCAATGAAAGTTATATTCTCGTTCATCATCATATTTCTGATAGAGCGCTGCTTCATGAACTCAGGACAATGCTCGCTATCGAGAGCAGAATGGTTCTGTTTGCAATGAACACACTTGAGAGGGGTGCCCGGTGGGCACTCCTTGGACGTGTGCTTCCCGCCACAGGAGGCACACCGGAGGTCGTTCTTACAGTTGTTCTTCTGATGTCCCCAACGGAGACAGTTGTAACATTGGATAGTTCGGGGAACGAAGGGGTCCACCCGACACCAGACGAAGTGGAGACATATGAAGGAGGGTAGTTGCTGCCCTCTCACAGTCACCACCACCGACTCGGTCGCTACCCTGCTAACTTTACCCTCTTTATCCACATCTCGTCTCATCAATCGTCTAGCACCAATTAGTTTACAATTATTCTCATTGCCAATTGGCCTGGCATACTGCAAAATCTCCTCTTCATTAATATCCTTAGACACACCACGCATTATACCTCTTTTCTCTAACATAAATCTGGGAGCGTAAGCTCTCAGATTTTCTTTTGAATTCTCGTTAATTTTAGCAATTAATGAATTCGCATTGTTTCTGTCACTCAATTCAATTTTGACTCGATTTCGACCTATTGATCTAATACTTAGAACACTGTTTCTGTATTGAGGGAAACTATTGAAAATGTTACTTCCTAGGGTCATTGCATGAAGTTTGCCCAAGTTTTTACCCTCGGCAATTGACTCCACAAAAACATAGAAAGGGCCAAGGTCAAAAATTTCATATGTTAGAGGCTTAAATGGTTTATTAATATTTGTTTCATTCTCCTGAGTGACAGTATTGTTTTTATCACTAGCATTTACATTGAAAGGATTATTAAGTACTAGTATCTTAGCCGGAATATCCGTATCTTTATTTACAGTTGTAGTAGATTCCATCATATCATCTTGAGCTACGTGATCTTTCCCCCTGTCAGGTGGAAGATTTCTACCGTCACTTGAACCTGACATATTTCGGTCAGACTAATTTAAATAAATGTAACTGCTATAATTACGAAAATAACAGAAATAATTAAAAAAAAAAAAAATTAGGTTACTAGTATTTAACTAAACAATTTACTAGTTATCATAAACTATAAATATTGTACGTAATAATCGTAAAACTATAAATAATAAAAAAAAAAAAAAATTAGGTTACTAGTATTTAACTAAACAATTTACTAGTTATCATAAACTATAAATATTGTACGTAATAATCGTAAAGCAAAAGAAGAAATAAAAAATAAAGAATAATTGTGGAAATAATAGTACTATTTGATGAAATAAACAAAAGGAACTTATCTTAACCCTCAAGAGAGCTCCTTACTGTTCAACAGCTGGAACAAGACTGGGTCTATCAGTTAATATGTAAGTACCTTATTTTTTAGACAATGTTTTAAAATTCTGATGATGGTCTGTTAATGAAGACCAGGATGGTGGGGAGCTTGCCTTTTCCAGATACTGACGTCATATTATGAGTCAATATTGTCTAATTAAATAATTAAAAACAATGAACTTGTTTAAATTTTATATTTTATAAAGTTACTTTTGAACTTAGTGCTGACGATGGCCTAAGCCGAAACTGGTACACTTTGTATATATATATATATTTGTGGAATTAGACAATATAATAGTTAAAACATGTTTGTTTATATTTATTTTATTAGCTTTCTACTATATCGACAGGTAGTACGTATGTCGCAAGTTCATCAAAGTGAGTTTTAAGTTTTCTCAAAGCTAATAGAAACATTTACTATATCAAACTGTCTAATTAGTTTATAGCTTTCCTAGAAACATGAGGATAGAAGCGCTAACACTAAACTTCTTGTCCAATATTATTATTATTATATTTTTAATGTGTGAATGTCTATACGATCGCCTTTCGACACAAGCCGCCATAATTAAAACCTGTATGATTCTTCCAGTGGACCCAGAAATTTGAATAGTAACAGGTATTGTTTAAGAGACAGCAAGAAGGAAAAATCCTAAAAACTCAATATTCCCACATCATATCTTAAAAACGGGATAAGCATTGAATATGGCAAACATTTGACAGCCTGGAATGTATGATCCTGAAAACGTCATCATCTAGTTTGAAAGAACTGTCGGCTCTGGGGAGTTGTTTCTTGTGTGAAAACGGTGGGATGATGGAACTTTCTTATCGATTCCAACAATAAAATGTTTCTGTTTTCAGAAATTTATCTAAATTAATTTCGTTTAAAATTTAGGAAATAAATAAGTCCCAATTTTTTGAGAATTATTTCTATATATTCTCCTTTAACTAGATTCTGATTTAAGACTATTCCGATTTAGTGTTTAATATACTTTTTCCTCTTCACTTCTAGATGTGAAGTAATTATCGTCCCCAGCATTTTACAATTAGTTTATTGTAACATGTAAAATTCAAGTATTTTTATTTTTATTTCAAGTATGTTTATTAAGTATTTTTTAGTAATGCATTTTTTTCTTTATTTCTCTTTGCATTAATTTGTAACTAGATGGAAATTAACATTATGCTATCAGTGTATTTTTAGATATATAATCCAATTTCTTAATCAATAATCTACTTTCGTAATTTCTCTGTAATTTGAAGACAATATGTAAATAATTATCTTTCGTGACTTATTGTAAACAGTACAAATGCAATTTCTCAATGAATATTTCACTTTTTCATATTGTTTTTTCATAGTAATTGGTAACCAGATATAAAATAACTATCATCTGTGGTGTTTTACAATCAGTTTCAAGTACTCCCAAAATTATTACGAATGGTTATTAATATTATTTGAAGTCCTATCTTAACATAACATTAACAAATATTTGAGTTACAAATTATATAATAAAATTAAGAAAATACAATAATTTTCTCTCTCCCCCCTGGATTTCCGTAGGGGACAGGGTGTCACCGTCTTAGGTAATCTCAGGTAACTTGAGGATTGTGTAAATATGACAATATAGCGAACTTAAATGTCACTTTTGAACTTTGTGCTGACGATTGCTTGTGCCGAAATCAGTACACTATAATATGGTAGGTACTGATAAGGAGGTTACCATACTTTCTCCAAACTTATCTTGTACCGCACCAAGTATTGGAAGAGCTACGCACGTTTTTTTTCTGTATATATTCAAGGTGTTCTCAGCACCCAGAATATGCATGAAGACATTTTGTCATCATTGGGGACTCGAGATATAGCTAATTATATAATAAATAACAACAAGCATCTTGTTTAACTGTTATATTGACCACAAAAATATTTACATATTATGTAAAAGTGGTCAATATAAAAGTTAAACAGGATGCTTGTTGTTATTTAATATATAATTAGCTATATCTCGAGTCCCCAATGATGACAAAATGTCTTCATGCACATTCTGGGTGCTGAGAACACCTTGAATATATACAGAAAAAAAACGTGCGTAGCTCTTCCAATACTTGGTGCGGTACAAGATAAGTTTGGAGAAAGTATGGTAACCTCCTTATCAGTACGTAGCAGGGTAGCAACACTATTATTCTCTCTACTGAAAAATTTACATCCGACCATTTACTTCAGAGGTACTGAATTATCGTTACGACAGATAGTTGAAGTTCTACTGAAAAAAAAATCGATAAAAGAGATGTTTTATAAAAATAAATCATAGGTATGTTACTTATTTAATAATTTTATTCTTTCGACTATGCAGGTATAGTGACAACAACTAGAGTAACTCATGCCACTCCAGGAGCCATGTATGCTCGCTCCCCCCACCGAGACTGGGAATGTGATACATCTCTGCCGCCTAACGCCAAAAGATGTAAAGACATCGCCAGGCAACTCATCGAGGACGAACCAGGCAAAAATTTCAATGTATGATTATTTAAAACTTTATTACATGTAGTTTTTTCTGCTTGATATTTTCCTTTTAAAAATGTTAACTGATATTACTTTCAACTAACTGAAATCTCACTCTCTTCCCTCCACTCCATTTTCCTCCCAGACTGATACATGAAGATTTTGTTATCGTTGTCTGTTTTTGCTCTTTTCTCAGGTGATCATGGGAGGTGGACGGCAGGCGATGGTCGGGAACGCTACCTCCATGCCCGGGGACCCTTTGGACCTTGAGTGGTACTGTGTCCGTGGGGATGGGAGGAACCTGATGAAGGAGTGGATCCAGGACAAACAGAAGCAGGGGGTGCGTTGGGCGGCTCCGACCAACACCAGGACCCTCCTCAACGTGGATACCGACAGAACTGACTATCTCATGGGTAAGTAGATTACACTCCCTGTCTGTAAGCCCTAAGACCGTCACAGCTACTTTATTGGGAAATTCATAGCCTTTTTCAATACTTTTTCAGTTCAAAAATATCATTTATATCAATGTAATTTTACCCATAATGAGTGGCGAAGGCACTATATCTGGGAGCCCACCGAAAGAATTGTATTATTATTTTTTTTTTTGTGAGAAGGGGGAGGGAATTGTAGCTTAAGCGGACAAGAAATATTTGTTGGAACAAATGGGGTTAGAGGAGATAAGACGGTCCAGTCTGTGACAATGCTCACGGTCCACCGTGGTCTGATCTACCAGGTGAGAATCGGCCTTACAGTAACATGTTTCAGAATAGATGGTTGAGTTGCAGTATTAAACAATTTTTCCACTGATGATTTAATTTAATTATTATATATATTTTTTAAATTATTAATTTGCGGCAATCCTCTAAAAAGCATTGATCTGAATTTACTTCATCTTTATCAAATCAATAACTTTCACCGTTCCGAATTCGTTAGAACGTGACTATGTATAATATAAACACGTCATCTTTTGAGCTGTATAAAGCACATTTGGTTCTAAGTTTATGCATGGCACGTGTATCTGCAGCAGGATCTTTTAAGACTATCAGCGAGTCATTCCGAGTCATCACTGGACGAATAAAACTATAATAAATGATTTTACAGAAAATGTGTAAGACCATAAATATTAATATTTGCAGTGTTCGAGAATCGTTAAATACGAAAATGTATAGATTTTTTCTTGCCTTTTTTACGCAGCCTCTCAGTTTTTCTGGCAGCGATGCTGAACTTACTACTATATTCCCTCAAGACCTAAGATAATTTTTTCTGAGTCCATTTTTGGTCTATGCGACTAGAAAATATGTGAAATTGGCACCTCGAAGACGCAAATAAATTAACTTGAAAAACAAAGAGATTAAAATTGCGATACAGGCGAAATTTAGACCCCCCCAAAATGTTTAAATCTCGCAGCCATTCCAGAAAACTATTTATTTTCGAGTTCTATGCGGTATTTGAGGCAGATCCATATCTAAGTTGAGGAACGCGGACATATTATGGAAACTTGTAATAAATGAATAAAACAAACTTATTTTTGAAATATTGTCTATTCCACTAAAGATATATATATATATATACAACTACCGGTTTCGGCTTTATACCATCGTCAGGTCTAGTTATGTTCATAACTAGACCTGACGATGGTATAAAGCCGAAACCGGTAGTTGTATATATATATATCTTTAATGGAATAGACAATATTTCAAAAATAAGTTTGTTTTATGCAGATCCATATCTCAGAAATGTTTGGAAGAGGGCTCAATACTGACCCATTCTTTCTAACTACATCTAAACATACTTAGCCCTTCATCATTCCTTCGCTCCACGCACACTAACCACTGGAAAGCGGGGTAGTCAAATTTTACCTTAATTTAAGTCTTTCGGAAAAGAAGTACGGAAAATGAGATGGTTATTAAGAGTCATTTATTAATGGGAATTGATTACTTCATTTCCAAAATCTTATTTAACTGAACGACTTTTGTCTATATTTGATTACTCATATCATGTTATTATGTTTGGTCAAAGCGATACATAATTTAATTATGATTTTCGGAGTATCACTGATCTCCCCTCTTCGTCTGATTGATAATTCCAGCCATGTGCTCTATTGCAACTTAGGAGCAAGTTCGCGTGGGCCGGAAGTGACAACCTTGCTAATTTTCTTAAATTTATCAATAGTTTTGCTATTTCTAGTCCAGCACTCAACTTTTCCCCCTCCCTCTCTCTCCAGAACATTATTGGGGAAGATATCATGAATGTCATCATTAATGTGATTCAAGCCGGCATGACTTCCAAGTCGAGTCGCACCCCTGAATAAAATACTTTCACTTAGCTTATATTTTTCTCAGCTAGACCAGTTTCAATTTTCAATATTAATGTAAACATATTTTTGAAATTCTATATTATCTAATCTTATTCATTGTCTCATCTTATACAGATTTCTAAATACATATTTGTACCTATTTCTTCAGTGTGCAAAATATATGAGAAATATCATGGAATATCAATTTATTAAATTAATTTGTTTATTTTTGTTTCTAGGTATTTTTGCCAATTCCCACTTCCCGTTTGACAACAGTAGAAATAAGACCGAGGTAGGCATGCCCTCTTTGGAACAAATGACCACCACTGCTATCAAAGTTTTAGCCAATAATAAAAATGGATTTGTATTAATGGTAATTTTTTTGTATTTTTTATATTATATTATTTTTATGGAGGAAATGCTTTCTTAAATTAGGTTATTAAGTAATCGATGTATGATTGTTTCATGTAATTCATGCATATCTTAGTGGTTAGTTGTCTATTTTATTTTGATATGCAACCTGCGCTTCAAAGTCCTAGGGTATATGGCGGCTCCAGGTTCAAAAAGTGTGCCGACTACTTATTCACGTGTATAGGATTTTAAAAAAGCATGCATTTTATTTGACTGTCTGAAGATATGAGATTGTTCGTCTGTTTCCTACTAGATGGCACCACTATTTTCATTTTCTTTCCTTTGTGAAGGGTTCAAAAAAATAAATGTAATCAATGACTACATGAATTCTGAATTATAAAAAAAATTATATAAAAAGTAACTCTCTTTGTTCCCCTTAAAAATTAACAAAACCCTCCGCCCTTTATCACAATATTTTTTACTTTATTTTTATTTTTTATATTTAAACCAGGGATCGGCAACCAGCGGCCACCAAGAGGCTGCGTATTAACTAATGGATTCGATATATGAAATTTTCATGTAATGTATGGTCTTAGTGGTTATTTTGCTAAAAAGGTTGCCGACCCCTGATTTAAATAATATGTAAAATGTAACTAGTTATGAATAAATAGAAAATAAATAACAATAAGAAAGTGCATGGTTTCAGTGGGATGGTATACCTGTAGATAGCCAGTCGGCAGTTGATCAACGTTCAACAAAAAGAAACCGGGCGAGACTCGAATATAACATTGAAATATAGAATTAATTCCAAACAAACTGATGAATATAAATATTATTTTTATTATTTTTTTAAAAAATATTATTAAAATCAATAGAATCAGTTGAAAATGTTATACTTAAAATAGGATTGTGGTAACTAAACATACAGGGCTACACAATCTATATCGTTTCGTAGTAACGTTTCTTAAAAAATTATTTTGATACATAATATAATTTAATGCTTTTCGATTATGATTCTAATTATATCCTTCAATTCTTTCCGGTTGTCTGACCAATATGACTTGATCTAAATAAAGTATTAAAAAAAAAAAAATCCTTATACCTTCAAAACTAAATAATGGATTTATTTCGAGCAAATTTTATAGTGTCAACCGATTTTCGAGCAGCATACCAACTTAGGATGGATATTATCCAACGTTTTATTCTGTGATAGTTTCAATTTTGAAGTGGCATGGAAGACATTTTTGTACAGCTATAGCGCTCATCAAGAGAAAAATTAAAGTTTCTTATTTTTTGTTGAACATTGATTTTTTGACAAATTTTTGAACTTTCAGTTGAAGTTTTTCTCTTGAAGTTTTCAAGAAAAGTCATATAGTTAGTTTTAATACACAATTTTAAAACATCTCTGAGGAATTACATAGTTTTTTTATGTATTGAAAATTAGGTCACCTATTTATTCCTTATTAATTTTGAAAATCGGTTCAGTGGTTAGTTGAAAAAAAAATAAATACGAGAACAGTACAAAATAAGAAGCACTGCAACTATTGCAGCAAGACCAATTGATTCTTCAGTGCATTCATCCTTCGAAAATCCTACTCAACTATAATTTTACTGCACTGAAATGTATTTAATGAATTGGGAGCTTTTAAAATGCTGTCGATAGCCATATGAGAATGTTGTGTGCTGTTCATAACTGTTCATATTTTGT
The DNA here is from genome assembly GCA_963662175.1 of Aradus depressus. NCBI lineage: Eukaryota > Metazoa > Arthropoda > Insecta > Hemiptera > Aradidae > Aradus > Aradus depressus. The sequence continues at coordinate 58,507,750 of OY759215.1, read as the reverse complement.
TCAGGTTGAGGGTGGACTCATAGATCTAGCTCACCACCGTGGGAAAGCTAAGAAAGCCATCTATGAGGTGCTGAGATTGAACGAAGCGGTGAATGCTACGATGCAGCTCCTGGAGAAGAAGGGTATCAAAGAGGAGACTCTGGTGGTAGTGACTAGCGACCACTCTCACACCCTCTCCATCAGCGGCTACCCCGAGAGAGGCAACACCGTCCTTGGTATCAACCGACATATATTGTATTTCTTTATAACTTGTAGATATACTCGCTCTCTTTGAATATGAAAAAGGTTATTAATGGGGGTCTAATAAGAACAATATTCGGGCACAGGACTGCAAACCGATAATAAAACCAGATCATGCTTATATGATATTGGCACTCGGGTTGCTGTAGGCAGTTTTACAGCCTTAGAACAATTGCTCTCTTTCCGAGGAAGAAAACAATCATCGGAATCAATTTGTAGACCGCATCTTATCTTTACATGAGAAAATGGGATGGAAATAAGTGGTTTTGAATGAAAATGAAAGTTGTGATTGGTTGGAAATCTCGTTTTTCATTAAACATACTTTAAAATTGTCCGGGAGCTATGAAACCTTTTTAAACTCCATAGTTGGACAAAACACATTTTTGAAGTTTTTCCATTAGTTTATTTTAGTCAGGTTTTTCTTTTATTTCATTTTTTCTTTTCAACTTCTCCGACGAATTTCCTCTTCCGCCAGGAGAAGTTATCACCAAAAACATTAATATAAACACTTGCGAAGTTCTCCAGTGTGTTAACATAGACACATTAATACAAAAGCATATTTCACCCTTATAATGGTGATTATAAGTTTTAGAGAGAATTCCAAAATGTACATTTATTTGTTTTTTCTAGTTATAAATTAAAACTTAACCTTAATGCTCTCATGACTGTGAAGTACGTAGCTAGCATTAGTAATTCTTGTAGCCCACGAGTCTGGTTGATTTCCACGTCTTCAAAACCACTTATTTTCATCCCATTTTCTCATTATCCTAATATCGTCAGTCTTCATCCATCACTAAGCCTTCTTTCATGAGTGTAATTGTCCTCACGTCTCACTTAATTGAACCGTCGAGAATTAAAGTTGTGATTGGAAATTACTTTTTTAACTATACATACTTTAAAATTGTCTGGGAGCTGTGAAACCTATTTATAAGCTCCATAGTTGGGAAAATACATTATTGAATTTTTTCCATTAGATTATTAGACGGGTTTTCCTTTTATTTCATTTTTTATTTTCAGCTTCTCCAACGAATTTCCTCTTCCACCAGGAGAAGTCATCTCCAAAAACAATAATGTAAACACGTGCCAAGTTCTCCAGTGCAAAAGTCCTTCAATTACTCAGCCTTGAAAAGGAGTGAGATCTACAATAGTGCCAAGTTCAAGTTTCAGTGTCTTTCCAGATAACTTGTCACTTCTATTAAGTCTATCGAAATGCCCAAATTTGGTTTTAAGTCTCGAGTTAAAAAGGTTTCCTTTACGTATCTTCGATTTGTCAGGTCTGCCCCACAAGTAAAATAATTCGCTTTCCTAGGTAATCACCTAACGCAGTAACTCAGATTCAACATAGCTCTTTTGTAATTCTTTTACTTGGCAAATATCTGAGTTATTTGTGCTAGTTATTTTCTTATTCCTGGAGATGGTCTCTGTTCTCATAAAGAGTTCTGTTGTACTTTTAAATGTTATTACTTCTATTATCAACATTGATTTCAATTTGTTGACAGGTATTGCTGGGGTATCTAAGGAAGACGGAATGCCGTTCACAACTCTTTCCTACGCCAATTCAGGACCATTCAACTACAACTATACCATGGCTGAGAACAAAAGCGGAGTGGTGCGCCAGGACCCATCCACTGTGGACACGACAGACTTCGATTATGGCATACAGGCAGGCGTACTCACTGATGAAAATACTCATGGCGGCAATGATATCACTGTGTATGCCTCAGGTAATAATATTCATTGATTCAAAACTGAGTTTACAGTCCTCACATTTTAAATTTTGATCTAGTTGTCATATTCATGTAGAGGATTAAGTAGAGCGGAGGCTGGTTGATGAGGTCGGTTTTATTTTTTGTTATTAAATATGTCCATTGATCAATGACGTCAATGGGACAAAGTCAAATGGACCCTGAAATTATCTTTTTTCTCTTCAATTGTGGTATCTTCCACTATTATTTTCTCGTATGTATCGCCTTTTTTAGTTACTTTCAGTTTGGGCCTTGTTTCTGCTATTACGAGAACCATCAGTGATATTTCCCCAGTTTCGTTGCTTTGATAGCTTCGACATTGCTTAAGGTTCCCCTCATTTCTTGCGTATGGGCGATGAAATCTATGGTACTCTTGTCTTCTCTTCCCTCTGCATTGAAGGTTATTTGACCTACTACCGTCATGGTGGAGGCAGCTCATCTAAGGGTCTTGGCATGTTTATGGCAACTTGGGATATCAGAACCCATGGTTAGGGGATGGAACTGTATCAAAGAGATGGGACTGGAGTGGGCAAGGGGAAATCATTACGGAAGAAGATAACACTCTCAGGTTCTCTGGTGTTCACCAAAGGAAAAGTGTTATACCATATTTAAAAAAATGTTCAAGATAGAAGAGCCGAAGAATATTTTAGAATCATCACTTCATGTGTGACAGAACTCTTGGTTACATAATGGAAGGCAGTGAGCTCAAGAATCATCACGATGATGATAGAGTTTGAACCGGAACTCATCGTGACAATCATCCAAGTGTATGGATTAAATCCTGACTGCAGAAAACGGTGAAGAAAATTTCTATGAAGTTCTACACCAGCATGAGATACAACGGACGCATTATAGTGATGGGGGATTGGAACTGCCGAGTGGGAAGAGGGGGAAAGGGCGGTCCGTTAGAGCCCCTGGACATAGAATCATCGATATCTGCATCGAAAATCAGCCGGTGGCTGGAAATACAGAGTTCCTCGACAAAAGTATTCATCGAGTAGCCTATTTATTAAAAGAAATGAAAATATACTAATTTGTGTGAATAATGGTGGTATGAACTGCTGTGTAACGCCTGCGCAGAGTTTCCTGTATATATTAACTTCGTAATGTTTTGTTTTATAATGGATACTGTGAAATTCAAATAGTTTAACTTTTGACCACATATTTCTAAGGAAAAATTGGTTTAATTGTGCCATATTTCCAATGAAATTTTAGAATGTATCATAAACATAACGACTGTATGTATGCATGAATTAAAAGAAAGATTTAGTTTCATGGATAGGTTTTTCGAAACAATCCATGAATACCTTTGCAGGTAAGGTTGAGAGCGGAGAGCCCACTGGGAGTGAGCACTCCTGGGAGTATAACTTGTTATTATAAATATTTAAAGTAGTTTTGAAAAAAGCACAAATTCAGAAGTTAATTTATTTCCTCAAAAAATAAAGGATTGCAATTACTTTTTTGGCTTCATTATTTGCATAACCTGTTCAGATGGGACATTTTTGAAAAGACTGACAGCGACAAATGAAACTAAAATACTGTTTCTGGGGTTTGGCTGGTATGGGGAATATTTACTAGAGCTACACTATTTTGGATGAAATACGTTGGCTTCAAGTTGGTAATGTTTTTAAACATTTCAGGTAATATTTTTCATTTTGGTTTGAATCCCTAACTTTTTCTTACCCGCTTTCTTTCTTAATCGTTTTTTTTCGGTTCTTTGAATATTTTGTTGCCTGCACACGTGTTACCACCCTAACAGTGCACTATCTTTCTGGATGGATGGGCTAAGTTCATTTTTTTTTTTTTTTTTTTTCAGGTCCTTTCGCCCACTTGTTCCATCGAATCCACGAACAGAACTACATCGCCACTGTTATCAGATACTCGGCCAAACTAGGAGAGTACGCCAAAACATCCCCTTCCTCCTCACCTGTTATGCATTCATCCTTCTTGTTGGTCATATTAGCGTCAATTTATTGTTTAATATATACTACACGATAGTATATAGGGTTACAAAATACATTAAAAAATATGAATTCATTTCAAAATGAAATGACTTGAAACAGAAAAAAATAAATAAATAAAATACTCCTTTTTGATTCATTGTCTATTCCACAAAAATTGAAATAATAGCCTATTCTATTATCTTTGAAATTATTGTGGAATAGAGAATATTTCAAAAATTTTGTTATATTCATTTATTTCAAGTTTCCACAATATTTCTAAACTCAGAACAAAAAACCATAAAATAAAATAATTTGGAAATAATTGTTTTATGCCTCTTAACGAACTCAAAATATTATTACATGTAAATAACGATACTTGGACTCCATACTGTCTAATATAGCACTGCTCATTACATCATATGTGTGGTGGTATATTTCCAATGTATTTGCCATGTAACCTTTTCAAACATGTTATTTTTCCATAATTTCTGTGATAAAAATTTAGAAAATTCCCATGTTTTATTTCGCATTTTTCTTACGGTTTTTTAAAACTTCGCCAGATATAAAGCCAATTCTATTTTGCTACAAAAGTGAAAAAGATAATTTAACTTTCATTGTGATAAATACGTATCTACTATTTCTTTTTAAAACAAAACATTCCTGAACTAAGATTCCATTAAATGTACACTTTTGATTTCTATTTTTCTTAATTTTTTTCAATCATGACTTTTTTTTCTCCCTTATTTCCCATAAAATATATTATCTTTATCGAGATAATTTTTTTAAATATTATCTTTACAAATGACAAGAAAAAATATCAGAAAATGTAAAAAAGCAGAGTTACAAAAAAGTTTTGTGATTTATAAATACATGTACAAATTTTATGTATGTAAATAAAAGAAGTTTAGTATTCATGAAAGTTTGTCCGTCCATAATATTTATAAGTGTAAATTAAAAAGAGGAAATGCATATAATTAAATAGACATTTTGAAAAAATAATTTAGATGCTTAATATTTATTTATTATAACCTTTATGTATAAGTTACTATGGGGTTCTGCCCCCACGGCCTTCGATCACCAACCCCGCGCATCCGCCTCCCTGGTCCTCCCACTCGCTTCTCTGGCATTTATCTGCACAGATTCCAGAACCTATGAAAAAAACATATTTATGAAAGTGCGGATTAAGTAATATTACTTATTTATTTTTTTTTTTTTCATTTTCTTTCACTGTTTTTGATACTTTGAAAAACGAACTTCAAATGGAAGTTGAATACACTAGCATCTTCAGTTTGGTAAACCATTTATACCATGATAAATCTTCCTTCGTATGTCAAAAGAAATTTTGAGATTACCAAGTTATCGAGTGTAGATTTATGTCTTCTGGACAATTCATTTCTATCTGTCTATATAAATCAGGGATTCTCATCCTTTCTGGGCCCTCGGCACCCTTGTGAAACGGATTAGAATCTCTGGAGACACTTGTTAAATCTTTCATAACTTCTGTTTTTTAAATTTTTTAAGAAATCCTGGGAAATTTAATAAAAATGTAAATTTCGACAATTTTTCCACACTTCCATTATTTATGTTAGAAGTAATAAGTTCTAATGATCACAATTGTTTTATTTTGTTTTTAAAAATAAAAATACTATATTTTCATGATATTCGTTTTTAGTTAGTTATTGTGACTCATGTCCTGGCGTGGTCATATCGCCTACTACTAGAGCGCTCTTTCGTCACTCCGGTGGGCAAGAGCCTGACTCTACTGTGGGAGTCCTAAATTTTGCTTACCCTAAATTTTTATTCACGAAGGGGTCTTTAACGAACACCTAACATCGTTTCCTTCCACAGGCCCTAGGTAAGGGAATACACAACATTCCTTGTATACATCCTCATTCCTTTTCAGGCCTCGGGGTATAAGCTTATTTTTTATCATTTTCTTGACCAAATTCGCGTCATATCCGTTGACTTCTGCGATATGTTTTATACAATTTTTCTCCTTATCGAAATAATGAAGTAGTCGGATGGTCATTTTGTCCATAAGGATGGGAAGAGTCTGCAGGTATAACTGTGTCAGTGGAAGTAGGTTTTCTGTAAATTTCAAATGATATAGTATTGCCTGTTATGTACAATAACCTGAAGTTATTAACTGGGCAACGCCCGGCGAACCTCTGGTTATTGAGTATACCGTTCAGCAGTACCATCTAGCGGAGTTCTTTCTAAACTTTTTGCAAAAAGATTCGGAAGAATTCCTATAAATGGTACTGCTGTACCGTACATTCCTTATTATCTATAGTTCACTTTTGGGTCGGGAAAGAAGAATTTATAATAATATATATTTTCCACGGCTTTATTCTTCAAATCTATTCTGTACGTCTAGACTAGGTTTTAACTTCAGAGGTCGACTCATAAAATATCTATAAAAAATATTAAAATCCATAAGGAAAAAACTGTTTACAATTAAGATCAGCACAGCCCCGCCGCAACATGTATCAGTGCCCTAGGCGAAAATCTACCTTGCGTCCTCTTGTAAGGAGAGAAAATTTCAATAATTAAAAAATAAAACTTCATAAAAACATTTTTTAATGTTTAAATTTATTATAAAAAAAAGAAAAAAATACATATATATATATACTATATATAAAACAATTATAAAAACAACATATCTTATCATAATATATCTGAAAAAATGATTGAAAGACATCAAATTGTATCAATTTTTGGAAAAATTCAATTGTATTATTCGGGCTTTAGCATTAGCAAATTCTTCAATTACATCCTTGAAATTTATGTTCTTGGCCAGTTCGTTTTCTGTTGCAAGAACAGCAAGAGCCTGGAGTCTTTCTTGTGTCATAGTTCATCTTAAATATGTTTTTATTAATTTCAATTTGCTAAAACTTCTTTCGCAACTGGCTACTGATACTGGAATCGTTAAAAGTATGCGTAACGCAATCCACAAGTTCGTGAATAAGTCGCAAGTATTCGTTTTTTTTTTTCAATTCTTTCAATCAAGGTCAAAGAGTCAACAACTCTTGTGCCCCTAACATCGAGGCGCCCTAGGCGAACGCCCTTCCCGCCCTGCCGTTCCGGCGGGGCTGCATCAGCAAATAATTTATAGATACTGATAATGCGATTTCTTCCCGAATTAGGATATAAAATAAAGCTGTGGATAATGTATATTATCCATAGATGTAAAATTATAGTTTTGCCAGGACGATGTTTCATTCGATCAGAAATCTGTTTCATGTTATTTAGAAACCCTACCTCTCAGTATATTTTTGTTTGTATTTACGTTCGTTTGAGGCTCACGAGAAAACGGCTGAACGTATATTCACGAAATTTGCTGGGTCTTTCTAGGGCCGTTCATCTTATCGATGGGCCTGTATGGCATCTCAAAATTTCGATGGCATGTTAAACAGCTGAAAGTATACTCACGAAAACTCCAGGGCATTTCAAGGTTGGCCCAACTTTGAATACAGGCTATGTATCTCAAAATTCGGAAAGAATGACTGAGGGGGAGGGGGGGGGGGGGGCAAAATTACTGCTGGCTCAAGTTCTATATGCACTGACAGAAATTGAGCTGACATCAAATAACATGTAACGGATTTATGAGCAAAATAAAAATTAAGAAAACTAATTTTATATATACGAGTAAAACGTTCTTCAAACTTACAGAAATGATGATGATGTATGCGAAATTATAAATTTTATAAGTTATTATTTTTTGATGCACTTGAACAATATAGAGAGATGCTGTTTAGTTTCTCACACAGAGCAATTAACTCCATCGAATTCTGGAGCATGTCAATCTAACCAAGCTCCTTCTCACTCATGAATAGGCAACATGTCGAACAAACTTGGTTTCTGTCTTGAGAAGCATCGAATCCTTAGAAATTCACATTATTAGGAGACCGTTCTTATTTAGAGGTCTCTCTATACACATAACATGTTCGATACATGAACAAAATGTGTAAAATATCCGTTATCATGAGACCGTGAAGTAAGGTATTTTATCTTTCATTCGCCGAGTCGCGGCTGAATGTTCGCGTGATATTTTATTTTATTTATTTTTTACCCTGTAGTTTTTATTTCATACCTTTGAATAATAAAAATGTGTAGAAACTGAAAACAAAAAATGAGTAGAGGATATTTTGAACAAGAATATTTTTGAATCAAATCACATTTAAAGTAACACTTTATTTTATAAAATGAACAATTAACAATCTTTCATAGTAAAATATTACGTCAAAAAATCAATAATGAGAAAAATGTAAAGAAAACAAATATAAACACCGCTCTGTAAATATGGTAACATTTATTTGGTTCAAAGTAAATTTACTGTCTCTTTAAAAATTATATATATTCATTCATACATTTACATTTAAATTTACAATTGACTACTTCACTATCACAAAATTATAAACTATAAAATGGAATAAATTATTATATATTATATGTATATATGCTAATTCATTATATCAGACCATAATTATTTTCAGTGCTCATTATTTTTTGGAGGGGTTTTTAATTGCTATATTTAATTTGAATATTGCTAAATTTAATTGAACAATTTTAAGTTTATTGATTTAAATATATCTTTATTTCAACAACAAAGACTAATATATTTATTATTAACAATTTTTTTTGTTTATAATTTATGAATTTTAATATTAAACAATGACCTTTAGTGATTATTTTTACTAGAAAAGACACATCTAAATGTTACATTCCTGTCTGCTAATATCAAAATGTAACAATAACATTATCATGCAAATTTAATATAACAATGAATAAAAGTAGTTAAATGCATAACTTTTAAATTAGATTTATTCTTTCAAAAATTATTATAATTCATAATCAGGGAAGAACAGTAATAACACAAGTTGATTAACCAGATGTTTGACTAATAACTCCTCCATTATACTAAAGATGCCACACAGGAAGTCACTTTTATACTAATAAAATATTTTAATTATATTGATATCCACTCAGTGTTGAGCGTGGATAGATCCGTTTTTTTGTTTCCAATTTATTTATCATTTTAATTAATTTTTTTGACATCTAAGTATCAGCATTAGTTCTATACAGTCAAAAAAATTGATCAAGTCGATGGGTGCCTAAAAGTGAATTAGAGGGAAAAAATGTGAAAATATATATAGTTATTCATTAGTCATGGACTAATAAATATATAGAAAAAAGGTTATTCATGGATTTAAATGTGCCCCTCATTGACTGACATCCAACAGAAACTAGGGCAAAGTGGCAATTATGGGCTAAGCCCTCTTGTAAATTACAATAGGACAAAATACCTTAAAATAACGTTTACGATACGACTAGTTAGAACATGTCACTGACGAGGAAACCTTGGGCATTCTGTCAAATTCAGGGATTTCAAAATTTATACAAAAGTATAGTATGTATTATTGTAAAAACGTTTACAATATAACAAAAATACCTTTTAGTGAAACAAGTCATGGTTGTATACAAACATAATTTTTCTGTCAAAATTAATTTGTTTTTATTTTGCTATCTGTTGCTCTGAAGGTGCTTCACTACTTGTCGGGGATCAGCCCGAAATTATCTTTCTGTGTGAGCTAAGTAACATTTAATCCAACTTCTCTCTGTTGTAAAGGGGGCCTGGACCATAATCGAATTTCTACCCAAGAGCTCTGATGACGATGTACAACAATATTTACTTCTATCGAGGAGCTTCGTTTTGAGTAAATAATGAGCTAAAGCCATTTTCTTTACAAAAAAAAAATGTTTTATTTATTTGTTATTAAAAAATGATTTGTTAATTTTTTCACTTACTCGATATTAATTTGAACGTTGAGTAAAAATTTCTAAATAATAATTTTTTTAAATATAAATATTGAATAATAAAAAAAAAAATGTAAAAGTAAATAATAGCAAAATAAATTAAAAATACATGTTGGTAAAACGTACAATTAGACTTGGTACATTTTATGTTGGGAGATGGAGGCGAAGACTAGAGTGAAAAGGAGAGGGGGCAACAACGGCGAAGGAAAGGATGGGTAGGGGTATGGAGGGAGGGAGGGAGGGACCTTAGAAAGGGAGGTGTGCAGCCCTTCTAGGCTCATTGTCCTAATTAAAATGAACCATACCTTCCACTTGCCTACACCACTTATATTTGTAAACCACAACACGAACTGTACAATGAACACGCTACTTCAATTTTCTTTTGTTACTATAATAATTATAACCATTTGTGAATTGGTTAGTATTTTGTGCAGCTTCTCATAAAGTGCAATATCTACCTTTCGTTTATGCAGTGACTTCGTGCTTTTTAATTTATTTATTTTTCAAATAATGTTAAATTAACATTTTTCTTTTTTTTTCAACCAGTATTAACACTTATAGTTTTGATATTATATATGGAATTGATAGTTTTTTGAATTATTACTATTGTGTTAGGAAAATTCTAAGCCAATTCTAGCTAAGCTGGAAAGCTGAAATGTGGCGAACAGGTGCGAGTCCCAGCCCTTTATGACTAGAAAAATATGAAAACTGAAAAATCAAAACAGGAGCCCGAAAAATGGGGGATAAAATCGCAGGTAGAGAACCTGACTTACTGTATCTACATATCTTCCTTATGTATGCGAAAACGGTTGGTTCAGTGGAAAAATAGTTTATTACAAAAAAATGTTCCTTATGAAATTTCTGACTAACCATTTTGTCAGATTTGAAGTAGAACCAACGAACACAGAGCTGTAGCATCCCAAACATTGCCTTCCCTAATTCCTAAAAAATATAGCTATTAATGAAAAACTTATTCCTTTGATAAAGTAAATAACAGAAACAGAAAAAATATGGAAAAGGAGGCAGAAAAATTTCAAAAAAGATTTGAAAGGGCACTAGTGTGCCTCTCACAGACAACTAAAGAAAATTGTACACACATTTGATTAGGTTTTACAGGAAGTAACCAGAAAAAAACGGTGAAGACAGAAAGGGAGAGGGGACAGTCTAATCTAAGACTTAAGTAGCCTTTTGACTAGAGCCTGGAAGAGGAGGGGCTCAACAGTTGGCCTGGAGAAGAAGACGAGCCAAACGCCAGAGACGAGTCCAGCCGAGGGCTCCAGCAGGCACGCTGCTCTCAGACCACTGCCACTTGACCGGAGGCCGGGTCGGGCTCTCGGCAATCCTCGGCTTCTGTGGCGAGGTCGTTGGGGAAGTCATCCTGCAACAACATCAACAATCTGCTGTAGGATCAACCTTTGCAAAATATCCACATCTTACAACATGTTTGCTACCCTATACACAAACATTTTTCTAATAAACCCATATTTAATTGTTAATATTATAATTTAAAAATATTAACATCACTAAAACGTGGATGCCTTTAAAAAATTGATGTTTTTTTATTATTTAAAAAGTAATTTTTAACATATATCTAAGCGTCTCCTTGTCTTGACTTTGCTCACATAGGTTGAGAATATGTAGATATGTAAATGAATAACACATAACAACAATCACTTTTTGGTTAGCATAAAATAATAAGTTGTTCACAGGTTCTGCATAAAGAATATGATCAATAAGGAAACACTTGATTTCAATAAAAAATCAGCAAATAGATTAAAGGTGTATATAGCATTCATGTATATAAAAGTTATAATAAAAAACATTATTTGAATTATTGTAATGTTATTTGTGTAATGAATTATTAACAACTTCTAAGTTGGGGAACGCGGACATATTGTGGAAGTTGTAATAAGTAAATAAAACAAACTTAATTATTAATGAATTATTAACAACTTCTAAGTTGGGGAACGCGGACATATTGTGGAAGTTGTAATAAGTAAATAAAACAAACTTAATTATTAATGAATTATTAACAACTTCTAAGTTGGGGAACGCGGACATATTGTGGAAGTTGTAATAAGTAAATAAAACAAACTTAATTATTAATGAATTATTAACAACTTCTAAGTTGCGGAACGCGGACATATTGTGGAAGTTGTAATAAGTAAATAAAACAAACTTAATTATTAATGAATTATTAACAACTTCTAAGTTGGGGAACGCGGACATATTGTGGAAGTTGTAATAAGTAAATAAAACAAACTTAATTATTAATGAATTATTAACAACTTCTAAGTTGCGGAACGCGGACATATTGTGGAAGTTGTAATAAGTAAATAAAACAAACTTAATTATTAATGAATTATTAACAACTTCTAAGTTGGGGAACGCGGACATATTGTGGAAGTTGTAATAAGTAAATAAAACAAACTTAATTATTAATGAATTATTAACAACTTCTAAGTTGGGGAACGCGGACATATTGTGGAAGTTGTAATAAGTAAATAAAACAAACTTAATTATTAATGAATTATTAACAACTTCTAAGTTGGGGAACGCGGACATATTGTGGAAGTTGTAATAAGTAAATAAAACAAACTTAATTATTAATGAATTATTAACAACTTCTAAGTTGGGGAACGCGGACATATTGTGGAAGTTGTAATAAGTAAATAAAACAAACTTAATTATTAATGAATTATTAACAACTTCTAAGTTGGGGAACGCGGACATATTGTGGAAGTTGTAATAAGTAAATAAAACAAACTTAATTATTAATGAATTATTAACAACTTCTAAGTTGGGGAACGCGGACATATTGTGGAAGTTGTAATAAGTAAATAAAACAAACTTAATTATTAATGAATTATTAACAACTTCTAAGTTGGGGAACGCGGACATATTGTGGAAGTTGTAATAAGTAAATAAAACAAACTTAATTATTAATGAATTATTAACAACTTCTAAGTTGGGGAACGCGGACATATTGTGGAAGTTGTAATAAGTAAATAAAACAAACTTAATTATTAATGAATTATTAACAACTTCTAAGTTGGGGAACGCGGACATATTGTGGAAGTTGTAATAAGTAAATAAAACAAACTTAATTATTAATGAATTATTAACAACTTCTAAGTTGGGGAACGCGGACATATTGTGGAAGTTGTAATAAGTAAATAAAACAAACTTAATTATTAATGAATTATTAACAACTTCTAAGTTGGGGAACGCGGACATATTGTGGAAGTTGTAATAAGTAAATAAAACAAACTTAATTATTAATGAATTATTAACAACTTCTAAGTTGGGGAACGCGGACATATTGTGGAAGTTGTAATAAGTAAATAAAACAAACTTAATTATTAATGAATTATTAACAACTTCTAAGTTGGGGAACGCGGACATATTGTGGAAGTTGTAATAAGTAAATAAAACAAACTTAATTATTAATGAATTATTAACAACTTCTAAGTTGGGGAACGCGGACATATTGTGGAAGTTGTAATAAGTAAATAAAACAAACTTAATTATTAATGAATTATTGATGAACATCATACGGTGTTATTTTTATTGATTGCAACATTTTTACATGATGGGAGTTTTTCCCGAAACGTCTATTTGCTAGGTTGTAAATTCAAAAAATAAATTGGGAGAATAATAAAGCTGTTAATAAATATATGTATTATTAATAACATTATGAGAAAAAAATATTCTAAGTTGTGATTTGTCTAATATTCAAGCTAAAATTGTCAAATTCACACATAAAATATTGGTCCAATACGAAAGAAATTATACAGTTTACAAAATCAGGAATTTTTTGGAAGGGGGTAAAAAGAAGACATTTCAAAATGATTCAGCTTTCAAGCTGTATGAATTTACACTCCAATTTTGGTCGGAAGTATTTCAAAACAAATGTTGTAACAATCAAAATATAGATGTTTAGAACAAGGTTCTGAAAGATTTATTATTGTTAAGTCGATAATGGCGGCCTTGCTTACTCGGAGCAATCAAACTAATTATTACCTCCAGAAGAGAAGAGAACTCTCAAACATATTACAGGTTTATAAACCTGTTAAGTTTTATTAAACTTAACTCTTTAGAAAAAGTAAATTTAAAGATCATCTTCCTGTCTGTGTCCCGCCTCAAACTTTATACTTAGCAGTTTGCATTATTTTAGCAGATTCCAGTTTTACTTCTACCATCCAAATGTGCCGCCTGCTTTACCCCATCCACATTTTTTTTCGATTGTCTTTAATTAACGCTATAACAATAATATTTGATGGAACCAGTATAGGACTTTTCTATACATGCTTTTTGTCTATTCCAAGAAAAAAAATTTTTTTTGCCAATATACCAGTGCACTGATCTTAACCAAACTTGGAAAACAAATAGAGAATGGTCAGTCTTCTCTAGTTGAAATCAGTTCAGTAGCTTAATGACGGAAATTTCTCTCGCAAGGAAACCACAAATTTAAGGGAAGTGACTGTGTACAAGAGATTCCTGTTTTGGACAGACCTGTTTTTTTTTTGTATTTGACCTAAGCAATGGTAAAGCGAATTATTATTTTTCCTCTTAAGTAATTTAATACTGAATTAAATGGCTACTAAGTCAATATGTTTTTACGAGTCACACACCTTACAATATCTTCTTATAGCAAGCAAACTTCTCAAAAAACGGTGTCCGAGTTGCCAATTTAATGAGGTTTTCGAATATATCTCGGAAACCGCGCGACCTTCGAAGAAATATAATTCGTAAAATGTTCCTTCCAGTTTTGGTTAAATGAAACACGTAAGGGGTGTCAGATAAAATGTAGTTAGGTCCCAAAGTAAACTAATTTAGGACATGAAACATCTTTATCTAGAAGTTTATCCATACAATAGTTTTCTGAGCGCTCACAAAGCTCTAGTCACGTACATACACTCACTCTGACAAACGCAACTTTTATTTGAACAATGACTTTCGAGTTGTAGCATACTCTCTACTGGTAACCATCCTAACTTCTAATGTACACTATTATCTTGTGCCAAAGAAAAATATAGTTAGTTATTTTCACTTGTGAGATAATAAAAAATATTATCTCCTTCAATACTGTAAAGATAGTGAGGGTCTCGAGTCTGCAACGCCATAAAGTAAATTGTTAACCTTCAAAATTCAGGTCAGACATTGATGTAATCTATTCGTTAAAAACTAATCTCTAAGAAAGAACCACTGGAGGAGAGAACGGAGGAGAGGAGCGAAGAAAATGGCAACCTTCGATGCCGTCCTTGAGGCGGGCTGGCGTCTGGCAGGGACACCACCCTCCGCGCCTCAGTGTCCCGTCCCAACCACTTAACTATTAGTCCGGCCAATCTACCTATTCAATAGGAGATTTTATGCTCTATAATTTTGGAAATATAGTTTTTTATCGTATCTGTTGTGAAAATGTAGTGCCTACTGTAAGGGGTGTTCCAACCTAAGTGGCCCACAAAGGGATCGGAAATTATTGGAAATCATTCTTGCTCGATTTACGGACACCGGCATTAACCTTTGATTTTTTGATAGGAACCTTTACATTTTCTTCCAGGTAGAAAAATAGATAATAGTTTATTGAACGTTTTATATCGAGCAGTTTTTTTTCCGAAGGACTACCTTTTTCGAGTAATTTTTCATTTTCTAATTCAATTATATATGAGACTTTGAATATGTAGGATTCGAGTACTGTTTTCACTGATTCTTATGAATAGAAAATATACGAAGGAACTTGAAGATGTTTTAATTCATTTTAATTTGTTTTCTATTATGTAAATCCACACGAATCGGTAAGTAGGTAAGTCTTTACTTACTTATTTTTGTAAGAGCAACATATTTCATGGCACGAATACATAGTCCTTCCAGTCTTATATTATCCAGAATAAACAAAAGCAAGTTGAAAAGACAGGATCAGAACCCACTTTGTTTATATGACTGTGACAGAGGTGGAACTGACACAAACGAGGCCCAATGAGTGGCCTTATATACCTTGATAGATGGTAGGTTTACTTGGAGGGGCTGGACCAAGGTCTATTATCTTCTCCATTACAGCTACAGATCGATTTACCTGAATAACTACTAAAATTGATTAGATTTTTTTAACAAAAAACACTAGTATACCTAATATAAAAAATGTATGTGATGCGGCAGTTAAAGGACTTTCTTATACCAATCACTTTTGTACAGACCACTCTCCCTCCCTCCTCTCAAATTCATTTCATACCGACATTGAAATGTCGGGTATATGAAAGTAATGTGTTGGAGTCAGCAGTTTTCTTTGTTGAGAAACGAACCTGCCATAATAGTGACTGTCTGGTGTAGAGTTACCCCGAGTGCAGCCTCCTGCATCCCCCTTATTGGAGCTCTGCCAGACCTGGCGTCTGGATCTCTGGAAGGGGGACAAGTTCCAGCCAACTATAGGGAGGGGGCCTCTGTGGTCTCAGAAGGTACGCAGTTAAGGAACCATGAATCGTAACTCTTGTGTCTGCCTCTTTACGATGGAACGTGTTCTTCACCCATTTAGACGGAAAAGATAAACCATACTATACATCCTGCGTAAATCCGAAAATTACTCACACCCGAGAATTTTCGGTAAGACGTTCCTTTATTCAAAAAGAATAGTGGAAACAGAATTGCGAAAAGGTCCTGCGCTTCATTAACGAGGTAGGAGTAGGTACCTAATTGCAGGCTGCAGGTAGTCTCTCTCCCCCCCCCCCCCCCCCCCCCCCCCCCCTAATGTGATGTGAAACTTACAGAGAAAAAAACAAAACCCAACAAAAGGGACATCAACTTCAGTCCTGGACTCAAACTTTGTTCTGAATCCGGGATCGAGTTTTCCTTAGAAAATAAACCACTGAAAGAGCGATAACAAATTGAATGATATATAAAAGCCACAGTTTTTCTTTTGAACTGTTTGTATTTTTCAGAAATCATATTTGTGTGAAAACAGGATAGTCTCTGAGACCAGGAGTAGAGTAAGCTACTGTTGGTGGATTTTCTGTTACACTTATTGGCGCGTGACTAGCCTCCTGTGCTCCAGACCTTGTCGAAGGCTCAAACGCAGCCGGGCTCTTCTGTTTTTTCATCTCAGGGGGTAAAAAAAACCGTCCTCCGGATGGGATGTTAAATGGCGGTCCGCACCCCAGTTTGATGACCCCTACTGTAACTAAACCAGATAGTCAACATTTAAGACTCTCCAGTAGAGTCGGGCTCATCTGGTACTAGGCGTTATGATGTTATGATTTAGTAGTTGTAGTGCGGTAGTGAGACACAAACCAAAAAAAATTCACTTTTCGCCGGAAGAGAGCAGCATTTAATTTTTCCACTAGAGATTTATAGGTAAATATATTTTTTGAATGGAAGTGTCCAAAGAAAGCAATGTCAATGATCTAATGGCTTACATAACCCCGGATGTTTAACACAAATATTTTCAGCAATTACTGCTTATATTCTGATCATGAAAAAGTTGTCCTCACAGAGCAAATCTCCGTGCCAACTCAAAGAGTAGCCAATAAAATGTCGGGGGAAGCGTTTTTAAAATTAATTATTAATTGGTTGTCAGTACACTTCTCTTGAATTATCTCGTTTAAAAAAAACAAACAGGTAAATCCCGACTCGTGTAAGCACATGATTGCGCAGGAAAGAAGGTAATTAATAATTCTGCTCAACTTCCCGTTGAGATAACGTGACATTGTCACAACCGGAAGTTGAGCAGTTTTAATTTTTTTTTTGTCCTAAGGAACCCTCTATGTGCAAACGGAGACATGGGCCTTTTTTAATTTTTTTATTTTACTATTATCATTTTTTAAAATGTATTATTGATCCGCTTATTGTTTAGAATTATTGTTCTGCCTAGAAAGTTCCTGAATTTTTTTCTTGTAAGCTGTAGCTGCTAGGAGGCTGTGACGGACGGACAAACAGAGCAAAATTGTGTAATTTCTAAAATAGATATTAAACAAAGTGGCCGTGTAAACGTTGTAACTGATAATAAACGAAATGACATTGACGTAAAAAGTAATAATAACGAAACTATGTAAATAGAATACATAAAACATACTTGGATAGTATAAAATATAATAATAAATATAAATAAATAATTTTATTAATTAATTCTTATAATTCTATTTATCGATACATAATATAAGCACATTTCAATTATGAAAAAAAATAAACCTAATAAATTTAAGCCATAATGCTAGCAAACAAATGAAGTTTCACTTCGAACGTGCGGATTCTATGAACTACCACACCTGTCTTTTTTTTTCTTTTCTTTCATCCCTATACCTCTAAAGGTTATGAGGAGATACAACGACAAAGCTATGATAAGCTATCAATAATCTCTAGTTGCCCAAACCTGAGTCGAGAGAACTTGGAAGTAGATATTTTTAGAGATGTGACAGCCACCGTACTCTTCGAAATGAAACAGAATCCTCTCTGTCAAAGGAGATGGGGCAGAAGGGCCATAGGCTGTTGGGCCCTGGGCCAATTCTCCACAAGTAAAACACAAATCCACCCTATCTAATCCTCTCCAACTTTATTTTAATATATAGTTATATATATTATATATACGTTACGTTCAAAATAGGAAAAAAAAAGCCTTAGTTCTTGTATTCATAGTCCACGATACGATAACGAACTTCCCGAAACGTTAGGAACGGTTCGGTAAAAAAAAAAAAAATGTTCATTAGATGAAAAATATCTAGACGGCGTTCGTTAGTTAGTTGGTTGGTATTGATCATGAATTCGCGGTAAAGCCTAACTGAACCAAAGGAACATCATTTCAAGATCTATAGTCCCTTTCAATCAACTTTTCCGACGGATGAATCCCCACTCCGAGGCTTTGAACCCACCTTACAATTGTTTTTGAATTTCCATTTTATTATCAAATAGTGTTTTTCGTTTTACTTTTTTCGTTAAATATTACTCGAACTGTTGTTGAACTTTTAAAGGTTTTCGAAGATAGAAGATAAGCCAACTCTCGAGGCCAGGGAAAATCAAAACTATCTTCTTCTCACTTACCCATCCCAGATTGTTCAAAAGTCACGAAAGTATCATCATTCCAAATTTCATTACGCCTAATCCATTCCAGTCTATCATCACATTCGTAATAGAAGATATGGACAAAATGATTCTCCAAGTAGGGAAAAAAAGTTTTGAAAAGCCACCAAAAAGTTTAACTAAAAATCTGAAAGGCATAAAAATATTTAAAAAAGAGCGAATAGCGTTAGTAGGGAAGCACACTCATTGGAAACGAATACTAAAAAATATCTATCGCGACCAATAGTTGGGATAGTTATCGTAAAACCAAAGACATGGCTTTTATACTTATCAGCTTCAAACAGAAAGATCTGTAACGTAAACCCATATACAGACAAAGAAAAATCAAAGAAGACCTAACGAAGCAAGGCTGTAGTGACAGGAGCTTTGTTAATGCTCTCAGCAGAAAAACCAAGAATCCACTTCTTATGTTTTTTGTACATTAAGATCTCAGCGATAATAATAAGAGTAATTTGAAATTACGATATCTAGCTTGACAGAAAACAAAAATAGAAGAGCCACGACATTCCTCAATGTCACCGGAACGTTTCATTTACACCTTGGGGATGAAACCTGTCACGATGCCCGCTGTTGTTGAGGTGCGGCCGGAGAGGAGCTACAGAGAGAGATGAGTTAATATTTTGGTGCTTGAGTCTGATTTCGTAACCTTAATGGTTAAGCCAAAACTAAAATCATGAATTCCACTTAACTATACATATTTAAGATAGGTATCATTTTAATTAACTTCGACACCTTTAGTTACTTCCATCTTACATTCAAGTCTCTGCTTTGCTGAAATATCTACTGAATGAAATTATAATAAAAATTGAGAAGGGATAATCAAATTGGGAGAAAATCATATGAAACAAATAACTGTTAGGTGGATAATTATAATAGCTTTATAAATACGTTTGAATGTACGTAATTAATTTGGTACAAAGTTTAATATTAAAGCTATGAAATTGACAACATTTATTTTAGATATGAACGTCTAAGATGTATCCAATCACGCACTACATAATGAACTTAACATCACATTTGTACCCTGATATCAGCCATCAAAAGTTTCACGAGAAAACCATGCCAAACCACTCTCCCATGAAATCCACACTGGACCCCTCAACGGTCACACACCTCATCAGTATAAAGCCACATACTTGTCACCCCTGAAATATGAGTAAAAAGGAAGTAGAACCAGTCCAATCCATAGTTACAGATAGCTAATGATATAAGCACCGGCAAAGAGTATAGAAGAGTCTCCTCATGGCGCACTGGCTCAGGTAGGTAGCTGCTTCGAGTGTGAAGGCGCGCGGATCCATTCCGAGAGAGCAACTTATTTATTCTTAAATTTGTTCAATTGGAAGTAAGTTGAATAAATAAAGGAAAAACTGAAGTGGAGCCGAGTCACCAACGCGAAGAGAGATCGTCGTTTCTACCCTAATTGGGAATATATAAGGATGTTAAACCAAACTTTAAAGAAGTGATTGTTAATTCAGTTTCTCCTTGTTGTTGGCAACATTCAAAATGAGCTTAGTTAAAAAAAGTTATAAATTGAGGTGCTACTTGGTCTAACTTTAATAAAGTCTGGATGAGAACTTTTCCAACTTCGTTTCACACCACAGTTATAAGTTTAGACAGTTCTTTGTAGCACTGATCTCGTTATTTCGAACTGTATACAGATCTATAACAATAACTCCAATCAGAGGCGACAACGAAATATCCGCTCTTCTCCAATATACGAGCCAACTCAATGTCTCTTGAAATTAATACATTTTTTATTTCATATTTCTTTAGTAAAAACGACGTTCGGGATTTATTGACTGCGTTCTTTAAATATTATTGTGAAGAATTTCAAAATATCCCTTTGAAATTTCTATTAGCCAACAAACCAGGAGGCCGAACGCTTGACGAAACTATCCAACTGCGAGTGGAGCTGTTATTACTAAGATGCAAACTGTGAGAAGAAACCAAGAATAATAATAAGTGAATATAATAAAAGTAATCTAAATGAGGAGACATAACTGCTAGAGCTAGAGTGGAGTGCCAAGAAAATAAAACAGACCGTTTTATAACCTCATAAAAGGTTATTGTCAACTGTCAAAGTAACCTTCATCCTCAGGAGTTTTTGGATTGAGCTGTTTTTAAGATGACCCAGAAAGGTTTATGAAGTTATTTACTGCCGTGGATCTTAAAGTTTAAAGCTGTGAGTCTCTCTCCAGTGTCCATCATTATTCGTTTTATTTATCTGTCCTAGTTTTTTGTACGTCTGTCTGTCAAATGTACTATAACGATGAGAGGCGTTTTTTAAATCTTTAAAGAGACAGAGAGAGTAAGGAAACATACGAGTATGCAACTCCATTTTGGAGGCCACGGACGCCTGAAGCGGTCCTGCATTAGCAACGGCAGACCCGGAGATGGGAATTAGGGGGATATATCCCCGATTTTTTTTTTAATTAAAAAAGAATGTTAGAAGAGCAGTATTTTTGGAAGATGCGCAGTTGAGGTTAACTATAAGTTAGAGCTCCCCTTGCTCCCTCTCAACTTACTGCAGTTTAGATCGGGACGCAACCCAACAGGAAAAATTCGTCTTCTTTTATTATCTATAGAACTATGAACTATCTAGAAAAATTATCATAAATGTAAAATTTTGATTTTGAATGAAGACTTTTTTATAATCAACTTTGTAAAAAATGAAAATAGTAAAATATGGGGAATTTCTCGAAAGAAATAAAAGCCGGTGAATCACCAATAGTGAACTTTCCCGGCCCCAATTTATAAATTAAGTTTTTTATCGATTCATAAGTTTTGTTGAATGTAATATAAGCATGAATTTAATATTTCTTTCGAGTACTGATGTTCGTCTGGAATAGGATCAACCTGTATGAATATCACGTCGTTATTAACCAAAGGAATTGAAGCGAAAAGAAATGAAAATGAAATTAGAAAAATCCGAAATTAGTTGTTGATAATGGCTAACCCAGGGCGGTAGGAAGTAGTTATGTCCGTCGTGTTACCTGACTACTTGGCTATAGATATAGGTTTTGACACCCATCCTCCAAAGTAAGTGATTGCTCTGAGACCAGCCTCTCAGCCTACGTTAGTGACTTGGTTCCTGTAGACACTAAATCTTCTTCACGTTCTGAAAGGTCGGTCATGTTGGCTCCCCGTTTTCCGGTAACTTCCCCAACTACGCTGAATTGCAGGATGGTCACGTTGGCTCCCCGTTTCCCGGTAACTTCCCCAACTACGCTGAATTGCAGGATGGTCATTGAACCACCTCTCCAAGTTGGAACTTCATCTATACACACAAATACTGCTCTAAATAACTGCTCTACTTCTTGTAACAATTTAAACATTGTTTATTACGTACCAAAACTTCAATTTTTGTAAATTGATGTAATTTTTTTGTCTATTTTTCTTTTTCTTGTTTCCTACATGTATTGTCCCTGCTTATTTTGAAAGTAAAATTCAAGTTATTGTTCTTAAATTCATAGTAAAATTTAATGTAATATTCTTTTGTTTCATTTAAAACATCCCCTAAAAAATTCCTGTGGATTAGAGTCTTTAAGCCCCCAGAAATTGTACATAAGCCCCAGCACGAATGGAGTTTCTAAGTAAGGATTTACATTTAAATTTATATCGGCAAACTGACAGTTGGGTCTGAGCTATAAATATATTATTCATTGTCTTCATTTTTTAGACTTGGTTAAAAACAACTCCGTAGGTTCTGGACTAAATTTTGAAGTTTATACTGTTTTATTATAAAGCTTTTTTATAACAGTTTTTAATTAACTCAGGTTAATTTATGTAGATAAAGTGTGGATCTCTTTAGTAGGTCAGTGAAGGGTGCACCACTAACTACCCTCTCCCAAAACATTGATTAAAATAAATGTTTTCTTTCGTTCTAATGTTAAAGCGATCCATGTTTTTGGGTTTCTATTATTTACTTTTATTATAATTCTTAGTTGGTAATAGAATTCATCGCTATTTTCTTCACTTAATGCACTGCTGAAGCACACACTAGAAGCAGTACCATCCTTTATTGTTCCCTACTTTGATGTAAATCTACCTATTCTGTCTGATACACACTAAAGTTCTTCAGTCTCTTTTATTAGCTCATTAAGTATCATGATTCAATACCTTTCTTACCATTTTCATTCCCAAAACATATAAAATTATAGTAATTTTTTCTTCACATAATTAATGTTTTCTCATTTTCTTCCAACTTCTGCCATTTCTAGTATGTTGATGTTGATTTTTGGAAATATCTTCTCCTCTCTTCTTTAGTTGATTTTTCAATAAATTTTGATTATTGGACTGGTTGTTTTCTTTGTTGTTCCTGTGTATGGGAGGTTAAAGAATCCCCCCCAAGTGAACAGTCTTTAAAAATTGAATTCATCCAGATTTCACAGAATAGCGGTACGAGGGAGGGGTTGGTGACCCCCCGAAGTACAGAAATGGCGGAATGACACTGGAGAGACTGGCCATTCCTCATGATAGGTGGGGTGGCAAGCCAGGTCCCGAGGGGATGTCAAACTGAGCCCGGATCTGACACTAAACCCAGCCAAGTGTCTCTTCACTTCCTCCGGCTTTATTAAGGCTTTTCCGGGAGCCAACTTGGAAAAGCCCTTAGCTTCACAGCTCTAGACGAGACAACTTTTATCCTATCATTATATCCAAGATATAACCGAATAATTAGGTCAAGTAGAGCACTCCAGTTATCCGAAGTCTAGAAGATGAAATGTGTTTTATCTTTAACCAATGATGAAACATATTTTAACTTCTTGTTTTGGGGTAATCAACGGAAATTACAATTGCTTCGATATAATATTTCAGTTTTTAGTCAACAAGGAATGCATAATCCAAGGTTCGTTTGTTTGTTTTCAACGCTTAATAACATTTCAATCTTCCATCATGAGAACCCCCAAAATCTGATTTTCAAGATACATTGACCTTCAAAATAGATTTGTGATGTACAGAGATGTATGTTTCCACAATACACATAGACCTTAATTGTCTACAAGCTTTGTTTCGAAGTGTTTTTCGACTAAATGAGTTATTTCCGATCAAGGAAACATGATACACAATATGGTGTTTTTTTTTCATGCTTTTATGGGATGACTTGCATACTGAGCCTCAGGTGGAAGGGAGACCAGTAGACAATCCGTCACTTGGGGCAGACATCCCCTTCCATCTCCCTAACGCCAGTGATGTCACACGCTTCACAACTTCACCGAACTGCTGCTTCCTTTGGAGAACTGAGTCTGCTTTGACGAATTCGTGGCTGCATATTTTCGCTGAAGGTAATGAACACAACATCTTACATATGAAGGTAATGAGTTTTCAGGGCCGGGTTAAGGCACCAGCAAAGCGAGCAGGCGCTTGCTTAGGGCTAGAGGAAGATGTCCAAAGCAAGCTTTCCTGAACAATGCTGGGTGTCAGTGCACAATATTTAATCCAAGATGGTTTCGGATCGGAGTTTGCCAGTCTGTTTGTGATAGGATTTGGCAGAGTTCCAGTCTAACTACTCTTGCCAAATGTCAAGAAAGGTAAGAAGGAAGGGGCGTTACTCGCAAAAAAAACGGATGTTTGTGAGGAGTAGTTGTGTATTCAAGGACAGTATCATATCTGCCGGGTCAACAACATCATGAGTATCTACTGAAAATAGCAACCAACCCCCTTTCATGAGGGTAACGCCATTACAGAGCCCTCTGGGAATGTTTGGAAAAGTTTATGTGTGGGCGAGAGAAGAGAGAGACAAGCTAAGACAAAGACAGACTATTATTTCACTTCCTCACAATATGAAGTATAGGGGAAGTTATGAAAGTTATCGTCTGAAACTCCATGTTGAGTTTTCACAGGAATTTCAGGTTTTCCGACCCCTGATACCAAAAATGAAAAAAAAAAATTGTCTGTGTGTTTGTCTCTGTGAACATGATAACTCCCGATAGAATGAATGTATCGACACGAAATTTTATCAGAATCCCATAAGGACGAAATCTATTGATTTGTAGCCAAATCGGCCCAAGATATTAGGAGCTGACTAATAAATAAAATAACTTTATAACACAGTAAGGAATTAAGAAAAACGAATGTTTTTAAAATATTTTCTATTTCACAAAATATATATTATATAGGTATATAATATGGGAGTACTTTCAGTATTGCTACCATCTTCACCCACGACTTAACAAATACTAATTGGAAGTTCATCAAGTTTACATTCCGAACTGTCCCTTCTTCGGAATGTAAACTTACTTAGTAAAACATACTTTTTCACTATTTTTATCAAGTGTTTCACAATATCTATGCAGAAAATGTTAAATATTATGACATTTTATATTTAAATTCAAAACCACATAGAGAACATACCTAATAATTTTCCGCGAAATCGACTGAAGGGAAAGGGGGGATCAGTGGAAGAGGCTCGACTAAAAAAACCCAATAATGTCGATGTTGTAAATATACAACACAAAATTTAGTATGAGGATTTAGAAGCCCCTCAGTCAACTGTAGATGTTTAGACCAAATGGTTTTGGAGGGAGAGCGAAAATTACATTGCTTAGTTTGTGCTGGGGAAGTACATTGACGGTGACTTACCGACGAATTTTTAAAATTCTATTCACGCCTTTATTTTCATATTATCTTGGTCGTTAATCCGATTTATGTCTCAATGGATTTTTGTGTCAACCCCAGGGCAGACCCAAATTTATATATGGGGGGGATGGGCACTTGCTGAGGGGAGAGACAAAACGTTAGAATATCTGAAGTAAATTAAATATATCTGGAAATAAGTCGGGTTCTTCCTTTTTCGCCTTCTTTCAAGTTGGCTTGAAGAAGAGGCGAAGAGGACGGAGGAGCATTGACCCTTTCCATGGAAGCTAGGTTAAGCATCGAAGAGACAAGAAAATTGAAAAAAAAAATTAAAAGTCATCGATGAATCACCGGCAATGTACTTCCCCACCCTGAGTAAATCAAATAAGTTTCCGCTCTCCCTCTGTAATCAATGTACCGATTTGGATGAAAATCAATAGGCTTCTTACTCAGGGACTTCTGAATCATCATACTAAAGTTATTATGTTTTTGAGTAGAGCCCCAAACATCGAATTTCTGACCGAGTACTTATATCACATCCCCTGCCTATATTTCGTAAAGCTGAGCAAGTAATAGCCATATAATTCGTGCCCTGCAGAACGACAAGGAACGCATTGTTTTGAAATTTTACAGAGAAATTATCATTGGCATACCAGAGGAATTTAAGGATCCGAGAAAACTATTACATTTTTGGAGTCCCCGAAAACACAATAAATTACAATAATTCATAAAATGCATCCAATAAAATATGTATGTAGCCATTCAACATTTATAAGTTGAATGGTTTGCATTTAATAGTAAAAATGTACGTCGGGTGGCCCATGTAGTACCAAACTTTAACTAGAAAACTTGGCAGAGAATTTGAGGGCGCTGTCTAAGTAATTTCTAGTTCCGATAATTCAGAAGGAACAAACTGGAGAAGGGTCCATGGAAATAACATGAATAAATAACACAGAAGTCATATTTCTAGAGACAGATCTACCTTCTCTCTCACGGGTAAAATACATTATGCAAAATTAGCACTTCCTGTCAGTGGATTGTACATTATATATTTTCATACATTTTCTTCCCCAGCAAATCAGGATATATTGTGGGCAATAAGGAATTAAGGTGACGCCCAAGTACTGTAATATTAAAATACAGGATGTGAAGTTTCCAAAAAACCAACAGACATTTTATCCAAAAACTATTAAAGTTAGAAAAAACTTTAGTCTAAAAAACATTTAAGAAACGGCAAATACCCCTTAATGTTTGCAATAGTTTTAAAAACTAGCATACTATCATAGATACGCCTTAAGGAAGATAATGTAGTGACACTGGTGGATAGCTAATTTGTCGAGGGGTGGGATAGTGTCACAACACCAAATAGTGAACCGATTTCGACGCGAATCTCACGCGTTTAAATTACAAAATATCAGATTAAAAAGAAAATATACTCGTATTTTCCCTTTCCTTCATGATACGATTTATTATGAGAATTTCGATAAGTAACAATTTTGATCTCCGTAAGCTGTTAAATAAGAACTTGAATCTTTGAGAACCTACAGGACATTAAGTAAAAATAATATAAATTAATTAAAAATAAAAAAATAACTCAACTACGTAAAAAATCAAATAATACCCAATTTAAGAAAGCATTGAACAGCAAAAAACAAGTGAACAATTCTATAATAGCATGTGGCGTCTAAAGTAACAAAAAATCAAATCCGAGAAAAGGGCCGTTGGAACAATTTACTACAACACAAGCTCAACCTGGATCATGTCCAAAATGAAGAAAATTTGGAAATCCCTTTAGATTTAATCCACTCTTGGTACACTGCCTTCTGAAACTACAGTCAAAGGATTAGAGAGGACTTTTTTTGGGACTAATAATAAATGGGATGGCGGAGGGATGCTTCAAACCCGCAAGTCGTAAATTGGATAGAAAGAATAAAAGTCGTAAAAAAATATATGTCTATATTACAGCGGTGCGCTGAGTGCCCCATCATTGAAGTGTTTTGTAGGCATGGGTTTATCTTATTTTATTTTAATTGTTTGTTGCATTCACTGCAATAGTTACTAGTGACGGGCTATCTTCGATTCGCCACTCAATTTCAAAAACCATAGTTAGCCAGAAGAAATATAAAATGTTAATTTATACTGATGCCGGTGGTACTCTGATCCACGAACACAGATTGGTGGCAGACGTGCTATCCACCCCACCGCCGAGGTCCCACACAAACAGTGTAAAGTAGGTACTTCTAAAAATTTTAAATTAATAAAAATATATTGGGTGAGCTATCATTCATGAATACATTCGGTTAGGCGCGCAGTCATCCTTCATGTAGATCCTCTCGTTTCTATGTTTCTCGTAATTGGATTTTCAATGTGTTCTCTCTAAAGTGCCTTTAAATTTGATACCCCTCTATGCGATTATCCAAAAGACAGGTTCATTTTTCTAAAAACTACTTTTGTGACAAGTGTTTATGCTTTTTCCTGGGATTCGGTCACTTTAAATATATCTCAGTGGTATGCGTGCTTGTTTATTGAGTTCAAGTTCGTGGGTTCAAAACGTGCCCGAGGCCCGATTTTTCGTATGGGAGTACACCACAGACAGACAGACATACGACCGAAAGCTTTTTGACAGTTTTTTTCTGTCTTTGACCTACAAAATATCATAAAAAAAAAAAAAAAAGAAGCAGTGAACAGAATGAATCCCCTAAAGAAATCACAATAACGGAAAGCGGAAATGAGTAGTCCTATAATGAAGCCCTGTTTTTGGCGGGTTGGCGGGAAGGTGGTGAGGTGTGTTGACCCGCCAACGCACGCTACTCCACACCACAAAGGGTTGAGCCTATCGGATCACTGCCCACGGATCAGTCTCCGTGAAATCCGATCAACAGCCTAAATCCATCCAAATAATTCAACTGGATGATTTGTTCCTCTCAGTCTATTGAAGCGTAGTTTCTACGACTTATTGACATTGCGCCTCTCCAAAATATTTCATTACACCTAAACTCACCCTCCCTAAGAATAACAATTCAATTTTTTGTTACTAAGGGTTGTAGGGTTACTGCCCTTAAGGGACTCGCGTGACGAGTTCAATACTATCCTGCAAGGTCAAGTTGAACCTACATTCCATAACAGTGATTTTTGTTTTTATATAGACTTTATACAATTAAGTTGCCTAAATTGAACTGTAATACGTAAATAAAGTTCAACTAAGTGCTTGATTTCTTTTGCGTAGTTATTAGTTTCTAAAGTACATAGTTAGTTGAACCAATGGCGGATTTTCAATTCTTTCGTGGCCGTGTACATCAAATTTCCTCTGAAGTTGGTCAGACTAGAAGGAAGCTCTAGGACTTAATATTTGCTTTCCAGACAACACACCCTCAACACTGCTAGTATAGAGCTGGAGCACACATCTAAAGACAGACTATACTCGTATTGATGTAGAAAACACAAACATGAAGTAAGCTACATCCTTTAGCAGTGGGCTCAGCCTCTCCAGAAAGTAGGCCGCACCAGCTACATAAAAAGTTTATGTGAACTTATTTACAAGCCAAATCATACCCCACCATGGCTTGGTTAGTGAATTTTAGTGTTATGATATGCATGGGAGGAGATACGAGTTTAAAGTTGAGCAGCAGA
Organism: Aradus depressus; assembly: GCA_963662175.1. Taxonomy (NCBI): domain Eukaryota; kingdom Metazoa; phylum Arthropoda; class Insecta; order Hemiptera; family Aradidae; genus Aradus; species Aradus depressus. The sequence continues at coordinate 58,478,736 of OY759215.1, read as the reverse complement.
AGCCCCCGGGGGGCCAGCGCAGGTGTGGACGGGAGGAGCCCAATTTTTGAAAATTAAATATGACATTTTTTACTGTTATTACGTTTATCATATTACGAGGAGGGGGGGATCAGATAAGTATGACTATGACATATAGACAATTGTGTTACGTAATTCATGGATGAACGCTTACGAGCCAATTCCAGAGCCTCTATCAGGTATCTACAGGAGAAAGACATGACTGACATTGACAGGTAAAACAATTACCTTCAAATCAAATTAGCCATGAAAACCTCTTATTAAACCTAGAAATTACTTGTTGAAAATTTATTTGACAGAAAAGCAATAACGGTAGGACCATCTGTAACTCTGTCATGGGACCTCCTCCTCGTCCAATGTTCTCAACAAGAGACAAAATAAAAAATACAAAAAGCTTGATCGACAAGGACAGCACCCGTAAGATTCCCGCACACTGCCTTCCACTCGGCCCAACCAACCAATGTCCAACAGTGGAGGCAAGGCCTCGACTCCCTTAAAAAATGGCGTGAAAAAAATAGATTCCGAGGCCAACGCCGCCTCAGAGGATTATGCGGATGAGATAGTGATGATAACGATTTGACAAGACGATTATTGTGGAAGGAGAGATTCGTGTGAAACTTGGAAGTATTGGAGAAAATGAACTTTGATGTCAACACATTTCCCCTCATTGACTCAGTGACAGGATAAAAAAAAATTTTAAAATTAAAACTTGTTTTTCCAATAAAAAAGTATAATCTAGGCGGTTTTTGGAAAAACAACATATGTCCATTTTTCAAAATAATTGAGTACTCTCCCAGTTTAGACATAAAAATAGGTAATCAATCGTTCATGTTTTCACGTAACTTCATGACACATTAATTAGTATGTGAGTCTAGTATAAAAAGTATATTTTTTTGACTGACAGTTAATAGCAATAACAAAATGGGAGTGTTTTTTTTAATTTGTCAACAATTAGGTTTAATGGACATATGCTGCTTTTCCAAAAACCGCCTCAATAGTAGCTTCCATCTGTCGTAAAATAATTATAATAAAATAATTAGGTCGAAAGTTCAAATCGATTGTTTACTAATTTATATAACGTTATAATTTTCCCTGCATCATTGAGCTGTGTTGAAATTGTTGTGCTGTGACTTACATAAACGTAGTTGAAATGTCACCAATTGTTCATTTCGCTTTCATGGTTACGTCATTAGACAAATGGAATACTGCAAGTAACTGATGTTGAGATCTGATTCCCTTCCGGTCCTCCTAATGGCATCCTGGCACCTCAACTCTGGCCAAAGGGCATATCGTTGGTAGGCTTTTAGTTACTTCCTCCACTGGCGTAGACAAGAGGGGGAAGGGGGGAGAACAAAAAATAAAACAATGCTTACTTTGTACGATACTTGTTCCTGTTCCTTTTTTCCTGGAGTTAATTTGACTTCCTAAAACAAGAGAAAATAAACATTATAATAATTATTATAATATAAATTATAATTATTGTAATCTGGATTTTTTTTATTAGGAAAAACAAATAAACACAAAATATACACATGCGAACAAAATTAGAAGTTTTTATTTCGTTCCCCTCGGAATTCGTATAATAAACTATTATCCGATGTCAGGACATGGGTTAATGCAATAACCTCGGATCCCATATATAACCTCGGTTAATTGCGATGTCGAATAATCCGACCTCGGACAATCGAGGTTCCACTGCTATATATATTCTTTTTTGAGTAACAATTTTCAATAATTCGATTAGTGAATGAAATTGTGATACTTGGATATTTTCTTTAAAAACATAAATTCCAAGATTCATGCCCAGTTGTTCCGTTCATTAGTCCCCCGACTACCAATAGTCGGCTGGATTCAATCGTCGGGCTAAGAGAGTTCTGATGGAGAGTAGTGGAACTGATTGTTTACGAGGCTGGGCTCATGGCAAAGAACCACCCAATGTGAGCGTGTTTGAGCCCAGATACATACATCACGAGAGAGTCACGCAACTTCATTCACTAACTCAGTCTGTCCCTCACTTACAGTTATCTGATCAATAAACTTCATTCATTCCCACTCTCATTCACCTCTAACGTCGGATCCTTACCGAACTTACTATCATAGGGGATATGTTAGTAAAACAACAGAAGTAAATGAGGAAAAATTGGTTTCAACAACTTTCCACTGTTTCAAAAAGTCAGTGTCGTACCATCTGACGTTAGTTGCCAATGAGACTAGGAATGAATCAAGTTTATTGATGAGATAGGAACTACGATGAGTTAAGTGGTGAGTGGAGAGGGAGTTGATGTATTTTTTATAAGAGGCCATAGAACACAATTAGGTTTGCTCAACGTTGCCCCCAAATCACTCTTCATCTCACCTATCTGAAAGAAGAATGTGAGCAAAACCGATTATATTTACAAGATAAATGCGCCTAGTCGAATATATTTCTTTAAAATCTTCGCTGGTACTTTCGACATGCAATCAACATAAGTTTCAGTATTTCTTCCGACAATCAAGGATCGTTTGGAACAGGACGGCATACTGTAGAAAATCAAAATCAAATAATTAAAAGAGATTGACCTACAAGATCTTTTAATTAAAAATAATATTCTCTTTACTCTTTCCTTGATTCGAACAAAGTCCTGTCTGGTTGGCAGGAAGTGACGCTAACCACTATATAACCAGAGATCTATATTACTAAGGTAATATTGTAACATGGTAATTAACATGGAGATCTGACGCCATCTTTGTCCAACAAACCACCTCCTGCTTCTAAAGTGAATTGGATTGAGGAAACCATTCAGTTTAGTGGCTGAAGCCAAAGTTATCCTTAGGTAATTAATTCTAAGTTAAATGAGTGAAATCTTACAAATCAATCGAGACAAAGAATATTTATTTAATCATAAACAAGCTGTGGAATCAGGCGTTGCTCCCCAAAGCAGAGTGTATGAACAGTTTTTTTGTATTTCTCGAAAAACAGTATTATTATACATGGGTATCTATGTACATTCGCCCAACTGACATTGAAAGTTGCACGAAACTAGCCTCTTTGAGCACATCACTACCCGACTATTGAGACATGTCTGGGCACATAAAATTAAGTGTAATTAGGAAGGAGGTGCTAGATACGGATGGTCAGTACTGCTAACAAACCATAGAGCTAACACACAAGTGGTAGTCAGTGTGGCCCATCACCCATGTGCATGATTCTAGAGAAAGATCATTAATGAGTGGACAGTTGGTCTGGTTCCATCGATCAGAACGGCGCGTGTCAACATTAACAAAACATCCTTTTCAAACGATCCATAATTCTTTAAAAATGCTCCAAGGTAATGTAAACAATTTATTAATTTTCAACCGTCCAATACTTATTAATGACTTAATCGAAAAATAACATAGTTATTATGTGTTTTCCTACAAGATTGGAACCATTTCTTATGCATGCTAGTAGTGGGGCACGGGTTTAAAATGTTTTGTTCTTTCTTTGACGTGAATGACGGTGAGTTTCCTGGGCAACAGCGGCTGCCACAGCTAGTAATTATAAGACTAAAATAATAACTAATATTCTTGTTAAGGAAGTAGGCTAAAGCTGTATAAATTCTTACTCGTATTCTACAAAAATAGAGCTCCACTTTTGATGGTTCCATAAATTGCGACAACAAGGTCTCACATTTCCTGACTGTAGCTCATGTACTCCTAGAGATCTAATCTAAGTCCCCACTACGTTTAAGTCTTACCGTTTGATATAGGGTCGTTATCTTTATTTTCTTTCCATTTTACAGCTGTAAGATGGCGATAAAATTCAAATTTAACTAACCTAAGTAAAGATAGGCTTCACGGCCCGTGTACATAACGGCTTCTCCTTCGTTATCTCAACGATAGAACACCGCTCCCTACACGTGCCTTTGTCTAAACCTCTCTCTCAACGAAACAATAGGGACCAAAAAATACTAAATAAAATGCCTTTTGATGTCAATGCTAACCGGACAAAATCTGTTTATTTTTTGTGACAAGACACATGTGAAGAATCTTCTTCTCTTCTTGAGTTTCTGTGATTCGCAAGCTCAACAATAATCGATCTGCAGGGACTATGCAAAGTATATAACGGAGCTAATCTCTTCCGATTACTGTTACACAGGTCCCACAGGCATAGAAAATTTATGTTCTCAATGGTTATTGAGACTTATGCTTGGACTTTAACTACGAAGTCATATCGCCTACTACCAGAGAGCTCATTCGTCGCTCTGGTGGGCATGCCCGACTCTACAGTACTTTACTAACCTAGGTTTATTCACCTAGGTAAGGAGTCTTTAACTAACATCGCACAGGTATAGGACCATCACTTCGGTACTCCCATCCGAAGGACGCCGTGCACAAGGTTTTTACCTCCCAGATAAGAAACCTAAAGGCCTCGGCCGGGTTTCGAACCCGCGATCTTGATTGAGCTCAGTAGGCTAGCACGCTACCGGCACCCTCAGTATTTTTGTGTACATTCGAATAGATATTTCCATAACAAGCTTTCATATGTTTTGCTCAAAGTGTTTGTGGGATGAATTAGAGCGGAGATATACGGTGTTTTGAACGTGTGAAAGTATGCATGCGCGGTCACTACATACCAGTGGAGTGACCGCTTTTCGAAGCATGATAGATACGTATACAAACATGACTTCTGAGACTAACCGACGTCAGCTGAATTTAATGTTAAAAAAATGGCCGCCCATAACTGTTCTTTCAATTTTAATGGTCGTTCTGACGACAAAATTGCGCAATAGAGCGTCCGTTGGTTGGTTGCTACCGTTCAGATTTTATGAGACAGCAACAGCTTCTAGGACGACCTAGCACCTAGAGTAATTTATTTTTAAAATATGAAAGGATCTGATCATTCCATGTGCGCAAGAGGAACACACACATACACAGACACACGAGTGTCGGCCGATTACAAAAAGCTGAAAGTCGAGAAATCGCTTAGCTCGATAAGTATTCCTTCTTGTAAGGCCTCGGAAGTTGAGAAGAGCGCCCGACATTTAGACCGCTCCTACGTTAAGATTGCTAAATAAGATATATCCATGTTTACTTACTTCCTAGCATGGCCTGGTTGAGGAAAACTTGCGTCCCAAAGTTTTGTATACGTGCTCCGACCCCGGGATCGATACCCTCTCACTTGGATGAAACTTAATACAAGACCCAAACCGGTTTCAAATTCTTCAGAACACTGGTGCTCAAACTTTTATGCCCATGGTTACACAAAATAGGAGACATATCACCTGGTTACACCATTGGAACATGCAACTTGTATGCAAGTAGTGGAGAGGCCAGACTGGACTAAGTCGCCAGAACCTCGTCCCTCCCCTCCCAATGTTTGACAGGAAAAAGTAATAAAATGAGACCTCTTGCACACGATATACCAAAAAAAGTATATGGAAATATGCCAACCTGCACATTTTTTTTTCTTTTCCTGGCTTTTCCGAAAAGATAATCCCAAAGTTTCATTCGTCGGAAGTTTGCCCAAATCGGTTCAAATATAAAAATTGAAATAATCTTGTTGGGTAGACTCTAGCAAATACTTGTTTGTTATCGTTCTAGGATAAAGAGTGAGAGACGTAGACTTGGAAGAAGTGTGGTCTTAAAGAAATGAGAGATGACCTCTAGAACAATAGGCCCATTCTTCTGCTGTTCACGGTGCTACGAACAGTGTTAATGTGACCGACTGCTAACTGCATGAACAACAGTATCAGGTACTGCGGAGTCAGCAGGCAACCTAACGTCATGACATGATCGTTGCTACAAAAGGGGGACATTAAACCTTCGACTAGGAGTCAATCATAATTTTTTCCTCTTTTAATCTGAATTGTAGTAGTAATGATGATCGATAATAGGAATTTAAAATGTAAATGTTTGTTGTTGTTATTGTTATTATTATTTTCTTTCTTTTCTATATTTTGCACATTGTGACTTGAGGAAGGGAGATGTCGTGAAATAGACCACAGATCGTCATACGTTGGTCGACCGGTGTCCCCCCCCCCCCCCCCCCCCCCCCCGCTATAACCTCACTATTATAACTATTGCCATGTTATAATTAAACGAAAATAATTATTAAAAAAAAAAGATTTTAATAACATGGCAATAGGATATAGGATACGCTAAAAAAAAATTAATACCTTTAAAAAGCTCAACACAGTGTGATATGGAATTTCATTATGCCCCATTTCAGATGCAAAGAAAATATAAATTACAGTATTTTCAGGGATTATAGCAGGAAAACTGTATATTTCCAGAGATATAGCAGGAAAACTGTATCAGAACCTCGTAAGCAATTCCCGGGAACTTCATTTGCACCTACTTAATGTTAATTCTCTTTTTATTTTTCTCTCTTTTTGTGAAAATTTCCTTGCCCAACAGTCCAAAAAATACATCTAAAGCGACCAAATAATAATACTTTTCAGTAGACAATGGATGCCATAAATTCATGTAACGTTTCAAACTCAATACAAAAATTCGAAATAAGAAATTGTCTGTGACCAAAATGGTAATATCAGGGACATTGAAAATCTGATTGCAATCTGAAACCTTAACCATGAACTGTCGGAGGTTAAGAAAGGAAAATGTGGGGCATTAGTTCCATCGGGGTTCTGGGGAAGGAGAGTAGTTGAAGAGCGGAACGAAATGTACCACAGTCAGGGTAAACCCGGAGCCTCTGTGGGCAGCCTCTAACACCAATACAAAAAATCGTAAGAAGCTTGAAATTCAGGACGTATTTTTTCTTGATAAGGTCAGAAAACATTACAGACCTAGGTGTACAATTGATAATTTTTGGAGGGGTTTTGAAAATGTTTAGGGATCAATAGCAAAAGCACGATCAGTTCAAAAATCACTGATACATATTTTCAATTTTCTTTTTAATGACTTTTTCCCCTTACCAATTTCGATGAAGCATTTATAATCAAATATTTTCATCCCACCTTAAACAAAAGTCACTTTTTGCAATAACTCAAAATCTGTTGATATGGGGCATGACGAAGTTGTGTAAAAACGAAAGAGAGTTAATGAAAACTGACATAATTGCAGAGATATTGTGAAATAATTCAAATGGACTTGAAAAATAAAATAAAACTGGTTTATTTAATATGTTGTCTAATTTCACTAACTATATATACATGGGAGTACTTTCGGTATTTCTACCATCCTCAGCCAAAAGCATAAGAGTCTTAGTCTTATCTCTTATGCTTTTGGCTGAGGATGGTAGAAATACCGAAAGTACTCCCATGTATATATAGTTAGTGAAATTAGACAACATATTAAATAAACCAGTTTTATTTTATTTTTCAAGTCCGAAAGAGAGTTAGTTGAAGTACAGTAGAATTCGTATAGACGAACGTAGTAATATGTAAAAGATAGTTGATCAAGAAAAGGTAGGGGGAAAATATTACCAAAACCTGATCCCTTCAAAACATACATAATTTTATAAACAATAAATGAAGAGTCTACTTGGGACTTAATCAATAATCCACACTACAGTGTTTCAAATAGTACATACTTAATGAGCCAGCCAGACCAAAGAAAACTCGACAAACATTAAATATGAGAAAACGCACAACTAATAAGAATCACTTTAGCCCAAAGGAAATAACATTACATACATTTTAAAATTGCAATAACATAAAACCTGTTCACAACCAAATACTAGCAAACTGGATCAAATAAACAGTACAAGTAACTATTTACAAATATTTACATTTTAACTTACGTGTATATATAAATAAGATTTCATGCATTCCTATTTTACAATGTTCTAGAACGCATTAATGATTAAATTATTTAGATCAATCTTATAGATGAATATCAATATTAAAATAACTTGAAAACTTGAAGAAAACTAATTTTTTTAACACAATTCACCAAAACACGTTACGAAATGGGACCTATCACGGGCCATTCTAGACTCTAGATCTACGATAAATCTGGAATTGACCTACTGACACAGATAAATGATTCAGTTTGCAACAGTATTTAATATGGAGAGAGCAATACACAGTGTGTATAGCAGCGAGCAGGCTTGTGTTACTAACGGTAGGACGAGAGAAACGTGTTGTCAAGAGACGAATCGATACATGTTCCGAAGCTCATTTTGCCCTCATATATCGATGTGTTCAACATTATATTAATAGGAAAATATAGAACAAATATGAGACAAGGTTGTGGGCAGTTAGTTCAACAGTCTCTCTGCCAGGATTGTTGAGACGTTGACTACATTAACAGCTAGCAGGCTTGTGTTACTAACGGTAGGACGAGAGAAGCGTGTTGCCGAGAGACGAATCGATACATGCTCCGGAGCTCATTTTGCCCTCATATATCGATGTGTTCAACATTATATTAATTGGACAATATAGAACAAAGATAATGCAAGGTTGTTGGGACTTAGTTCAACAGTCTTTGCCGCCATAAGCCAGCTCTGTACACTTGCTACAGTACTACAGTGGACGTCACCTGAGGTTGCCCCCAAGGCTCGGTCCTTGGACCGACACTTTGGACTGCTCCGAGTTCTCCGAGAACCATAAGCATAGAGAAATAGCCTATGACCACGACCTCATGGTCATGGAGCACGCTGATACCCAGTGGCTGTCTCCCGCCAACATTGCCCTCTACTCAACATAACCGATGATATCAAATTTTATGTAAACTAGTAACGTATGTTCCTTCTGATTAATCGAGGATTTTATTACATCGAAGTTATTGGGGTTTTATGCTAAGTGCCCCCTTCTCTTCGGCCGATAATCAATAGATGTTGTCTTTATGGTGTTCGTCATACGTATATAAAATTTCGTGTCAATATAATAATTTTACCGGGAGTTACCATGTTCACAGACACAAATACATAGCCAGGAAATGTTTTTATCATTTTTGGGAAACAGGAAATTCGAAAGAAACTCAACATCGAATTTCTGACCGATTATCTATATATGTATATACTTCTTATAACTGGGGAACTGAAAAAAAAAAAAAATTGACAATCCTCTCTCTCTGCTTTCAAAGACAGACTACCAGGAGAATTCTTGTATTTATCTTCTGTCTCTTCAGAAGAATTACCTACTTACCTCAATAAATTAACTAACTTACAAAGCTGTTTTTGATGAACTTTTATTTCAGGCTACTAACTTTTTTAATTAGGCCGCTTTGTTCAGTTTAATTAAACTTCATCAAGAAAGAAAAAAAGTGCCTTTAGCGGATTTCTATATAAATCAGTCTGTGGACCCACCTTGACAGGGAAGGCCAAGGAAACCAAGACAGTGTTCGCATCAAACAGACTCTCCTCAACACCATCTAACTAGATAACCCACAAAAAACAATAACGGAACAGAAAGACAAATTAACTTATTTTTTGACTATGTCAACAAAGTCCACAACAAAATAAAATTCACGTTGGAAATAGGAGGTCAAACCATAAATTTTCTGGACTTGGAGATCAAAATTAATAACAAGAAATTCGAATTTAGCATTCACAGAAAACCGACTACAACAGACACGTCCTTCCAGTTTCAAATACGCGGCCTTTTATTCGTTGTTCAACAGAGCCTACTCAATTCCAATGACACAACAATCAAAAGATAAAGAACTTAAGATTATTAAGGAAATAGCCAAAAACAATAGCTACCCACAAAAACAATAAATAAAATTGAAAATAAGGTCAAAAATCATAATTTTAGGAACAAACTGACCAAATTAGAAACACAAAATAAAGTTTATAATAAATGGGTCAGCTTAACTTACCACGGAAAAATTTCTGAAAAAATAGGTAAAGAGTTGAAAAAAGAAGGTTTCAATATCGAGTTTAAAACTATCAATCCCATAAGCCAGTGCCTAGAGAGAGGTAGGGACAGAACAGATATTGAAAATAGAAGCGGAGTTTATAGTCTAGAGTGTACGACGTGCAGTCAATTATACATTGGACAGACAGGACGTCGTTTTAGGGAAAGAATTAAAGAACACACGGCCGAAATAAAGAACCGAGGAAACCGTTCTACATTCGCGACCCACATAATTGACAATAGCCACACTTTCGACCCATCAACAGGCATCAAATATCTCCACTATTGCTCAAAAAGCAGGCTACTTAATAGCCTAGAGCAATTAGAAATAAATAAAGCTACCAAAAGGAACATTTGCATGAATGACCAAATCTATTTCAACTATTCCCCTTTGTTAACACCCTGATCCAGTTCTGTTTCCAAATATATGTTTGTATTATCTGTTATTAATATTTGGTTCCACATATATGTTTCAAGTTATCTAAATCTTAATATTATTATTAATTTTATTTCTATTTTTATTATTTACTTGTATTTGTTCTTATTTATTCGTTATTTTCCCCGTATTAGTCTAGTTATATTGTTTTATGTAAATTTAGAACTAGGAAGAAATATTTCATGAGTTAGCTAACGGTACAGCCGGGGGACTCCCAAGTTTTAATAGCACCCTTTGACCTGAGATCTATTTGAAGGGTCGCTCTCTGCAAACTGACTTAGTTCATAACTAGACCTGACGATGGTATAAAGCCGAAACCGGTAGTTATATGTATATATATCTTTAGTGGAATAGACAATATTTCAAAAAATAAGTTTGTTTTATTCATTTATTGATTTAGACGTACGAAAAAGAAATGGGATCCCATAGAGAAACTGCACAGAAACAAACACAGCAGGCAAGACGCTCTCGACGAAACTGCTACTGACATGAGTTAGGGAGTTAGGTCTGGCAACAAATGTAGAAAATGTCTGAATACATTTTTGTGATTTGTGTCGAAATAGTGGAAAGCTAATAAAAATAACTAAAAACAAAGCACTTGTTCAGTTTTTATATTGTCTAATTCCACAAAAATATATACGTATACCGGTTTCCGCTTACACTATCAGCACAAAATTCAAAAGTGACATTTAAGAGAGCTATGTTGTCATATTTATATAATCCTTAGATTACCTGAGACTGTGACTCCCTGTTTATAAGAGGGAAAGGGGGGGGGGGGATTATATTTTTTGGTATTAAGTTCTCTTGATGTTTAAACTAAAATATTTGTAACTTCAGAATGTTTCATTATGGCAGAACTTCTCCCTCCCCACCCCTTCACAACCCTAAGGAACCGGGAGTCACATCCTTAGGTAATCTCAAGTAAGCTGAGGATTGTATAAATATGACAACCTAGCAAACTAATATGTTACTGTTGAACTGACGATGGTGTAAGCCGAAACCGGTACAATATATATATTTTTTGTGGAAATAGACAATATAAAAGTTAAATAGAGGGCGCCGGTAGCTCAGTGGTATGCGTGCTTGTCTTCTGAGCTCAAGATCGTGGGTTCGAAACCCGACCGAGGCCCTTAGTGTATTTTATCTGGGAGGTAAAATAAACAAGCACGCCGTCCTTCGGATAGGACGTTAAGCGATGGTCCCAAGCCTGTACGATGTCAGGTACTCGTTAAAGACCCCTACCCTAGGTGAATAAAAATTTAGGGTAAGCAAAATTTAGGACTCCCATAGTAGAGTCGGGCTAATGTCCACCAGAGTGACGAAAGAGCGCTCTGGTAGTAGGCGATATGAGCTCGTAGTTAAAGTCCGGGCATGAGTCATAAAACTTAACCTAAAAGTTAAATGAGTTCTTTGTTTTTATTTAATTTTGAATGTAGAAGACGTCAAGAAAACAATTGACAGACTTGTATCTCAATATAGAAGGGACGAAAATTAACGTGTTATTAAAACGACTGTCATGTTTGGGTGCCGAGCTTCCTTACAGTGCGTTGCATTACAGCGGCAGTTATTACAGTTTTTGCGTCAAGCCTCCCCTAATCTCCCCCTTCCCTTGGGGTATTTGGCTGAAAATCAATAGGTGTCGTCGTTAGACGGTTCTGGACACCTGCCTAATATCTGCCGATTTAATGAATGTATCTGCGCATTTATATTTATTTAAGCCAACTATTGATTTTTAACCCAAATGGTTCTGGAGCAAAGACCTAATTGATTAATTCTTGCTGGAGAAGTACATTGTCGGTGACTCATTGACGCCCCCCCCCCCCCCCCCCCCTTCCAATTTTGGAATCAAGGGTCTGAAAGCATGAACTTCTGTTGAAAAATCAAAATCAAATTTCCGGCAGATTATATGACTTCCCCTATACTTCGTAGGTATTGCTGGAGAAGTAAAAATAGTTTGGAATTTCAGCTGCGAGCAGGCAGGAATTCCTCAAGTTGCTTGTTAGTTCCACTTCTTGACACAATTTTCTCATCCGTCCTACTTGCCATCAATCTATCCACACATTGACAACTACTCGTACATACAGATACAGTACAAACAGTGATGAAGCCATTTTGAGTTTCCCATGAAAATCAGCCAAATTGTAACATTTCCACATTATATACGTTGAGAGCTACCTTATATATGTCACAGAGAACTAGGCCAGTTGGAAAATAAGATTCAAGTTAACAGACAAGTCAGTTTCACAGATCGTCTAGAAACCTGGTCTGATTTTTTTTAAAGGTTTTTTAAAAATAAAATATTACAATATGGGTTAAACAAGTTTTTCACTTATCCGTTAAAAAAATAAAAAACGCCATTTTTAGGTTTCCGTACGTCGAATACCTCATAAAAAAAAACCTGTCAACGATTGTCAGCCTGTCTTCCCCGATATCTTGAAGACTATATTGCTAAAACTTTGCACTAACCTGCCTTAGGGGATCTCGTCAGGTTCAAGATAGAACTTGCTTCAAAGCAGGGCACCCAACATTGCCTCGTTAGTAACATTAAGCAGGTTAGTCACTGTAAGTTAGATAATTTTAGAAGAACGTTAAAGTTTTCAATTATTTTGGGACCCCCTCTCCTCTCGGCATGAATAAAAATCTAGATAAGATGAGATTTTAGATTTTATGTTTCGGGCCCCTTATAACCCTCCCTCCCGTGTTCAAAATGTTGAGATGCCACATGGCTTAAAAGGATGCTGTGAAATTTCATGTACATCCAATCAGCTTTAATGAGCTAGCACTCATTTTATGTCCCCCCCTCTCCCCTCCTAACACCCACATAGCCTACATCCTAAGTTGGTTGATCCTAGAAAGGCCCGGCAAATATTATGAATGCCGTTTTCCCATGAAGCTCAAATAAACATACCTACATGCATACGGAAATTGAACTGATGGTCTTTTAAGACTTCTATAGAGGGGACCAACAAACAAGTTTTTAATTTATCACCGGAATTTCATCTTCGAACGAATAAATTCATGGACAACTCGTGGATATCGACTTGAAGTTTCTTATTTGGATACAAAATTCCATAAGTACTACAGATTTTCAGACAAATTAGTCAAAGAGGAAATTACCCTAACTATAAAAACTCCTGGTAAAATGCAATATTTATATCCAAAAAGCTACGAGATTTTTTGATTTTCGGCCAAATGTCCTGCCGCGTTACGATCAAAAAATTAAAAATACATTTCAAGCAATGGAAGTACATAGGTAATAATTAATAGAAAAGTCTGGCGGTCTTTTTCATGCTTAAAGAATTTGATTCAAATTGAAAATCATTTGGGAACAGATTAAAAATAATGACAAAAGTGATGCGGCGACACTTCATGCTCTGTCGAATTCACAATGGTCCTGTCCTTTAGCCTCACAACACAAAGTGAATGATAAAAATAAACAGAAAAACCGTAGGATATTTCCGCAGACAGAAAAAAAAGAGGAGAAAGAGTAGGCCGTGACGACCCTGGGACGTCTTTCTTGGAGGGTAAATAGAGTGTTCCTTTTCAGAGAATTTGTCATGGCCAAGGGTTTCTGCCTTTGGGTGTTTTTCTCTCCTGCTCTCAGGGTCAAAGCAAGATTAATGGCAAAGGATGAAATTGTGAAGGTGGGCTAGACAATAGACAAACATTCAATATACAAACAATCCCAGTAAATAGATCGCTCGGGTTTGGAGATCTCGGAAAGTTTGTTTTGATGTTTTTTTTTTTTACTTCCTTTATGAAGTTAGTTAACTGAGTATAATGTTGTGCGCTGCTCATCATAACTTAATAATGTCGTGCGCTGAGAGGTTGTGGAAATGAGCGTAAACAGACTAGTTTTTAAGGAAGCAAGCGTAATTTTTACATACTCACCCCCTCACCCGTCGCTACGCCTCTGATGAAAAGAAGCATCTTAGTTCAAGGTTGGTTGAAGTTTGAAATGTCTTCAAACACGCAACAATTTCCAAATTGAAAGGAACACACAAAAAAAAAAGTAGAGAGTGCCTTGGGTCCTCTTTTTTGATAATTAATGCTGTAGTCTTGGAGCTGGCGCATTTTATTAATCATCTACCTATGCTAAATTTATTTGATCTATCGAGGAGATAACTCAACAAAAACGCGCAGGCAGGCGAAACCTTTACGAATGGCGGCCTGATTATATGCTAATGTTGTGAACTATTTCGATTATTGAACACTTTACGTATTTAAAATGTGTTTAATAATCGAGATAACAAATAGAGATAATTGCGAAAAATTAATTTTTTTTTTCCTTATGTATGATGCATATTAGCCATGTCTCTAACAGTGATATTTACTTTTTTACAACATCCATGGCCCCGGCAGAGAATTTTATCTCGATATATTCATTACATCGGCAGGTATTGGGAGCTTTGTGTTGTCTACCCTCTGGTCCTCCTTCTGCTGATTCCTCTGAAAATTGATAGGTGTCCTTATAGGGCTTTCAATATACATATGAAATTTCGTATCAATACATTTATTCTATAGGGAGTTATCGTGTTCACATAAAAACACTCAGAGACAGACATTTTTACTTCCCTAGATGTACAAAGTATAAGTGTAGTTATGTAATCGGTCAAGAATTAAATGCAGAGTTTTCAACGGAATTTTATGTTTTTTTATTTTATTTTTGAAATTAGGTCAGAAAACATGAAATTTCGTTGAAAACTCCGCATACAATTTTTTAACGATTATATAATTTCCCCTATACTTCGTAGCTGGGGAAGTAACAAATACATAAACAGTTGAAAAAAAATGTAATAGAGCTTGTGGCTTCTAACCAATGAAACGTTGATATTATATATAAAAATATATATATTTATATAAAATGTAGTTATGGTTATCATTTTGAATTGGTGAATCACCGGAAATGTATTCTCCAGCCTGAATTAACCAATTAAGTTTTCGCTCTCCCTCCAAGACCAAACGACCGTTTGCGTTGACTTGAATAGGAGCTTCTGAATCCTCATACTAAATTTTGTGTTGTAATAATCATTACATCGGCATTATTAGGGTTTTTGAGTCAAGCATCCTTCTCTGAATTATTAGGTTTGTTCCTGATGGGGTTTTAAATTTAAATATAGGTAACATTTTATGTTGATACCGTCATTAC
This sequence comes from Aradus depressus, assembly GCA_963662175.1. Classification (NCBI taxonomy): domain Eukaryota; kingdom Metazoa; phylum Arthropoda; class Insecta; order Hemiptera; family Aradidae; genus Aradus; species Aradus depressus. Next base: position 58,463,351 of record OY759215.1, on the reverse strand, counting down.
ATTAGCAGTTATTGGGATTTCTAAGTTGAGCCTCCGTTCCCTTTGGCCGATCTGGCTGCAAATCAGTAGGTGTCGTCCTTATGGGGCTGCATACACATATAAAATTTAACGATACAATCATTCTGTCAAGAGGTATCGTGTTCACAGACATGTACAAACAGACATTTATTTTTTTCGTTTTTAGAATTTCCTGTTCGGAGACCATGCTACCCTGCTAGAAGTTGCTCTGAGAGTTTGGTCTTGTCACCCGCAACAAGTTTCTATATCTTATAAAGCAGTTTTTCACAGCTATTTGGTTATCCCTTCGCTCCCAAATGCGATGCCTCTAATTAATATTAAAATATAATCAAGGAAATTATTGTAATTTCTAATTGTCATCAAATTATTTAGCCTTTCCATTCATCAACTAAGTTTTCGCTCTCCCTCTAAAATCAATAGATGTCTTATTAGAGTTTTTGAGTTGACCTACTCCCTTTCTTTTTCGTTTTGTCTCCTTAAAAAATTACCTTCTGCCCATAAAGGATGAGACTGAATCTGATCGCGGTTTGTGTATGGATGGGCTTGCTTGCAAACTTTTCGGACTACACTTATATATTGTGCTGCTGGCTCCAAACCAGGCGGGGCAGGCGAAGGGACGAGCAGAGCTCTGTATGGAAGGTACACCCTTAAATAATAGAGCAGATCTTAGGAGGGGAGGATTCAGTAAAATAGGGGAGGATGACGAAGTGTCCCCTCTCTCCGGGAGGGCCGTTCTTATCCATGTGTTCCTCCTTTATCTCAGTTTAGCCCCCCCTCCCCACACTCTACTTCACACCCTCAATACACATTTATCTTCTTCACACTACACTCACTCTCCCAAAATGAATAATAACATTCTCTTGGGCAAGTAACTCTAGGCAACAATTTTATGCAAGACATAGTTGTTTATTTACAGATTTAGTTAGGTGTTAGGGAGCACTGTATGCCGACCAACGCCAAATCCAATCTTTTCGAGATGGTGGGGGGACACATTCAGCCTCAGCTATTTGTATAAAATCAAGTAAAAACTAGCCCGGAGATTAAACAAAATCATTAATTTTTACAAATGCTGTGGTATATTTTGATCCGGTACTCGCTCATTGACTGACATATGATTTCAAAATTAGCTGTATATTATCCGAAATTCTACCAAATTTTCGAAAATGTAATTCGTTGACCTGCTTCCTATAATAATAATATTTATTTCCGGTAAACATTAACATGGTAATTGGATACATGAAAATAGCTTATACATTTTATTCATCAACCGATATTAAGTTTTAGAATACAATCACATAATATGTGATTGTACTCTAACTTGTGAAAACCGCCAGAACAACATATTTTTTGACACTTATACGGTAACTTCTTGTATAGTGAGAATTTGAAGGCAGGATGAAAGACAAAATTGATCTATCCGACGAGCCCGTCACAATGAGCTATCACACGTCAGTATAGATTAGGTTAGGTTTTATGACTCATGACCGGGCTTTAACTATGAGCTCATATCGCCTACTACCAGAGCGCTCTTTTGTCACTCTGGTGGACATTAGCCCGACTCTACTATGGGAGTCCTAAATTTTGCCTACCCTAAATTTTTATTCACCTAGGGCAGGGGTCTTTAACGAGTACCTGACATCCTACAGGCTCGGGACCATCGCTTAACGTCCTATCCGAAGAACGGCGTGCTTAAGTTTATTTTACTTCCCAGATAAAATAAATAAGGGCCTCGGTCGGGTTTCGAACCCACGATCTTGAGCTCAGAAGTCAAGCACGCATACCACTGAGCTACCGGCGCCCTCAGACGTCAGTATATGATGTTTATAGAAAAAGTTGACTTTTCGACCTTTGACCATGTCTCAATGGTTGACCAGGATCACAACTTTTATGAACAATCTTGTTGTTAAGAGCTATAGAACAATCCCTGAAAGTTTCAGTAAAAACGAAAACAAAAACTTCTCTGTCTGGTTCTAATAGAATCTTTTGGCATTTTTCCAGAGGCAGCCTCCTAAGTCGTTGACTTGTCCGAGCATCGTATAAAACTCTTTATTAGAAACGTAATGAATATGCTCTACAATATTTTCAGATTAGAAAAAAACTTCTCTCCTCAAATCACTGTCATCGAAATCCCCGCTCCACATTTGTATGTAAGCTCCCACATAACTCTTAAGCGGACCAATCAGAAGCCGTCTTCTTCCGTTTCGAATGAAATTGAAAATGTACTAATATTTTCCACAGCAGAAGGTTCTGCAGCGATATTACTCTTTTTTACTGCTCACCCTCGACCAATAATCTAATCTAATTATATTCAATTAATGCAATCGATCAAAACATTCTCAAAAATTGTGTTTCAGCGCTCCGACTGCAAAAATGTTGAAATGTATAGTCAAAATATAACGTTTTTCTTGTTTTTCAATTGATATTAAAAACTAAAAAAAAATGCATGTTTTTTGAAAAATATTTTATAAAATATGGGAGTACTTTGGGTATTGCTATCATCTTCAGCCACAATTTAACAAATACTTTGTTTTGTGTATGTTTAACAGAATTTATTTTTTGAAATATTGTCTATTCTACTAAAGAAGTGGAATAGACAATATTTCAAAAAATAAGTTTGTTTTATTTATTTATTACAAATTCCACAATATGTCCGCGTTCCTCAACTTAGAAGTTGTTATAAGTATTTGTTTAATCGTGGCTGAAGATGGTAGCAATATCGAAAGTACTCCCCTATTTTATATATATTTTGTGAAATAGACAATATTCTAAAAAAACATGCGTTTTTCTTTATTTTTTATTAAGTGTTTCCAATATCTTTACAAAAAGTGTTAAGTATGTTTATAATATTGTTTTTTTTTTTTTAATTTTATTATTTTTGAGATGAAATATATGTTTTTTTTATGGAAAATTGTGACAAAAGATCTTCCAAAGAACAGATGTAGCTTCATTTTTTTTTTTTTTCTTATGAACAATGCATATTAGCTTTCTCGACATCAGTAACATTTAAAAAAATATATATGAATTTTATATTGGGTTACTGAAACTAATTCTAGTAGGTTTAGTTTGGAGAAGATAGTTATGGGATGTCCCTCGGGGGACCTAGAGAGGAAGCAGACACTGAGTTACATAGCTAGATAGCTAGCATAGAAGGCCAGAGGCAGCCCGCGCACGGCTGACCAGAAGACAGGAGGCGGCACAGGGCTATTCTCTGCAGGCATTAGGCATTTAGGTGCCCAACAAACTGTCTCAGCTGCCCAAATTTCAGCTAGCCACATTATTTGGAAGTGGCTGGGATTCCATATCTTTAGAATTATCCAATCTAGACTCTGGGCCCCGACATTTTTATAAATGCCGAGGGGGGACGGATAAGTGACACACAACCTCTACGGCCTTAATATCATTGAAAATCCAATGTATTTCTAAAACATGAAACTTAAAGATACTAGCCGAGAGAAGCCGAGTAACCTGACAGCAAGAGATAAATCGGTACAATCGGGAGTTTTTTTCTTATCTTCTAAAACGAAAACAATTCCAGAAACTCCATTACTTTCATACTTTTCTTTCTCCAGTCAGGTTCACACTTCGTTGCCTGAAGGTATTCCTGTTTCAAAAGCTTCCTTTGAAATTTTTCAAATTTCAAAGTTTTACCATAAACGATGGCATGTCAGATATTCATGATTTTTTTAATACTAAATTTTATTTCATGTCTTCTTAAATTATTTAAAAGTACTTTTTCTTGTCGTAGATTGACACAAACAATAAGATGTTGTTAGTTATAATGATCATAAACTTTCTTCATTTATGATGGATTTTCACGGAGATTCATACTTATACTTCATTTTGTTTCCGTACTTTTGAAAATTTTCTTATGAACATTTTCCTTTTTCTAGCGAAGGTTTTCTGAATTTTCTCAATTTATTTTGGAAAAAAGATCTATTAAATTATTTTTAACTTGTTGGTTAGGCAGGTGATGGGAACGTATTGCCATTAGATTCAATTAATTTTTGAAAATCATGTTTCTTCCTTTCCATTCGCAGCTTTACCTCATGAGAAAAAACTTGAGATATCCCTAAAACACATGTGTAAACTTAATCCTGTTTTTGTCATAAACACAATTCCAACTTCTAGGAAGCCCAAGTTCTGATGACAATAACTTCCAGAACTGTGTTATGACACCTCAGACCTCCGCTCGTCCATTTACCCAACTTGGAGAAGTTAGCCCATTCCGATCGACAGACCTCTTTTGAAATTACTAACAATGGCTCTTCTGCGCCGGAAGCGAAATTCGGAACTTACTGAGGATGAACAACTTAGGAGAGATATGAACTGAAACTCCCTCATAAATGGCTAATGATGACTACTCAACATATAGTATAGGGAAATTACGATGTTATCTAAAAAAATAAGTCATAAAAATGTCACAATTACATGAAATTTTCAGTTCTTAATACCAATCTAACAATAGGCAGAAAGGACAACCGAAATCTTTCGGGCTTAATCGTTATGCATACGTGGGGGAACCCAAGGTGTCCAGAATTGAAATGTGGGATGCAAACTCGAAGTAGTTAAGGATTGTACCGCTAAGTAGCGTTTTCCGAATGGTGTCATACGTTGTGCGTTTAATCCATTTTTTTTTTTTTTTGGTGAACAATGTAAATTGCGATTTTTGACATAGACGGAGTTATACATAAAGAGGTTATTCTTCTTAAGCATCTACAGAAGAACATCAGGAAGAAAACACTGGGAATGTGGCACACCCAAGACACCACAACACCTGCACCAGCGTTAGCAAACAAAGCGTTTTTGGGCAACAACGATATGGTTGTAGCTTCGTTCATTTCCTACGATTTCTTCTTGTTCCCAAAATTAAAATTGGAACCGAAGAGAAAACGATTCGCCACGTGAAACTTTGGAGCGAATGAGAAGATGGAGCAAAACAAATAGATCCTAGAAAATAATATTGTCAAGTGAGCTTAATGCTTTAAAGATGCTTTAAAGAGTTTTGTAGACCAATTTCGGATCTATCTAATTCTAGCGATGGGCTACCTACAAGTTGCAAACCTGTTACAAACGACTACCGTTAGTCAGAAGACATATTCATTTTAAACTCATACGATGACTCGGACGCTGAATCTATCGGCTGGTAGACAGGAGTGTTGTCGAGGATGTGTTGTGTTTGTGCATGTAAACCTAAATACCGCTAAAAATCTTTAAATAAATACATTTGGATAACTATTCCGTTTAGCTCACTGACTTTTTTCTGGTAGACCCATAATTTTCTCTACACCGTTACGAGAGGTGGTCAATGACCATCCAAAGACCTCTCCAAATCCTTTCCATTGATATCCCACTTGACTTCATACAAGATGTTTTATTTTTTATGTTATATGTTCAATTTCTCGCTAATTCCCTACCATTGTGCCCTTTTGGTGGTTTCATTTTTTTCATTTCATTACATATGGATGTACTACAGGTTGGCAGTCTCCCTAGCATTCTGATCTCAAGAAGGTGGTCCTTCCAGGCTGGAGGGCTCAAGAAAACATATTAAATCTAAAAATTTAATAACATTAAAATTAAATACAGGGGTTATAATGTTAGGTTGGGCACGGTGTCACCTGTCATCTGTCATTCACCAGTCATGTGCAACATCTTTCAGCTTGTTTTCATATTACTGTTGATTTATAGTTAGTTTTCTGCTGTGAATGAAAATGTCGAAATCCGTTTCCAAAAGACGGGAAGAAACGTTTTACAGTTATGATCTGTTATTCATGTTTAAGATTTATATAATACACACTTGAAATTTCATTTACCTATTATTTGAATATATTGATTTAAAAGGGGGCGGCAGTAGCGTGCTAGCTTACTGAGCTCAAGGCTCTTTCGCGGGTTCGAAACCCGGCCTAGGGCCTTAGGTTTTCTATCTGGGAGGTAAAACACCTTGAGCATCCCGCCCTTCGAATGGGACGTCATGTGATGGTCCCAAACTCGTGCGATGTCAGGTACTCGTTAAAGATCCCTAACCTAAATGAATAACCCTAGGTAGGCAACATTTAGAGCCGGGTTCATGTCCAACAGAGCTACGAAAGAGCAATCTGTTAAGAGGCGATATGACTTCCAAGTTAAAAGTCCGGGCATGAGTCACAATAACTAACTATTGATTTAAATATAAACAAGTAAGTGGTTATTTTTGCAACACATTTCGATTCGACAAAATTTACGTAAGATGTTTCGGATCTGGGGAGACGTATCGTAGGTTCTACAGGTCATCCGAAGGGAGATTTAGCCGAAAAAGTTTGAGAACCACGTCATTACAAATAAACATTTTTGTATTTATGCAAAAGATACCGAAAAGATAACGTTTCTTTAGTAATACATTTCTGAGAAACTGAAGAGAATAAACAAATAAAAATGAGGAAAGGCTCAAGAGAGAAATGGAACAGTATTTTGATTTAATTTCAACATTATACCGTCAGAATTATTTCCAGGTCATTATCTTATCAGAATAATAACAGTCGTTTTGAAGGGGAATCACAATTAGGGGAGAGCAATGAAATGTAAACACAGGGAAAATATCGTACCTTGGCTGCCCTCAGGACTCTTCGAAATATAAAGACTTCCCATATAAACTCCACTAAAATAATTTTTATTGTAGATCCATTATTTGACAAAATTCAGTTCAGCTGAACTTCCAGGAAAAAAACCATGGGGTTGAACTCGAAATAAATAAGTTAACACTTAGTATTACGTAAATAAAACATCGCAGGAACAGTATTTCCACTATTGATATATTTTATATCGCTAAAACATTATCTAATATCAGCGCCACCAAAAACTAGGGTAAAAATTTAGGGTAGGCAAAATTTAGGACTCCCGCCGTAGAGTCGGGCTCATGTCCACCAGAGTGACGAAAGAGCGCTCTGGTAGTAGGCGATATGACCTCGTAGTTAAAGCTCGGGCTTGGGTTATAAAACCTAACATAGGTACATTTTTTGTAAAACACTTCTGCAATGCAGTTTTTCTATAAGAAATTTGATGGAGAAGTTTACTAAATTTAACATATATCCCCTGAAGTGAGAACAGAGTAAGTTGTTTAAAAAATAGATATTTGTGAGGGCAGTCATTGTTAAGAGAAACACCCCGTAGTCAATATTTTGGAAATGGGAGCAGTCGCGGATTGAGAGAACCGCTACAAAAGACCCGGAAACAGACAAAGATCCAACCCCAACCGGAAGTAACAACACCTACATACTCTTTACCCAGCTCTTCCCTTCCTTAGGAGCCATTGTTACTTCCTTCAAGTGTATAGGCGAATTCATATAATCGCTCAGAAATTTGATGTTAAATTTCAACCGGAATTCATATTTTCAGACCCCATGAATCCAAAATGTTGAAGAAAAACATTTTTTCATAAGATGATAACTTCCCATAAAATGAATTTATCAATACGACATTTTATTTTATATGTGTATCCAGAACTTCATTAGGACGACACATATTGAGTTTCAGCCAAATTGACCAAAGGGAATAAGGGGGATAAGGGCGGAGGCTTAACACATCAACTTTAATAACTGCCGTTATAATGAATGTATCGACATCAACGTTTATATTTATTTGCAGCGAAATCGACCGAAGGGAAAGGGTGGATCAGAGGAGGGGTCGACTCAAAAACTCTAATGCAAAACGAAAAACTAATTGATTAATTCGGGCTGGGGAAGTGCATGTCGGTGATTCACCGACTTTTTTCTTTCTTCTTGAGCACATTAATCATTACCCTTCTTTCAAGAGACGAAGCTTCCTCCCATTTCCATCATTAGTCATCCCCTATTTATACCTCATAAGTTCTGTTTACCACTAAAGTATACTAGTTTAACAGGTTGTAAAATAAGATATAGTCAGACCACTCACAGATTTTTATTTGTATTTGCTCGCCGGCTTTCGAGGTTGCCCTCATCATCAGGGAGTCTGATAAAATAAATTTTGAAATTACATAATTAAAATATTTTTGTAAATAAAATTTAAAAATTTATAATACAAATAAAGTATATATAAATAAAACCAACTAAAAACTAACAACTTTAACAATTTAAAATTTCATGGATGGGGACAGATACTAGTATTTTTGTATTTTATTGTATTAAAATTTCTTTAATGAAATTAGAATTTCATGAAAATTGTGCAAACTTTTCAAAACCTATTTAAAGCGCTAAATTCCAGATGTAACCTGCTCATATTTTGTATACATGTATTTCTATATAGATAAGTTTTTCTATAAATCAGCTTCGACAGGTAACTGTAAGCTGGTTAGCAACTTTATCTGCCGGGTGATGTTACGCCTACATGATGTTACATGATTTTAGAAATAATTGGAAATGTTCAATGATTTTGAGACCGGTGGCTTTTAAACACAGGGACAGAACAAAATACAGATTTATCTATAGAGACAAAAACTTTTTAAATTAGAGATGTTTTCGCGAGAGATCTTGTGGAAGTTCATTGTGAATACTAATGAATAAAAAACTTAAAAACAAGTCAAAAAATCCCACTTTATTTATATGAACCCAATATATTTCACTCGTTAGAGCATTCTCAAGTGTACAGACAGATACAGATCTGAATGACTTGAGAATGCTCTAACGAGTGAAATATATTGTGTTCATATAAATAAAGTGGGATTTTTTGACTTGTTTTTAAGTTTTTTATTCATTAGTAAAAACTTTTTATTTCTAACAATTGCTCCATACATCATTTTGATATATCTGCAACGGTTTTGGCAGCCTTCACAATAAATGACGCCCGAACGGCCGTTTCTCATCCGACTTGCTTCACTTTTACCTTCACTGGTCAATCTTTTGATAAACTGTGACAATGTATAGTCTCCGACCACCGGAAAGAAATAAGCTTCCCAACGCTGAACATTATTTCTTTATATATTAGAATAGATTGTTTGACCCCCTCTCCCGTCCCATGCAGAAATCTCGCCTACGGCCCAGTCCCCGAACATGCTTGTTACGTCATGGGGAACAGACAAATAGGGCTGATTCCTACCAAAACGAATGGCGGGTGGATCCTTCAGGACCCTGATCAATATGATGGTAATCCGTTTGCCCATTTCACGGTGACTGGTTGGGTTGGATGGTAAATCGGGGATCCGCTTTCCTCCTCTTCAGAAAACCGCTCCCCCTCTCTTCCTGCTTTCCCGACCGGTTTTCTTACCATTTCCTTCCCTAACAAATGTTATTTCCCCTTCCTGGTTGTATGGTAGCCTACACCACCACTCAGGATCATCATGGTAATATCAATTCAGGCCCTTCTGTCTGATCTGCAGAAAAAAAAGAATAAATTTTCTGTGAAGAGAGAGCAATTTTTTTCCCCAGTTTGAATCAACAAAGTTTTTACTCTCCCTCTGAGCCTAGCTCCGTTCCGGCCGATTTGACTGAAAATCAATAGGTGTCTGGGACTTCTCATTCCACCAATAAACCGACCTAAGGAAAATAACAGATAACTAGAGAAGGTTAGACTAGAGCTGGGTAAATGGCTTAATAGAGGTAAATAAGTGAAATGGCTTAATAGAGGTAAGTACGTGATATGGCTTAATAGAGGTAAATACGGGATATGGCTTAAAAGGGCATGTTTCCATATTAATACAGCTCCGTCAAAGAATAACCCTGCTTCCAAAACGTTGGAGAAGCTACTGGCTCTCTACCCAGATCGAGAAAAACTCGAACACAATTTCTTGATTAACCTCTTAATTTTCAATTTAATTGTCTACAATATCCTCCACAAATGAGTAGAAGTAGGGTGATAGGATGGGTCTTACGAGTAACTCTACTCATCCTATCCACCCTACTTCTACTCATTAGTGAAGAATATAATATATTCTTCACCGGCTATGCACTTCCCCACCGTGAATTAATCGACTATGTTTTCGATCTTCCTATGAACCAACTTACCTACCGATTTGGCTGAAAATCAAAAGGAACTTCTCAATCATACTAAATTTCGTGTTGATATACTCATCACATGGACAATTGTTAGGGTTAATGAGTTGAGTCCCTGCTCTGAGCTCCATCTTTCCTTTGACCGATTTTACTGAAAATCAATAGATGTCCTCCTTACGAGGTTCTGGATATACATATACAATTCCCAGTCTTTATATTCATTTTATCGGGAGTTATCGTGTTCACAGGATTCATTTTTCTCTTATTTGGAATCTCGTGGTGTTGGGAAACATGAAATTTGGGTGAAAACTCAACATTAAATTTCTGGTCAATTATATAACTTCCCCTATACTTGGGATAGTTGGCCAACTAAATTCAATATTTCAAAGCAACTCATTGATATTGAATTTAATCCAAACCGTACAAAGTATTCTGCGATAAAGAGAAGGGAGATCTTAACCTTTTGGGAGGGCAAAACTTCTCTACCAAACTTTCAATGCTTTCCTAGATGACTCGATGAGTAAAATTATGTATGAATACACTTTTATGTTTTTTTATTTTTAACGATTCAATGGAATTGGGTTTATTAAAAAACATCTCTCAAGAGACACGAACTGGAGAAATGCTTTCATATCCACCCCCTTTGGCCCTTTCTACATTAAGATTTTGAACGCGGGAAGGTGGAAGAAAAAAATATATACATCTATATTTCGGATTTACGAATATATATAAAAAAAAGTTTGAATCTGTTGATTCTTCGGGGTGCGATACTTTTGACACCTATATAATAAACTATTTAGAAAAAAAATTAAAGGGGAACTAAACATTTATCTCGAGTTAAAGTTAGTAGTTAAGTTATTAGTTAAAATTAGTGGTTAAAGTAGCCTATTTATAAGTATATGACTTCACTATTGATTGAGGGTGAAATGAGTTCAAGAAATTATTCATAAATATATTAATGAATAATTTCTGTAATGAAATTTAGGAGGGAGTGAGTGAAATATGGGAGAAGGCGGGGAGGAGTGCATTCGAAATGCGTGGGGCGGCGCTTAATAAGGCCATTAATCCTATACCAATCTAATAACTAATGATAATGGGAGGACATGAGATTTATAGGACAAACAGGAGCTTAGGCTACTTAGCAGGGCATCAAAGAGCCGTCCTACTGACTGAAGTAAATATAGGAATGCAATATAGGTATGTACTGGGAAGAAGGGGGGGAGGCGGAATTTGGACTTTCAGGAGCTTCACATCTGATAGGACGAGGACGAAATAGCTCAAGAAGTAGAAGAGAAGTTCCAACTTTTGTTTTATTATCGAATGAAATCATAAGAAAGGACCAACGCCAACCCAAAGCTGCTACAATAAAATATGTCAACTAATTATATACAAAAATTAAACATTTTACAAAATTCTATGTCGTGTTTTTACTGGAATTTCATGTTTTATGACCCCCCGGCAATCAAAAAATAATTTCGTCTGACTGGGTGTGGGTGTGTTTGTGTGAGAGTGTGTGTGGGCACGATAACTTTGAATGAACATCTCGACAGGAAATTTTATATGTGTTCCCAAAACCACAACACGTTGTGATAATAAAACAGATGATGCACATGCTGGTTGAGAAGTAAAAAAGAGACGTGAGCATTGTTTGATGGGATCTGGTCCAATAAAGAGATCTAATTTACAGAATTCGATTATTAATAAGTTAACACAGGTATTAATTTTCAGCTAAATCCACCTAAGAGGGGGGGGGGGGAGCGGAGAAGGGGAGGTTAAACTCAAAACTCTAATAGTCAAACTAGTCAAAAAGGAAAGGAGTTTGATGGAATGTGAAAAGTTGATTGATTATAAATAATTCGAGCTGGGGAAGTATACATGGCCGCTGAGACACCAAAGATTTTTTTTGTTAATGTTTCAAAAAAGCTCATATCAAAATTAAAGAGCATACGAAGTTCTATTAACTTTTTAGATATACTAACTGTATCGGAGCAAATGCAGCATGAAAATGATGTGAGCGCCCCCCACTGTGATGCCCCAGGCATGAGCTATTTTGTGGTCTTATGAAATTTGCACTGAAACTACTACCGATACGACAAAATGGGAATCGTAAAATATGAGCGGTCGGAATTTTTTGAAAAACAGCCGCTCCCTAGTTTTTGCCAATTTTCGCAAAAACATTTTATACAACATTTCTAATTTATAAATTGAAGTAGTTTTAGCGAAAAAAACGTGGAAAACATTTATTTTTTTACAGTTTTTCGACTTAAGAAGTTGAATGGCTAAATTTGATAAAGAAAGTGGAGAGTAAATTGAAGAGCATAAAAGTTTCTATGAGATGATCCTAAGTTCAATTTTTTCACCTTCGTACAAATCACAAGATAAAGGCGACGCTACGAGAGGTTTGTGTTATCTGAAACCTGTCCCGCTCGGCTTCCTACAGATGTCACTTTATTCTGAACATCTATGGATAGTTACTAGAAAATAAATATCTCATTTTTAAATGTATACAGGTGAGTCCTTGATAACAGATATTTACTTACAAAGGAGGAGTGTATCCCCCCTCGGCAATTAGCGAACAGAACAAATCATATCCATTTGTATTAACCCGTCCTGCAATGCTAAGCTGCTTAACTCATAATTGATGATGCTGGCCCAACACACTTAACAATTCCCTCTTTTGTTCTCTGAACTGTGGACTCTACCTATTAGCCGAGCAAGAGATTCACAGATTCACCGATCAGACTACGAGCGGGAACTCGCCCTTATCAACAATTATTTTTGAAAATTGAAGTTAGTTTGTTTGTCATTTAAGTTCCTTTTCAAGTACAGGAATGTTATTCATCTTACTTAGACGTTAGATAATTACTTACATATATAATAATAGAGACCAAATTCTTAAAAGCAGGTTAGTGTTTATATCAAGATGAGGCTGAAGCTAGTGCCAAATAATCAAATAGCCTCATTACTCATTTACAGTACATGTTTATAGTTTGAATGGGATCCAAGATGGGGGGTGTACCATTCAGGTATCGATCGAGGGTCAGCCGACTGGAAGAATTACAACAGAGTGGTGCTAGAAACCCCCGGAAATTGAAATACAGCGCCATCGAACAAACTTGATTTTTTGGCCCATATGGTCATCCTAGGGCCACAGTTCTGGCGTCATATCGAATTTTCAGATATTTGGGATTGTTCACATCATTCTTGAGTTCCCAGAAATACGAAAAAAACCAAAAAAACTTAGGAAACTTATCTCGAAACAAAATTTTTTGCTAAATATCTCCTTCTTCAACATTATCACCACAAGAGCACGGTTATGAGTACAAATATATTTTTGTGAATTTTAGTCAGTTCTTATTAGTTAAGTAAATGAAGCATATTTTGAAGGAGATGGGGCGACCCCAAAGGAAGGAAATAAGAGACAGGGGACACGCACTTAGTTACTTGGGGTTTGCAGATATGACCGGGTGGACAGCTTCAAGAACCGTGGCAGGGGGGTTTATCACCGAGATACTATCGATCACTGCAGAAGGTGTTCGATTCAAGGTCTGTGTATCGAGGCCCAAATAACCAAACACAAGACAGTCCTGAGAATGATCGTGAAGCCTGGTTTCTGACTAAGAAGAATGAAATCTTGCTCAATATGTAGGAGTTGGAAAAGGTATACGGCCCTATTCGAAAGGGAGATAGATGGAGGATAAGATCCCACTGAGAGCTGAAAGACCTATACAAGAGACAGGACCTGGTAGCCTATGTGAAGCAGGGCGGCTGCGATGACTGGGACATTTATAAAGGACGGTGTCAGAGTCGCAAGGAGGAGCACGCCGGAGGACAGAGAAGTTCCTGCCTGTTTTGGCTGGAGGATGACCTCAGGAAGATGGGCGTGAGAAGGTGGAGACGGCAAGTTTCAGATAGAGGTTGTAGGGCAGTAGCGTCAGGGAAAGTAAAGTAATACGGGGTCACAGATGTTCGATGACCAAGTTTTTAAAGGAAGAGGAGGAGGACTTATCCCTACCAGAAAATGTAACATCCATCTTCCTTAAAGAAGTGGAGGATAGATAAGTGTCCTATTTCCGAATATGAAAAAGAAAATATGAAATGTTGACTTCGGATATTAGGAGGGGGAGTTGCTCAGAAAACTGATGAAAATTAAATAGTTTTCCAAGGTTCATTTTAAGAAGTTTCGAGTTGTAGAGGTTGACTTGGAGTTGAACTACCGTTAGAGGAGAGTCGATTCTAGAGCTAGAAAATGATAGCAACCTGTAGAGAGGTCGACCTTAGTTGGGAACACACAAGGACGTTAAACCAACACATTGAGTGAACTTTAAACTGCCCTACAGGTTAACCTTTTGACCGAGTTGGAGAAGGAATGAAACATGCGCACTCAAGTTAGTCCCTTCAAAGGTCAGACCAACTCATCCACTGTTTCAGTAGAAATGTTATCCGCATTAAATAAAATGCAGGAAATGGGTCCTTTGTCTGATGGGAACACCGCACCCCTTGTCTTCTTCCATTGTTTAATCGCTGTACTACACTTCTATGTAGATTTCGTAAAATGCTCCCTACCATTTCATGTAGGTACGTAAACAGTTGTCAAAAGAAGAAACCACAACAAAGATGGTTTTGTACGGTCAACTCTGAAAAAGTTAAGAATCTTATCCTTAATCAACTTCTTTTTTTTTAATTTTTTTTTTTATTCTACAATCTGTACAAAATTTACAATAGGTAGAAGTGAACATGAGATAAATATGTAAAATTGATGGGAGAAGCCAGCCAGTGCTGACACTCCCTTATAATCAACTTCTAAGTTGAGAAACTAGGATATATTCTGGAAACTCCTAATAAATACATTTGTTAAATATTGTCTATTCCACAAAAATGTTATAGATATACTACCGGCTTCGGCATTAGGCCACCGTCAGGTTTAGTTATAAACTTAGTTTATAACAAAACCTGACGAAAAAGAAGTTTGTTTTATTTTATTGTCTTTCATCAAACTCCTCCCTATATTTTAGTGTTTTTAAGCGTTGCTTTTTTTTAGCGTGTTTTAGAAGTGTTTTAAAAAGTGAAAGAAAAGAAAAGAAGTGCTTAAAGAGAAAGAGAGAAGTTCTTTTAATTGCCTTAGTGAGAAAGAGAGGAAGTATCTTAAAGAGAAAAGTAGAGTGTCTTAAAGACAACCCTCTTTTCTTATCCTAAGGAGAGATAGAGCGAAAAACATAAATAAAACAAACACGATAAGGGATGTAAGTTCGAAATTAAGTTACATCAAAGACAATTATTTGGTAGCAAGAGGAAGAGAAGATGCCATTCTCGATGCTATGGAGTGGGTATTTGTCTGTTGAACCGTATGTGAGAGTTCATTGGGTGGAGACGGCTAAATGTCAGCTCAGCTGTTACACTCATAACCTTGCATCACCATAACCACTTCACTCAAAGGTTGGTCCAGCATCCCTTCTTCACTTCAGGTTGTGCAAGGGGTGCCAGTAGCTCGGAAGTAGCATGCTTGCCTTCTCAGCTCAAGATCGCGGGTTCGAAAACCAGCCGAGGAACCTTCAACATGCCGTCCTTCAGTACTGACAACATAATAGCAAACGCGACTATCTAAGGAGAAAATTTTCCGCTCAACTTCCATTTCCCGCTTCAGTCGTGATAGTACCTACTAAAATTTCCTTTTGAGTCTTGGTGAGCTGAGATCTACATACAGAGTGGGAACCACGCCTTACCATTTAGACACGGCTCACTTCCATTGTTCCACTCTGTACAGACTCTCTTCTTTTGAATTGTTAATAAGGTAATTTGTTTTGTTTGTTCACTAAAGGTAACAGTAAAGGTACCAATATGAACAGAGAATCCACAAGACGGGTGAGCTGGTGTCTGTTAGGCAACTTAACAGAAAAACGACACGATTCTGTAGCATGCCAAATAAGTCATTACGTGGGTCGAAGCAATTACAGAGCGAGCTGAAATTATCACAAAGTAATTGTCTGCAAATATTCTTCTGTACTTGGCAGCGTTTATAAAGGAAGATAGCCACGATTGTCAGGTACAGGACATAGATGCTGTTCACATTTACAAGATATCCAGTGAGTTAGAACATTGCTATAAGAAATAAGTTACATCAATCTGGTAGCGAGAGGAAAAGAAGATCCCATTCTCGATTTAATGTATGCAAGTTAAATAAGAAAACAATTTCACTGAAACGAAGCTAGAGACACATAGCCGAGTTGCCTGCTGGTTTGCCGGGCGAGCAGCGGCGGAATTCTCCAGTAAATAAACTTAAACTTAGCTTTATCGGACGGCAGTGAAACTTTTTTTCTGAGCTTTTAGACTAACAACCACCAATGTTACTGACATAAAAAAGTGGGCGTGTGCTTTCCCGAAAACATCCTGAAACAGTCAAATGGATGTAGGAATCTAATAATAAAAATGAAGAGAAACAACGATTATTTTGTTGGGTCTTAGGTCGGTGGATATAAGTTATTTTTCTGTAAAAGGACATATTTTGCATGAAACACGTAGCAGACATATGTTTGAGATACAGATTGTCTATCTACGCTGGTGCCGCCCACACACTCCTCCCTCAGTGACCCACATCTCAGTGCCTTATCTCGATACTGTCATTCAGAGCTTGGGCTTGGCCATTGTTTCACATGTGTACCTTATCTGGCCAACCAGTCATTCAATAGACCATGTTGGTAGTGGCTAAAGTCAATTTTTTATTAATAAATTAACTTAGGAAATGAGAGGCGCCATGTTGAGATTTCCAAGAATAACTGGCAATACGCCTTAAGTGAGGTCAATTTTCAAGGGGATCTTCATCGATTGCTAAATGGTAACAAATCGAAAATGTTAGGGCCTCTCCTCTTGAGTCAGTACATCTACTATTATACGCAAACTCTATGTTTGGATTCATTTCCTTAGCGAACTTAAATCAACCTAATCCTTACTTCTTCATTTTCAAATATAATTCACAACTACATAAAAAAATATTCAGTGTGCTAAAGCGACAGTTCTTATGCTAAGCATCAAGCGCTATATGAGCGATGGAAATCGATTAAAGGTATGGGATGAGTATTGGAAAACAATTTGTGGTGACATTTTGAAAATTAATACCAGATCGGTATGGAGAGTGTAGTTCGAAAGAGGAACAATAGAGATTTTTTTTCTAATCATAAGATTAAAATTACTATTCTCTTGATATTCGAAGCTTTGTTCATACCCAGAGTTCTCTCTTCTTCATAGTACGTGTGTCTTAGTGAGTCAGATGAAGGAGGAGAGATGAGGCTTGTGGTCGAATAAAAGTAGCGGAATTTCTGCCAAGCTTTCGGCACTGAGTGTACCTTCTTCAGGGCCTCTATTGACATATATAAAATATATTACTGTGTTAATTTATGTAGATAAGAATAAAGAACATGACACAAATGTGACTAAACTAATAATTAACATTAAATTACAAGCATGAAAACAAAAGAAATATTATAATGAAACAGAAAACAATATAAACTAATTATAGCCTGAGTGAAAATGTACTAACACCAAAACAAATAATACAACTAAACAGAGAGAACATCCTCAGCGAGCAGAAGTTTGAAAAATAGTAAAGTATAATATTTAGGGCAACCATACCAAAATGTGATGTCACATATAAAATAAAGTAGGTATATAGTATGAATATAGAAATAAATAAAGAAATAAAACGAAAATCAAAGTAAAAAATATCAAATAAGTTTAAAAGGTTTATAATAATAACAACTGACTTCATTCAGCCAGTGTGCTAATTACTCATTAGTAAACGAAAAAATACAACTCCAAGAGTTGAGGGATCCATGATATAGACACCACTGGACCAAGATTAGCTACTTTACCATAAATTACAAGATGAGTTAAATGAAGCGTATCGTTAGGGAGGTTAGGATGCGATTAGACTGTTACAACGATCTGATACTAATTATATGTGGAAAATACAAACAAACAGATATTACTGAACGAAACTTATAACTATATACATACATAAAGACATATCACATGGTATATACATAGACATAACACGTTTTATAGTACCTACCTACTTTTATAGTCAGTTTCATCTTTGTTGAAGAATGACCTCGTAGGGCTATTTCTAAAAGTAGGTTCATTCGTTTGATGTTAGGTAAGTATCTTTTAAAAAGGAATTACAAAACAATGAGAGGAAGAAGGGGCTTCTCTCCTTTTTCGAACCGAGTGAAAGTGACCAAGGTGACGGAAGTTTTTGACCTGGCCAGAGGTCTTGTTGACACACATACACACACAATGTCCATATAGTTTAACACATTATACATTAGACTCAGGTCACGTCTTGGGCCCTAACTTACAACCCTTGAGAACCAGTATGGAGGCTTCAAAAGTTGTTACTTTGTAAGTAACTATCACGTGAAGTGAAGACACTTGATGCACTTTGGGAAAGTTGGTCTAATTTAAAACACCAAGTTGATATTATGTCCGATAAAAAATATCAGAAACTCCAAACATCACTTGATTGGATGAAAGGGTCGTGGAGCCGTCTTCTTTGGACTCTCCCACCCTCATGTACACAACCTGATCCAAGCCAGTCCCGGGGTACGCCGATACAAGGGCTACGTCTGGACCAAGTTCGAAGTGAATCCTAACCACCAATATTCAGTGTCTATGCACAACATCGTATAAACGTCGTCCCTTCAACATTGCACATTGTATCCAACAAGCAATTTGTTATATCGTATTAAAAAAAAACGATCATATTCAGTTTTCATTACAATTTTCCAAGAGCAAGACGCTCTCAGAAAAATGTTTTCTAAATCATTATTTTCGAAAATCGGTTTGGCAATTACAACATAATCTTCAAAATATGTCTACTCTCGCAAAATAGGTAACGTGAAACTGTGGCGATATTTTACTTCTGCAGCTTTACGAAATATAAGAGAAATTATGTAATCGGTGAGAAATTCGATGCGATGTTTTCAACATAATTTCATGTTTTTCGATCTTGATTCTAAAACTGAAAAAACAAATTCTTTGTGTCTGTGACCCAATAACTCCTGATAGAATAAATGTATCAACACGAAATTTTATACGTCTATCCAGAACCATCTAAAGAAGACATCTATTGATTTTCAGCCAAATCGACCAAAAAGAAGGGGGTTAGGGGGAGACAACACAAAAAATTTAGTAACTGCCGTTGTAATAAATGTATTGACACAAAATTTCATATGTAAATTCAAAGCTCTACAAAGACGTCACCTATTAATTTTCCGAGAAATCTGTCGAATCGGTTCTCTGGAGGGACCAGAGACGTCGGGCACTCAAATACAGTGGCAATAACTAATAACTGCCGATGTAATTAATGTATCGACACAAAATTTAGTATGAAGATTCGAAAGCCACTGTGTAACTCATATATTAATTTGTAGCTCGAACGATCGATTGGATTTGTAGTAAGAGCAAGACGTAATTGATTAATTCGTGCTGGGTATGGTTAGTGATTAACTGTAGAGACAACTGGCAGGTGCCCGGTTAGTAACTGTAAGTTAGACGATTTTAGGAAAAGTTGACATTTTCTTCTATTTTGAGGCCTCAGAAGTGGAGTCGGCCCACCTCGGGATTAGATTACTTGCGAGGTCGGGACAAAGAATAAAACGTTTATAAGGATGCAACAATCATTAAGAAGCCAGTGCTCGTTGTACATTTTGAGACCCCCCTTTCAAAATGTTGAGATGCCACATAGCCTCTATCCGAAGTTGGCCATCCTTAAATACCCATCAAGTTTCGTGAACATGCCATTAGCCGATAAAGACTAACAGTAATACTCGTATATGTCTCGGGCCCCTCATAAGGCTGCTAAATATGGAAATTCAATTAACCCTGAAACAGGTTGTACTCGTTTATGTTGAAACGTTGACATTTTGAGACGCTACATAGCCAGGAGGAGGACACGTGCCCCCCCCTGGCCAGAGCAAAAAACAAAGATTACGAAAATTGTGCTTTACTTAAATGTACATGTAGAAAACAAGTCATATTACATTTATTCAAATATACATGAATTCGATCATTTCATTTCCTCGATCAAAATCTTCATTTATGTTATACCTTATACTCTTAAAGCTGATTTTACATGCACAGTAAAAATGCAAAGCGCAGCAGTAGCAAATGCACGCTATGGCTGTGAGTCATTTAATTCTAAAATCACAGAAACCACAGCGTGCATTGGCTGCTGCTCATGTAAAGTCAGAGTCAGTATTACAACTTCTAAGTTGAGAAAGTCAGCTCATAACTAGACCTGACGATGGTATAAAGCCGAAACCGGTAGTTATATATGTATATATATCTTTAGTCGAATAGACAATATTTCAAAAATAAGTTTGTTTTATTTAAGTATTACAGTCAGTGGTAACCTCAGGGGGAGCTTCTAGAGGTCCGAGTCTCTCAAATTAATAACAAAAAGTCTGCAGCGCTAACCACGGAAACTGCGGGCTGGGCCCCCGGGAATCTATACCCCCCCCCCCCCCCCCCCCCCCACCCCTGGTCAAAATCCTGGCTACGCCCCTGTACGTAGCCTATGTTAGAACTGGGATTATAAGGATGCTTACATATGGAGTTTCATGAAAATCTGATCAGCGAGCTATGTCTAATTGTTTAAATTGTACTGAACTTTCAATGATATTGAATTTCGTCTTCAATTTTTTGAGAGAATTCAAAGATAGAATAACTTGATCTCCACTGAACGTATTTACTGTGCTATGTGCATCTATTAATTTGTATTTAACCTTCATAACGATTATGCAATAACTGCATCATGATGACACCACAACCTTTTATATGTAATCATTTCTGCATTATTTTAAACTCATAATTGAAACATAAAGAAGCAACACTTTCCTTCCATGGCTAGCAATGACTTCCCAAGATACCCGCCAGATCAATAATAACATTGAAATAATAAAATTTGAATAAAAAGTAAGTTGATAAATTAAGAATAAACTGCCGTTATAGTAATATTCTATTTTAGAACCAAAATGAATCATCTATAAAGAATTAATAAATTAAGTTTCCACTCTCCCTTAAAGACCAATCCACCGTTTTGGCTAAATAAATAGGGGCTTCTGAATCCTTATACTAAATTTAGTGTCGATACATTCATTACATCGGCAGTTTTTAGGGTTTTTTAATTGAGCTCCCCTGTAATCCTCGGCCGATTCAGCGACAAATTAATATAAGTAGTTTTTTGGGGTTTTGAATCACATATGAAATTTTTTTAGTTTTTGTATAGTCTTCCCCCTAATCATCCTTCCCTTTAGCCCAGGTGCCTGAAAATCGATATGTGTCGTCCTTTTGGTGTTCTAGATATACACATAAAATTTCGTGTCGATACATTCATTTTATCAGGAGCAGACAATTCATTGAAAACTCCGAGTTAGGAATTAATGTAATGGAGAAATTAAAATATTTCTGTTAAATTTTGCTCAAGTGAAGATCTGAAACTGTGGCCGACTATAATATACAAATTCATTCCATAAATTTTGTAAATAATTGGAATTGAATGGGTTACAATTAATTCATTAGGACAGACATTTCAACACCAAATGGAGAGGTCATTTGAACAGGCAGTTGCTTTTTAAGAGCTAACAACACTTGGAACTACATTCAAAACCAGAGTTAACGTTTTTTGTGATCATTGAGACGACTTAACTAATTCACAATTAGGTTTATATATTATGAAGTGTAAATCATATAATTTTAGATTCAAATTTTTACAAATGTAT
Source organism: Aradus depressus (assembly GCA_963662175.1). Taxonomy (NCBI): domain Eukaryota; kingdom Metazoa; phylum Arthropoda; class Insecta; order Hemiptera; family Aradidae; genus Aradus; species Aradus depressus. The sequence goes on along the minus strand of OY759215.1, from coordinate 58,441,621 downwards.
AACTGATTGGAAAGGTTCTTACGATTTTGACCGGTCCTCTTCAATGTATACCCACCATATTTTTGGGCCTCTTTTCACCAGATAATGGCTTCAAGATGTGCTCAATCACATTTTATTTATTTTTTTTTTTATTTTTTTTTTGCCTTATGGTACGGTGCATATTAGCCATGTCTATGTGTTATTTAGTTATATTTGTGACATCCATTTTTGTTTGCCGAGGACTCGATAAGGACGACTATTGATTTCCAGCCAAATCGGGCAAAGGTAAGGGAGGGATAAGGGGAGCTTAACACAAGTACAACTAAGTTTCGTTGTAATGAAAGTATCGACAAAAAATTAAGAATGAGGACTCAGAAATCCCTGTGTAAATCTACAATTGATTTTTAGCCCAAACAGACGACTGGATTTAGAGGGAGAGCAAGAACTTACTCGATGAGAAGAGAAAATCATAGGAAATTGAATTAATGAGATTTGAAGGAAGAGCGGGGGAAGTGACGGAGTCAGGGGAGGAACAGACTGATTATTGTAATGAAGCAATAAAGAAGCAAATATGGTGGCTTCATTACTTCATCGTGCAGAGTAAACAAGACAAGGTAAACAAGAGATTTGAGCGGTGGAGTGGATAGCGTCACTGTCTACCAGCAACATGAAGGTCGGCAGATACAGCTCCACTATCTGCATTAATATGAATAATCATGGAAACGACGAGAAACATACGATTTTTTTTTTGTACTTCCCCACCACGAATTAATCGACTAAGTTTTCGCTCTTCCTCCAAAATCTAATATGGAATAAAAATCAACAGTTGACTTATATGGGGACTTCTGAATCATACTGAATTTTGTGTCGATTCATTACACCGGCAGTTGTTTTTGAGTTGAGCTTCCCTCCCCTTCGGCAGATTTCGCTAAAGATTAATAGGTGTATGTCCTTGTCCGTATATCGTCCTTTCAGTTTTCTGGATATACATACAAAACTTCGTGTCGCTATATTCATTCCGTCGGGAGTTAATCGTGTTCACACAAACAGACAGACAACAATTTTTTAGTAGTGAAAACTTCTTTAGCACCGTTGTGATGTGAAACTCGATGAAACGAAAAAGCGACACTATTGCCTAATAATATAACAGCTGTTTTATTTAGTCATCTGTTTGAATTACTAACATAAGGACCTCTTGTAACTGAAAGTGAAGAGAAAAAAAGTTGCCGATAATGCTTCTTCTCTTGTCTTGCGACACAAAAAAGATAATCATGAAAAATTCCATCGCCTCCTCCTCTCCCTCCAAAAAGGTTGGAATTGTGAATTTTTTTAGACGTTTAAGAACTTATTAAGGAAATATTTATTTCATACTTTAGTTACCATAAGCCACTCGTGTCATTTATTGAAATTAAAAACATGGAGTTTGAATAATAAAATGTAAAATAATTTTTAAACTTGTACCAATATTATAATAAATAAACCCTATAACCTATAATTATCCCACTCCTGATACTGCATTCGTCTCATTCTCTCGCAGTTTCGTTTTTTGAAGGTTTCACTTCTACCGCGTGTGAACAACACACATGTTTTTTTGTCTATATAACTACCCCTATATTTCGTATCGCTGGAAAGGCAAAACATTACAGTTATTTTGAGTAAACGAAACGTTTTTCAGAGAATAATATAATAATTGTTTTAAACAGCATTAACAGAAATACTTAAACAATGTTTCATCAGCTGTAAAGAAGAAGTGTAGTTGAAGTTATGAAATCGGTCACAAATTCCATGTTGTGTTTTATACTCAACCAAGTTGACTATAGATGTCCTTCTCTCAGTGTCTTCTCTATTCTCATATAAAAGTCGTGTTGATGCATTAATTGAAAATTAATTCATTTTTAAGTTAGTAGGGTTATTTAGTTAAACCACCCCTGCCTTCCTTCCCTTTTCCCCCTCCCCCTATTCCCTTAGACCGACAGGACTGAAAACCAGTATGGGATTTTGTATCAATATGTGTGTATACCTGTTGATACATTCTTTACCTCGGCAGTTACTAGCGTTTCGGAGTTGAACCATTCTCCTCTGATCCCCCCCTCCCCCTCCCTCCCTCCCTTCTGGCAAATTAGCTAAACATTATTAGATGTCGTTCTCACGGGGTTGTGGTTAAGCATATAAAATTTCGTGTCGATATTCTATCGAGTAGTTGTGGCCAAAGACAAACAAACATTTGAAAAATATTTGGATTTGTAGAGTCACAACACGATATTCCGGTGAAAACTCAACATAGAATTTCTGATCGATTAAATAACTTCCCCTATACTTCGTATAGCTGGAAAAGTACAAAATCCTGAAAGTGTGAGTGTCGGTGAAAACGCTAACTCCCGCTAGAATGAAATTTGATATGTATATTCAGAACGGACAACACCTATTGATTTGCACACATATCAGAGAAAGGGAAGGGAGGGGGAAAAGGGGGAGAGCTTAGCTCAAAAATCTATAAGTACCGACCTAATGAATGTATAGACACGAAATTCTATATGTAAATCCAAAACCACATGACACCTTTCAATCTTCAAACCGGCTAAAGTGGGGCTTGAGGATATCTAAACAAAACTTTCAGACTCGATAAATTTAGCTTCGTAACTACATTGTGTAGAGCAAACGAAATATAGATTGGTTTCAAAGGAACAACGATATCTTGGTTAATTGATTCACACTGGCGAAGAGAGTGCCGATGATTTTTTTGATCCACTCCTTTCTGTCCTCAACGGTCAGCCCACAGCGAAGGTAGTTATCTACCACGATTCTTTGTTTGTTTCAAACAATGAAGTATTCCTACCCGCAAACCACTTTAGGTAATTAACAAAACAGAAGAAAAATACGCGAAAACAGAGTTGTGTTTTCCCATGTTTCCCATTTGTAGAGGGGAGAATGAGTGGCCATCAGTCAACCTGGACTAACCATGATATACGGCAGAATTGATCCGACCTCGAGTCTTCACCAATAACTCAATGATCTTTTTTATTTTGGAAAAAATGCATATTTCTCTAAAATGATGTTCTCAGGGAACAAGCCCCGAGAAATGTTGGACCCTCAGCTAGGAGCGTGACGCAACATATTTTACATCTAGCAGGCAACGCTACCGGGCAGGTTAGTAACTTCAAGCAGCCTAGTTACCCCTGCATAGTTGCTTGCTCCGTCACTTGGCTACTATATATGTCCAGCAATTGTGAAATCATAAAAAATAAGTTATTTCTCCAATAAGTTCAGAATACTTTTTACAAAAGCACTAAATAAGAATGTGTGGTTTTATATACCTATCTCAAATTAGAACATTATAAGGTGTATTCATTTAATAGAATAACAGAAACTCTTAGTTTTAACTTTTTATTTTTAATCACGTTTTGGTTGCAAAGATCACAAAAGAATTGTTCAAAACTGACTCCATTCAGATATTATTTTTATTGTTTTAAAGGTAAGTACAGACCGGCCAACAAAATACTGACAACGCGTTACGGATGTTGGCAACATATTTGTTGGGTACAGCAGCTTGCATCTAGATATATTTTTTCAACAGTGTTGCGCGTCTAAACCAAACTCAGTTGATGTAAAAATATAATTAACGACTGCTGTTGCTGGTCATAATAACTGCCCATGCCCAAAAACGAAAAAGAAAATGGTGGCAGACAGTTTTAAAAAAAATGGGACAAGCTATGGCGACAACTTGATGTTTGATTTACTTTTGAACGATGGTAGCTCGTTCCGCAATTTCGTTAGACTAATAAAATCTGGTTTTGAAGAAGTTCTTTGTTTTGTAGCCCCTAAAATCTCCGAAAAGGATACAAATTACGGGGCCGCTATTCCACCATCAATAAATAGGACTGCCGGTTGCTCTGCGATATTTAGCTACAGGCGATTCCTTTGCGAGTCTAATGTACTTGTTTAAAATATCGAAGCAATCAATTTCATCAATTTCATCAATTCTACCCGAAGTGTGCCAAGTCATCATTGAAGTTCTTAAAGGATCAAGTAAGTAGATAATAAACAAATCAATTTTTTATTATTAATTTATTGTTAATATAAGTACTAGTATTTATTAGAAAGAAGTTTCATTGAGAATTGGCTTTGGGAACAATGAATTCGTTAAGTTCTGTCATTACCAAAGTTGATATTGAGATGCTGGCGGGTTGATTGGCATAGGAAAAGCATGCATTGACTGAGTTGGCTTTGATGACGGTAGTATGTAATTCCTAAAAGACCATCATGGTAAAATCCCGTAACCTGAAAATGCTATATATATTTTTTTGTTTTGCTTAATATTTCCCTCGACCTAAGGAACTCTAAAAAACATAGTTATTCTTCAGGGTTGCCATGCAAAATACTGGAATTTTAAAAAGTATATGTACCACAAGTATGTTAAAAATGATGAAACGTTAGCATGGAGTCAGAAAGGTTGAGAGGTTCCTGCTAGTGGTAGCCCAAATAAAAGTCAAGTAAATATTAAGTACCCAAGTTTAAAAAATGCTATTTTTATGTGAAATTTTAGTTTTTAGTTCGTTGAGCCATCCAATTTCAAAGGAGGTATTTAATTAAGTTAGACGTTTTCACAAAATGAGATCTCCTTCATTCAAGTGTCGTATAATTCAAATTTAAGAGAAACATCAGCGTGCCGGGCCTCCTGAGGCAGGGATCTAACCCGCTCTGGGCCAAGCCGGTTGGAGGGAGGTGGCATCACGCACCACTTTAGGAGCCCCCACCCCTCGTTCTACGACAACAGCTGTAGTCTTGACAGGACTAGAGCGATCCAGTGTAGATCTTCAGACTTAATAGTCAAATAAAAGGATCTAATAACTCACAATGAAAAATGTATTTCTTTTAACACAAGATTAACCTTGACACAAGTCCGTTTTAAACAACTTTCTGAACTGAACTCAATAAAAACATATAAGTTATAATATATATATTATATATTTGAAGTTAGTTATCATGACTCATGCCCGGGCTTCAACTACCAGGTCATATCGCCTACTACCAGAGCGCTCTTTCGTCACTCTGCATGACAAGAACCGGACTCTACTCCGGTGGGAGTCCTAAATTTTGCCTACCTTGGTTTATTCACCTGGGGTGGAGGTCTTAAATGAGTACCATACATCGCACTGGTTCGAGACCAAAGTTTAACACCCCATCTGAAGGGCGTGCAACACAGTTATTTAGCTTGGACATTTCAAGGTGCAGTTGCCTATCTGTGCAACTATGGCTAACATTGACTGATGTCTCGGCTTCTAGTACCTTCGGATCCGAGTTCACCTAATTTGAGAGCCCCAAAACAAACTTCATCCTTTTTTTAGTTTTCATTTATTGAAAAAATCAATTTTTCACTGTTATTTATAATAAAAAGGAGAAAATAACGCTATTATTGAAAAAGATAGATAAACAGGTAAATCAGGGGTTACATGTGACACCAGGATTAAAATAAAAGGAGGAATGAGCAATATTTTAGGCAGATAATGGAAAAAAAAGATGGCCGCCCGGTAGTTTAGCCTGGAGGGAGCAAGAGCAAACGGTGAGACATGATTCACCGGCCTTACTGTAGTATATTCAAAGGAGGATAAAACGATCAATAAAAGTTCTGGATAAGTGATTCTTTCTTGAACCCCCCTCTACCCATCTGGCTACGCCACTCCTGAATTTCTACTGTAATATTTTGCCCTAAGAGCCTGCATTCGAGGTCCTTTCGCCTTGGTAAATATAGAATGTCTTTGAAGTCTTCTCACAGCTTCACAACTATTTCACAATGAAATTCTTATACTCTCTTACAAAGGAACGTCTAAAATTAAATTAGCCTCGGAGATTTAGAAAACGTATTGCAACCTTGCCCAGCAAAGCTCCAACAGCTACATGTAGGAGACGCTCTGTCTGTCTATTTATTTACTAGGAGGAAATATCCCCCTTTTTTTTAACGTAATACAATTTTTGATAAAATTCTTTGAATGAGGTACTATTTTAATACTGCTTCATTGTGAATGTTTATAAAAGGTTGGCAACACATGTAGATCGCTCATCGCTTTATGTAACGAGAAAATACCTTAAAAAAATGTGAATCACCGGCAATGTACTTCCTCACAACAAATTAATCAATTCAGTTGTCGCTCTTCCTTAAAAAACTAATCGACAGTTTGAGCTAAAAATCAATAATTGAGTTACAGAGGGAAAATTTTTATTTGTTTACCTGGAGCTACCTGTCTGGAGCTGGAAGAGGCCCAACTTTATTTGTTTACCTGGTCTGGAGCTCGAAGAGGCCCAACTTTATTTGTTTATCTGGTCTGGAGCTCGAAGAGGCCCAACTTTATTTGTTTACCTGGTCTGGAGCTCGAAGAGGCCCAACTTTATTTGTTTACCTGGTCTGGAGCTCGAAGAGGCCCAACTTTCAGCCAAAACCTTTCAAATGATTTCTAACTTGTCTGCTTTAGGGCACATGATCAGCGGAATTGCTGTCACAACATTTTCCTTACAATATTCAATACATTTGTTTCTATGGGAATATTTCTCGTCACTAATGTGGCTTGACAACATCAGGTCATGCCTGACCATCTCTCTGTTCTGATTATGTTCCACCAAAAACTCGTTACCCTAAACCTGACTACCTAATATTGACGGATACCTTTCACGATACAGAGAAGGATCTCTGACCCCCACCCGAGGAGAAGCATCAATACCTCGACGTACATCCTACGCAAAATCATCGCAACTGACAGCGCAGCAGATGTCCAAAAACCAAACACAGACAAGGGCATCAGATTCGATAGGAAGTAGTTTCACGGATAGATATTTTCCGGATCAATGAAAAAATGCGGTTGTACTAATTTTCCATTGGGAAACACCATCATCCGAAGTCCCGGCCTCTTTAGGAACTCATCCTATCGATCATGTGAATATATTATTTGAATTTTGAATTGGTAACATTCCCCTTGTATTAGGATTGCTGGCTACGCCATTAGAAGAACAATATGTTAGGACAATGTGGCAGTCTGTTAGTCTAACGATATCCTGATTGAGATGGTAATGTATTCACCAATATGGAGCCGTGGACATCTCGTGGCCTACAAAACAGGTCTGTATAGATTTCAACATCACAGAACGGAGGCTCAAGTCCATGAACTCATTTTTAATAACGTAACTTACACCAATGTGCCATACCTACTTTCACAAAACTCAAACGAGTTAAGTCCACTGCAAAAGGTCTTAGCTCTCTTGGCCAACTCATTAACACAGCATGGCTCCGCAGATTTATCTAGACAGTTAATAATCTAGAAAAATTAAGAAAAATGCCATTTGTGTGGGAAAGCAATTTACATTTTTATTATTTATATTATCACAGAAAAATATATTTGATGGTTACAAGTGTACCGCGTAAATAAACATTCAAACGCTGCATGGAATATATAGAGGTTATCTACATTGTACTTAACATATTATAACATATTTATTGGTACTTACCATATCATTACACTATCTACATTGTACTTAGGGTCCAGTAAGTCAGAGATCGAAAATGTAATCCAATAATATAAGATAGGTGTATATAGTAACCTCACCTACAAGCCCTCATATCTTGAAAACTATTCGTATAACTGAAATTTTACACAATGTTTAAGGGTTATATTTAGATACAGCAAAATAACGCAAAAAAACAAGTCGACGGTGAATCACCGGCAATGTCCCTCCCCAGCGCAAATTAATCAAACACGTTTTCGCTCTTCTGAAACTAATCAACCGAATTGGCTGATACATAAAAAAATATATATATCGAGTCGGTACTTTTATTTTATCAGGAGTTGTGTTCATAGACCCACAGTCAGAAGAAAGGAAATTAGTTTTTCAGATTTGGAAACAGGGATTCGGGAAACAGGGTTCGGAAATTCCGGTGAAAACATCAATTGTTACATAATCCCCTATAATTCGTGTAGCTGGCGAAAAATAATTTGATGAGAAGAATATATTAAAGAAATACATTTTCAATCAAAGAAATATCGAATGTTTAAATCGATCCATAAAAACTTGAAAACATTCCTCTCCAAGGTTAACAAAATGTCTCCTATAAATTAAATTATCCAACAGAAGTAGTAGACCATTTTAAATTTACTAATATGTACTGATTAAATTACATGTTTATGAGATCATCTGGCTTGTGAAATAGACAGAAGAAACTTGTACCATGCACTGGATTGAATTTCGAAAGCGGCCTGGGAACAACAGAACATATTTCAGAGAAGAGTGATCAAATAACACAAAAAGAATCTGCAGGACAACACAGACAGAAAAACAAAAAGAAAAGAATGGAGTTCTTGGAAATACCAAGTCCCTCAGGACACCACGGCTTTCCATGGAAACCAAGGTTACAACGTCACACCAATCACAAGTTACTTGTAAAATACGTCAATTAAAATCTGAGAATATACAAAATGGAGTTTTAAAAATGTCATAAACATTGGTTGTGGCGCTGATGAATGTCTTAAATTTTACTACTAAATTTTACTACTACTCTAAGGAAGCTCGGCACCCAAACATGACAGTCGTTTTAATAACACGTTAATTTTCGTCCCTTCTATATTGAGATACAAGTCTGTCAATTGTTTTCTTGACGTCTTCTACATTTAAAAATAAATAAAAACAAAGAACTCATTTAACTTTTAGGTTAGGTTTTATGACTCATGCCCGGGCTTTAACTACGAGGTCATATCGCCTACTACCAGAGCGCTCTTTCGTCACTCTGGTAGTCATGAGCCCGACTCTACTGTGGGAGTCCTAAATTTTGCTTACCCTAAATTTTTATTCACCTAGGGTAGGAGTCTTTAACGAGTACCTGACATCGTGCAGGCTCGGGACCATCGCTTAACCTCCCATCCGAAGGACTAAGATCGTGGGTTCGAAAACCGACCGAGGCCTTTAGATTTGTTTCACCTCCCAGGTAGGTAAAACCCACATCGAACCCACGATCATGAGCTCAGTAAGCAAGCACGCCACCACTGAGCTACCGGTTTACAAGCTACTCTCCTGTTTAATACGTCGATAGGTAACCAGCAGAAATATAAATACTAGATAACATACAGATGGGATATAGTTGAACTCCCGACCTGCTCTGTAGCCAGTCACGCTATTCATCGCACCACCAAGCTCTCCCATCATAAAAACTTTAATCACTTTTTTTTACTTTCCTTGCTATATAAAGTATACGGGAAGTTATGTAATCGGTCAGAAGTTGGATGTTTAAAAAGCATTTCTGTGCGATCGTGTCTGTAAACACAATAACTCTGATACAATGAATGTATCGACACGAAATTTTATACCTTTATCCAAAACCCCATTAAGACGACACCTATTAATTTTCCCCGAAATCGGCCGAAGGGAAGAGGGATCAGAAGAAGGAAGTTCAACGCAAAAACCCTAATAACTGCCGATGTAATGAATGTATCAACACAAAATTTAGTATGAGTATTCAAAAGACTCTACATTAGTCAACTATAGATTTTTATCCCAAAAGGTCGATTAGTTTTGGAGGGAGAGCAAAAACTTATTGATTAATTGTTGCAGGGAAGCACATTGCCGGTGATTCACCGACGACTTTATCCCTGGTGAATGATCTGTCCTTGTTGGCTCACTAACAATAAACATATGGTAGGGAAGAAAATCGAAAATTACATAGCAGTGCCTTTAAGCGCTCAAGTGATTAGGTCATCGTCGTATCTACAAAAGAAGCTATGGAGTATGATTTCATCAAAATATCATCAAGGCCAAAACACCAAACCACATAAAATGGATTTTTCATATCAGTGGGGGGTTTAGGACCTTCCCCCCCCCCCCCCCCCCCCCCCCCCCAAAAGGACTGTCTTATACCCACCACTCGTTTTTACAGATCACTTCCACCCACCCTTCCTCTGCTCTCTCTCAACTTCATTTCTTCTTCGTTTCAAACTGCCATTACTGGGCAAAAGAAATGTCCTTCCAAGTCAGACTTTCTTATAACTAGTAATGACAGTTTAAAATTAGAGAGATATACATTTGAGAGGGGGGGGAGTAATCTGTAGGAACGCGGTGGGTATAAGAAAGTTTCAGCATCAGCGGGTTTCAAGTGTGACCTTCTTATAACCAGTAATGAGAGTTTGAAAATAAGGAAAAATGAATTTGAGAGGAAGGAGGAGCAGGGGAGAGAGATCTGTAAAAACCTGGTTGGTATAATGGTAAATGGTCCCATCATATTTTTTTGTTTTCATTTTATGTGTATATTGGACAAGAGAGTAATCGATGTATTCCAAATATAGAACTACTCCATAAGTTAGTTATTGTAACTTTAAATACGAGGTCATATCGCCTACTACCAGAGCGCTCTTTCGTTGTTCTGGTGGACATGAGCCCGACTCTACTGTGGGAGTCCTAAATGTTGCCAACCCAGGTTTAGTTACCCAGGATAGGGGTCTTTAACGTGCACCTGACATCGCACAGGCTCGGGACCATCGCTTAATGCCCCATCCGAACAGATTTTTTGACATCCCAGATAAAAAACCTAAGGACCTCGACCAAGTTTCGAACCAGCGATCTTGAGCTCAGTATAGAAGCACGCTCGACAATTTCTTTCTTTTGGGAGTTATCATGCTCACAAATATGTTTTTCATTTTTGAAATCAGGGGATCTATACTTTGTATATGTGGGAAAATAATAATTGATTTTTTTTTTTTTTTTTGGACAACATTTTACTTGGCACATTAACATAATTCATGAAAACCAACTGCAAAAATCTGATAGTGTTGCATCTAATATAAATCAATGTGATAATGCCAATCTTTCTTCGGATCACAGAAAATTTCTCATCTCACTATCATCTTTCTTTATTATAGGTGTAAGTTTTGGGTTGATGTCAACGTATTTACGCAGAAATTATTGTAACACCTTTTTTCACCACTAAGTCTTTCCTTTAAACGTTCTCTTTTACTCAATAAATAGGTTCGTCCAGGTTGAATTATTCACACAACGAGTGAACGAACTTCCGATCTACGGAGTGGTGTAAGACACACACAACACTTCTTGCTAACACTGCTCTACTGTCAAAATGTGCAGTACGTAGGGCCGGCTTAGCCACTGCCTGTCGTCCCTAGGTGTCGCCATATATAGCATACTAGCCCAGTAGTATTAAAAGTTTGTACGTTGCACAACCTCGTGTGATGTATAAAAAAAAAAAATACACACATTAAAATGATTAAATTATTAATATTAAAAAAATAATTACATTTATTTTTCTATAAAAAGCAAATTTCGTTTAAAACAAATGAGTAAAAAAACAAAACATGGCCATCAGCTGTTTTTTTAGTGTGTGTGTAGAGACGGGTCGAGGCCTGGGTTCAATGGAGACGGTCTGAGTGGAGATAGGGAGTGGTGTTTAGGCTTAAAATGTAATGAACTAAATAGAAGTGAATTGACGGTGAAATTTATCCAAAAAAAGGTACTTTTATTTGTTTAAGATTTAAGATTTTTCTTTTAATTTTTGTTTGTTTCAATGTTTAGTTTTTTTAAATTTTATAATGTAGATGTTAAAAAAATAAACCCAAATTATTTGTTCTCGTAAATTTTATTCTATTCATTTTCCCTGTTGGCCCAATAAGATAATTTGAAAACCTTTGGATTAGGTTTAATATTTTTGTAAAATTTAGAAGACAAGATCGCATCTCTTTAGATATCCAAAAAAAAGTTTGTTAATTGAAATTTTTTATAAAAATTTACGTGCACTTTCTTTAAAATTGCCCACCTTTAATTTTTTTTTAGGGCCCTTTTCGAAAAACTACTGTAGAAATCAAAATTTAGTAAAAGAAAAGAGATAAAATTTCTACAGGAAATGAGGTAATTTAATTGTTTATTTAATTATTATTATTTCATTATTATTAATTCAATTATTAATTATTATTTTTATTTTTATTTTTTTACCACACTAGGAAACAGAAGATCGAACTCGAAAGATCATTTGTTCCGTAATAGTGATTTTCCCAGACAACACCCGGCACCGCAGTAAGTAATATTTAATACAGGAATAAAAACAAATAGACTTGAAACGATAGACAATTAAAGAATATTTCTTCTCCAGATCACACAGATACATCGGTTGAGGAACGGTAATACAGTGTCCACAGCTGTCAGCCACGGCCCGCCACTAAGCAATAACGTATTCTCGCAACTACAAATGTGACAGATAAAAAGCGTTTTTTTGTAATTATACAAGAAAATAGTCACCCAAACGGATGAATACAGTTGAGGCAATTTTTCCCTTCTTCCGTTAGGGGCGAAATTTTACACGCATTCGTTGTTCAGCCATAGGAAAAAATCTAGAGGTGACCGAAAAAATTCCTAGATCGAAAACATGGGCCACCTTAATATGTATATATACAAATTTAAGATTTTACGTTTACCCTGATGACGTTTTATGAACAACATTGCCAGGACCATAAACATGTCGCAAGATGTCAAACGTTATATTTTAAATAAAGAAATTTTATCAATTGAACCTCCTCGATCAATCATTTTTCATCATGTTTTTCTTTGGGTTATCTTCAGCCAAATCCAATTACAATAATATCTCTCTGTTTCATTACTTTTTTTTTTCTACATAAGTAGAAAGTATAAACTTTCTGAACTTCACCCCCCCCCCCCCCCCCCCCTTAACCACAAATTGGAAGTTTACGTCTATGGACCCCCTCAAAGAGCCCTCAAGTTTTTCGCACCTGATAAAAAGACTCACCTGCAGTTCAAACCATTCGACCTATCGAAATCTATGTGAAAATTATTTTGTAGGAAATGTTATTTTCTCCCTTTTAGGTCCAGTGCATTTTCCTCGTATTTTGTTGTCTTTGTAAATATAAGAATTTAAGCCATAAATAAACTCCCACTACAATCTTGTTGGAATTATTTTTGTGTTTCCTACTAGAAAAGAATTTATTGAAATTTTCAGGTTGTTGCGATTTTGCTCCTCTTGAAGTGCCAAGTTTCCCTGACAACCAGTGATTTTATTAATTTCATAATTCTTGAATGGAGAGCGGGCAGCCTGTGGGTCCGGAGACAACTGCCTGGAGCCCCCTTGACACAGCTACAAGTTACGCTATGATTAGAGAACTGGTTGCTCACCTGGCTGTAGGGGGCTGGTTGGGCGGCTGTACTCCTCCTAGATCGGGGCCTGGCTGCCGACTGAAGGGTCGATCCCCCTCTCCCACCAGCACCACAGCACCATACAGCTCTGACCTACTTATGTCAGCTGATCTCCTCTATGTATCCTCTCAGCTTCCTCACTTCCTGCTTGCACGCCCTATATTGTTTGTCTACCCCTTAAAACATAGTCTAGACATTGGAAAAAGATTTCTGTCAATGGATAATTGGTTACTAGAAATAACTGTTACATATGAGGTGTAGGTATATCTTTCAAAAAATTTGGAACGAAATTTTATCAATAAGAGTAGCTTTCATTGAAATTTTTTTTTCTTCAAAATCCTCACACCTTTGTTCTTAGGATTAAATACAACGAAGTATATAAGACAGAAGCACACCACCACTGAACTACCGGTTTGCCCTCCTGTTTAATACGTCGATAGGTAACCGGCAGAAATATAAATTATAGATAACTTACAGATGGGATATGTCGAACCCCCGACCTGGTCGGTAGCCAGTCACGCTATTCATCGCACCACCAATTTTAGAGCAATACATATTAGCGCGCGCACACACACAGATCGTGTGTTGAAAAACGTAAGTTAGTAAAGTAATGCCTATTTGACAGACGGCAATAACACGTCCAACCATGGGAGGAGTGGGAGGGGCGAGAGAACGACTGACGCGCCCCCCCCCCCCCCCCCCTTCTCCCTAATAATTTGTAATACATTCTATGGTTCGAGGATAAGATGGCCTCTCAGGGGTTGTCGGCCTCACCTAGAAAACCCAACTGAGTCAGCTGTTTCAATAAAACAATAGTCAAGATCGTCCAGAAATTTTATCGGACAATCCCAGATATAAATTAATTTGACAATGATTCATGCTTCGGGCCCTTTTTTTTTTTTGTGGGTGTTCCAGACTCCTGCGGGGCCACACTAGGCGTCCGCCGCGTAGAGGGGAAATAGGTATTTGTATTTATTTATGGTGCTACGGCAGGTTGTAGGACCACGTCATTCGCCGGAGCGATCGGTTGGCTCCTCCAACCTACCTTATCGGCCTTTCTCGAGAGAGCTCGGGACTAGGGCATTTATGTTGCACGGCTACGTTGCGCCAGGATGGTCGCAGGTGGAACGTGTTACAGCACCCAGCGGTCATCCCCGGAACCACGTTATACTGCCGTCTTTACCTTCCGCCAGGAGACGTCGAATCGACCGAATTCTGGGTAATCTGTCTCACTCATCAACTTCTGCAGGTTCAGTCCCCGGTACGATCTTGTCCGGCGTATAAACTACACCCTAGGCCCGTCGTACAGCGGGCATTCGAGAACTACGTGTTCTGCAGTCTCGATGCCGCCGCAAGAGCAGTTCGGGCTGTCCTTCTTTTTAAAAAAGAAGAGTTTGGAGTTGAAATCCCCGTGACCCGATAGTATCTGGAACGTCCAGTGGTCCGGCTTTACCCAAACCGACTCAAGTCTTGGAAAGTAAGCCCAGGTCGTTCGGCCGTCTGATGATTGTGACCATCGCTGCTGCCATTTATCTACTATCCAGTCTTAGACTATGTCCTTGCAACGCTCTGGTGTGGACTGTCCGTATTGTACTTCCTCCAGGGCTAGTCGCAAGGCCTCGTCGGTGTCTACTCTAAGTGGCAGATTGCATCTGCAGTGGTACGAGGTCAATGGAGTAGATGGGCGGGGCTCCCGCCAATACCTGCAGCGCTGCCGTAGAAACAGTCCGATAGGTCTTTGTGGCCCTTAACAGGGCTGTTCTCTGTGCCTGGACGTCTCAAATGAAATGAAAAATAATCTTTATACTGGGACTTACTTCCCCTAAGAATAATATAAGAAATAAACAAAAGAGTACAAGTATCAGCCAATTGAGACAGAATAAAGAAAAAAATAAAAGAGGCTTGAATTAATTAAAGAAACAACAATTGTTAATGAAGAGCAATGATTAAAACAATAACAATAAAAAAAATTGAGAAAAACTAAGTAGGAAAAATAATGTAAAAAAAAAAAGTAATTATAAAGAAAACAGAGGTCAGAGAGAAAAAAATATATGTATATACAGTGGAATCCGCTTATAAGTTTCTCGGAAGGTCGGTATTCGAGGAATAATAACACTTGCGTAAACAGTTTTAGTTTCTGACTATTCTCTGAAAAACGGAAAGGAGTAAAGCCATAATTACATAATTCTCAGAAGACTTTGATTTTTAAACCGAACCCCTGCTGAAGCAATGGGATCCAACGCAACTGACGACCATACTGATGCTGATGATGAGGCAGAGGGATCTTCCGAAACGCCCGACCCTCCTCCCCCTAGCCACCGGCAAATGTTGGTAGCCCTGGCTTTGCTAAGAAGAGGCGTCCAACATTATGGTCAGACCTTTGCCGATCATTATAGATGCGAGGGGTACATTCAAAACATGCTTTCGAACGATCTAAGGCAAAGTAAAATCGACAAATATTTTTCAAAACCTTAACTTTTTACTGTAAATATGTACATAATACATATTATGTTTCTTTATTGACGATTTTTTGACCTACTTTGTTCGTATTATGTACCTCGATTTTTTAAATACATTTCATGGGAAAATTTTCATGCCTACCTAATTTTTATATTTTTCCTATTGTAAAATACTAGAGGTTAGGTTAGGTTTTATGACTCATGCCCGGGCTTTAACTATAAGGTCATATCGCCTACTACCAGAGCGCTCTTTCGTCACTCTGGTGGACATGAGCCCGTCTCTACTGTGGGAGTCCTAAATTTTGCCTACCCTAAATATTTATTCACCTAGGGTAGGGGTCTTTAACGAGTACCTGACTTCGTACAGTCTCGCAAAAGATTAGATAGCACTGTTTTTTTTTTAATATATTGATATATAATATGTGTTTGGGAAAATGTCCTACAGCAGAAACGTCACGAACCTAGGCCCGTCCGTTATTTTTTTCTTCACTTCCTACAAACATCGTCTAAAATAAATAACCTCAAGAAGCCCTTGTCTCTTGTAACAAATCAAATTAAAAATAATCTTTTTAAATTCTCTCTTAGAAACTGGAAGATTATGTAAGGAATATGTAAGCAAAGATATGAACAATTACATAAGTAAATAAAATACAGTAACGCGGTCCCGGATTTATATTTGATAAAAAAGGGAAATATTTATTTATAGAAAAAAAAAATTAATAAAAATCACTCGGTAATTTTTTTCTCGTTTTTTAATAATTTTGAACCTAATACATTTCTTTTTCAACAGAAAATTGAACTCAAAAATAACAAAATCTTACATTTATATACAGAACCCAAAAAAGACAGTAAATGTTGTGCAAATACATTCATTACAACGGCCTGATCTGCGTCTCTCAATACTGCAATGTATTTTATTGTTGAGTTTGTATCTTTTATTTTCGTTACTTTTATGTATTATTAGTACGTTAAGCAATTAAGTTTCCGCTCTCTCTCCAAAACAGGATACATTCATTACAACGGCAGTTATTAGTGTTTTTGTGTTAAGCCTTCCCCTTGATCCCCCCCCCCCCCTTCCCTTTGGCTGATTTGACTGAAAATCAATATGTGTCTTCCTTAATATGGGTTTTGGAGAAACATATAAAATTTCGTGTTCATATATTCATTCTATCTGGAGTTATCGTGTTCACACACATACACAGACTTTTTTTTTCCATTATTGGCATCAGGTGTCAGAATGAAATTTGAAATTAAATTCCGGTGAAAACTCAACATTCAACTTCTGGCCGTACAAAATTTCCTGTCTATCTGAGTGTTAATAAACAGGATAACTCCCGATAGAATGAAATTGTCGGCACGAAATTGTATATATAGCTCACATGCTTATATTGATAAAATTGGTTTTGCACCATTCATTTCGGGCAATACCATTTTTGAACTCAATTCCAAAGAATTATAATTAGAATGAAGTAAAAATATTGGATACAAAGGTCATGGAATGAAACTTCATTAAATAAAAAACTTTGTTTCAAAAAATGTTCAATCAAAAACAAGGAACCTTTCAGTCATTTAACATTTTTAAACAAAGTAAATTACATGTGAACAGTCAGATCTACAGCTAAACAGTGGCAAATTTCGTTCTCACCTACGCTCACTGAAATACGTAGAACACTGCCATACCGATTGTTGAAGTTTTCATCCCTTCACTCCAAGTTTTCCCCAAGTAATCCTTATATATAAGTAATCCTTATAATATTAATCATATTATATAATAAATTATAGTAAATAACGATGATCAATTGAGGAGTTTGAAGCCAGAGCGGACCAACCCACAATTTTTCGGAAAATGAGTTATTACCATCCTGGTGTTGGCATAGGTTCCCTTTTTCAAAACCAGTGTGGATCACTTAGTTTTTCACTTCAGTGATAGATAGCAGCACTTTAAGTTTAGTCCACAAGTATTTTGTGCATATATTTTCAAAGTCACAATGGATCATACGGCCTTCAAAAACTTTATATAACACAAAAAGGGATCACTCCAATACTATCCTTGGCCGATATGCCTCAGCATAAGGCCATAACTGAGAGAAAAAAAAAAAAAAAAAAAAAAAAAAAATACTATTCTAAAATTTCAAATATAAATAAATATTTGGGGCCCATTTATGGAGATGAACAAAATGTACTCAATTTTCAATTGCCATTTTCTACCTGTTCAGTTTCAACCAGTTGGTCCGCTCTGGCTCCAAACTCCTCAATTGATAACTCGATTTTGAACAAAAAAAAAGTGATATAGTTGATTTTGACCTTACCTCCTCAAATTACGTAACGCAACTTTTGAACATTGTTGACCCCTCCCCCTATCACAAAGTGTCGCACTCTTCTGAACCCCCCTCCCCGTATGTTAACATGAACAAATAAAAATAAATGCAATAATATGATTATTATAAAATATAAAGTTCGTAAAAATAATCCAAATTGATAAAAATGCGCTTTTTTCTTTCTTATAAACTTTGATACAAGAAAGTATTGTAATCGTGCGAAATTCCGAGATCGAGTTTTAAACGAAATTTTATGTTCCAACGTCCCTAGAACACGTTTTGACCGCAACGATGTTTGTGTGTATGTTATTAGAACATTGTGAGCGCCCTAATTCAGAAATGATTATAGCTATAAATTTGAAATTAGAGATAAACATGTCACATGTGCACAGTTGGACCTAATTACGTTTTGGCCGAAATCGGACGAAATGAAAACCACTTTATTTACGGTAGAACCCGTTTATATTTATGAGCTAGTATTTTTTCTGTGTAATAATTACAAAATTGAATAGGAGATGAATAAATAATTACAAAATAATAGGAGTTAAATGTATCTTGTGTAATTACATAATGTTTAAATGTATAATAAAGTTTATTTCAATACCTGTATAACTGTTATTCTAATTCTGTTTTTCCTCTTATTTTTTTCAGGTCATATGATGGTGGGAATCTGCCCCTCTGTAAATAGAAATAACTTCGTCTCATTCTGATTGGATAATTTCTTACATACTTTATTCTAAATTTTAGCAACTATCCCCATTAGCGATAGCCACGTTCGATAGTTTCGAAAGTATCGATAATACCAACTATTGATATTTAGCCAACCCTCGGCAGAAGCTACTGGATGTAAAAATGTAAGAAAAAGTAGTAGCGCCCTCATCATTGATCAGAAATTCCATGATGAGTTTTCAGCAATATTTCATGTTTTGCAGCCCCCTAATTCCAAAATGGAAGAAAAAGGATCCTGTCTGTCGAAATTGTACATGTGAATACAACACTCGATAAGGACGACACCTAATAATTTTCTGCTGAATTGGCTTTAGGGGAGTGGTGTTCAGATGAGGTTATGATGAGATTATACTCATAAACTGAAATTTTATATGTGGAACAATAAAACTAATAAAGACAAAACTTGTGGATTTTAAACGAAATCGGCCGAAGAGAAGATGAGAAGAGAAGAGAGGGCCTCAACTCGAAAACTCTACTAACTGTCGATGAAATGAACAACATGAAGAACGCAAACTTTAGTACGAGAATTAGTCCCTGAGAAAGACACCTATTGACTTTAACCAATTCGGTAAATTGATTTCAAAAGGAGAGCAAAGCTTGGTTAACTTGAACTGGGGAAGTACATTGCCAGTGATTCACCTTTTGTTTTGCAAATGTAATATCGTAAAAAAAATAAAAGCTATGAAAAAAATATTGGGATGTGCGGGGAGCACATCCCAGCATATTGGAGGGAATTCCCCGAAATAAATAAACAAATGTGTGCCCTACGCCAACGGCCAATAGAGGGGATGGACAAGCTGTGCCTTCCCTGTGTGAAGAGGGTTAACTGGATTATGTGGGGGAGGCCCATACCACAAAGGAGGCAGAAAGCAACAAACTTCCTTCATCACACCGCCCCATACCAATTATGTGGGGGGAGGCCCATACCAAAAAGGTGGCAGAAAGCAACAAGCTTCCTTCATCACACCGCCCCATACCACAAAGGTGGCAGAAAGCAACGAGCTTCCTTCATCACACCGCCCCATACAAATTCCACCAGCTATACAGGTAGTTTTTCCTATCCCTCTATACCTCCATATGATCTCTTTTTCTTGGAAACTAGACTAGAAATAATTCAAAGCAATAAGCCCATTCTAGGGTTCGGAGTTTGTTATGAAAGGGTGAGGTATCGGTTTGAACTGATTGCGGCGGTTAAGCTCCTATTTAAGTGGAGTCCCTGACTGAGCGACCCATTTCCTCAGGGACTTAAGATTCCTCCCCTGGTCCCTTAATAAATCCCATCCTAATTGAATCTCATCCCCCCCTTCCAGTGGTAAGCTTCCCCGGATTCTTATCAACCTCCAAGGCTAACCTTTATCTGTCCTCTAGTGGCTGGCTACTTAGAGTCCAACTGATTTCAACATCTTCCTTATGAACGTTCCTTCTTCTTGATGGTCCACATCATGAGTAGATAATTTAATCTCTTCCAGAATAAACGTTTTTCTTTTCTTAGCTAGTAAATGCACCAATCTAAAAGACACATAAGTAAGAAATAAAGAAAAACATAGGTATGTTTTTTTAATATTGTCTATTTATTATATACAATATATGGGAGTACTTTCGAAAAAAAAGGAGAAGAAAAAGTGCAGTTTAGGAATGTAATTTTTGCAGTTTAATTTATGTATGTCCAACTGGAAAATGATTTAAAAATAGTCTCAGTGTATACGTACTTACCTTTTCAAAACTGTGTATTTTTATTCACATAGTTATAAATATAATTTTTTATTTATTTCATATATACATATATTTGTATTTTAATCAGCATTGATACTATTTCAATATTTTTTATTAAAATTTCAATTTGAGACGAAATTTTATTTTTAATTATGTTTTTAAGTCTTTACTGTACATGAGAAAGAAGAATAGAATATACATATTTATTTTAATCCAGTTCATTATGATAGTGTTTCTCTATAAAAGCACCTTGGGCCGCCGGAAAGTGAAAATAATGTACGTAGCTCCCCTTCAATATAATACAGAACTAGCCAAGTGTCTTTCATGAGACAAATAGCTTTCGTAACTAGACTTCCCATTGATTCCTGAGATGAATTCATGTTATGAAACTAACTTAAAACTTACGATTTAGTGTCCGTGATAATAATATGATAGCACAAGCAGAGAAGGCAGAGCCATGTTTTCCCGAGACTTGCATATTTTAGTGATCCGACGTTTGGTTCAATCTCTCACCTCTATTTACCTACTTTACAAAAATGGGTCCCTAATTTTCACCTATGTTACAAGTTGCCCAACCCCTCTTTCATGCCTTTTCTCTCTAAAATTCGTTATTTCAAACTGACACTATTGGGTATGACAGTAATATGTTAGCATCAACGGTTTTCTTTGTTTCTTTCTATGTTGTCCGTGAATTATTTTAGTATATTCTGAATATTCACAAAATAGATCTGAAATCCATTGAATACTCTCAAGAGATGTCTATTCTTTTTTGAATAAGCCGAAAGTAGATATTCAAAACCATTGAAGAGAAGAGATTCTTATCTTAAAATGAATAAAACAGTTCTTTTGAAGAGATGAGATTGATTATATGTTAATAGGAATTCAAATTTGAAAGTTAGCGTAGGTTTAACAAAGCCGTGACCTCCTTCATAGAGCCATTTAGCAGTGTAAGGACCAATTTAAAGAGCTCTTGACTCTAAAGGATACAGAGCGAGAAGAGGGGTGTTATCGAGCAGGAGTAGTGCGCGCGCGCGAGACCTTAATCGAGACGTAGCCGCCAAACCTATCTTCGTTGCGCAAAAAGAAAACAATCGTCAGCAGATTAAATAGAAAAATTGTTAACCTAAATCTGCATGTTGTTAGAAAAAGCAAATTTTCTAAAATCGATTTTGAGTATACTTTTTTTTATAGGTCTAACCATTTGTCACGTTAATAGGAATGAATACTTTCATGGGTACAGTCAGGATTGTTTCCAATGGGGACAATACATGCCAGGGAAGGCAACCCTTAAGTAAATACCAGTTTCTGGCCAGAAGTTCAGTCTATTGCTGGTCAACTTTCTTATTTTCGGTATTACTGGCTAATTATAACAAAATTGATGAAATAATGGGACATTAAGCGATGATCCTGAATCTGTGTAATGTCAGGTACTCGTTAAAGACCCCTTACCCTATATGTACCAAAACCTTGGTAAGCAAAATTTAGAACTCCCACTTATGAGCGCTCTGGTAGCAGGCGATATGAGCTCATAGTTAAAGCCTGGGCATGAGTCGTAAGAACAACAATAATTATTTTAATTTTTAGGGTTCTGTAGGTCAAAGACAAAATAAGAACTGTTTTCGGACGTGTGCCTGTCCATCTGTCTGTGAGTAGGCTCTAGCAACCATACACAAATAGTAAATTCAGAATGTATTAAATAGCTACAGATCACAGCGAACGTTCCAGCACAAGTTTTGCGCCGCGCGATCTGAAATAATAACCAAATATGTGTCACCTCTGTTTATGAACATTGTTATTGATGATAAAAATCAGAAGTTGTATGTATTTACTTGGTGAATTTCATTATATATATATTTTTTTTACTATATATCTTATTATATATAGAAAGTTAAGTGCTGTTTTCGTTGTGGATTTTTCCTGACAGGAGGATAGTTCCCAACTGTGCGATCATTGGTATCATTCGATTTGTCTTGATGATAAAAAGGCTATAAGTTGGTCATGACGATATTCACGCCACCTGTTGGTACTTTATTCCATGGATTTTTTTTTTATAATAATAATTATTATTATTAGACAAATGATTCGGTTCAGACAAATGTTCAGTTGCGTTTAAAAAATATGTTAGAATAAAGTTATGCAATGTGTGTGGATGTAGTGATAGATATAGCTAATAAAAAAAGGGAACTTGTTTAACTTTCATATTGTATAATTCCACAATAAGCCATCATCAGCACACTATTGAACTTTATGCTGACCATGGCGTAACCTGAAACCAGTACACTTTATGTATATACCTATTCTTGTGGAATTAGATAGTATAAAAGTTAAGTAAGTTCAAATTAATTAAGGATCAGACGATGCAAGACTACTTGAAGAACAGTCTTTAGATGGCGAGTGTTTGAGGGACATCGGAGAAGAAACTAGAGATATCCATGTGGCAATTCAACTAGGTGGATATCGGAGGAGTATTGAACACTGGTGACCTCTGCATGTTAGGCCGGACGACCAGCTTACTCTTGAGTACTGCGGTAAATTGGTAGACGAGTATAATAGAAAGATAATGCAGTTCCTTGTGAATCCACCATAAATTTCCTGTCAAGAACAGAAAATCAAAAGAAAAGCCAAGAACGTTTTGCTTGTAAGAAGGGGCATATTAAGAAGAATTGTTATCACTGAAAGGCAAAGAACAATTTATTCCGTTCCCTTCCACAGCTCAAAGTCTAACTACAGCCCTAGATGGCAACCTGTTCAACACAGCCGTCATAATTGGCTGCCTCCAGTATTTATTTGGTAAATTTGCATTCATTACATGCACATTGCCGATCCATCCTAGAATCTTATTTTTCTTTCAGAAACACAATTTTGTTGGGGACAGTATAGCATGTATTCCATGTCTTTTTGAAATTGTTTGAGTTTCTTTACCAGTGTATTCTCCCCCATTGTCTCTCAAAACCTATTTTCTTCCAAATTTGTTAGAAACTGGTCAAATTTATTCTTTTAACTTCTCCGCTACTTCACACTTCGAATGAAGTAAATATACAGTTGGGAACCTACAAATGTTTGCAAATAACGGTTATTACCTGATGTGATTGTTTTCATATATCTCTTCATATATGAACTACTATATCCTTCACATATGAACTACACTGTACTAAGGTTGCTCTGTGCAAATTTTACTCTGTTTAGGAAATTGTGTCTTTATAAATTTCCCTTTCACACAGATGGTGCATATTGTTAAGATCGTACAATCTTCCAACTTCATCCCAAGGCGAGCTTCCTCAGACTGAGCTCTCCTGCGACTCCAGTATGTCCTGTGTGGGGGTGTTGGCCATGACGATATTCACATCACCTGTTGATACTGAATGATTCCATGGAACTTTTATTTATAAATAATACTATTAGACAGATGATTCAGTTTTTATATTATTTTCAGTTGCGTTTAAAAATATAAGATTTGTTTTTTCTAAAAATATTTTATTACTAAGCAAGCCTTGCTTCGATAAGCATCCGCCTGTACAAGTAGTTTGGAAAAACCTGTTTTTGAAGATGCTCTTAGCGTTTACTGTAAATATGGTTAACCGCATATATATTTGGTATCATTAAATTCTGATAAAAAAAAAAAAAAAAAATTCTAAATTTTTCTCAGAGAAGGAAGAAATAAAGGAAAAACTTAAGATGTCTTTCTGTGCTTATCTTTTGGTTGATGACATCTTACTTGTACATGTGGTACATATGAAAGGTGTCATAAGATTCGTATTGAAATTCGTAATGCGGTCATTTTCCCAATTTATCGAATGTGAAAGGATAAATGAGGAAAAACCGGTTTATCATCAGTTTCTGGAGTGAGATGATAGGATCTGAGCCCGGCACTTAGTGACAACTCCCCTCAGTTTAAAGGCGTGTTCAGTGATGACAAGGTTGCGAGCTTGAGCTCAGAAGGCTATCGCGCTCCCTTATTTTATTCCCTATTGATATTCTATGCACAATTCACTTGACATTAGGTGCCAACAAGTCGTTATCAATCTTTTCTAATCGTTCTTCAGTAAATTGATGGTTAATCTCTGGCTTTGAATATACTAGTATTTATTAATCATAGTCTGCATAATGTAAATTCCTCAGATCTATTTTCTTCTGTGCGTGGAGAGTATACTTCAAGTGCTGATAATAAAGAAGAACCGCTTTCGGCATTAGTGGAAAGAGCATACTTCTTCTATTTTGGATTTAATATATCTACATTATTAAACCTTGGACACCAAGTTTTGTTTTGTTGAAATTGTGTTCGCTAAGGGGAAGGTTGAAGGAACGATTGCCTTTTGCTTTACCAGTGATTTTTGCGAGAACAAGATCATGTAAACTATTGTTATTTCTGTTAAACAAAATTGAAATGATTTGCTTATCAGTCGAAACACATAATTGTATATAAGGATGTGGTTCGTGACCACCGAATATACTCCGATTAATGCTCGACCAGCATGTTCTCATAAAAAGAAGGCAAAGTGTGAAAAATACAGAGTTATTAAAATTATAATTGTTATACATTGTTACAATTGGCGAATAAATAGTGTTGAAGAAACGATGTTTGACATTTTTGTTGCTACCAGATTTAGATTCTGCATCCTCAAATATACAAAAAACTACTTTCAAATCATAGTCAATTTTTTTTCTTTTTTGTTGACTGGTGTTACCAATGTCCGTTGAGTGATCAAGTAAATGGATTTGATACCACTCGACAAATCATACTTAGCAAACAAAAACTTCATTATTACTGTTAATAAAGAGAAAAAATGTTTTATATTCTCAAGTGTTGAAAGAAATGTCAAATCCACAGCAGACATAGTTGAGAGCTGGTGGGATGCGAGCTCAACACGACTTGTAGCTCCGTTTGAGGTTTTCCATCCCAGCAACACATTCATAATGAAGTTTGAAATAGTGGCACCAGAGGAATGGGTAAATGGAAGAATGAATAAGAAGTAATTAATTGGCATTTTTATAATTTGTAAATATAAACATTGAGATTTTAAATATTAATTTGTACTTTTATATAACATAAGAGTAAAACCTCACTAATTCAGAACTTCCATAAATTTTATTTGCATAAAATAGTATTATAATCAGGACGTGGAACTGTTTTGCTAGTGATGAGATGAAAGACGTTTTTATGATTAATTTTATTCACTTTAAAAAATAAATTGTGTTTGAAGATTGTCCTAAGGTTCCGCTTTTGGTTTCTGCGAAAATCCGAGAGTTTCTAATCATCTATGTTTTCTTCCCCAGTACAAATATTACTCAATTTCAATGTCTTCAGTTTGGTAAAGCACACATTTGTCTTTAAGACCTGCTCAACTATCTTGGATGAATTTGTTTTTGAAAATCTCAATTACTATCGTAATTAATAATAACAATAATATTTTTAAAAAAAGGTGAGGCGTGACTGCGTTCGTAAATAGACGGGGGTATATAGGAGTGAAAATAATTAACAACTCTGTTCAATTTTCCGTTTCGAAAACAGAGTGAAATTGTACAATTTCTAAAATAATTATCCAAATCTGACCAAAATAATTCTAGTTGAATGTATTTATGATGGTCTATTTTGACAAATATTCTTAGGTCTAATAATTCCCGTGATATGGGGAAAGAGGGACAAACGTTTTACTGCTTTGAAAACTAATAGCGAGACCGGCGAATCCAAAAAATATGTTTGAGCTGAGTGTTAGAAATCTAACCAACGATGCCCTCATTTGATGGGATGAGCAAATGTCTTGTTCATCACCCATTTACATGACTGAAGAGGTACTACTTATAAAAAAATTTTTTTGATTTTTTACTTTAGCACTGTCTTGGCGTTCGCAAGACACATCAGGATCGGTTATAAACTTTAGCTGCTAGGAGGCTCTAATGGATGGACACGGGAGAGCGAACTTGTAAGGGTTTCAAGTCAGTTCAACAGGTCTTAAAAACTAGAGCAAGAAAACCATTCAAAAATCTCACTATACGGAGTTGGCCACTACTGAAACTGTTTCTTTTTTTGGGGGGGTTTAACGGACAAACTGCAGTTCTAAATACCACCTCCAATCTAAACATCCATGGGTAGTCGGCAGGAATATCAATTATTTGTTTATAATACTGCCGGAATCAGGATTCGGACCTGAGATCTTTGGATTTGAACGCAATGTTTTTTTTTTTTAAATAAACTACATATTCTTTTTTACCATCAGAATAATAATAATAATAACAATAATAATTCTGATAGGATACCAAAAAGACAGTAAGAAAAATTAATATCAGAAAGTACGATTGATGATTAACGATAACATTTGTTTCTTTTCCCACCTCTACTCACTCTTATTGATTCTCAACCGCATTATACCTTTTTATACAGGCTTTTGGTAAGGTTGAGGCTAATCCTGGTCTAACGTTTCCAGGAAATCACAATAATACAAAGACCGAACATAGCAGGATAGGCAAAATCTGCAATTGAGGCCGAGCTGCCTGGTAAGTCGGCTACTACCATGTAAGACGAAGCTATTCAAAAAAATATCAGATCTTAAAACCCAACCATATAGTTTTTATAAATAATTTAGGACAATTATATTTTTCTCACGCTAAATTATCTGTGGATTTTTTTGAAGAAATAATTAATTAAATTGTACAAGGGATAAGGATGATAAAAATTATTTTATTCACTTCAATAACTTTTTTCGGGCGGTTTCTCTTCAGGCACCATTACCAAACCTTTTCTGTAGAACCCTCTTTTACCCCATTATAACATACCTTTTTCTCAACCTGACCATAAAGGTACTTCGTAGAACAGTAAACTAAAGTATCTCTATGAATCTTGACCTCAAAAGCCATGACAGAAAATATGTGAACCATCCATAAGTGAAAATTAAGATATAAAAGAAAGGATATTATTTTTTATGAGTATTGATAGCATATGTTATTTTGACAAACTCTTTTCCGGAATTTTTTCTATCAACTTGTTTCTTTTTTTTTATTGGCTACGCAGAGGAATACAATGAAATGTAGGGAAGAATGGGGTTTCACCATAATCCGCTGTTTCATCAAAATTTTAACCACAATTTGTAAAGAAAAATAATTTTCTTAAGTGCACATATTGTACACATGTATAACATACATGTTTTCCTCTCCTTTTATTTATTTTTGTGTTTTATAAACAGCAGGTTCATCAAGGGCCATGAAAAAGATACAGCCCTATGTAACGAGGAATGGATTTTCATATTTCTCTCGTAGCGTTTACAAAATATATATATATACCTTTTGATTATTTTCTCTGATTAATAAAAATATTTTCGACAAAGATTCTCTTTTTTTTTAGCCCTGTCTGTCCGTCCGTCACAGCCTCCTACCTATCGCCCAAAGTTTACAACAGATCGTGATACATTTTTGTAGACGGCACACGAAAGATAATAAAACAATTATTAAAACCCCTTCAAAGGCGACTCCGTTAGCACACAAATGTTGCCTTTGAATGAAGATAATTGAAAATTCTGCTCAGTTTACCGTTGTGATAACGGACCTCTTTTCAACTGATAATTGTTTTTTTCCAAACAACGATACATCACATGTGTGTATAGGGTCGGTTTGGTTGTAAAATCCAACTATCCCAAGTCGTCACGTTATCGTAACGTTAAGTTGAGCAGAATTTTTAATTATCTTCTTCCCTACGGAACGTCTATGTGCTGATTGGATTCATAAGTAGATACAGTTTAACCATAGAAAAACTTATTTCAAAAATGTAGTTTTTATAGTAAGTAGAAGGGGACTTAATAACCTTACGGTTTCGTTGGAACAACTTGAGAGAGAAATTACTCATTAAGAACGGTATGACCTTAAGGAACTTAAGTCTGGTAGAAGAAAAAAATAAAAATAATAAAGTCCTTCAAGTTGAATTTATAGCAACTCTCCTGAAGCAGTTGATTCCTCGTTTCATAGGGCCTGCTGCCTAAAACAGAAACAAACAAATGGAGAAGTGTTAGGAAAAATGCCTAAATGCAACGAGTTACACGTTGGGCACTTAAACTTAATATTATCCATAAATACGGACATGTGCATACCAATTTCCAATCATTCCTCCTGAGTTGGTGTTGGTTTTTGATAAGTCCATGTTGCTTTATACTTTATTTTACCATACTATAGAGTAACCTTGTGGTCAGTTTGAGAAAAGAAATATATTCTAAAAGGAGAATAGAAACTGTTTGATAATAGTGCCAAAAGTGAAACCGACCAAAAAATTTTTTTGAGATACAAAATTGTTTTTTCCCCTCTTCCCCTTGTCTGACTTAATTTATATTTCTAATTTTTTTTTTTCATGGTTTGTCTCAAGTGTCCCTTATACAATACGTATTTTTTAAAATTTTAGTCAAACTCCCCCCCCCCCACCTTTGGCCGATTTAGCTGAAAATAAATAGATACAGCCAGATCGGCCTCTGGGTCAAATCGATGCTTACCCGGCTATGTCCTTTACGTGTGATTCCAATTGCGCTCAAAACTGCCACTACATTCTATTATATTATGTCCAATAGTCGGGTGATAGCGCGGCTGAATTTGTGGCCCGCTGCCTTCCGCTCTTTTCTTTGGGTTTCTCTCACGTTTTTTTAAAGTACACTGATGCGACTTAATTGAAGCTAGACTCAGAAACATTCGCGAACATACCTGACAAATGAACATTTCGTTATACTGATCATCGTCCACATTAACAGGTAAAATATACTTGGGCAAAGAGACTCCATGACTACTGCCTGTCGCCTTTACTTTTTCTTCTTCTTCATTACTGCATGTTTTAATCCTCTTCGGGGGTCTGAAAGATAAATAACTTACATTACTTTTCACAGCTTCTGATGGCTTAAGGAATATTAAAATTAGTTACTGAGGGGTTTTGGTATTCAATTACTCATAAAAGCATTTTAATACTACAAATCTCCCCGCCATAAAATTTATATTATAATAATAAATAATGTTCTATAGTAATAATTCATAAATAATGTTCCTCCTCGCAACAGGATATATTGTGCTTTTCATACAATATACACACTACAGAGGATTATTACGACAGTTCAATATACCAATAGCTTTTACACATCAAGCCGACTATGGTGCATTATATAAAGGCTAAAGTGTATTACAACAATGGGTTCTATATATTGGGACTACTACAGTGTCTTATATACACAATATAGTGGATTATTACAATGGATTCTATATATTGGCACTACTATAGTGTCTTATATATACATTATAGTGGATAATTACGACAGTTCAATATACCAATAGGTCAATACATTCCAAAAAAGATTCATGAAATCATCGACGGGAGGGCGAAATTCAAATTTGTTTTGCGAAATGTTACAAAACTGAAACCCATAAGGAAATGTCACCTATCTATAGTTTCACATTGATTAAACCAACAAAGTTCAATTTTATAACTAAGAAACTGTCGACCCAACATCCACATTTTTTATAGGTCATAACGGATAAATGAGGATCTTAATAGCAGTGCGATGTCTTGAAGATGTGCAACCGATAATAAACATTTTTTTAAATTACCGGAAAGGGATTTTTGGGGGCTAAACATAAAATTAGTGCTCTTTAACGGTTGATCGGATTGCCATTAAATTTCACAAGTAGTATTCTTATAATCCCCGTTCAAACAGGCCAAAGGAATAATAAGCCATGGATAGAAATTGAAGTAAAGAAAGGAGATCTTCCAACATAATAATATAGAAGAAATTAGGAAATGGGTCAAAAATGTTGAATTTTCACCAGCATTTCATTTTTTCCGACCATCTGAATTAAAAAAAAATAAATGGTAATTTCGATGGACATGATAACTCCCGATGGGAGGAACGTATCAATATGAAAGTTGCTGCTAGCAAACCAATAAAATTGAATAAAAATCTTAATTTCAAGGTTGATATGTTTAAGTTACTTGTTCATGTCACCAAAATGGAATAAGTGATTTGCCACTAGATCTCAGCACGGGCTAGGATTTCACTTGTACAACTATTTTCCTGAACAGAACTATCATTTTTGTACCCGATTAAGCACGTAACGAAAAATTTTCAAAAATGTCACTTGGACCATTTTGATTCTAAGCCCGTCATATGTCTTCCAGCATGCTATCATGTTCAAGATTATAATGAGCATATCACAGACAAATATTGACGTGCGCATTATTGTACTGAACAATGTAACAACCACGATTACATTGAACAATATAATGGGCATATTATTATACTGAACAATATACCCTGAATATTATTATATTGACATTACACTATAAGTACTCCTATTAGAATAATGAACGCTGGCTGTAGCATACATATCATCATAAATATATCGCGTGTATTAGGTATACAATTAAAAATTACTACAGTGGACATTATGCAGAAAGTGCACATTACTACAATAAATACGAAAAAATTCACACAGCAGTGTGAATTTTTTCTTATTTATTAAATGTGTACATTACTACACTATAATGTGCATATTTAATAAATTGCTACAGGCATATCATTACACTGAGCACTATATGCATATTTACACATTGTATTATATCCTGGATATAATTTCGTTGACGATTATTTAATGCATAGTGATTGAACAATGTGAAATGAATCTTCCTATTATACAAAATTGATTTAGTGACAAAAAGACTATTTGAAGGCGAGGGGGAATGTTAAAGATTAAATGAATGGACCACTGACGTCCTTTACGATAGAGGGGGGGGGGGGGGACTTCACAATTACGAAGATTTTATACAGGTTTCCTCATCACCCATTATTTAGGTATAGCGTAGGCAAAGATGAAAATCATTAACTTGCACCATCTGATTTTTTTACGAATCTAAACTGAATTTTGTTATAATATATAATATTTTATTATACACAATTAGATATGTTACAGTGTTTTAAACCTTAATGTATAATGTTTCAAATTAAAAAAATGTTAAATAATGTGTTTAGCTTTAAATTCGGATTTTCTGGTTAGAAAAGATTTGGTGCAAGTTAAAAACAGATAGAGCATTTTACTTCAATGTCAAAAAATAAAGATTCTAAACTTGACGAAAAAAATATAAATAAAAAAAAACCCAATAAATACATATATTTTTAGAGTATGCATACATACTTGACACATATAATTGTTAAACAACATAATATATCTTTGTTTCTTTTCATTTAATTGATTGGATACATTTTTTGTTTGAATAAACATAATGTTTAAATGTTGTTGTGAATGTTGATGGAGAACCGAGGGCGAAGACGACGGCTATACAAGATGCGAGCCAAGTGAGAGCGACGGAGCCCAGGTCCCGCGGCCAGTTTCCTCTTGTACTTCTGCACCAGACGGAAAATCCGCTCATCCACAGCTATCTCCAGCACTCTCGTCTGAAATCTGCCCAATAACACCTTTCTTTCATTTTTCTTTTATAAAAATAATTAAAGTTTCTTGAATTATCACTTTGGGAGGAAAATATTTTTGTTTTTGAGTTGTTGAGATAGTTCAAAAGTTTCTATGAATAAATGGACACAATTATGAAAGCTGAAAACAAAACAATTTGGGCATTTGCACGCATACCCCACTTTTCCACGCCGATCTTTACTGATGGTTTTGATCTAGAAGAAGAAATAATTGTATTGCACATAATTTTACAATATGTTTTCCAGCTTACAATTTCTGTTTTGTTTCAGTAACCTTACAAAAAAAAAACATAAACTTGATGAAAATAAACTGCAGTTTATTTCGACATAACGCAGCTTCTACTAAAAAAATAATTGGTATGCACAGGGAAATCAATAAAATTGCTCGACATTGTATTTCTACCCATTTTACAATTAAATTAATGTTTTGTTTTCAGACAGACAATGAAACTATAAGCTAAGTTTGGCTGCCACAACCGAAAACACAATTCCTATATTTCATCTAGTTTTACGAAAATCGAATCACCCACCCATATGAGTTTCGTCTTTCCTTACAAAAAGACCAATCAAAAACAGGTACCAACGTTTCTATTTGCGAAAGTGGCACACTTTTTTCTGCAGTTTTTCATATTTTTCTAGTTTTTTATATCATTCTTACTTATTAATATCTTTTCACATTCGCCCATTAACCAATATAAACTTTCTTGTCCACACCTTTATTACATTGACAGTTACCAGGGTTTTTTGGGTTGAAGAACCTCCTCTCATTCCCTTCTTCCCTTTGGCCTAATTCGCAGAAAAAACAAAAGGTATTGTCTTCAAGCGGCTCTTTTTCGTGGAGATATATTCATTCTATCGGGAGTCATGATAGCGACCACAGATATAAAGACGCGCGTGTTTTCATTTTTGGATTCAGGAGAGTAAGGTAAATAAGAGAACTTTGGGACAAGGGCAAAAGAGCAAGATGGCGAGGCCCATTTTTTCCCCCTTCATTAATGACTTTAGCAGCTAGCCACAGTCAAAGGGCCTCACACTCACAATACTCACTGATCGCTGAATACTGGAACTTATTTCCCCCTTCTTCCGACTATGATTTATACTGGTTTAGTTGGTAGTGACTCATGTCCAGACTTTAACTACAAGGTCATATCGCCTACTGCTAGAGCGCTCTTTCGTCACTCTGGTGGACATGAGCACGACTCTACTATGGGAGTCCTAAATTTTGCCTACCCTAAATGTTTTATTCAGCTAGAGTAGAGATCTTTAACGAGTAACTGACACCATACAGGCTCGGGACATCCAAAGGGCGTGCACAAGATTTTTCTCTCACACAAAAAACCTAATTGCCCCAGCCGTTTCGAACCCGCGATCTTGAGCTCAGCAGGCTAGCACGCTACCGCTTAGCTACCGGCGCCCTCTAAATAGGTAATATATAATAATATAGAAGAGAAAGGTGAATTTCGACGGCTAGTAACCAACAATTGTGATAACCAAATCAAATGTGGATAACCATAGCGAAGAGTCAATCAACCAGCAAATAACATATGGACCTGATTTTATTTATTATTTTTTTTACATTACTTTAAACTTCCTGATGGAACCTAACCAATAGAACAAAAAGATGTATGTTAAGACATTGGTGCCGTGGATATTCGATCTCTTTTCCTTTTTTGTGATTAAGAAGGAAATGTATTAGGTAGGGTGGAATTCTCTTCGCCCTAGAAGTTTGCTCAGTCTTAAGTGGTACACCCTAATAAAAACAAACAAAATAAATGTTGTAAAAACGAAATGCTCCATTCCTCAAAATATAGTTTTGTAAGTAAGCCTTTTATAATCGGTGGCCAGGAAAGTTTCCTACATCGTTTTATTCAAAGCACTAATTTTCCAAACCCATAAAGAAGGAAAGATGAAAACATTAATGAGACTGCCAGAAGCAATGGTGTAGTGGATGACTACGTGAGCAGGCATGTCACAGATGCTTTCTTTGGGGATATAGTTGATCGTAGTTCTTGCAGGGCAGCTCTTTTTGAAAACAGGCTTCAAACCAACGGGAAACGGGAGGATAATTCCAATGTCTCTATGAGACCGAAAATCACCTACATGTTCTCGTTCATTATAGGACCGAAGTTCGGTATCGGCGCAGCAGCCTCTAACCATTTTTTTTTACCTTTCTTCTCAAAAGGAACCCAACTTGGGATGGTAGTCCCATATCCTCGGTATTCAACTTATATGCTTCCAACTAGACTGCTGTAGTCCCATAGGCGAAGAGCTAACTAGGAGGAAAACATATGACGAGCTCAAATCCCCTATTCCTTCAGGGCAAAACCACGTACTTAGTTTTATGAATTGAGGCCTAAATATTTGGGTACATCATAGAAAAAATTCTTCAAAGATGATTGAGATAAAATTGTAAATTAAAATACATAAGAATTAAATATATTTAGTTTTCTGTAAACAAAAATGATTCCTTAACAACCTAATAAACACACAACAAATAGAGACAATATTCAGTTTTTTTTTTTTTGGCCTTATGTACGATGCATATTAGTCATGTCTCTCTAATGGTGTTATATTAAGTTATTTGCAACATCCATGTCCCCGGGAGGGAGTTCTATCTACGAAATAATACTCCTTCCCGGAGGGATTCGACGCAAACCAAGGTGCGAGCATGCGACCAAAGCCCTACGCTATAGCCCGCACGGCCACCATGCCATGGTCCCCAAAATAGGGACAATATTATTTAATTTGTTTTTTAGAATTTTGGTAAGAAAAAATAACAAACATACCTTTCAATAAAATGAGAATAATAGTCCTGATGACCTCTGGATATGACATCGATAACAAATCGGAGATCATCTTTGTTGTTAATATATAAGCTGTCCTCTTCATCAGCGAAATGATCATTCGAACCAATACTGAAA
This sequence comes from Aradus depressus, assembly GCA_963662175.1. NCBI lineage: Eukaryota > Metazoa > Arthropoda > Insecta > Hemiptera > Aradidae > Aradus > Aradus depressus. The sequence continues at coordinate 58,406,882 of OY759215.1, read as the reverse complement.
CCACGGAAACCTCCTTCTTGTTCCGTCGGCTCAACAGACTGGAGTTCGTCATCTCGAGTCATGTTGTTTAAATAGGATAAGTAACGCTCCCGATTACTAAGTAACCTTGTAGTGTTCGACGAGGCAGAGACAGGGGGAGGATCAAATCCATGGAATACTTCTTGAGGGTCGTCTGTCATCAATGGAGGAGATGCAACTTCAGAAGCGCTTTGTACCCGGCCCTGGAGTGCAGGAGAAGAATCGTCAAAATGCTCCCTCGGCCTAGTCCGTCTTGCGTAGGCCTCAAGGAATTCATCATCTTCGTAAGCCATTGGATAATATGATCGATAATCAATCCTTTCTTTTTCAATGGTAACTGGTGTGTTAGAAGAGGTAAATCCATGAAAATCTTCCTCACTAGATTTGTTCCAAATCTCTCCAAATACTGCATCTTCTTTAAGAATACTGAAAAATTGAAACGTCAAGAAAAGTTCAATAAGAAAAATAATTTTATTTTATAAGATTGTTCAAGCTGTAAGGGTAAGAAGGGCCATCCAAGATCAATACTTGAATAGACCTAAAAAAAAAATAAAATAAATACGGTGCAATAGATTTCTATACAGACAGCGCCATTGGCTCCTGATTGGAATGTCATGAGGGAACTGACTCAGGTTGGTTCGGTCGGCTCACTTATAAAGGCACTCAACCAATGTTCATCCAAATTCAAGACCAGATAATCAGGGCCTTACCCTTTCTTGAATTAAGTAGCTCGGATGGTCCTAATAGTACTGCCCTTTATTTGTTTCACATCACGGCGCCAACAAATGCAGACAAACAAGGCGTCGGTGAATCACCGGCAAAGTACTTCCCTAACTAAATTTTCGCTCTCCCTAAGAAAACAAATTAACGATTTTGTCATCAATATGTGTGTCTTACTCAGGAGTTGATAAATAGTATGTTTTTGTTGAGCCCCCTCCTCTGATCGCGCACTTCCTTTCGACTGATTTGATCGAAAATCGACAGGTGTCTTCCTTATTTGAGTCCTAAATCCACATATTAGGAGGATATAAGGATTTTGAGTACAACCCGCTACCCATACTCCCCTTCCCTTCAAATGATAAGCGTCGGTCTCATGGGATTCTGAATCTATGTATACAATTCGGTGTCTATTCATTCATACATCGGCTGTTATTGGGGTTCAATATAATTGTTACTAACTTAATCGATATGCAATTATCAGTAGGTTATTTCTTGTATTTACTTATAACCTAGACTCGGGGCTCTACTACTGCTCACGAACCCCGCCCACCTGGACCCCCGGACCACTCCTGTATGCACTAGAAAGTTATATTAAATTGAGCCAATACACAAAGGGGAGGGCTTACATCTTTTTTGCTTTTTCCCCTTCATTCAGAAGAAATGCACAGCACATCCTGAGTGAGGCAGAAATAGTAAAGTTGGAAAGCTACTGACGCATAGACAACTCCTTGATCTCTGTAACAATGGATGCCCATACAGTTAGATCCAGGCTGAAGTGGATAAGCATAACGCTATAAAATGCCACCACCAGCTCCTCTTGCCCATCTCTGGGTGGTTAATGTAACGTTGGATTCCGAAGTGGATATTAAGCATAAAATGCTACCAGCAAAGGCTTTGCCCACCCCACGACACCCTCGTTGCGATCTGTAAAAAGACAAATCAAAAACTTTTCGCCCACCTCCAAAAACTCTGCGCCAGTGATAGCCGTAATGTTGGATGCCCCTTGAGATAGCTCCAGGCTGTGGAGGTTAGGATTGACGCTATAAAAGCTCCTACAAGTACTTTCTGGTCACCCTGCCAAAGCGCTGTTCTATTACACTATTTTTTTACTGGGTTTTTATCTTGTAATCGTAGTTAGGTGCACATTCATATATTTTACTTTATTTTTTAAGAGTTTGTGTTTTGTTCTTTTAGTTTAATTTCAGTGTTTCTATAAGAAATATAACTTGAAAGATGTAACAAAATGTTCTTGAATATTCATGATGAAACCTTCCTGGAAAAACTCAACAAATACTAACTGTTCGAAAATAACCGTATTCTCGCGTTTAAGGCTAATTAGAATTTCTTTTTTTTTAATCGACTCCCATCATTATTCCGCTCTTTCTGTTGGTCCGACTTTTCCCGTTAAAGAACTTGATCCTCCTTGTTATAGATGGAACGATTGTTGTGAGTTTGAAAGAATATTCTGAACGCCATATCTCGGCTTCTATGAACGCAGACGAACGTTTTATGGTTAAAATAAAAGATAGAAAATAACAAATTCGAGAGCATAGAGGAAAATAATGTTTTATTAAAAATTTCGACCACCTCCATTTCCCCTTTTTTCTGGTTAATGAATTTTATCTTTCTTATTATAAGAATGATTATTGCGCTAGGTTTGAAAAAAAAAGTGGGAACCACAAGGAATGCATAAACATTAGAGAATATGCTTGGATGTTCATATTAGAATGTTCTTATTCTTAGGGATTATGTTTATCATTTAAGGTATTATTTCCATTTCATCCACTGAAAATAATTACATTGATTTCATATTTGTATAAGTATCTTCGAAATGTTGTATAGGATATTTGCAATACATAAACAGGATAAATCCATTGTTATGAATTGCGAAACTGAGTACATCCTCTGATTAAAACATTTTCAAAGCTTTCTGTGGACGCTACATTTGCGTTATTGGAGCTATTAGTCTACCCAAAATAGGGTTTCAATCTCCATAAATAAAACAGACTTGTCCATTATTGGCCTATATTTGAAATAATTAATTTAATTTCTTTAAAAATTAAATTACGATTTAGGGACGAGATTTATATTTATCGCATATGAGTATAAGTTCTTGGACTCTCCTCTCCATTATTGATTCTATTTCATCTTTTGCTAAACCAACTATATACAAATGGAAACATCCCCACCGTTGGACCACCCTTTTTTTTTTGCATGAAGTTTCATCGTTTGTATTTTTGTTATCAAGAATCTGTAATGTTAACATTTTGTATTAGTGTTAAATTGTTTATGTTGACATTGGCAGCAAAATCTGTTTTATGCTTAACTTGCAAGGAAAAACTTGGAGAAATATTTAAAAATGTCTACCTTCTCATTCGATTTTTGGTATCTGCAGCCTTACTGGTATTATCATTGATATCAAAGCCAAGAAATCCATCTTCTTCATCAATACTGAAAACAAAAAGAAAATATATACAAACATTGCAGAGGGCACCCAAAAAAAGGTCTACCCAAAATAGGGTTTCAATCTCCATGAATAAACCAGACTCGTCCTTTATTGGCCTATATTTGAAATAATTAATTTAATTTCTAAAAAATTACATACATAAATATATATGTAATATTGCATATGAGTATAGGTTCTTGGACTACCCCTCTTCATTATTGATTCAATTTCATCTTTTGCTAAAGCAACTATATACAAATGGAAACATCCCCACAGTTGAGCCACTTTTTTTTTTTTTTTTTGCATGAAGTTTCATCGTTTGTATGAACAAATTATTGTCCTTTCGTTTTCAATAATCTGTAATGTTAACATTTTGTATATTGTTTTTCTTGTTTTTGGCAGCAAAATCTGTTTTATGCTTAACTTGCAAGGAAAGTCTTTTGAGAAATATTTAAAAAAGCCTACCTTCTCATTCGATTTTTGGTATCTGCAGTCTTATTGGTATTATCATTAATATCAAAGCCAAGAAATCCATGTTCTTCATCAATACTGAAAACAAAACGAAAATATATACAAACAATGCAGGGGTGACCCAATATATACATATATATAAACAGGAAAAGTGATAAACGATGTGAACTAACGTAGAAGCCTCGAGTTGGAGGATGTGGCAGAACCCACAACCAGACCTGGGGTGCACAGAGAGGGATGATCTGAGAGGGATTCCAGTTGGCCTAAAGCCATTCAAAACTGTTATTTGAGAAATTCAACCATACCACTATTTTTATACATAACCTGACTTAAGTTCAAAAAGGCAACGGTCGGCACCTCAGCAAGTATGTGCTAGGCAACGGTCGGCACCTCAGTAAATAGGTGCTTGGCAATGGCCCGCACCTCAGCAAGTATGTGCTAGGCAACGGTCGGCACCTCAGCAAGTATGTGCTAGGCAACGGTCGGCACCTCAGCAAGTATGTGCTAGGCAACGGTCGGCACCTCAGTAAATAGGTGCTTGGCAATGGCCCGCACCTCAGCAAGTATGTGCTAGGCAACGGTCGGCACCTCAGCAAGTATGTGCTAGTCAACGGTCGGCACCTCAGCAAGTATATGCTAGGCACGATCGGCACCTCAGCAAGTATGTGCTAGGCAACGGTCGGCACCTCAGCAAGTATGTGCTAGGCAACGGTCGGCACCTCAGCAAGTATGTGCTAGGCAACGGTCGGCACCTCAGCAAGTATGTGCTAGGCAACGGTCGGCACCTCAGCAAGTATGTGCTAGGCAACGGTCGGCACCTCAGCAAGTATGTGCTAGGCAACGGGCCGCACCTCAGCAAGTATGTGCTAGGCAACGGGCCGCACCTCAGCAAGTATGTGCTAGGCAACGGGCCGCACCTCAGCAAGTATGTGCTAGGCAACGGTCGGCACCTCAGCAAGTATGTGCTAGGCAACGGTCGGCACCTCAGCAAGTATGTGCTAGGCAACGGGCCGCACCTCAGCAAGTATGTGCTAGGCAACGGGCCGCACCTCAGCAAGTATGTGCTAGGCATGGGCCGCACCTCAGCAAGTATGTGCTAGGCAACGGTCGGCACCTCAGTAAATAGGTGCTTGGCAATGGCGCGCACCTCAGCAAGTATGTGCTAGGCAATGGGCCGCACCTCAGCAAGTATGTGCTAGGCAACGGTCGGCACCTCAGTAAATAGGTGCTTGGCAATGGCCCGCACCTCAGCAAGTATGTGCTAGGCAACGGTCGGCACCTCAGTAAATAGGTGCTAGGCAATGGCCCGCACCTCAGCAAGTATGTGCTAGGCAACGGTCGGCACCTCAGTAAATAGGTACTAGGCAATGACCAGCACCTCACTAAGTATATGGTACAACAGTAATTTAAAAAAAAAAATCCTACCTTCTAATTCGATTTTTGGTTTCTGCAGTTTTACTGGTATTATCACTGATATCAAAACCAAGAAATCCATGTTCTTCATCAATACTGAAAATAAAAAGAAAATATATATAGACACGTCAATATTGCAAGGGTGACACAAAACCCATAAGAAGGAAAAGTGATATACGGGTCCAACTAGAGTAGAAAAGTTGCGAGGATTTGGCAGAAGTCCCTCCTCTCCGCCATCGAACGTCGGGTGCACAGTGATCCGAGAGGCATTCTACCTGGCCAAAATTCATTTAAAACTGTTATTTGAGAAAGTCAACACCATATTTTCCTAAATACCCAGGCTCGACTTGACTTGACGGCATTTATGTTTTTTAAATCTTTACCAGAAGCTAAGAAGAAGAGCTACAATCGTTTCGTTAAAAAAATGATGTAAACCAAATAATTCAAAATGCCGCGCGAGACGGCCATCTGGGGTTTAGCGTGACTGTGAATTTCTACGGTAACTAAGACCATAGCGCTCTGGCTGCGCTCTTTTATGTCAAAGAACTGTCAACATTGCTTAGAGGGCAATCTGGGGACTTGAAACTTTCCAATTACAAATGATGTTATAAAAAAAAATGGTAGATACAAAGAACCGTTTCGGAGCAGCAGTGTATTGCAAATTAAAATTTTTATCCTTCACGGGGCCCTGTTAGTTGTTAGAGGCGTGATATTCCGTAATTACAGCACATTGTTGTCATCGAGAAAAGAAATCGTTATACAATAAGATGGAATGTTAACATTACCAGTACCTGCACCACTGCACTTAGATTGGACTTTTTTACTCTTTACTACAAGCAGAACGTGATTATTCATTTTAGTATTAAACTTTTGGTCGGGTTTGATTCATTTTCTTTATACTTTTCTAATGAAATATGATAATAATTTTCCTCTTTAATTGAGTTGTCGTATGCGGAATCACACTACTTTCATCAACACGAAAAACTCCAACATAATCCAATGAACTCTGTAACAAAATCATGATTCTTTATGTTGTCTAGAAGAAATTAGATTCAAACTGAAGCTTGAACAGACTCGTAGAGCTACACGATCATTCAACTGATAACTGATAGGAAACATTCAGGCTCTCTCAAGGCTCCATGTTTCAGTTTCAATTCAGAGCTGACTACACACCAGTCAAACCAAACTGATAGCTTAGTTGAACCGAAAGGGTCTAAAAAAATATTTTGGTGCCCTATTCGTAGTATAATGGCTCAACCTTCTATGGTGCAAGCCCGGGCGAGGTGAACCTAAACTTTCCACAGACCCAGATGTTTTATATCTAGAGTTTAAATCTGATTCTGAACAAGAGGATGTTGAGGTGAGGTTTGTTTGGCCGAAAAGGCGGACAGATGTATCAAGAGAACTGCCACTGAGAAAACAGCGATGGATTGCGAGATGGCGTGTAGGTCCCTGTTCAGTGTCTCGAATATCGCAACTCGCGTTATATAGCAACTCCCCATTTGCTATTTCTTCAAGTCTATTGTAACCAACGACCATTAATTTCGCAACATTCTGGGCCTAAAAATATGGTTAAAACTAAAGAAAGGGGTAGAATTATAATTCTAGAAGTATCGAGGGTCAGTCAAGATACAAAATGCATTATTATTCCGATGACCATCAATTCGAAAATTAAAAAACTGAATCGCAGTACATATTAGCGAGCGGAAATGTCTTTAATTTAAAACCCACATTTTTCCCAATTTCATTTCAACAGTAACGCAATTGCGCTCGAACTTATACTTAGGTACGAGGGCATTAGGATCGACTAACAAACAGACCCAGAAAGAAATACAAAGGTTGTCACATGTCGGGCGCTGACTTAGGTGAAATCCTACTTTTTTTTTTACAAAAATAAAGAAATACCTCATTTTCTCATCGATTAGTCTGCCATTAGATGTTCCAGGAACGCCACCATCAGACTGGGTGACATGAGCAATTTTTTCTGGAACACAGCTGGGAAAAGAAAACAAAACAAAGTAAAATCAAATAATGTAATTTCCTTCAAGGGGGCCATGGTGGCCGTGCGGGCTAGAGCGTAGGGCTTTGGTCGCATGGTCTCACCATGGTTTGCGGGTTCGAATCCCGTCCGGGAGTGAGTTTTATTTCGTAGATAGAACTCCCTCCCGGGGCCATGGGTGTCGTAAATAACTATATATAACACATTGACATGGCTAATATGCACCGTACATAAAGCCAAAAAAAAAAAAAAAAATTTCCTTCAAGAATTCCAAATTAGAGCACATGGTTTATACTTCATATTTTTTTATTCCCTTCGACGGGATTTCAGTTTCAACTCCCACGAAAATCGGATAAGAGTTTCTAGACCAGTTCCTAGAATAAACGTTTCTAGACTAGTTCATAGAAGTCACTATTTTAACGATGCCAACAACATTTCATATAACAATTTGTTATCGGACGTTATAGACTAATTCGATCAAGCTGAATCGCTGTTAACAAGCCAAAATCACCATCGAAAGTGGAGTTTCGGCCAAGAATAGGTATTTTGTATTTTGCAAATCGGCAGAGATCTATCAGACCAGATACTAGGAGGCAGCGGAATGCAAAAGCAGCAAAGTGAGGCGCATTGTAAATTTCTCATTCTTCTAAAACTATGAGTGGAATATCAAATCCTCATTACCTTCTGGAAGGTAATAATGATGCCCCTTCAAATTCTCCCCTTCAAAAAATTTTGGTACATCTAGAATCTGCGAAGGTAAATGTGAGTCCCGGGAGTCTACGGTATTTTTTAAAATTTACTTTACAATAAACTTCTTCAAAAATGCATCGATTTGAATGTTTATTTTTGTTCGTCAAGGCCTATTGATTTTGGCGAAAATGGAATCAGCTGTTTGAAATAAACTGAATTTAGCATATATTTTGTGCCTGCAACAAATCATCTTAGGGTTTTCTGGCAACTTCCATTGAAATAGCTTAACAATAAACATATCTTATACTTTTGATTGCTCGCCGGGCTTCAACTGCTAGGTCAAATCGCCTACTACCAGAGCTTCCTTTCGTCTCTCTGGTGGACATCATCCCAACTCCACTGTGGGAGTCCAACATTTTGCCTATACAGGTATACATACCTAGGGTAGGGGTCTCAAACGAGTACCTGATATTGCACAGGCACGGACCTCACATCTGACGACGTGCTCTAAATTTAATAAATGACTTAAATTTCCCCAAAAATTCCGAAATAAATATTTTGAATTCGCAAATGTCGACCTCTTATCCATTTTCATAATAAAAACTGATTTTGGAACACATAGCTCATTATGGTTCTCCATACCAATTTTTTTTATTTTTTTTTAAATGTTAAATATAATAAGACATTATCAAATTGGTCTTTGTTTACGAGGGGCTGATAAAACTCATGCAATATACATAACATGTGATTAGGATATCGATGACAAATTTTTTTTTGATTTGAGCAAAAGGGGTTAGTCATCCAGGACAATACCCTTTTGTGTATAGTTCAAACGAAAAAAAACAAAGTCAACTCAAAAGAGCCATTATCAAATCATTAAGACATTAGTAACATGCGTTAAAATATACATACGTCAAAACACAATATTTTATTCAAAATTCTAATTAACATGTTATAAAAATTGGAATATAAAATAGGACAAAATAATAACTGTCTGCCATCAATAATCATTCACTGAAAATTACCAAGAGAAATATCTAAAACCTGAACCTGCATTAAACGATAGAAAATGATTAACAAATTAATCGTAATGCGACTTTCATTTTAGGGTAAAAAACACGAATGTCATGGTACTTTATAGAACATAAGATTACGTATGACATGAGAACGTTTTTTTGTGAACATAATGTGGAATCCATTTTTTTTTAAAACTTCAATAATCATAATGAGCTATAAAGAATAATGAGACTTTCCAAAAATAATAGGTTTAACAGGATTCGAATAACAGTTCAACATTTTCCAAATTGTAATTAGGCTTATCTTTAAATTTGTCATAAATGGAAGTCTGTCTCTGAATCACTTACTTACACTGTCTGCTACGGTCTGGCCTATTTGTAATAACAAATGAAAACTTAATTCAAACTTCTGCGCATAATTATTTATTTGGTTTTGTTGTCAATAACATATGTAATAAATACCTTTCAATACAGCCTTTCCTTTTCCCTGGATTTTCTAGCTTTTTACTCAACATTTCAATTCTTTCTTTGTAAACCTTTATTTTGTTCAGTCTTCTATGTAAGGACTCGGCATCGATAGGACTAAATCCGTAGAAGTCTTCTTCTGAGCTTTAAAAAAAACAACAACCATGGTGTAAAAATGTAAAATATATATACAATCATATTAAAAGGGAATAGTATTACAATATACCTCATATTTTAACAATAACTGTTATGAACTCACAAACAAATAAACAACATAGACGACAAGAGATCGCTTAACTACAAACTTGATCACTAACACCAAGTCGATGTGATAAATTCGATTTTGATATCAATTAAATTATTTAAATGTTTCTTAGTTACTAATATGAATTATTAAAAAAAAACGAATGAATAGTTGTATCTAGCCTGAAAAACGTTAAAGGAAAATAAATATACAATATAAAAACATGTAAGAAATTCCAGTATAATAGTTGCATGTAAGAGATATATTAATTTGAGCATTAGCAATTGTTAGAATATTATTTCTATGAATCTAAAATTCACAAAGAGAAAAATCTCATAAAATTCTAAAAAGTTTAGTTTTATAAAATATAAATAATTTTTATATCGATTAACTAAATGTTATCATGTTTACTTCTTTTATGTGCCAGAGGTGATAAGCATCAAGTTGTTGACAGGTGTTCTTCAAGTTGAATAATATGACTATGTTTTATTCTTACTTCATTAAATACATTCTCTGTGATATATTAGTTGTCCCTAATGGATAAATCTCGTGGGTGGTATTGGACGTTTTTAAAAAAACTTCACAAAAGAAGGAATAGAAGTTCAATAATATTACTTATTTTTTGTGGTTTAATGTATCTTATGTATCAGTTATTTTTTCTTGAGAGTATAGAGAAGATATATAGAGAAAAATTTATTAGCTATGATAAATTGAAAGCGAAAACATTCCTTGGCCCTTCGGTTAGTGAGGAACCATCTGAACATGGCCGATTTATATGTTTAAGCGGACTGTCAATTCCTTTAACGCATTTGAATGATGATTATTGTGACTGTCCGGATGGAAGTGATGAACCAAAAACCAATGCCTGTAACAGTGGACACTTTTATTGTACTGATAGTGCAGAAAGAGGTATGTACAATATCAATACACTACAGTGCCATGGGGCGCCGGTACACAGCGTGTTTGCTTATTGGGCTTATGATCGCAGGTTTGGAACCCGGCCGAGACCCTTAGGATCTTGTATGTGGCCCAAAAAAGGGATTTGGATCAGCCGATTGCCTCGAGCCTCAGCGATTCTAGAATTAAGTTGTAATTTTAAGGCCGAAAAAGTGATGCGGCTCTCTCAGCATTCTGTTAATAGTGCTAGTACCCACATCATAGGAAAAGGGATAAATAGTAAATTCAACCTTGGTTAGGATGAATCTTTAAGATAGTTATTCTAACGATTAATCATTCATATCTCATAAACCGCCGACGTCCACCACCGGCCATCCGCACTCAACAGCGTATAGTTTTTGTAAGAAAAATTATATAATTCATTCAACTTTATAGTTGAATCGAACTAGTGTCAACTTGTGGGTAATTTACTGTCGATCAAAGTAATATTTGACAAATATAAAAATGTTTACCCTTTCGTAAAACTGACTTGTAGAAGACAAAAAGTCGGGCCAGACCGAAACAGTGAGAAATCACTTTAGTTGTGATAGTAAGATATTGTGCGACAAGATTCCTCATAAAAGACGTTGTCTTTCCAATAAAATATTGGGAAGACAACGTCTTTTATTTCATGAAAGAAATATCTGGTGAGCCCAAACCACTGGACATTCTTATGCCCAGTCATTTACTTAGATAAGGTCAACTGTGTAGAAACTCATAGTAGACACACAGATTTCTGCTCAATATTTAAGGTAATTTCTCGAAAACCTAGATGTAATTTTCAATGCTTTGTTGCAGTTAAAATTCCCTCCAGTCGTGTAAATGATGGTATCTGTGATTGTTGTGATGGTTCCGATGAATGGAAGAGAATTAAATCACCTATAAAACAAAGTCGTAAGTAGTAATTGTAAATATGCATATATATGTAGTATGTTAAATATCTTGAGTGACCAGTTGTTTTATTTTATTTATTTTTTAGTTCAAATTCAGATGAAGACTGGAGTTTTTTTAAGCCCGTGCACAAACAGATGCAGTGTAAATAATGTTTAATTCGGAGATTCGTCTCGTAGATTTTTCGATTTATATTAACAAGTTTCATAATATATATTAGATTTTTATGCTCATATATTTTTATATTTTTAGCTATTTTTATTTCTTTGAAATGTTCGTTCCTTTTTTTTTTTTTGGTATTTAGAGTTAAGTTTTTTATTTTTTCTTAATACACTAATATTTTTATAGATGAAATCATTACTACCTATGTTCTAACAGAAACACACAGTTAAGAATTTCAAAGCAAAAGCTTTAAGTGCAATATTAATGTTTGTCAATAAGTTTTTATAGTAAAATGAGAAATGTGTCAGTTAATGACAGTTTAGTGAGATTTGTGTCATGTAATCCCTGCAATATCAACCTCATATGTCGCACAGCTTCTGATAACAACTTTCTACTCAATCCCACTTTTCGCTTTTCTGGGTGGTCGTCTGTCGTTGATGATTAGAATATTGATACATATTCAGAGGCCGCATTCCAAACATAATAAGGTTGGGGAACTTTAATATTATGTGTTCCAATAGATTATTTTGGGAAATAATCATTAAGAAGTTAGTATTGGCACGCATTATCAAATGGATATTTCGCCCTCTTCAATTCTAATTGTTAAAACAAAAATGATACCAATTCGTAAAGAAGACTTTTAAAATGTACGTTTATACGTGATAACATTAAAATAATATGACAAAGAAAAAAGTGCGGGCGTATGAAGGTTTTGCTTAGTATTAAACTTCCGCTTATCGTACTGTCTCTACGGCTGCGCTACAGGTACTAGCGGGAGCCGCCCGCATTGACTTGATCTTGGATGGGATTTTCGCTTCGTATTTCTGTAGACGCAACATGCCCTTAGGAACAGATATTGATGAGCCTTACGCCTAGCCCTAGAGGAAGAGATGCGCGGACAGTACAGACCAGTGCGCTGCAAGGACATCGTCCAGAATCGGATTGTGGAAAAATGGCAACAACGTTGGTCACGATGCCCGAATGGCCGAACGAGGTACGCATACTTCCCGGACGTCCGTGTACGCCTTGACTCAACATGGGTACAGCCTAATCACTGGACGTCTGAAATATTATCAGGTCATGGTGATTTCAACTTTCACAGGAAGAACACCCCGAACTGTTCGTGCGGCGGTATCGAGACTGCAGAACATGTGGTCCTCGAATGTCCGCTGTACGACCAGGCTAGGGTGGAGTTGATTCATGGGACAAGATCGTAATTGGGACTGGATCTACGGCAGATGGTGACGGAAACAGACTACCCGATGTTCTGCCGATTCGTCGGCTCCTGGCGGGAGCAGAAACAGGCAATGTAAAATAGTAACCCCTTGATCCCCGAGCTTTAACTAAACGTAGACTGGGTGATGTTGCTGCAATGCAAGGCGCACCCTCTTCTGAAAACAAATTAAAAAAAAAAAAGTATTAAACTTCCTGCCAATGAAAGGGTATTACCATTATTGTTTGGTATATACACAATTTTAGAGAGAACATTGAGTAAGTTGGTATCGCAGCCAAGGCCTGATTGTACTGAAGAATTTCCCCTCCATTTTTTTTTTTTTTTCCTTTTTTAACATACATGTATGTGTAATAATTTCCTACGAGAGTTTTATCCAAAAGAATACAATTTAAGTCCTTTTGGTGAAGCAGAGGAGATAGATTTATCTGAAAGAATAAAAGTTGACTCTCCCATGGGACCTTTCAATGAAGGAGTATACATTCTCCTCTTGTTGTACATTCTTGATTTGTATATGTAAAGATCCATAAAACCGGAAAAAACATTAAAAAATTGAAAAATACTCGTACTTTAAAAGTGTATGTGGTGAGTTATTCTGGGAAAGTACCGGCTTGGTTTTACAAACTCCAGACAATGGATTGGCATTAAAAAAAAAAAGTTGCAGTAGAAAAGGTAGAATTGTTGTTAATCGTTTATTATAAAATTTCTCTTTAGTTGGTTCACAATCAGTGCGAGCCAAGCTACAAGGAAATTTGCTTCAACAAGTTCCGTGTAGGGCCGATCTTTTCTATTTATTTTTTTTCTACTAAAACATTATTTTCTTCTTAACCAATTGTACAAACATACAATTCAAACTGTTTTGTTCAAATTTCTATAATTTTTAAAATATCTTCTGAGGAGCCGAAATATCTATTTGAAATTGCGGGTCCACATAGAATTACACCTGTAAGTTAAACTGGCCCGAATATGTAGTAATACAAATATCCATCACAATAATGGGAAGTAGCAACACAGAACCAATCAACCAACCGGTTTTGTTATGCTTAACATGTATATTATACATTTTAATTGAGGTTTTACATTTGAATGTTTCTTATAACTGAAATTTGTATCCTTCAATATTTTGCGACAAACCGTTCTTAAGACTGTGTATGACCTAAACCTTATTTATTTTATTTTTTTTTAATATTAACGAAATATTTCTGTGTCGATTCCTGGATTTTGCTTATTTGTATTTATTAGTGCCTTCCTTCAATTAGATATAATTATTGCAACAGTTTTCTACTGCATAGTATTAAATGTGTATCTGTTTCTATAAATATCATAGGAAGAAAGAACAAAATCTGACTACTAAACGACTTATTCCTTCCACTTCAAATTCCTGTATTTAGAAATTATAATATACATTATTTAAAACTTTCATTTTGGGTAAATCATGGATATGTGTACAGTAATGTTTGTTTTAAACTTTACATGTTTAACTCTCTGTTTTATTTATGTCTTTGATATTTTGTTGAACGATGAAATGATTTCATCACCCTCAAATTTTTTGAGATTAAAATTTATTTTTTCTTAGCTACATTTTACTATTAGGAAGTACACTTGTGGCTATTTGAAGCAGTGAAATGTCATTCAAACTCCTCATCCTCCACTCGCATTTCTTCTCACAAAATGTTTGGTGTATTTAGCTGTTGTGAAAGTTCCCACCGAGATTTATCAAATCTGAAAAATATTGGACGCTCCACCGGAATTGCCAATTTTGCGGTGGCATAGCTCCGTATTCATAGTGTTATGTACGCGAAAAATAACTTTTTTGAAATCTTATATAACATACTTTTCTTCAATTAAAAAAATTGAGCAATTTCTGTAGTCAATATCAATTGATTTCCCCTCGAAATCACCAATCTACATGTATTTTGGAATTCGTCTCGTCGAACCCTTTCCCTTTGAAAGATGTGCCATATGTTGTAAAACAATTTAGGTGCCCCCAACAAACAAAATTAGTATTGTATGCCTAGTTATGATCTTTGTTTATGAATAAGCTATAATTATCGCAAGGTAATCTATAACTGTTTATTTCCAAAAAACGAGCCTTAGCGGAAATAACCTTCCCACTTCCGTACATTTCATTTGAGCCATCACTTTACTTTCTATATTGCACAATTATTTAGGAGTTGTTTCCGCATGTTTCTTACTAGATAAAGCTATTCCATCCGATGTAGCTATGGAAACCAATGCGACAGAACTGTGGCCCCAGTACAATAACCTGGCAATGTCAATTGCACAAGATTTATTCCTCTTTCTGGATCTAGCCCAAGTTGTCATCTTGAGTTTAGTACTAATTTGGATAATATAAGGTTTTACCCCAAATCTTTAATTAGAATCCGTTTTACAATTAGGAGCATTAATTAAGACTTAAGAGCCAACTATTTTATTGGTACTGTAAATGAATTTTTAATTTTATAATCTGAGATTTTTACTCGTGGGAATTTGCTTGGTCATATGCGAGGCAGATGAAGGTTCGAATGTTACCTCATAGCTCTATATACATATTTAGAACATGTAAAATGTCGGGTGGTTACCATATAACTCTTTCTATTTACCCTAAGATTTGAAATAGGATAACTTTTAATTTGCTAGTTGAAATCTGAAATATTAACAGAAAATGTTTCTTGGATTTTGTCAGTTTAGCTTTAAGACTGACGGAGGCAGTGTGGCTGCATTACCTATTTTTGTTTTGAGACCTGTGGTTATAAATAAATGTTTTTGTTCAAATTGGTATTTCTTGTCTAGTTATGATGACTACCTTTGTTAATAAATAATCTATAATGGGCGCAATGTGTCCATAACATTTCAATGTGTTGTTGAGTTTTTGAAATAATTATTAGAGTTTAATCTATAAGAATTTTTAATTACAATTTATAAAATATATTTTGTTTTTAAAACCATTTCACAATTTAATACTCAGTTATCCCTCTTTATTACTCAGTTGGCAGGACCTGCTCGAGGACTCTTCTTCGGGCACGTACCTCAGCAGTACAGCCACGCACGCACAAGTCCTCACACTTCCTAATGATGAATATATGTCATTGTAAAGTTAGTAATTGTGGTTCTTGCTCGGGCTAGAATCACGAAGTCATGGCACTCTTTCGTCGCTCTGGTGAACATGAGCTCGACTCTACTACTAAATTTTGCCTATTCAGGTTTTGTTATCTAGGGTAGGGGAGGGGGGGTCTTTTAACGAGTACCTGAAAAGGCTCGGGACCACTGCTTATCGTCCCATCCGAAGGACATGTTTCGAACCCTCGATCTTGAGCTCAATAGGCAAGCACACAACCTACTCATTCGGTGTAAATATATAAATAAGTTATCCCTCTAATGTACAAAAATGTTACAACAAAAAAAAGTTCTTGAAAGATAAGAAAATTATTTAGTACTCCAAACCCAAATTATATGTGAAGTGATTAAAAAATCCGCCTTATTCAAAACTTCGTTAATGTAGGTGTGGTCTCGCCGCCATATTCGTAAAATGCTGGACAAAGTTCCATTTTTTTTTTTTTTTTTTTTAACGGCTTTTTTTATGTTGAGAAAGTTATGTAAAAAATACAATACACCATTTCATCTTCTGCAAAGAAGTTTACGCAGATGTTTCAAAACTGATGTCGATATGTAGCAAAAGAAAGGAAGATGTGTCCAAGTCTAAGCGGGCATGATTACAGGTGTGCTGTGAGTCAATATGGCTGGACAGCAGCCATTTCACTGACCAAATACCTTCGAATCACATGTTTTGTCTTTCTACTATTTTTAGGAAAAACAAAACAAATAATAAACTTTTTCCCTTTCGTATGAATACGAAAGTACTAAAATCTAGTTTTACCAGGGTGACCTACAAATATTATTTCCAACAAAAGAAGGGAAATAAGAAATGTTTTATGACGTTGAAAAGAGTGAAAAATGTTATTTGTTTTAACTTCGAATGGTAAGACAGCTGATTCAACATGAACACTGTGGAAGTTCAGGGTAAACATAGTAACATTACAACTATATTTGATGACAGGAACACATTTATTGTAAAAAATAGTTTAGAAAAGAAAAAAATATATACTATATGTACATAAATTAAATAGAAGAAAAAAAAAATCAAATATAATACATATTTTTTCTTAATAAATATGTAATCACAAAAAATATTAAAAAATGATTTTTAACATTGGTCTCATTTTAACATCAATACATACACCAATAAATAACTGCAGAGTATATTATTCGTCTATTGTCAGATCAGACTGTTAGGCGTTAAAGGAAATTTTGACTGTCAATAACTTTCGGCTGTGTCATTTCCTTACATTTCATCATTACAGATGTATCACCGAAAGAGAAATTTAAATTAAGTAGTTATTAAGTTAGAACCAAATTGTAATAATATACAATAAAATAAATGGCCTTCGTATGCTGCACCAATAGAATAATAATATACTCTGACAAATATAAGTAATAAATAAATATTTATTCATTTCGTAGTTTTTAAGTAATTGTTTGAACTTTTAAAGAGCAACGAACTTTTTTTTTTTTTTAAACATTTAACAATAACATAACATAATTTTTGATTAAATGAAAAATGTAACAATACGTCAATGACTAGATTGATTCAATAATATATTAAGTCACAATACACAAGTCTGTGAGATGAAATGTCCTTGAGGTGGGTCAGTTGGGAGGATGTCAAACTTCGGTCTATTCCAAAAACAATGAATTCTATTATCGAATGGCAACACATTTTGTAGTTCAGTGTTCATTTTTTTAGAGTTCCTTTAGGGACTCACTCCACAGACCTACCTCCAGAACAAACTTTCATTCCAAAGAAACTTAGAGATAATTTGTTTAATAAAATATCTTTAATGCCACTTTTTAAATTTAACATTTCTCAAATATCATCTAAACAGATTAAAGAAAGTGGACAATGTCAATTCTAAAATCGCGAATTTTAAATTAGTGTACAAGTCGAAACATTATACTCTGATTAGCACATTAACCGAAAACCTGTAAATTAACACACCGTGAAACCCAGATTATCCCGAAAAGAAAGCGAACACTTTTCCAGATAATTGAATTTTTTGAAAAACCAAAAATACCGAAAAATGCATCTATTTTCGGTCCAGTATGAATCTTGTATTTCCTTTTTTGCCATAGAATCAAAAAAAAAAAAAAAGTATATACCACAATTCTACTTTGATAAACTTATTTGTAAAGTAATCAGCCACTTGAAAGAAAAAAACATTTTATGACAAGAATAAATGACTAATAAGGATTGTTTAAATAAAAACCTGAAATAAACACAATAAACGTAAAATAATTAGCCATTTGTTTCTGCTTAGGTTTTGTGTCTTCAAGGCATTATGTGGCAACCTAAACGAGAAAATATCTCCTTTTATTCAATTATCTTCCTCGTCCTTCTTATTATTATTTTCAACCAGAGTACGCCGAGCCCTATCCAAAACATTTTTTGTTCAATTAAAAATTAGTTGAATAAATTAAGACAAAACTGCAGTTGCAATGGTTGATTTTAGAATTAGAAAAGGAAAACAAACGAAACCCAAAATTGGGGCTTATTATTATTCTATAACCAATAGCTATGAACCATGCAATACAAGAGTGCATCTATGAGCTAAGCAATTGCACATCTCCCTAAACCATAATCCTGCTTCTCAAATGTAATTCACAAAAATTTGTAATTCAACTCACTGAATTCTGATCTTCCATATGAGCAGGATGGACTTCAAAGATAGGAGAGCTATAGTTTTGATGGTAAGTGTAAAAAAATATCAGCCTAGTCACGTATAACAGGTATTGGCCTGCTATAGTAGGGTCTAAACAAAAAATACAATTTTTGGAAAAGGACGTCAAAATTGTCTTTATTAAAACAACATAGGGTGGAAGAGGCACCGATGCACGCCTACCGTGCTCAAAACGCGGAGGAGGCCCTCAGGTTTGGGAGATTATAAAACCCTTAAGCATGCCGTCCGGCTGGGACGTTAAGGGATGACAAGTTTTAGTTAAAGACCATTACCCTAATTAAATCTGAGTAAAATTTAGAACTCTCGCAATAGAGTCGTGCTCTCGTCCAACAGAGCGGCAAAAAGCCCTTTGGTAGCATGCGATATGACCTCGGAATGAGTTACCAAAAACAACTTAAGCTCGAAGGAACTTCAATATTTGACCCAGAAACTATACAATAATAAGGGGTTGTGACTGCCCACATAGCACTGTTGTTACAATACAATTTTGTCTAATTTCACGTTTTCATTTACAAATCGTATGAAAAATTTCAAAATGCTGCTCAGAATGGCCTTTCAGCACTGATAAGTTTCTCCGACGTCTGCCGAAATTTCAAATTCAGAAAATGGCAAGCTCAAATGTATAATTATAGGTAGTTCTGATTTTTCCTCCAATGCTTACAATTTGATTTAGCTTATTAAAGACCTATGCTTACCGGTGGGCATAATGTTTCTCAACAAGAAAAAGTAAATAGGATTTTGCAGGAATCGATCCCGTGCTCAATGGTTATTGTGTTTCGTTAGTAACCTCATTCTCCTATGTAGTCTGATATATACGATACATATTTAAATGAAATCCTCACGCCTATTGAAACTTAAGGGAGCTACCAATCTCCGCTACGTTCTGCCCATTTACTTTCTCACTTTTGGAAGAAATATATTAAGTCCTTATTATTTGTTGGTCATATCTGAAGAAAAAAAAAACTGAGCACACATGTTAGGAACGGCAACAAACACATTCAAAACGTACACATCAAAATGAACAAATACGACCAATCCCATTATCCAGTCATTGACAAAACAAAAACCACAAAAATAAATAAATATACAAAAAAAAGAAACAAAATATACAAAGATTACATGAAATCTTATAAAACCTAGGAATGCATAAAAAAATATAACCTAAACACCAATCTTGTCTTTCTCAGAGCAATTTTGTTTTCATTTAAATATAAGACAGCCTCATGACTCTTAGGCAGTTGTGTCAAGAAAATTTCATTTTAAATGACATCAAGATTTTGTAAAGGAAGGAAAAACACATAGCGGAAAGGTTGGTTTTAGGTGACCTCCTGGCGGTAGGCAGTGAGAATGTCAAAATGCAACTTGAGGTTGGGCACTTGATTTTCAAAGTGGACTACTCGATGGACTTGCGCTCCAAGCTCGATAAGTCCTTCCGTAAAAGCTCGCTCCTCTTTTCGAATCCATGGCCGACGATCGTCACATATTTGGTAAGGAGTTACGTGGATGTGGATTTTGATACCTAAAACAAACAATGGCATCGTTTTTTTTGGATGGATGCAAGGTATTTCAACTTAAAATTAAAAAAAAAAAAAGAAAACTATTTTAACTTAAAGCAGTAAGATAGAGAATTCCTCCAATTCGTCGGTTCGACTAATTGTGGAACTATTAGAACCATCTGGCGTCGAAAAGGGTCGTAGAATCACTTTGTCAGAATTTCGATTATGAATAGAGCTCAAAACGTGTCTTTGACATACATCGAAACACCCGAAACCTTTCATTTAATGGATTTTAAAAATACAACCGGGGTCTTGACATTTCGAAAACGTGTGAAAGAAGTTAATCAAGTTTTTCCTTGATGTGAGCCTTGTGCCTCTCCCCTTGACTAAAAATATAGGTGGGATGCCCCGAAATGAAGTTCAGTCTACGCCATTAAGACCAGCTATATATATGTTCTTTCATAAGGTCCCATATTCGATGAACATCGTTGACATCAATCATTTATTACACTATTGTTAAGGATAACATGATTGTAAAATTAAAATTGTAATATTATAATAAAAAATAATATAACAGATTTTCCTTGAAAAAATAAAAAATAAATGGGTTGGCCCTATAAGAACTAACTCCTAGCAGTCTCAGTTATATTCATTTAGCAAATTTGAGATGGACCTATCGTAGAAGCTCAAGAAAGGTTCTCTGTAGTCAATAGCCTCGGTGAAAACCAACAGATGGCACATATGTCCCCACGTTCCAATGTTAACGAACCATTAGCAGGTCTTCAATAGCCCACTCCATTCCTGTAAAATGTCTCTGCTAAGTCAGAAAATAACTGTGAACGAGAGACAACCCTGCTTGGGACTCACCGAGGCGTGCCAATGTGCCGAGGAGACTCTTGGACGTGATCCAAGTGTTTTTGCCCCCGGCGTGTCCTCCATCCAGCCAGTACATCTCGGTAAATCGTTCAATGAACGGCGAGAGTGTTTCATCATCCGGAGTCAGGGTCTTCATGTAGTGAAACTCGTAAATAAACTGGTTCAGAACCACACAGCCCTTACTGAACCCGATCAGTTTGATTTGTCCCTTGTCCAATTGCACATCCATATCGAGATCCTTAATACAAAAAAAATATATATATTAAATAAAATAATCGGATGAAATAGTTTCAGGACCAGAAATAGTGTTCTCGAAATGTTTTTTCGAGAGTAATAAATAGTATTCTTTATGCTATCTTCAAAAGTGTCATAATGACATCTCCGCAATGAAGCTTCTTATGAATATAGTGAATTTTTAAAGAATATGATAAACACTAAGTGATTTTAATATGTAATTGTTTTTAAAGTAAATTCCAAAGTTTACTATTTATTTTTAAGTTTGCATTTGTACTAATTGCAAGTTCTATTATAGTAGACACCAATTAAATACTTTAATAGAAATGTTTAGTAATTCAGATTCATTTTCTTAATTAAAAACACAAAATTAAATAAAAATAAATTAAAGAAAAAATACGTCAAAGTACACAGCCAACTTTTTGGAACAAGGAAGTGGAATTACTAAGGTGTTCCCTGAGTCATAAGGGAGGATTCTGGCAAGGGTTTGGCTGTTCTGCATTCCATTTGGAAGTGATTCACCATAAGAGGCATGAGGTAAAAAAAACATACTTCCTAATTAAGTTAAAACAAGTTTAGACTTGGAAAGTCCTAGAGAGAGACATTGCACACAGACAGCAAGAAAGCCACATCAGCTGTTTTTTTTTCACTTTAAGTAGGTAAAACTCATGAGCTTATTTGGGTCCAACTGCATGAGTTACATCGGTCAATTGAGACTTAGGAAGTCCTACCCACTCTATTTTTGGCAAATTAAACCGTTGTAATGTCGCGGGGCAGCCACTGCACTATTCTTCATTAAATTGTTTTTAAAAAAGAAAAATATATAATATTAAAACTATATTTTCATATGTTCGCAGTGAAGGTTGACATAATAATGAGTTAGAGTCGTTAGAACCCTGGAGTTTAGCTCCATCTTCTTCGCAATGTTAATACTGGGATACTTCCTTAAAATGAGTTCACGTCACTATTGCGTTCACACCAATATGGAAGTTTTGGGTCAAGTGAAAACAGAGTATATCTACCCTTCAAAACGGCTAACAGGTACAATAGGAAGATAAAAGTTGAGGAAGACTACTTTGTTTCTACGAGCTAACTTGTCAGCGCCCTATTATTTGGTCTCTCCATGACATTTGTCTATCCTATCTACTAATCAAATTCTCCTTTATTATGTTTAGCTGGAGACATCTTCCTCCACATCCCTACTATCTATAACATTCATATAGGCTCACCATCAACTAATGTACATCTTACTTGTTTCAGTCTTGCAGAAATGCTCTGTAGGATTCGTTGAAAATGGTGTAACGAAAAATGATTTGGGGTGTATTCGGGGCATCCAGTACCGCTCGACGGAACAAAGTTATCGAAACAGCCGTAAACTTTAAATTCCATCCTGAAATTGCACATGATTTAATAAAAAATATATATAGTTCAGTAGTAAAAATCTAAAAAATAATAATAATAATAATAATAAAAAAAAAGAAAAGATATTTAAATGTGATAACAGTGATAGAACAATTATTTTAAGGAGGGGTCGGCAACTTTCCTCAATTTTTGCCAAATCGAGCTAGGTCTTCAAGTGGGTTGCTGAAGAAAAATGATATGCATAAAACACAAACATTCCTTGTTTTCTAACATTTGTTTTGCTTGAAAACTATTTTTACTTTACTCTCGGTGGCCAAATCATGAGTATTTGGTGGACCATGAGAGTGTTGCCGACTCCTCTTTTAAAATATAGTTACAATTAATACAAAAAATTGCAAAATAAATCTAAAAAAATTATACAAAGCTCTAGCTATATGAAATACAATATATTTTCGTAAATTGACAAAGATTAATATCCAAGCAATCTATTCTAATTTAATGTTCGATAGAAAAAAATTAAATAAAAGAACTAGAACACTGAAACTGATAATATGGCCAAACGTTGGCATAAATTATTATTTTTGATAGAAATTTGATATTACTATTTTTCACATTACAAATATATATTTTTAGATAGTAAATTTTATTTTCAAGAACAGAAATTTAAAACTTCTGTTTTCAAGTTGAAAATAAGAACATTCATATTAACCCATTGGATAGCCCCTTGACATAAATCCATAAAGCCATCTATATAAACACAAACACATATATATTTATATGAAGTTATTAGACTTACATGTTGCCCTGCCGTGAAGGAGAGATATATGCATACAACAATGCATTTATATCACCTTATACCAACTTACATAAACATGCATTTATTACGCTTCGAAGGCAAAAGCAGAAAATTTCAGTAGTTCTATTGAATAAAGAGATCGAACTCGGTTCCCACGGCACTGTCTCTTCGCAATTGAAAGGCTGACCCCCATTCTACCCATCTCGACAAAAATGCCGCTAACCATGTATTTATTACTAGCCTGTTTTGAACATAGGGTGGCTTCAGGTAAGGTTATCTTGTGAACACTGACAGGAATTATCTGGAGACAAGACCATTGTTTTATGAATATAAAAACTCTTCATTTATGGAAATCTCACTTTTATCATCCCCCATTTTACTCACCCCGCCGCACCTTCCAATCGCAGACAGACAGTATTTTGGACAAATAAAATTAGGAATAACCGTTCTTCAAACAGCTTAGCCTCATCGGGACTATGGCTCTTTGCAAAAACAGCCTTAAAAGAATGGGCAATGGATACTACTCAAAATGAAAAATAAAACTCAGTAATACTGATAAATCAGTTATTTAAATATTTTTCTCAACAATGCAATTTATTTACGCATTTTGTATTATTATACTTCTACATTAATTAAAGCTATATTAGGTTGGAAAGGGGGTTTGTTGTTTGGTAACGCGAGAATTGATTTGGATGAAAATCGGTATTTGACTTACAAGGGACTTCTCAAACCTCATAAAATTCCATGTGATCAAATAGGCAATTATTAAGGTTCTTCAGTTCAGACCACTGTGTGGCGGAAAAATTGAGGAAACAGAATTCTAGAAGTTCTTTTAATAGGTAGGGGAGCAGGTAAAAGGGATAGACAGTGGCTTTAGGCTTCGCATGACGTGGGCACAAAACAACGTCACTGCAATTGTCTTAGTTTATAAACAATTCAAAAAATACTAGTAGTATAAAATTAAAAAATATCTGCTTTTGCTTACACATAAAATACATTTTTTGATACAACCATAAAATAATAAATAAATCAAACAAACCTGATTAAATGAGATATTAGTTAACTTTAGAAAGAAGTAAAAAAAAAACTCCCAAATATTCAAATTACAAGTGACGAATATTAAAAACAAAACGCTTTTTTACAATTATTGTGTAACTTATTTATATATAAAAGAATAAGAAAAATGTTTGGATAGCTATATTGCCCTGAAGACGAGCCGTTAAGTAGACTTGTTAGGTATCATTCCAGCCAGCTGTTACTTATCAGCTTAGTCACTAACTGGGCAACGCCCTGGTAACTAGCTAGTTATTCCAACACAACAACAATATGTACTAAGAAGTGAATACAATACTCTTTACCCTAGTGCATTTTGTTTATTGGCCTTATTGTATATGCCTCTATAACTCTGTTATTCGGCTATTTACACATCCATGGCCACGAGAGGGAGTTCAAACTACGAAATAAAACTCACTCCCGGACAGGGTTCGAACCCGCAATCATGGTGAGACCATGCGACCAAAGCCCTATGATAACCCGTGCGGCCCTACTCCCCCTACTTCAATTGCTATATTTTTGTTTCAGTAATTTAGAAAAAATATAATGAAGCGATTTCTCGAAAAATACCAATCACAACGAAAATTAGAAATGTCATTAATTATAAATCATATATTGATTTTAAAAAATTAAGAAATATGTATATTTATATGATATATAAGTATGTATAAAATCCATTATCTTTTAAAAATAATTACAATATTTTTTAAAAGTTGCATGAAAAATTGCCTCCCCCTATATTAAAAGCTTGTCCAAGAGAACAGCGGTTCCCAAACTGTGCTATGCGATTTTTCCGATTTTTAAAAATATTATTTTGTACTGTATAAAAATGATTATCCTTTAGAAATCCTGACCAGAAACCATCTACTTAATTTTTCGAATTAAACGTTTGTTTAATTACTTTTGTGAGGGATTAATGTGAACTTTTATGTTTGAACGTTATAAGACAAATTACAAAATTAATTTGTGAATAGTTATATTCTGAACAGAAATATATAAGCATGTTAATTAAATTTATTGTTTATTTTTCAATGATATCTCAAGCAGTCTTTGGATATGAGTTTCTTGAAATTAACTTGACAAATAAGAAATACCAAACAAGATTGTACATTTGTATGTAGGTCACTGATCACTGAGGGTGTTGACATGTGTACACTATGTATAAAAATATAATGTGGCTTCCAGACCATTTAATTAGGTGGTACGCTTGATGAAAAATTTGGGAACCGCTGATAGTTTTGGCATTATTTCGCCATGACTACTTGTTAAAAAGAGGGCTTAGGTGTTCATTTTGTCAAATCACGCAATATATTAAAATATATACTTCATTACAAAACAAAACACAGCCCCCTATACGTACACGTACTTACAAATGTTCAGTAGTTAATTAAAACTATTTAAGGGCAATAAGGCGGCACAAGGATCAAACTCCTGGAATCAGGAAAGAAATATGGTGCAATACTTCTCTATAATCTCAATACTGGCTCCTGTCCGCACTTAACTGGTAACGACAGAGACCTGACTCAGAAAGGCTCCAGAAGCCGACCGAACCAACCAGAGCCAGGACTCTCTTCGCACTCCACCCAAGTCAGGTCGTATACGTAGAAAACCAGAAAATCGTTAACCGTATTTCTTTTCTGATTCCTATCAAGTTAGGCTCCTGAGATTCATCACCCTAATAATAAACTTGAATTTATTTTATTATTAATTTTCGACTACGATGATAAATGAACAAAATAGTTTGTCTGTTATTTTTGTCAAATAAATAAAGAAACAGTAAGTTTACCTTCTTTGCTCCTGATCTGGCGACAGAAACTCCATAAATGTTGCGAGCTTATGGAAGGCTAATCTAATCCAAAAAGACACAAAATAATAAGTGAGTGACCAAGGGGCTATCCCTAGCTTAAACTACACCTAACTGACTTTTCTGGTTTTAAAATGTTCAAAATGAAAAAAAAAAATCAAACTTAAAAATTAGAAAATAAAAAACATAACATAAATAAAATTATTTGATTTAAGCTGTTCTCATCTGTTGACATAGAGAAATAAAGTTAATATTTCATATTAACTATAATTACACATTTAAACTAACTGAATTACATAACTAAAAATACACATAGATAAATAAATAAACAAATACCTTGCAGGTCGAACAACAATGATGTGGTCGGATTCAAATTGCGACTGCAACAGAAATGCCATATTTTCTAAATTCCATTTTATATGTTGTTTGTTGTCTCTATGGCCAGTCATATTCTCTGGGAAGTCCTAAAATTTAAGACAAAATGCAAATAATAAAAACCCGCGCGAACAAAGTTATAATAATGATTCAGCATATAGGTAGACCCTTAAATCTTTCGTTTCTAGCAATTCACAGATTCAAATATTAAGCAATTTTTCTAAAACAATTACAACTAGATTTTTCGACTTCACTCCTTAGGTTTTCTCCTATGGCCGAATAACGAACAGCAGTGAAATTTCAGATTGATCGAATAACGGAAAAAGGAAACAAAGTTGAAGTTTGACTATTTGAAGTAAAATTGCAAAAAACACTCCTTATCTGCAATACAATTGCAGCTATGACAAAAATGTATAGACACTTTCTTGTATGATATATATGAAATTTTATTCTCATTATTGAAGAACCGGAGCGACTTGCAATAAGCAACAGACGATATTATTTCGACGTTTTTGAGAAGTGACAGTGTGTTAGACGGTGTTTCGATTGAAGTTGTTGAACTGTGTAAGAGGTACTCTGAGTGAAGCACCTTGATGGATGAGTTCTGTTCATGAAGGATATCCAGAACTTTCCTTTTTATCTTCTTCTCAAATGCCACCACCTCAGAACCTCAGTTGTCGGATGATGCGAGATGTCCAGACATACTAACTCGCTTGTGAGATACGGCCCAAATAATACCGCCTTTTGTTTATTGCTAGTTGCTGTATAATAGGATAGTAGGGACAATTTATTATAAAATCATATTTGAAAGCATAACTGTATTTATTAGTTTACCTGAGTTATTTTATTGGTTTAAAACACCCTACTATGATATTTTATGCTTCTGAGCTAACGTTTTGTAGACCTTAAAACCACTCACTGGCGACTAGTTCCAACAAATATATGCAACTAAATTCCAACGATGTAGTTGCCAATGTCTTGATGCTTTCTCCCACAAAACGTGGGTACTTCGTCTGAAGTTATCTCGGATAAAGCAGGAAAACTAATCTCATTTCCACACAGGTAATGTTTTTGGGTTTGCAATAAAAATACAGTCTTGTTTTCAAATACAATTTTATAATACCCTTGTTTTACATTGGTACAACTTCATCAAAGATCTGTGAAAACATTTTGGCAATTAATCATTGTTATAGTCACATCAGATATTTATACATAAATAATATATGACTATGACTCGGAAGTCGCTCGGTTTACGAGATATGTGGTGAAAAACACCCTAAAACAATGTCCAATGTTTTTTGATGTTTGTTTGATTTAAGCGAAAACGGTTAGTCCTATCGAAATTTGTCATCAAAAATACTTCTTATTAAATTTCTAATTGCTGATGTATCCCGTAATTTGAGATAGGACTAATACGACGAAACTAAGAGCGCCCCAGGGAAATATTTAGCTACGAGGTCATATCGCCTTCTACCAGAACGCTCTTTCGTCGCTCTACTATGTGAGTCCTAAATTTTGCCTAGGTAGGTTTATTCACCTAGGATAGAAATCTTTAACGAGTACCTGACATCGTACAGGCTCGGGACCATCGCTTAACGTCCCATCCGAAGGACGGCATGCTGAAGGTTTTTTCACCCCCCAGATAAAAAAAACCTACGGGACTCGGCCGGGTTTCGAACCGCGATCTTGAGCTCAGTAAGCAAGCACACATAACGATAAAGAAATATCTTATCGTTGGTAGATTTTTTTATTAAAAAGTATAAAAATGATAGATATGTAATGTGGCCATAACAGGGCTTTCTTATACAAAACCATTTTTTTAAAGATCACTCCTCCCCCATTTCAAATTCATGTCATACTGGCTTTACTCGGTATAAGAAAGGCTGACACATAAGTTTCATTTACCCAGTAATGCCAGTAGAAAATGAATTTGAGAGGAGGGAGAATGATCTGTAAAAAAGTGGTTGGTACAAGAAAGTCCTGTTATTTTTCTTTGTTTAGTTTTCAACATATGAAAAATAAATAAAACGGGATAAAATAAGAGAGCAGTCAAGTTTTGAAATAATTGTTATATTACTGACTTTTATTTGTAGTATGTTTATGGATTATTATGAATAATTTATAATGCCCCATAAACCTATTTTTTTTTTACTAGATATGTACATATGTATATATTTTTTTAAAATTCACTACTCATAATTATTATGAGAGGGTCTATCAATAGAAGATAGATGATTGACATAAACATTTTAGGGCCAAAATGGAGAAGGGCTCATTTCATGTCGATTACTTGAATAGGATAGAAGTTACTCAATAGTTACCTGAACATCGCCTCCGAAAAAGACAACGGAAGAGTTGGTCTGTCCGTTTAGTTTGGGAGACATGTAGACTATATCGTTGGCCCTTCCTTGGTAGCCAGGGACAGCAAGTAGCCGGACAGGACCCGCCATCCTCTTCTTCGTCCTCCCACCACAACAACCCTAACCGACCACTCCCTGAAACAATATTCATTATACTGTAATAATAATGTTAATAGGTCTGTATCAAACTAACAAAAATGGTGACTCCAGTAGTTTGGAGGCGATGCGGTAGACATGAGACTGGATTCTGAACATAGATACTTGACATCAGGAGGGGCTTGAAGAACAGAAGGGGCAGTGAACCCTTGAACAACAAGAAGGGGGGTCCCATGAAACCCTGAGTGGTTTACATGTCTGTCCTTTCCAATATCTTGGAAAGTATTGGAACCACGAAACTAAAGTAGCCTTCACTACTTTTGTTTAGAGACATTTTAATGAATTTTCCAACAGAAATGGGGAGGGGTACATTAATACAGTTTTAGAGTCAAGATCTCCCCATCTAGTCCCGCCGCCCCTCTTCTCTTTAGACGATTTGGCTAACTAGTTCGATTAACTAGCCCAGTATTTGTTGTATTCGCAAGTCCATGGTTCAACGAAAATGTGCTCTTGAAAAATATTGGCTTTACGTTCCTCACAAATTTGAAAGAAATTGAATTCTAATTTTTTATATTTTCTATGTTAAAAAACGAGTCAGATAAAGATAGTATGTCCTTTCCCTGCTGCCAAAATGTGTCAAATATTTGGCTCCTCACCCAGAGCAGAGCTCCTCAAACAGAGTGTATATTTATTTAATTTGAATGACCGTTGAGTTTATACATTCCGCAAAATCCACGGCTAAAAAAAGGCATTTTACAAGGTCCTGCAGTGGAGAAAAGAAGAGGGAAAACCAAGGACTGAATATGTACTCTGAATTCTCACATCAAACACAAACCAACATTCAAATGAAGAGAAATGTATGCAATCTCTAGAAGAATTTTTTTCGTTTTACAGGCTTTTGTTTGCATCACGGAGTAACCTCCGGGCTTCATATCTTAGGCAGATTTAGTAAAAGTAACATGAAGTTTGTTCTTTGAGCAGGGGATGGGTGAGTAATCACAAGGGCTATAGTGAACATTAAACTCATGAAGTGAAATAATATAACAAGAATAGTTGCAAATTTTTATTTAAAAAGAAAATAATGTAATCACAGCCAACTGACCGCAATTAATTAATTAAAAATAGCAAATTAAATGTATTTCGTATTTGTGTAGAACACAACTTTCCCACTATCAACAAACGGTCCAAAATAATTTTGTATTTGGCTCAGGGCCAAGACAGAAGTCCAGAGGAATCTTTCATTCCTTCAAAGTTAGTTAAATAAAATAATTTTTGGCAAACTTTGACAAGTAAATCCCTCTTTAGATTTAAAATTTTGATAAGTTCACCTTAATGTGCCAAAACATAAGAAAATCCAAATGTTTGCCAAAACAATAGAAAATGTTGCTGTTTGTTCCAAAGGTCAATGTATTGATGTACTTGTCAATTTTATTAGTCAATACATTTTTTAGTAATTTAATGCATTATTCAACTAAGTGTAAATATAACCGACTGTTTGAATAACTTTTTTTGACTCATAATAAATGTTATTATGGATTATGTGAGAAAAAATGTATACAATTCATATCTTAGAAATATTGATATAAGGTTTCTTCAAAAATAAATATAATTATGTAATTTTTAAATGCTATAACTTATTTTAACGGGACAATTCTATTTTTTCCGTGAACAAGTACATTTAAATTTTATTTACAACACCGATTTAATAAGATTTGTTTAGAAGAAAACACATAAAGTGAAACTACTTTTGGGAGGAAATGAATAATTTAAAGCTTACTACGTTAAAGTAGTATGTTGTTATATGGGTTTAATTAACGTCCTTATATTTGTTTGTATTTTGACTGCTGGCGAGGGAAGGGTATCCAACTCTGGGTTGGTCATATCCAACTTTCTTATTTGATAGGGGAAGGAGGGGCTATATGGTCACCACCTAGCACTTCCAAGACTGCCTTCCTTCAGCAATGACTATTTTAATATCAATAACACCTGGGGCGTTGACAATATGAAGAGAGCAACACGACAACTCACATCAGGAAGCTTATATGAAAGTGTATACTAACTATTCCTCACTTCTTAACATTAAAGAACTGAAAAATTGAAATGAATACGTTATGTATACAAATAAATAAAATAGTTATTTCAATGTATTTATTATTCATAGTTTATATACAAACATATATACATATACAATCTTGCATTTTTGTAGTAAAAAAATTTGGAATGGATGAAAAAAAAAAGATTTAGTTATCTGTCAGGGGATCGCCGCCTCCTGTAACAGGCGACAGCACGAAGTCGAATGTCCTCAAAACACAGCATTATATCTTCCCGAAAATCATGCATTTTGATTTTGACAACCTCTCGCATCAAATTGTAGCACATGGCTACGAGGCCCATACCAAACAATAAATATACAAAATTAATAACCAATTTTGTTTGATGTCCACTTTTTGACTCTAAAATATTCGCACCAGGCACAAAATCCCCAATGCCAATTTTACAAATACTTGTAACACAGAAATATGTACTGTCAATATAGTTCCATTTTTCCCATTCGGCAAACATGATGGTCCCAGTGGCGACATAACCGCCCATGACCCAGAGACAGGCGGTGGAGGGGACGATGATGCGGGGTGGGGCATCGTGATCATCGTCCGTGTAGTGATCCATGCTGCACTGGTAGCATTTTGTGTAAAGCCACTTGAACACGGAGGCCAGCACCTTCCCCATGTTGAGGAAATACAAGACGTACAACGGGATGCCGAAAATGGCGTAGACCACGGTGGCCGCCTTCCCCGTGTTGGTCCGCGGCACCATGTTCCCATAGCCGATCATAGTGAAAATAGAGAGACAGAACATGAGTGCCGCCGGGAACGACCACGTCTCCTGTATCGTCCGTCCATCATATCCCTTCTTCACCGCCTTGGCTATATCTTCCTGAAACCGCCGCAGGATCCAAGTGGCATTGGCGCTCCACGTGGTATGATTGAAGATGTTTTCTGCTGTGGTCAATTCCCAGAGTTGATTAGCAGTGGAGCTGCGCAACGCCTGGACATGGTCCAGTTCGGGCCGCTCAATGGTGCCTTCGATGGACTTGAAGCAGAAGGCGCCGACCACTGCATAGCCCACGATGAGCCCCCCTACCCCGACCTGTGTGCACATGAAAGCGATGACTTTACGACAGCAGTCGCGGACCTTCTCCTTGGGGTCGCTGCTCACAGATGAGGAAGAGCCTCGGCTGCGCATGGAGCCCCGGTACCGCGACCTGGACCGCATCCTTCCTCTTTCAACCAGCGGCCAGAACACACTGAGCTATTCCGGGATATTCCCCGTCTCCCACCCCACCCTCTCTCCTCCGCTCCTACCAACACACCTTTACATTCGTCCGTCCAGTTACATCCCATCACCATAACTATTTTTATAAAAGATATTTGTCAAATTCGTTTAAAAAAAGTATCTTTAAATTCTATTAATATAACTCCCTTCTTAACGAACAAGTCAGAATTGACCTTCAGCTGCTAGATCGGACAACTGTCATCATAAAAAGGAATTCCTCAACTATACCAGAAAAATTTAATTGACAAATTATTGTTATGATCAGTCGTAACTTAGAGTAAGGCGCCACAGGATCCGGGCAAGAGTTGACCAGACGAATCAGGAAAGGAATAAAGTTCAATTATTTTCTACATCTGGCGCTATTAATTAATGAGCGGACTGTGGACAGAAACCTGATCCAGGAAGCCGACAGGAGCAAGCTATCAGGAGTCCCTCCACACTCGAAGCAAGTCCGGCCCGGAACCAGGAACACCGCCAACTTAGAAATTCATTCAATTATATTTATTTCCTGAATCGAGTCCAGATCCTTTAATTTAGTTCTGTTCAGGCACAGAGCTTCAGACCCCTGGAGATTAGAACTGAAAACAATGTACATCGACCATATTCCGCAAAAATGTGAACGACAGAAAATATTAATCAGAGTTCAAATGTATATGTTGGCGATTACTAGTTACTAGAAACTTCCTCATAGCCCATAGTTCTTCGGACAAACACTCGCCTACTAATATGAAGATATTAGATTCAAACCTCAAAACAACAAAGGTTACATTATTATAACTCAATCATTGAAAATTACTATAAGGTTACCGAGTAGCCCAACTTCTCGTCCCGATTGGAGGACTGGTAGAAGGTTGAATATAATAAGAGAAAGAAAATAAAACATGATAATACATCTACAGAAAAGATATCAAAGAAACCCAAATATTTTCATGACTCAAATAATGTACCCGAACGGCTAGTCAACATTTCAAAACGAAAAGATATTCGCGCATATTCGGAGTGAGCAACGAGCAAGTGAGTCCCAGCAACCGAGGACTTAGGGGGTGGGTGCTCTACATTAGTGAGAGGCAAATCAAAAAATGATTCATGACGAAGTGGTTTGGTGGAAAAACAGTAAACCATTCCATTAATTTTCCGATCATATTCAAGATTTTTCGCATCTCAGATTCCGTCAACAGAAGTTTTTTTTTGAATTTTCTATCAGAATTATTCCTCACAACGATTGTCATAAAGATTTAGTCGTAGGGGGATGTTAATAAAAACAGAAGTTACTTAAATATCGTACTGACATGGAATTTCGGAACAAAATCCACCCAATGGAATTAAATGGCACTCATCATTTTCAGTACTTATCAAAATTGCCGTGTAAGATTCCTCCCTATATGGCAGAGAATAGAACCAATCTCTCAACATATATTTCTTCATTATATAGTTTATAGATATAAAGTTCGCCCCTCCAGCAACTATCACTGTTCATTTTTTTAATCAAATACAATTTAAAAAGGCATATATATATATTCTTTATATATTCATTAATAATGTATATTACGTACATTATATTTCAAAACTCTTATGAACTTTTTCCTTTATATACCTTCTATCAACATATCCAACATGCAATAGTAATTTTAATTTTAAAATATTGATATTGATTATTACTAGTCATAGAGTACATTATTAACCATCGACAGTTAATCCATTACCAATGATTATACATAGAAGGCAATTATTACTTGGGTTATCAGGAGCACCTCAGGGGTTACCTATCATGATGTATACATCACGTATGACAATTATAAGCAGCCTGGCATACCAAACCTGCCCAGAGTTCTAGTCAGCCATGAATGATTAACCCTCTCAGACTATCGTGGGATTTTATTAGTACACTGGTCACATTTTATATTATACAGTTATAAGCAACCTGGGGTACTTATCGGCCTTAGACTTTCAGCCTGAGGTACCAAAGAAATCTCCAAACTGTTCCAACCAGAATAATCTTATATCCCAAGTAATGAACTAAGCAGTCATTACAGTGAGAATAAAAAAAAAATATATATATTTTTTTAATGTCAGATTATACCAACCAACTATGCACCTCAAACAATAGTTTCACCAAAGACAATGACTGAAAGCAGCTCACATTTTTTGAACTGAATTAAGGATAACTAGCTACTTAGTATGTTCTTTATTAATAAAAACTGTCTATATTATTGGAAAACTCTATATACAGCTAAGAAGTAATTAAAATATCTTACAAAATACTGAGTACACATTTACCTGCAACATCAACTGGTGCTGCTGAGTGCCAGATTCAAGCTCTTATCATGCTGATAGGAAATGTTTTTCTTCTAAAGCGTAATTCATACTCATCTTACGTTTAAAAACAATAAAACTTCAGACATCCTTTACAAACTGAAGGATGTAACCGATTTAGTTCATTCAATCACCCAATAGTTGATTCTCACACCACAGCCAACTAAATTTCCAAATAACTTTTTATTTTTTTTTTGTAAAATTGATAAATATTTTGTTGCTTCTCAATTAGTGTAAAAGATTATGGAGAGTGCGAAATAAGGCATAAACCATTTTACAATTATATTCAAATTCCACATTTATTTGTATACTAAACAACGATGAATGCATATACCTTGGTGAAATAAAGATAATGAAATATTGATGAATACATCTATTTTTAAAATATACACTTGTATATTGTGTGTATTTATTTATTTATTTTTCTTGATGGGGAGAGCCACCATACGGAAAACCTCCTTGCCTTGTTATAGGTTTGAAGGTTGTATGTTTTAAGAACAATAAGTGCAAGCCTTTGGTGTTTGATAGTTTTACCACTTAAATTTCTTGTTTTAGTAGTATACGATTAATGGCAAATCAGTTAGTGCAATACGTGTTAATAAGAGGAGATCTTATCACATCACTGAAGTGGCCTCTTGGTGCAGTTATTGCTCAGGCCTGTCATGCATGTTCTGCTGTCATCCATACATTTCATGATCATCCAAATACTCAGACTTATTTAAAAGACTTAGATAATATGCACAAAGTTGTCCTCGAGGTAAGTTAATTTGGAAGTTTTTCTTTGTAGTAGTTAAAACGGAATTACGCCCTTCAGATATCTATTTTTTTTAAATAAGCACAATGAGTCAACTCGCTCCAAGTCAAAGTACTGTTTACGTGTCAAATTTACCGTTTTCCCTTACTAACAATGACCTACACAAACTTTTCTCTCCTTTTGGCCGCGTAGTGAAAGTGACAATTATGAAAGGTAAGAAAACGAGAAAAAGCAAAGGAGTTGCCTTCGTACAATTTTTGAAAATTAATGAAGCCAAACTTTGTGTTAATTCAATGAATGGGAGAAATGTATATGACAGAGATTTGAAATGCAGTATAGCTAAAGACAACGGAAGAAGTGCAGACTTTGTCCGGAAAAAATATTACCCTGACAAAGAGTCTTGCTATGAATGTGGTGAATCAGGGCATCTTAGTTATAATTGTCCTAAGAACTTGTTGGGCGTTCGTATTCCTGTAAAGAAAAAGAAACCTTTCAAGCCCAAGAGCAACAGTTCTGAATCGCAAGTGGAGGAAGAAAGGCAATCCAATAATGGCAGTGACGAAGACATAGACGTTGAAACGCTAAGCTCTGCTATAAGACTAGAACAAGAGTCTGTTTACGGAAAGAGGTCTTTAGAAAATCCAGAACCTACTGTAAAACATAAGAAGTATAAAAAGAACGTATATTTTAGTGACGAAGAGGATATCAGTGACTCTTGAACAATTTTTAATAAGTATGCCTGTGCTTTATTCATTACCTCATAGTATTAAATCTGTTTTTAGAAAAAAAAAAAAAAAATGTTTGTTTTAGGTTTCCGATGAAGAGTCTTTGAAATCTCTATCAGAAAAATTAAATGAAAATGGAATAGATCATAAATTATGGGTAGAACAACCGGAAAACGTTTCTACATGTTTGGTTGTTAAACCTTACCCCAAATCAGAAGTACAAAGTTATTTCAAAAGGTTTAAACTTTTTAAAGGCATGTAAAAATGTTTACTTAATAAGAGTTTTGCGAAACATTCTTAGCTGAATTGTGTTTGATTTTCCTTTATCCCTTTTATATAGTTAAATTTATAGTTTAGGTATTTGCTGCTTATACATTATAAATATTTTTTTAATAAATTATTATCAGTTTTGTATAGAAGATTGTTTTTGATTTGATAAGAGATACCAGGTTATGATGGGAGGGAGAAAGAAGCCTCCCCTTAGCGGCGGTTCGATCCAAGTGGCAGTGATTAGGTGTCGTGTTTTGATTATCTTCAGTTCAGTTGTAGGGATCTGGTAGGTTTTGCTGCTGACGGCTTCGACTAACAAACTGTTTAGTATCTCATTTGTATACATTTTATTATTTGCTCAGTTTTTGTTTTTATTTTGTTTAACACCTTTTAATCTGAACCTATATAGTTTTCTCTTTTCATCGACTCAATGGAGTTTAAATATTGGATAGTTTAACGAATGAAATCCGAGTTAACATATTGTTTCATCATTAAATCGCTATATTTTTTGTGAAAATTAGGGTTTAGTTACCAGTGTTAAGTACGGTAATATAAATTGGTGTGTTATACAATTTCTTCAAGGAATTTATGTTTTGAAGTGGAAAGTCATATCGAATTAAAGGTATGTACGAAAAGCCTTATTTTATTTAGTTTAATTTACAACAGGTGAATCGCTTTCAGGAAATTTGCTTTGGATTTTGTCTTAACAGTAACGTTATTAAATCCTGAAAACAATGTTTTTCAATAAGTATAATTTATTTTTCCAAATAGTAAACAAGTTAACAATGCATTGGAAACAAGCAGAATGGCACAGAAAGAAACCGAATATAACATAATCAAATATTAGTAGCATAAAGAAGAAAAATAAAAAAAGGTGTGTCGTAGACGAAGTTGTTTTCGCTGAAAATTCTGCATATATAGTCCCACTTGTGTATCACGCTCATCGACGACAAATTGTGGTGGCAAACTAATTGTTTTATGGATTAGATGTATTCCTTTTATATTTTCTGTTATAAAATTTCGTTATTGTAGTACGTTTATAGCAGTTCACTTATCATTTTTTATTATTACCTAAATTAAATTGAATTTTTTCAACGTATCATTTAGTAAGTTAATTTTGTTTTGTGTAGATATTGAAACAGTACATAAAACTGCAATTTTTTTGAAAGTCAATCACAAGAAAAATTTCGTTTTTGTTTTGAAATTATAATTATGTTTTAGTTTTATTACTTCTGTGATTTCAAATTCCGATTAATTTTGTATCTGGCGTTTCTCAGAATTACATTATTTGCGGTTATGTTTATATTTATTTTCCCAATTATTTTTTTTTTTCATTGTTCTAATAATACTTCAGGGTTTTTCCTCCTCCACTTGTCTGGCTAGACTTCGACTTTAAAGCGGTATATTTAGCTCAATAATCTGGTATAACCAGTATGAAGGAATGCATATATTTTTAATAACTGCTACAGTGGCCTGTTTTCCTCCATTTCAATCATTCGCTATAGTGAATTGTATAACTCACAAATATCAGTTCGATCGATGCTGCTTTATCTGCTCCTGAGTTATTAATGCACGATTTTCAAACACATGTATATATACACACTTCGTTGCCATAAAAAGCATAAGTTAATCTACGATCAGAGCTAACATTTGAACTTTCGGTAGAGCTGGTTCTTTTCATGTTGAACTTGGGACTTGAGAGCTTTTAAAATTGAAGTTTAGTCCAACTTGCCGTCCAGCTGTGCCTCGGTAATTATGTGCTTTGAAAAACAGAATATTTTCCTAGTTACTGGGTTTGCTGAAAACCGTTTTTGGAAGTAGTAGAGGTAACAAGTTTTAATTTGTAGTGATGGGCTTGAAAATAATTATAGTCTGTATGTTTCTATTTCTTGAGATTACATGTAATGAGAAGATTGTGTTGCTATTTGATTTTGTTAATTTGACTTTCCTAAGAACTTAGTGGACAATTTATTCTCAGGTATAAAATGTCTCTGTAGTCGGCATAAGTACCAGGGAAACGTGGGAAGATATGAATTGTGTCTGAGAGTGGAGCTAATATCGTCCCTTAATTACATCCGCAATCTTGTGTTGGAGTGAAGGCCGATCGAGTCCTGTTGAACTAGGGAGGAAACACACTTTTACCGACTAACATGAGATGTACTTGGATCTATATAAGTTTATGTAGGTCTCATTTACTGTATATTTCCTTATTGGTCCTTTACACGGTCAAGAAACCTGATTGACCTCTGGATGCAGTTCTTTGCAGTGAAGGAAGAGCTTTCTCTCCACAGCCGTTATTATTAGTCCATCACGGGTATATTTTTGTCCAGCTTTATAATAGACTCCATGAAACAATGTGCGACCTAATGATAAATATATTCTAGTGTAATATAGCTTACGAAATTTCTGCAGGGTTTTTTTTCTATTCTTTACTTGACGCCGGATGACTTTTTTGTGTCGTTACTGTATACTGGAACTCGAAATAAAAGAGAGCGACTCTGTAGAAAAAGGTAAAAACATGTATATAAATAGAAAGAGTTCCGTCGGAATGGCTCACACGAGGACGCTTAACTCTTAAGCGATTCCAAGTATGTGTTAAAGTTGTTACATATGTACTCCTGAGAAAGAAAAAAAACTGACTAATCCCTTGGGCTGTTCATTTATTCTGTCTTCTTATGTATGTCTCCCCCGCATACACAAACATAAAATTTTGTCTATGGTAGAACTACTGGAAAGAATATCGCCTACCAGAGCGCTCTTTCATGGGACAGTGGGAGTCCTAAATTTTCCTAACCCAGGTTTTACTCACCTAGGCTTTTAACGACTTTTTTTAACGAGTACTTCACTTAAGTTTTTTTTTTACGCCTTTGATAAAGAACTGAAGGGTCGGCCGGGTTTCGAACACGAGTTTCTCGAACTTAGGAGGCTAGCATGCTACCTCTAAGCTATCCTTAGGTAATTAACTGCAAGTTTGTAGTTTTGCTGGGTAACACTGGATACCTGTGCTACAATAATGGTTAATAATAATAAATTTGGGTTGAAAAATGGTGGGTGAGGGGGAGATCTTTATCTTTCTGAAGGTAAATCTTTAAGTAAGGAGTGTGTTCCTACAAGTATGGAGTTCAACAGGTGTTGCTCGTTCCAACAGAAAATGGACGGACCAGTTGCTTTGTTATTTGGTCCAATGAAACTTAAGTGAAACTATTTCGGAAATCTTGAATTCTTTGAAATTATTATGACTTTTTCAACATGATGTAACATTTGAGGAAGTAGTTTTATACTTTTTTTAAAATATTTTAAGATAGCAGTTATTGGAATTTTATCTCATTACGATTGAATTAACTAAATGGATAGTCAAAATTGATGATAAATTGTTTTTCCTATCCCAGTGCAGCTTATCATAAAATTATTTGAACAA
Source organism: Aradus depressus (assembly GCA_963662175.1). Classification (NCBI taxonomy): domain Eukaryota; kingdom Metazoa; phylum Arthropoda; class Insecta; order Hemiptera; family Aradidae; genus Aradus; species Aradus depressus. The sequence goes on along the minus strand of OY759215.1, from coordinate 58,367,120 downwards.
TAAGAAATATCTATCCTGCCTGGATGTGTGAATTTTGTCTCTTTTCAAAAAATGTAATAACCTAATGTGTAACGCTTCTATTTTACTTGACGAAGATTTTAGAAAGCTCTATAAAAACGTTTTCACATCAATAAAGATGAAAATAATTTTATCCCTCTCACTCCCCCGGCTATTGAAACTATATGGCGAGTTATGTAACCGGTTAGAATAGAAATTCGATGATGTTTTCTTAGGAATTTCATGTTTTTCCATCTACTGAATCCAAAATAAAAAAAAAATAAAGTGTGTCTGTGAACACGATCACTCCCGATAGAATAAATATATCGACCCGAAATTTTATACTTTGTATCCACAGCCAGGAAATAAATTATTTTTTAATATTTTTATTTTGTTCAAACACTTATTTCAACAAAATGGCGTTGAAGTGCACATCTGTTGATAAGCATTGATTAAATTAGGAGTGAGAACATAATTCCAGACATACACACATGAAGAGCCAATGTGGCGTTAGTCCTTATTTATCATACATTTTTCTGATCCTAATGGATACTTTCTGATCTGTTTTTAGAACATGACCACATTTCTCTTCGTATAGTTCCTCTCCTACGCTCTTTATGTACACTGAATTGTTTGCTTTTCATTTTGAGAACACTTAGTAGGCTGGGATTACTGGCGCCATGCCAACCCACATTTTATTCATATTTTATCCGATCAGAATAACCGTGGTACGGCTGAGATGCTAATTTTAATGAACTTACCAATACTGATACAAGACGAACTCTTTAACACTTGTTAAAAGATGTGCAACTTTTTAGTTGCCCCTATAGTTTTTTGATCATTTTTAAACCTAATCGAATTTACTTGCCACCTATACTCGTCTCTTAACCTACAAACTTCCAAAGTTGAATTTAAAAGTAGTTTGGTGGCTCGACATCTGGAAAAATACAAGGAAGTCCCAGATTTTCAGCCGAAAAAATGACAAAATAAGTAATTAAACTCAATTTATTTAATTAAAAAAAAGAATTAAGTGATCCACGTATCTGATATACGGGAAGCCCGGTTTTTATCTGCCACAAGGAGCTGACGAATCGAGTGAATATTTGGTGGACTTGGTCCGCCGCAGGTTTAGTATCAGGTATGAAATAGTGATCTTGTAAAGAGATCATCGGGTTTAGATTACTTCATGGACGATGGGTGTATTGAGATCTTTGTAAAACACCATGTTGGTGATGTAGAAAGGAGCATTGACAATTCGACGGAGAACCTAACTGGAACGTTAGAATGCGGTTTATATTGAATTCATTGACTTTACCCCATAGTTGAAGAAGTTCATAGCTCCAGATTGGACGGAGTAGAGTTTTGCAAATAGTTTTTTGCCTGTGAAAACTTTAGATTTTGGTTCAAGTAGTCCGTAAAGTTGATTCAGTTCTTCAAGTCTTGTATGTGAGTAGCTGACTTGATTGGGTTCCCCTATTAGTTATTTTCTTTTATTTAATCTTTTTAACAACTTCAACCAGTCGGGTCATTGATGTCCCTTCTTTCGGTATTGTAAATACTAATTTATCCTCTTATTAGCTGCATTTGCACTCAATCCATTTGCCAATTTTTTTTTTTTTAAATTTGTTAACAATATTGACGTCCAAACATAGTTTTACGAAAAAAAACAACGTTGTGATAGTGAGAAGAGAGGTGGGTATTATTACACGGATGACGATGGATGACTGGATGAGTGTTGTAATGTTGTTTTAAAATAAGCAACATTGAGATGTCAACAAGACGCATTGTGTCTGACTGGCCCCGTTGTTACTACATATCTCCCCTAACTAGGTCTTCCGTTCCAAGGTCTCCTCCCTCCTTGGGTACCGTCTGCCCGGTTAACCGAAATTGAAAATTTATAATAAAAATGTTAGATTCTCTTTGCTGTTTTATTTATTGTTTTTCTTTTATAATTACTTCCTCAGCTATACGAACTAAGTTATGTAAATCGGCCAGGAATTCTATGTTTAGCTTTCACAGGAATTTTTTGTATTCTGCCTCGCCTCCTTGATTCCAAAAATGAAAGAAAAAATGTCCTGTATGTCTGTGAATAAAACAATCTTCTTTTTTTAAAATATTATTTAATTTTAATTTCTTTATTATTATTATTTTAAATATTGTCTATTCCACAAGAAATGTAACCATAAACTCTACCGGTTTCAGCGTTACACCACCCACCATCCATTTAGTTATAAACTGAAATATAATTTTTAGTTTATACCAAACCTGTCGATGGTGTAATACCGAAACCGGTAGCTTATATATTAAATTTCTTATGGCATTGAAAAAAAAAATAAAAAGATAAATAATGTTTTATTAATTTATGACAAATTTTCATTATATGTCTGCGTTTCTCAACTTAGTAGCTATATGTCTGAACACGATAGAACGAATGTATCGACACGAAATCTTAGATGTGTTTCCAGAACCCCATGAGGACGACACATATTAATTTTTAGCGAAATCAGGGAAGGGGAGGATTATGGGGGCTTAATAGAAAGACCCAAATAACAACTCAAAAAACCGTGATAACTGTCGATGCAACGATGTACGTATCAATTGGAAATTTAATGTGATGATTCAGAAGTGTGAGTAAGATATCGGATGGATATTTAACGTAATCGGTAAATTAGTTTCAGAGAGAGAGAGAGAGAGCACAATGTAGTTGATTAATTTGCGCTAAGGAAGTACGTTCTTGTCGGTGATTTACCTACAACTTTTTTAGGAATAGTGAACATTTTTCAATTTTGGTCCAAATAATCCAATGAAATCCGCTGTAAGTCCCATGTCCCCTTGTGTATACATATAGATGCGCTTTATTTGTGTCATCATACAAATTGAATTTGGCTGAGACAGTTTGATGAAATACTAAAACTGTAAATCTAGTCATAAGTTAGTTTTAGTGTAAAGAGTCACGTTGGAAATACATTGTTCCCTCGAGACGTGTTAACTGCTCTCTATAGGTTATTATACAAGTTGGTGAGTTTACGACCCCAATTAAATTGCATTCTTTATATACCCAACTTGTGCTAACATTATGATTTGTGTACGTGCTTTCCTTCAAAATAGTCGGACTGAACGCTGTTTGGAAAAATATACATTGCCAACATTATGGCAGGATCTAAATGTCATCATTGTGATTTCTAAAACAGAATCTGTTGACAAGTTTGGCTAATTGTGTATAACAAAGATCTAAACCCTACATAAGCATAGCTGAGGACAAGTATATCAAAATATACAATAAATATTATATACTACTATATTTATATATTTAGCTATATACAGTTAACTTTTATGACTCATGCCCGGGCTTTAACAACTCATATCGCCTATAACAAGAGCGCTCTCTTGTCACTGTGGTTAACATGACGGTGCTGTGATAGTACTAATTTTTTGACTTGGTTCATTCATTTAGGGTAGGGGTCTTTAACGAGTACTTGACATCGCACAGGCTCGGGTCCAGCGCTTAACGTCATATCCGAAGGACGGCGTACTCAAGGTTTTTTTACCTTCCAGATAAAACACCTAAGGGGCTCGGCCTGGTTTTGAACCCTCGATCTTGAGCTCAGTAGACCATTTGTGGAGGTTGTAACTTTGAAAATTGATAGTCAAATTTAATTTTTTTTTTGTATGATATTTTAGTTTGTATCTGTATTTTTTTTTTAATATTATAATTATGGAGACATATTTTACTTGTTGGTTGATGGGTTGTTGCGAGCTTCATATGGTTTGATGATCTTGGAGGCGTGATGCGGGACATATTTGTTCACACCTCCTGAAGTGCATTCTGGTGCAGGCATTCTCTTCATTCTTCTTCTCCTAATTTGCTGCCATATAAAAATGAAAAAAAGATGATGCGGACTTTATGGAAGGACAGACATGCACACTCGGGGACAGACTGCCGTGCATCTCTTCCATATTTTGAGACGTCTCACAGCCTGTATTTGAACCCAGCTTATAGGATGCTATATGTGTAATTTTACGAAAATTCAATCAACCTTTGAAGAACTAGCACTTGTCTGTTTTGCTCTCTCCCTCCCCTCTCCCGCGCCTCCTTATTCCGTTCCAGGATTCCCCGACGGAGCCTTGTTGCCCTCGTTAGTATTTAACTAACTACCTTCTTAACTCGAAGAGTAGTAGGATTCTTTCGAAGCTCTGTTTCCTCAACTGATCTGGGTTGAGAAACGCCTTATCGGAGATGTGAATTACCTTCATATTCGCCCGGGATGTGTAATGTTGCTTTTCTTCTGTTGTCCGGTCCTCTAATCAACTCTTTCGACTGTCGGCATCCCGGTTGTTCGCACCAAGATGAGTTTCCTTTCCGCAATGGCCATTACTCCAGTACTGTTTTCAAATGCGTCTTCGTGGTCTCTATTGTGGGGTCGGGGTCGATAAGGTCATCATTTTCTTCCACTCCCCTTTGTGCTGGGACCTAGAAGAGTCAGATTTCTTTCTCATGAGCTCTTTCAATGAGTGTGCCTGCGCCCTCCTTGACCAGCCTTTCAGCCTTCGATCTTCTAGTCCTGGGAGGAAATGGCACGACTCAGGGGTATTCGACAGGTGACCTATTCCCGAACGAATTGGAATAACGGCATTGTACTGTGGAACCCTGCGTTTCTCTTCGGTCAAAAGTTTCAATGTGATTACCATAAAAATTTCGTATTCCTTCGGGCATATGTTTTGGCTTATTCTGCATTCTAGGTCCTATCTTTGTGCAGGTATTTTCTGGATTTTTTTGGGGAAGTGTTTTTAATCATTTTGGATCTTATTTTGTGTATGTATGGAAGTTGTAACATACACCGTTCCATGTAAATTTACGAAATTTTAACGGAAGTTCTAGGTGAACCGGGTCAGTAAATGTGTTACTTAGTGTAACTGATGTTTCCGTGGGGGCGTTATAGAGTGGGAGCCCCTGAATATTTTTGCAGTAAAATATGGAGTGATAAATCGTATGAAAGGTCATGGAAATGAATAGTTTAAAAATAAATATTATACTTATGTTAACAGTTATTTTAGAATCAGTGGGAGACGTTCACTCCGAAAAAAGGCGTCGGTGAAAAAAGGCGAATTTGGCAATTTATATATATATATATATGGTGGGCTGGTGTATTACACCTAGGGACCTAAGCATTCATCCTTTCCCTGGAAGCGCTGGGCTTCCCCCTTCCTCCTTATTATATTAACTATATGTTTATATTTATACTATACTTATACTACCTGAACCAAGCCCTTCATGGAGTGCTCAGTCTCCCAGTTCCTAAGAATGCTCTCATAGTATCAATTTACTTTTGCAATGCGAATTAATCAACTAAATTTTATTACGCTGACAGTTATTAGAGTTTTTGAGTTGTCACCTCCTCTACTCCCACTTCCGCTTGGTCGATTTGGTTAAAAATAAATAGATGCCGCCCTCAGGGTTTTGATCTTTAATATAAAATGTCATTTCGATACATTTATAAAATCGACAGTTATATTTTTTTTTGTAGTTGGGTTCTGGTTTTGTCTTCTAATGCCCCACTTACCTATGGTCGATTTGGCTGAAAGTGGATAGGTATCTTCCTTTTTGGGATTTGGATTCCCGTATGAAGTTTCGTGTCTCGATCTATTCATTATTTCGCCAGTTGTTGGGGTATTTGTGTTGAACCCTCTCCTTTCTCCCTGGTGTTTTGGATTTAAATTTTAAATTTCGTGTCTATATATTTATTTATTACTCCAGCAGATATGGGTTTTTTGTGTTAAAACACACCCCTCCGCGAATATATCTTTTCCTTTGTCAGATTTGGCTGAAAATTAATAGGTATCGTCCTTATGGGGTTCTGGGTACACACATAAAATGTCTTGTCACTATTGATACTATGGGGTGTTGACGTGTTCATATACACACATGCAGAACATTTTTAGAATGAGGGGATGAGAAACATTGCGTTGAAAACTGAACATAGATTTTTTGACAGATTACATAACTTCTCCTATAACCGGGGAAGTAAAATAAGTGAATTTGATTTGTTTGTAGTGCGGCATTGTACATGAATGGTCGTAAGAGCCTTGGTGGCATGAAATGTTTGATAGGAAGGTGTGTATGTATACTATAAACAAAATATGTATTATTATCTACATACTGGAGGACTGTCCTTCCTCAACCTTGGAGTGGCGACTGGCTGCCTTCACCAGAAAAGAATTCCTGTTAAGCAAATGACCACTATAACATCGTAACAAACTATAATTAGATCCCAGACACCATTAAATTTATATCAACACTCTATAAATTATTTTATAATCATTGAGAAAATAAATAAAAGTACAGAAGAATTATGAGATAACTGTTAGTAAATAGTATGTTGAATATGCTATACGTAACACTGGCCTTGAGCAGTTAGCTTTGTTACTGTGATAAATACTTAATTGTTTCATTAAAAACGGTGTTTACTTCAGAATCGTGTTAACTGAATAATGACATTTGTAAACAAGGTCGTTTTATTATTTATTTATTTATTGAATGCATGTTTTTATAGCCATTTATTCTGTTTTCCCTGTTTATTAACTATATAAATAGTTTGTATGGCTTTCTTATAATTTATTAATGTGGTATAACTTATTATATCGCTGGATACTTTATTTTCCCTTTGTGGGATTGTATACTATTATTGTATTTCTATTGAGAAAGCATTTTTCCATTTTCTGATTAATTTGATTCATATCTGACACATGAATAATTTATATTGTGTAGAAAATGTTCAACCGAAAAAATAGCTGTTTTTGTCATTTATATTTAAATTTTTCTAATATTCTCATCTAGAATTTGAATATAACGTAGGCAATTTTGGTTCATGTTGTCTTCATTTCTTTACATAAGTTCGAGCCTATTTTTTACGTTTTGTTATCGGTCAAAAATTCATGTTGAGTTTTCACCGAAATTTCATGTTTTCCGACCCCCCTGATTCCAAAAATGAATGTAACGACACGGAAATTTATTTGTGTATCCAGATACCCCGACAATTTGTTTTTCATCTATTCACTAATTGTGACAAGATGTACAGAGTAAGTTGGAGAACCGCTGACAGGAAATCTCTTTTCAGATATTATGTAGTTTTTTAGAAGTAATTTTTTTTGGCCAAACCCCTGCTGGTTTTGGCAAGTTTAGAGAAAATAATTCTATCTAAAAATGGCCAGTGTCCCTACATTTATATCGGATTGTTGTTTGTAAGTGATGGTTGTGTGTTGCAGTCATTGCATAATGTGTACGTCGGTTTGACGTTGGGAATTTGGTTCTATTATTTCTTTGTGCTTTTTCTAAAGACTTTTTGTTATCTATTTTTTCCTTAACATGCTTCAACGTTACATAAATGGAACTGTCTGTTCACGGTTGTATTCTTTTCCAAATGACTTTTGCAAGTTTGTGTGGAAAAACCCACGTTATTACATCAGTTAAAGATTAAACAGAAAGATTAATAGACACACAGGCACCACATATACTTTACATTCGTTTTCCCCTCCATGGCAGGTACCGTAGGAGGCTTTAATACTCAATTTGGTAGATTTTTTATGCCACCCAATCATATATTATAACGAGCTTTCTCGTTATCGCGGTTAGGACGTCTTCTGTAGCCAAGCTATCCGTCTCCTAGTATCGGTTGAAGGTGTCTTCTTTCATTACTGCAGCCATTTGTATTCCAATTCATAGTCACAGACCTTTTTGCAGTAGACCTCCTCATTCACCTGAAAAGACCCATGTGTAGAGGGCCTTAACGGTGAACGTATGTATTGCATCCCTGCTTCTAAAACCTCAAAGAAATAAACTTTCTTTCTAATCTAGTTTGTTGAAGAAAATAAACACAACTGCCTCTTTCTGCAAAATCTGTTTTTCCAGTTGTGACACTCGAAAAGGAGCATTCCAATCTAGGTTCTATTTTTATTGAGATTAAGGAAATACAATTTTTGCTATGAGGTGAGTAGCTGGCTGAACTGCATTTTTGATTTGAGTTGGTGTTCGGCGCTAAACTCATTTAATATGTAGTAAGGTACCGGTAGAAGTTTCTGGCTGGACTGTGGGCTATTACCGTTGCATGTCCCAACTTTCGAGGTTCCCCGACTTGTCACAATCTAGGCCAAACTCGCATCACCTCTTCTAAACTCAACCCCTTCATCTAAAGTAATATATAAAGAGAGTAAGTATGTTTGAGGTAATCTCCAAAATGTCTCAGCTATTTTGAATAATTTTTTCACCGTTGGGAAGCTTATTTATTTCCGATGGACATAGACATCTTCACGCTTTATCAATGGGGAGCTGAGCAGACATGTAAAAGTGAAGCAAGTTGGAGAAGAAACAGCCGACCGGGTGAAATTTATTACATACGCTGTCTAAATGAAAATATATCAAAATGATGTATGGGGGAATAGTTGACAATAATTAGTACTACAAAAAACACCTATCTATATAGACTTCAATATGAATTTTTATATCTATATGTAAATCTGTAGTTTTGTTTGTTTGAAACAAATTGGCACAAAATTAGTGAACCGATTTTGATGAATGTTATAATTTCATATGTAGTAAGTATCCCGATACGCCCGATGGATTCGTAGGCTATGTGGCGTCCCAAATATTTGAACGGGAGGGGAGAGGCGGAATATAAAATGAATGAATTAAATTTCACAAATATCACCTTAATATAACCTTATAAGACCAGTTCAAACGTAGACCATTTCGCGTCTCCAAATTTTGAACGGTGGGAGCACGAAATATAAAATCTTTAACGGTTAATTGTGTGAGGATAATGTATAAAATCAAAAGTGTAGCGAATCAAATTTCCAACGTCGATTATATGGGTATTTGACTTATCTATCTATATATTGTAAGAGTTTCCACTTTAACTCATTTTATTTGCTAAATCCGTATAAAGTAAAAATATTTATTTCGGTAATTTTTTTATCTGTATTTAAGCTATCTAAATAAGTTAAGTGAGCGATGTATGTTTGTATGTACCATTTCAGAATATGGTTACTGTAAACAGGGAAAATGGTTTAATTCAAAAAATTGCCTAATGACTAATTGCCGTTGCTATCTGTGTACAATTCACTGAATTCATTCTAGAATGAAGGTTGATCAAGCTCACGTTTTCAACAATACAATTGAAGGTTCCAAACATGTTCTAAGATAGTTATCTTTTTAGGAAATTCCCTGTTAAATAGATAGTATCATTAGGAGGTGACTCTAAATTTTAGATTCATTGAGTGGAAAGAAACCCTCCGAGTTTGTGTTATCTTTGTCATGCTTTACTATATGAAGTATAGGGGAAGTTATGTCGTCACAAATTTGATGTCGAATTATCACTGGAATTTCATTTTTTCCGATGTTCTTATAATAAAAAATAAATGCTTGTTTGTCTGCGAACATATAACTTCTGATAGAATTAATATATATATATATACGAAATTGCATATGTGTGACCAGAATTATGTAAGGATGGCACCTATTAATTTTTGGTTAAAGGAAAGGGGGAGATTTGGGGGGTGCTTAACTCAAAAACTAGAATAACTGCCGATGTTATTTATGTGTAACGAAAGTTCGTATGTTAATTAATAATTAATTTTTCACGTAACTGGGCGAATGGAAGGGGCGGAATGAGAGGTGATACTCAACTCAAAAACCCTAATAGCTGACGATATGATGAATGTAATGGACACGTATGTACATATACATTAGTATGAGTATTCAGAGGTCTCTGTTTAAGTCAACTATTGATTAAAGCGGTCGATTGGTGTTGGAGAGAGAACGAAATAAATTGATTAACTCGTGCTGAGGAAGTACATTGTCTGTGATTCACCGAGAATTTTCTAAATTTATGTATTTATGGGATGCACCATTTATGTAGGGATGCACCACTATCAGTGAAATTTGGCGATATCGTCTAGCTAGGTTATACTGCGGTGGTTGAAGGCTTCTCCGTCCTGTAATTATTTCTTGTTGGAAAGTACAACTTTGCAAGGGACAAGTTTCATACATAGGATGGGGGGGTATTGATGTCTTCACATCATTTTTAAAAGTCCTAAAACAATACATTCATTATGTTCTATGTCAGATCATATTCGAGACACAACAGTTTTTTTTTTTACAATTGGTAAATGAGTTTACCACAAAATCAAATTTCGCAATATTTGAACGATTGCCACTGAATATAATGAACAAAAAAAAAAAAAGAAACAGGTGGCAATGGCTTATCAGTTTTGAGATCTGCATAATATGCATCTTTATGCATGTCCTGTACAAGAAACAAATGAACATACCTGACCTAGCCTAGCCCACGTCGAGTCCAAGTGAATCTCTTACTCATGTCATAGTTGAAGGTATCACCTAGCCATAATAAATAATTGCAAATACTGAAACTTGACAGCAATTTGAAGATTAGTAGGGTTTTGTTAGCGTAAGAGAACTTCAGATAGCTTAACAATGAGAAGCAAACTGACTAAGGCAGACTTCTTAAAAATAAATTGGATGATAAGGTATACGGCTACTCTGGTCTCTAATTAATTCAAGTCCGAATTTATGAAATGCAGATGGTAGTATGAGAGTTGAATAAATAAGTGGGGAATGTTACATTCCAAAATGCTGGAGGTACTTAATTAATTGCATAAAAGTGGTATTGGTGTCAGCAATCGGAATATGACATCTTTTTTCCTCCAATCGCATTTTTTTTTACTCCAAAAAAGCTAATAGCTAAATTTAAAGGTATAATTAGCCTTGAATTTCGCGGTTTATGAAAAAAGAACATTCTTGTTCGTCTTCATTATGAAATACATATAACTCCACATAGGAGTACATTGAGGACTTCTAGCTCTATGTTTTCAGACCACAAAAAAATATACTAAGAATAATAAATAATAATAATCAAAAAACAAGCTGCAGAGATTAAAAAAAAAAAAATGCCATTAATTAATTATGTTTGAACCATTAATGGTCAATACCTGTAATTTCTATCGTAATTACCTACTTTTGTTTGATATTTTTTTTATTATCATTGATTTGATTAGTTATTCACTAATTTATATAATGGTAAATAACTAATCATGTATATATACAAAAAAAAATGTATATACATATAAATATGTGTAATTGTTTTTTTTTTTAAAGAATTATTATTCATCTCATTTTTGTTGATATTCTAAGATGTAATATCAGTTGATGTATATAATTTATAAGCTACTTTGATCTACAAAATTGTACGACGTATCCTATTACCATGTTTATGGTTTAACGAAAATAACATTATTGTTATTATTTTGGAGAATGACTGGCGATGAAGGGAGGAGTGACTAATATTGTATGCTTCTATTAATAAGGGTATCTTCTTTCATGAAGTCCTTGAAGTATCAGCATCTCTTTTTCTTATTTTGATCTTTAAGAATTTTATTTTTGTTTGTTTTATTTCTCAGAATTTTCATTTGACAGAAGTGTATTTTCCCCCCTTTTTATTTATTCAAAAGGTTAACTTTTTTTTTTTGTTTTGTTTTATTATCCGGTTTACATAGCTGTGGGCTCTCATTATTGAGATGGACGAGGCCTGGTATACATATATAAGGTTTGTTCCAAGGTCACAAATCTTAGTGTTGATCTTTAGTGAATCTTAGGTAACCTTCCTTCAGTTCAGTTCCAATGGTGCTACTGTCATGACGTTCCACCCACACCATGTGTAAGTCCTTACGCATTTTTTTTTTTTTACTTTCTTGTACCTATAGTATAAGTATCATACACAAATCTGAGATCGAGTTCCACGTTTCAGGGTCCCTCTGGAATACATTTTGACTATTTCCGCGATGATGTCTGTCTATGTATGTGATTGGAATTTTATGTACGTCTAACTCAAAAAATATTTATATCAATGAAATTTTTAATGAAGATGTCACATGTGCTAATTAGATTTGATTATATTTTCGCGAAAATAAAACGAAAATGTAGACCACTTTATTTCGGGGCCTAAATACATTTTACAAGATACCTCACTAAAAAAAGAAACATGAATCCTCAAGTATACACAATTTGTATAACACAAATAATGTGTTTATTTTAACTGTTTATTATTCCAACTGGACTCCGTTATTTATGTTAGTCATTCTTAGCGGTATCAAGTCTTGGTTTACATTAGCTGGTTTATTTATGCAAAGTCTTTCCAGGAAATAGTCAACAATCTTTTGTTTACATCTGAAATTTGTGATCAGTTGTTGGTCATTATCAAATAACATGAAATCCGACTCTATATTTACCAGGTTTATTTACATTTCCTTCTTCTTCTTCTTCTTGGGGTTGGTCAACAATCCGTCGTAAATATAAGTTCCTTTCCCTTAAGTTAATCACGAGTTAGTTCATTGTCCGTTTTGGAGGGAGGGCTAAAAACTAATTGATTACATCATTCTGGGGAAATATATTGCTGGTGTTTCTTATACTTTTTTTTTTTTTTTTTTTTTAAATTTTTGGAATAAGCGGTTCGGAAAATATAAATATATGCCCAAATACATAACTTCTCCTATACTTCGTATAGTTTGGGAGGGGAAAAAATAGTAATTTCTCGAATCCGTCATTCCCTTCAGAAAGAGATAATATTCTCTTTAATTTGAGATATATAACTATAATCAGCTGAAAAATAACCAGTAGAATATACTATTTTTTTAAAACATTTTTTATACCATTTTACAGGGTTTCTCAGTTATTTCGAAACCAAAACAGCAACTATTAATCGTGGTGCCTCGCTCCTCCTCCAGTATTGTAGATATCCCAAGGTCCGTCATTGTGAAGGAATCATTGAGGTGGTGAATAGGACCGGCTGTTGTGGGATTAATATTGTATTTTGGCAGGTTAAGTTCCCTGCCCAGGGAGGAGAAACAACCTGTTGATAGGGCTGAATTATCTGGTAAAAGCAGACATGAGACCTGGTACATATTGTACTTCTGTCCGAGGGTCCCTTGGGATCGATATGCCTACCTGTAGGGTCCTCTTCTTGGTCTATCTTCATTGACCTGGTCCTTTAACTTTCCTTTGTGTCAGGTGTCCAGTTTTATCTAGTGATAAACTATCGTATCGTATTCATGTCAAATACATTTCTGCGAGCTGTGCCGATATAGTGGAAGCTAATGAAATAAATAAAAACAGAAAACTTGTTTAACTCTTATATTATTTATTATTATAGTGGAAGCTAATAAAATAAATAAAAACAGAAAACTTGTTTAACTTTTATATTATTTATTATTATAGTGGAAGCTAATAAAATAAATAAAAACAGAAAACTTGTTTAACTTTTATATTATTTATTATTATAGTGGAAGCTAATAAAATAAATAAAAACAGAAAACTTGTTTAACTTCTATATTATTTATTATTATAGTGGAAGCTAATAAAATAAATAAAAACAGAAAACTTGTTTAACTTTTATATTATTTATTATTATAGTGGAAGCTAATGAAATAAATAAAAACAGAAAACTTGTTTAACTTTTATATTATTTATTATTATAGTGGAAGCTAATGAAATAAATAAAAACAGAAAACTTGTTTAACTTTTATATTATTTATTATTATAGTGGAAGCTAATAAAATAAATAAAAACAGAAAACTTGTTTAACTTTTATATTATTTATTATTATAGTGGAAGCTAATGAAATAAATAAAAACAGAAAACTTGTTTAACTTTTATATTATTTATTATTATAGTGGAAGCTAATGAAATAAATAAAAACAGAAAACTTGTTTAACTTTTATATTATTTATTATTATAGTGGAAGCTAATAAAATAAATAAAAACAGAAAACTTGTTTAACTTTTATATTATTTATTATTATAGTGGAAGCTAATAAAATAAATAAAAACAGAAAACTTGTTTAACTTTTATATTATTTATTATTATAGTGGAAGCTAATGAAATAAATAAAAACAGAAAACTTGTTTAACTTTTATATAGTCTATTTCATCAAAAGTATAATATATATATATATATATATATATATATAAGTTTTTTGTTTTCATTTATTTTGCGTGCTTGCTTACTGAGCTCAAGGTCGCAGCCGAGGCCCTTAGTTTATTTTATCTGGCAGGTAAAATAAAATTAAGAAAAAATCTTGAGCACACGATGGTCCCGAGCCTGTACGATGTCAAGTACTCGTTAAAGGCCCCAACCATAGGTGAATAAAAATGTAGGGTATACACAATTTAGGACTCCCAAAGTAGAGTCAGGCTCATGTCCACCAAAGTGACGAAAGAGCGCACTGGTAGTAGGCGATATGACCTTGTAGTTAAAGCCCGGGCATGAGTCACTAATTATTATTTAAGGTGTAACAAATTAAAACGTCGATATTTTGGGATCTTATAGAAAATTTAATTCTGAACAAAAAGTATGCTATTTATTAACATGGGTCCAAAAATGCTTCCATAAAAAATTTCCTAATTTTTGATTCCTAAGTATAGACGTTTCAAGTTGTTACACCCTGTATAAAAGCTTTTAGCTGATTGGTTGTCCACCCTACTATGATTGACACCATTTTTAATACATATTTGAAAGATCCTACAGGAGGGTGACAAGTACTCGTATCATCATTGAACCCAGAGACGAACCTTGTGGGACACCACCACCAGGGACGTGAGGGGATAACTCAATGTGATGATGAAACCTAGTTACCAATTACAGATTGGGAACGATTGGTTAAGTAGGAGGTTGGACCAGTCAAGGATACTGAGCTGATTTCAGGCAAGTGAAAGTAGACTGGAGGATTGTGGGGCGGTGTAAGCACTCGGCACTGGGCGCATCAGACGGACGGACAGACACACCAACAAAAACATTTTGGATTTTTATGACATACGAAGCTCGTAAAATAAATGCTTCAGAGAGAGGCTTTGGTTGAACCCATTTTGCCAAAACTATTATTATTATTTTATTTATTTATTTGTTGAGAAAATTTACAATTGGTAAAAACCATAAGTAACTTTGATGACACTTATGGATTATAGAATAAAGGAAAATAGAAAGTGGCAATATGTACAATAATAATTAAATATGAAACAATTAATAAAATAAAATTTAAATATAAATAAATAAAAAATAAAAATATCTCTATAAATAGATGGAGAATATGTAGAAAATAACAATATATGTATGTACAGTGTACATTGTACACAATGATTAAAATATATACAATGCTAATAAGGAGAAAAGGAAAATATATATGTATATATATTTATATATAATAAAAAAAAAAATAAAAAATATAAATGAATAAATTTAGCTCGAGATCCCCCGTCATGCCACCACGATGAGGCCATCCTCATTTTTTCAACTTACTGGAGGTAGAGGCCATGATAGCCCAAGTGGTCCTCCGAACGATCTCTCTCTGCCAGCCTCTGACCAGCAGTGGTGGCAGACCGAGAGGTACAGGAAGAACTTAATGTGAATACTTGAGGAGAGAAACTGGCCAGTTAGGGATGACAGGGATTGTGCAAAAGAATTTTTTGGAATGGAAATTTAGGAAACGGGACTTGATGAGTTCGTTTGTATAAAAAATTTGAAGGTCATTGTGGAGGGTGATATTAGAAACATAGAAAGGTGCATCAACAATTGTCCTTTGGAGGGATACGCTTGATGTTAGATGGGGTAGGAAATAGAAAATCTCTGAGATGAGTGATTCCTCTATCTAGCCCACTAAACTTCTCCGGGTCTTATTAATGAAGAGGGAGGCATGAAATACCTTCTGTCCTCTCATTGAATTGTTTTCTTTTATTTCTGGAAGAAGGGTCTACAAAAGTTGAGAATAAAGGCCAACCTAGAAATTGGGCTGTAAAGGCATATTAAAAAAACAAACTAACATGGGATCTTACGTGCATATCCTGGATTCAAATTCTCAGAGAGCAAATATAGAGTAAAAAGTAGTCGGTTAGCTTACATAGAAACTTCTGAATCCTCATTTCGATACATTCATTGCATCGGAGTGGTGGGTTTTTGAGTCGAGCCCCCTTCTTCTGATCTCCCCTTCCCTATGATCTTTTTGTCGTCCTTATGGGGTTCTGGATGCAAATATTTTTGTCGATATATTCTATTTGGAGTTATCGTGTTCACTGACACACACATGCAATCAGACACTATTTTGGAATCACAGATTCCGACCCTCTGCTTCCGAACAAAGAAAAGCAAGTAAAATAAAAAAAAAAAAAATTATTATAGATATTTATTGTAGTTTTTCGGAAATAGGACAGACATCATCGGTATCTCAATTTTGGGCCTAATTAGGATCTGAAATTAATAGGTGAGGCCTCTAATTGTGCCAAATCAAAATATCGCAACTGTGTAATTAACTGAGATAATTGAAGGCTTTTTAATTAAATCAAACCATGATTTCTTAACCGTAAGTTAATTGAGGTAAGGGGCCCTCCATGAATGACGTTACGGGGGGGGGGGGGGGGGGGGTCGAATCATTTGACAGGGGGGGAGGGGTAGGACTCTGAAAGTGTTGCTTAACCCAATATAATTTTTAAGTTTTCATCATTTTACTCTCATAATTTATGACCAAAATTGAATTCTTTGACACAATGCTTTAGAGTTGCATTATCTTAAATCAGAATAAGAGTATAATAACTGCCGTTGTAATGAAAGATTCGTCATACCCAGTAAAATTGTATTTTGTGTTTTTGTAGGTATGGAATACTACGACATCTGCATTATTAGAATATTTTTAACTTCTAGACAAGGAAACAATAAATAATAAGGACTCATCTTTTAATTAGTTTAAACAAAATATTTAGATCATTCAACTGCGCTAAAAACATGTACTCGTACAATTCTTTTAATTTCGAGGCTATCATTAATAATACGCCATCCTTCGGATGAAACGTTAAATGGCGGTCCCGTCCCTGTGCAATGTCAGGACCCCTACCTTTGCTAAACCAGGGTAGCAAAATGTAAGACTCCCAGAGTAGAGCTGGGCTCATGTCCACCACAGCGACCTTTGGTAGCAGGCGATCAGGCGATAGGCGTTCATAGTTGAAGCCGAGCTTGAGTCACAAAAACAATAGTTTTTTTGAAATCAGAAGAAAAAAACATTTTTATTTGCACCAGTACTAAACATGTAGGTACTTCACAAAATGACAAATGAATGAAAAATTAAAAGTATTGGTACAGTCTCGGCTGCAGTCTGAGAGCTACAGGCTGGCCGAGTTACCGCTCCAGAGCAGGCTGGCAGACCTTCATGGAAGTTTCGCGAGTTTTTCGATGTGGACTGCAAAAGGAGCAACTCCCAGTTCCCGGTGGATTTGGGTATTCCTGATAAACCAGGGTGCCTTCACCGCTATCCGAAGGACTTTGTTTTGAAATCTTTGTAATCTTGTTATGTTGGTGTGGCTAGTCTAATTTTGCTTTGAATCATATGTTTTGCATGAATAGTCATGTGGCTTTTTCTATTTTTAATATTAAGTTCCAACAAGGAATTCAATCATTCCAAAAATAATAAAATAAAATGTTTAGCTGGTATATACACACATATTTTCACTAGATCTAATATTTCTGTTTTTTCAAAATGAACATAAATATGACAAGATTTGTTTACATTAAAGACACAACATAAAAAAAACAAAATTGATGATGTGATAGTACAATTTTCTTTTTGATGTTCTGGCTACGGTTAGTATGCTTTGTTTGTTTTGTATAGAGTTTTTCTGTTTGTGAAGTTTGTTTTTGTTTGGTTCCCCATTCCTTAAGTGTTCTGTGATCGTTTTCTCAAGTCGTATCAATGGATGTCGTAGAAATAACAATGCACATGTTGGATTGTGTTTTCAGCCAGGTTAACAGGTAGGTTTTTATTTTTATTTTTGTTCTTTTTCAAATTTTTCAAAAAATTGAAACTTCCCATTGAGTTTCAGTCCAAACGGGCAAATGGCTTTGTGGAGGAGCGAAAACGCAATTAATTAAATCGTTTTGGGGATGTACATACTTGGTGATTCACAGACCTGCGAAAGATTTATCTGGAAGAATACAATGTTGACCCTCCCCATGGGTCTTTGCAGTGGAGCAGTAGGTTCTCTTGTATTTGTGTGAATTGTATATATGAAGACCCATTTCACAGAA
The DNA here is from genome assembly GCA_963662175.1 of Aradus depressus. Lineage (NCBI taxonomy): Eukaryota > Metazoa > Arthropoda > Insecta > Hemiptera > Aradidae > Aradus > Aradus depressus. The sequence goes on along the minus strand of OY759215.1, from coordinate 58,348,993 downwards.
CTGCATCACTAAGGGGTCATTCATAAATTACGTAAGGCATTGGTGGGGGGGGGGATAAGCTCAATATTACTAATTCTTACTATAGGGGAGGGACTATCCAATAGCGCCATCTGTACTTAGTACTCAAATTCAGTATTGAATCCTACAGAAATCATGTGGTCTCAGTACTTCTAGACATTTAATTTTTTTAATTTTAAAAAATAATTGTCATTTTAGTATTATTTATTTATTATACCTGACATGTCTGGATATTTACATCCATTATTATTTAAAGCGCTTGGATAGAAGTTCCTCAAACTGTCTTTTATTTTATCAATACGATCATTTCTTAGGAAAATTTCTGGGGGGGGGGGGGGCAAATTTTAAAAAAACCTTACGTAATTTACGGACCCTAAATGGACCGACAGGAAGATCAACATTTTATTCTTTCGAACCTAAAAGTCTCTGAATATGCTTTTCCGACGTTTAATTTTGATTGTTTTGTAAAGAAGGCGTGTCAAAGAACATATGTGGGTATACAAAAAAAAATCGCAATTATGTTAACGGTAGAAAAAATGAGTGGCAGGTATAATAATTCTGGAAAAGTACCGAAGTGTTTTCATATCTGCGTAATCTATATTTTAATTTAGTGGGGATACTCTATTCCCTGCTGGGGAGATACTTCCAATGGTTTAATATCCTAAACACAAGAATTATGTTCTTAAGAACGAAATTGGCAAGTGAATCACCGACAATGCACTTCCCCAGCACGAATTAATCAATTAAGTTTTCGCTCTCCCCCAAATACCAATCGACCGTATGGGCTAAAACTCATTATTTGGTTTACACATGAGTTTCTGAACCCGCCTACTACATTTGTTTTGTTACATACATTACATCGGCAGTTATTATGCTTTTTGAGTCGAGCCCCCCCTCCTCTGAAATCAAGGGAACGAAAAAAAAAAGCCATCAAATTTCGTCCGATTATATAACTTCTTCTATACTTCGTATAGCTGGGGAAGTAAAAAAACGCAAGGTCTTGCACTCCATGAATTCAGCACAGATTCAGTCCTAGGGACATCTAATATCAGTTCTATGTTGAAGTGAAAGGGGATTTTTTTTTGTTGTAATTTTAATTAATTATGGAAACAAATTATGAAACCCTCCCATATCTGATTTCACGCAACTGTAGGTAATCATATTTCACAGCTATTGTATGTAATTCTCCTGATAAAACTAACTTTGTCCTGTTATGGGCGCCCATTGTTTTTGAAAGGAGGCAGGTTGGATTTTGGAAATGCAATTACTATTGACCCTATTATAGCGCAAAAGTACATTATTTATTAAAACATGTCTGTTGTCCAGAGGGTCCACTACAAAGTCATAAGTTTCATAAAATTAAACTTTAACTACGAGGTCATATCGCCTACTACCAGAGCGCTCTTTCGTCACTCTGGTGGACATGAGCTCCACTCTACTGTGGCAGTCCTAAATTTTGCCTACCTAGGTTTATTTACCTAGGGTGGGGAGTCTTTAACAAGTACCTACCTGAAATCTAACAGTCTCGCTTAATTTGCTATCCTAATGTATCGACACAACATTTAGTAGGAGGATTCAGAAGCTCTAATCTAAGACAACTATTGATTTTTAGCCCAAACGGTCGATTGGTTTTGGAGGGAGAGCGAAAACTTAATTGCCTGTGATTCTCCAACGACTTATTGTCTACATTATCTATATGACCATACAAATGATCCTATGGTCTTCTACTTAGAATTATACAGTTTTTTGTTACTCGTGCTTGTTATTCTTCTCCGACTATGGCAGAAACGACGGGCCATTAGGTAGCCGCCCTGCTCTTTCTACTCGTTGGGAGGGACGTTGAGCTTTCTTTCATCTGCAATTTATAATAATAATAAATTTATTTCCGTTAAACCAATACATGGTAATAGGACACGTCAAGATAATTTATACATTAAGATAGCTTATACATTAGATTTTTAACTAGAGTCTAACACATCTATGATTAGTAGTAATAACAAAACTATTAAAAAAAGTAAAATGAAATGAATAAAAACTGTACAAATAAATACTTAAAAATATATGAGTACATGAACAAAATTAATACAAGATACGTTTATAATAAGTAGACATATTTTTCAATTTAATAACAATTAAGATAACGATTTTAAAAAAAAAAACTTTTCGGAAGTGTTTTTATCCCAACGATGTTTCGGGACGTTCTTAAGTCCCATTATCAGGTCCCAATGTGCGAGATATAGAAAGGAAAGAAAACAATGCAACTATAACAATATATGGAAAATTTATTATTATAATATATATGAGAGTCTAAGAGCATATGTACACATTTTAAGCCGGACCTGCAATGTACTTGCACAGTACAAATTAATAAACCAAGTGTTCAGTCCACCTACCGATTTGGTTGGAAATCAATGGGTGACCTAATCAGGGACGTCTCAATTTGTAACATAGCGTATATCTGGTTTTTCATCTTGTGCAATATTGAACTGTGTCGGAACTCTAGTGACAACATCAGATCCGACAGGGTTATTTGAAGGAAAAAAAAGTGAGAGCGTAGCTAACCTTGTTTTTTTTTCTTGTATTTATTTTTTAGCTTTCTAGGTGGACCTCTTACTTCTAGTCAATTTTTAGGCCACTTATACTTAATCCCATTGAACTGATATTTGGCATGGATGTTAGGATAATCGAGGATAACATACTACACCCAAATCTCATCATCCATATGACGGGCTCGATAGACCGCCATATTGGTAGCAACTAAGCTGATATATGACGATTGCACGGTTTTCTTTATCTTTTTCTAAAACCATACATCTGGGATCTGGAATGTACTGCACATAAATTAAAGCCCAAAGAATTTTACAGAAATTAGGTTCTTTTTATGTTTTTCATTAAATTCGCTGAACAGTTCGGCCGATATTCCAGGTGACAAGTTTCGGTCACTGTGTACTTATTTTTTTGTCGTTTTTTTCTTTATATTCAATGTTCATTGAAAATCATGGACATTGTTTTATAATATCCTATATTTCACCATATTGGATAACACAAAAGTCGTCAGTGCATCAACGGCAATGGACTTTCCCAGCGAAAATTAATTAACCGTTCACTCTCTCTCGGGACCATTGTACCGAATTGTTTTGAAATTAGTGGGTGTCTTACTGAGGGACTTCTCAATTCTCGTACTAAATTCCATGTTCGTACATTGACTACATCGACAGTTATTAAGGGTTTTGAGTCGATTTCGTTGAAAATTGAAAATCGACTGGTGTCATCCTTATTGCATCCTGGATCCACATACAAGTTTTCATAATCAAAATTATATCAAATGTTAAACCTGAATTAGCTGGTCCAACACTAGATCCTGGTAGGTCTTCCAGGCAATACATTTTTAATGAATTCAAAAGTCAAAGGCTTCTTACTGACGCCCATGGGACACAACACAGCTCCCTTCCTCTTTTCTCTTTGGCCTACTCAGCTGAAAATCAATAGGTGTCATCCTAACAGGGTTCTGGATGAAATTTCGTGTCTGATACATTTTTTACTTTGGGAGTTATTGTGTCCACAGCCACACATGCTTAGACAGACAGGAAATACATTTTTGGAATGAGGGGGCGCAAAACATTAAATTCCGGTGAAGACGACTTCGAATTTCTTACCATTTACATAACTTCTCTATACTCCGTAAAACTGGGGAAGTAAAGTGCTAAATGATTCCGGGATGTTTTTTTTTCTGTTTCTCTTCTCTAAGAAATTTCCAAATTCTATTATGTTTTGAAAGATATATGTTAATGATGTACATACTTAATTTATTGTATTGAAGTAAAATTATTTACATAATATCTTGTGAGGATAATTTATGATTATTTTCAATGTTCCGTATGTCATTGGCCATAATCAAAATTAAATCCCTGCGTTTTAGTTGGTGTGACAACTCGACAATAAATCAATCGTCTCCATTAGTCTGTAACCAAGTGTCTGTCAAATATAAATATCAAATCTTCAGAACGAAGTAAATTTATAAATGTGGTTTGTAGAGAATCTTGTTTGTCAATCATGTTTAACATTCAATATTAGCAGTTTTTGTTATTTTTGAAAGAGAAAAAAAAGTCGTGGATGAATCACCGGCAATGTACTTCCCCAACATTAATTAATTAATTGTTTACTTACATAGAAATTTCTGAAAAGAAGCATAGATTGCACTAGAGACAAGCACTCCTTCGTTGCTATCGGCGCTCGAGGGTAATAATCTTTTCTTCCTCAATAGGTTTGTCTCCTAATCAATAGGTGTGTTACATATCGACTTTTAATAAGGGAGCCAGAACCTCTGTCCATATTTCCATACTTTTTTTTAAGGTTCATCCGAGGCGCTTTTTGTCCCGAATCTCACCAAACAGCCTGGGAAACTTAAATGGAGAACAGAAAAATTTGTAATCTATGAGAGTATAAAAGTGTAACCGTCATTCCGCGAGAATTTACCCTCTCTTCTCCACCTTTCGCCCCTCTTCCTAGACGGATGTAAATATCAAAAATAAAATACTTTATATATCGCTTAGATTTTCAATATGAATTATTTTTCTATTACAACTCGTTTGTGAATACAAACAACATTTTATCACGGTTTAATTTAGGATGTGGATTCAGAAGTCTCAGTATAAGTCAACTATGGATTTTTATCCAAAAATATTTGACAGGGATTTCGAAAGGTTAGTTGATTTATACTGAAGAAGTACATTGCCCAATTCATTGACTTTTCTTAAAGCTGTAAATTAATTAGTTATAATGAAGCTATGTTATAATATCAATAATATATTCCTCCAATAATAATGCCTTCCCTTTAATAATCCCTCATATATGTATATGTGTAATGATAATTATATACAAGAGAGAAAAAAATAAAATAAATAATAATAATAATTTAAAAAAATATATATATAATAATAAAAATGTCTCCGTGAAGTCTTGAAGAATATGTACAAAATAATAATACTATGTAATATAATGAGAAAATAATTACAACGATAATAATATAAAAAAAATAAAAAAATATAAATAATAAGAATACCTATAAAAAATTAGGTTAAACTATATATATATATATATATAATAAATACATACATGAAAAAATATATAATAATAAGAACCCACATAAAAATATTTAAAAATATATATATATATATATATATATATATATATATATATATATATATATATATATTTTTTTTTAAATATTTTTATGTGGGTTCTTATTATTATATATTTTTTCATGTATGTATTTATTATATATATATATATATATATATATATAGTTTAACCTAATTTTTTATAGGTATTCTAATATATAAAAATATTTTATATATATATATATATATATATATATATATATATATATATATATATATAAAATATTTTAATCTTGCGCAGAGGCAATATCGTAACCAATGAAGGCCTTCTGAGGTGCGATTATTGCTAGTTGAAAACTTTAGTCAATTTTCTAACCGATTACACAACTTGGTCTATACTACGTACAGCTGGAGGAGTGAAAAATGGAGAACATTGATTGTGAATGGCGACCGTGTTGAATTGCTCAGATATGACTATCAGTGCTGACTTCCTTCTATTTGTTGTCTAGGCGTGGGCACAACTACTTTCTGTATTGTGTCATCACTCAGTCTGTTTCATCTGGGATACATTTTAAAATGCAGGTCACCAACTGCGCCCCGAGTCAAACATCTCAATGTCTTTTTTAGGATTCCCTAGTGATACAACATTTTATTAACGATTGTTTTGGTATCTTGGAAACTATTGAAGCTTTTTTACTGAAGGTTGGCTCAAAGAAAAAAAAAGTCGTAGGTGTACCAGCACTGTACTTCCCCCAATAAGTTAACTTTTCGCTCTACCTCCAAAAGCAGTCGATCGTTTGCTCTAGTATTCAACAGTTGACTTATGTATGGGCTTCTAAATCCTCATACGTAATTTTGTGGTGATACATTCATTATATCGGCCGTTATTCGAGTTTTTATGTTAAACCTCCCCCAATCTTCCTCTCACGAGAATTTTGATGCGCTTTATCTCCGCATCCGAAAGTCTTTATTGCTAATATTTTGCACACAATTTCCATGCCATTCAATCTATTAAATATGGTTGATACCGGATGTTTCTTATAAAATTCCTGACTAACGATTTTTGATTGGATTATTATAGTCTGAATTACATCATCCCATTTTTTTTTTTCATTTTTTGCATCTCATGAGGAGGACTAGAGATAGGTAAACATGAAATTCCTTTGAAAACTCACCATCGAACTTTTGACCGATTACATAACTTTCCCTATACCTACTTCGTATGTATATGATGACACAGTCATAAATCAAAGGCAAAAATAATATGAGAAACAGGAAATATTAAATAAAATAAATTCAGTATATTGAGGTTATCAAATACCAAGATATGGTGCGTTAGAAATACCGAAGAAATGCTTCAAATAACGTATATATTCAACCGTTTTGCTTACCTATCCTTGCTTTTTTTAAATATAATATGAAAATATGCGGAGTTAGGAACTATAAACTTCGTTAATATTTTAAAAAAACATTTTTTTTTACTATCCGGTCAATATGAAATCGTCCGGTTGAAATTTCATGACTCTCGGTAGTGGCGATGCCGAAATTATATTTCAGTTTTATAAAAATGATTAAATCGGTTTTTAATTGATAAATCAAAGGAATGTTCTCATACGGGACCTTCTAGTGTGTGATCTGATCATATGTCTCATGTCAGTATTTATTTTTTTAAACAAGAGCGGGAGGGCCTGTATGAATTTAATCATTATATGTGAGTGGAGGCTACTTTCTTGGTAAATTGCATTCCTGTTGACGTAATTTCTTTCTCAAATTCTCATTGCAGATAATGAAAGTAATAAGCAGTAAGTTGTGAACTTTACGAAAAAATTGACTCTCACGCACTCACTTTGCAAAGGTTTCATACCTGCTAAATGTTTATGAAGGTTATTCTCTACGCTGGATGTTGCAATGATCATTCGTCAAAGCTCGAAAACAAGGTTCCACGTAGTCCCAGGTTTCACAAGCCTAGCCAATACACCATTCGCATAAGTTAAAAATTATAAAGTGTTGTTGGCATCAGTGGTTTCTTTTATTTCATTGTACAGAGTAATTGTGACTTTCTTATACCCAGGAACGCTAATTTGAAATGAATTTGAGAGGGATAGAGTGACCTGTTGAAACATGTTTGGTATGAGAAGGCCCTGTTACGTAACATGTATTTTATTTTTTCTATATTTATCATCCTTTTAAAAAATATATTTTTCATACGTTGCCATGCGTTACACTTCAAAAATTACTTTGAAATATTTCCTACAGAGATTTAAATCATAATTAAATTGTTTGGAGCGCTATAACTGTGCTCATAGTGGACAATAGTCTCAAATCTGAGCGCATTTAGATAGTTGGACATTTAATAAGAAACATTTTTTGTTAGGACCAATTTTTCTGTAGGACTAACCGTTTTCGCGTAAATCAAGGAAACGTCTAAAATAATCGACTCTTGATGTCCTTTTGGGATGATTTCTGAGATGTACTCGTATCTCGCAAACCGCGCCACCTTCGAAAAATGTAACTTTATAATTTTATATTATGAAATGTGCCTTTCCGTTTCTCTACAACTCCTAATTAAAGTAATTTTTGATTAGTCATAAATATATAGAATCTTGTAAAACGTTCTTAGCTCCCGATGGAAAAGTTTCTCAATTTCTTTTGAATTCGACTTTTTTTATTTATTTCAATTAAAGTTAGGTAATTGGATACATCATAAGATCTTTTACATCAAATTCAATAAAATACGTACAACAATCAATATCAAATCTTAGAATACAAACAAGTATGAGATTACATTTAAATAAATTAATAAATAATGAAAGATTCATGAAAATCAAATTCCTAGTACTAAAGGTACTTTTTTTTTTTTTCTTGGAGTTTATTTTTTATCTATTTAGTTATTTACATATTCACAACGACAACATTTGTCACTAGTGATCGTGATGATGTGCTGTGGCAAGTGTGTGGCTGTACTGCTGAGGTACGTGACCGAAGAGAAGTCCAGGCTAGTCCTGGAGCAGGTCCCTCTGCCATGCCCGCTTTAGACGTCTTGGCGGATTTGTGGGGAGAGTGTTCGTGGATAATTGGAGAATAAGTGGATTGGCGTGATGATGGAGTTTGTCGTGAAAATTTTGATATCGTGTCTTGATAACAGAAGGTACAAATGGGATGTTGAGGTCATTATGTAATGTGAGGTTGGAAACGTAAAATGGGGCATTGGCAATGTGGCGTAGTATGATGGATTGTAATGACTGAAGGCGTTGTATGTTTGGTTTTTTTGGCTGATTTTTAAATTTTAGTTATAAATATTTTATTATGTTTCTATAGATAAATTGTCCCTTAGGATGATATTTCGGGGCGATCATGGGCCCCTTCCTCAAGCCAAAAAGAGCGAAATATTAAAAAAAAAAAATAAAAATAAAAATAGTGGGAAATATACAAAAAAAAAAGTATATTTATGAATAAATTAAGAAATAACCGTAAAGTATATAAAACTGAAGAAATTGATAATAATAAAAAAATATATTACATAAAAGTAATTACAACTATAAAATATTGATGGAGAACCTCCGCCATGAATATAAAACTGAAAAATGAAAGGAAAAATTAAACCTTTTATATAAGTAACAAAAAGGTTATTTTTTCGAATAAAAGTGTTTTTATAACATCAACATTGAATTTGAAATTATTTTATTGTATCTATTGATTTCAAGAAGTGGGGAGAATGGGGTGTAATCAATTAGAATCCAACAAAAACTCAACATCGTCATCAGTTATCTATATAATATCGAGGTCTGCAAAAAACTGCAAGTAAAAACTATTTATTATAAGACGTGCAACAGGAAATGCAAGATACGAAGAGAAGGTAGGAAGTGAGAGTATGGAGGTGAATGTGGCAGAAAGGTGACAGTCCGGAGGCAGTGCAAGCTGTAAAACTGACAGTAAAACTATAAAGACGGGGCTTTAAAGTCTTCCTGGATGCAATTCTAAAGGGAAATAAACTGACGATGTAAACTCCACTGCAGCGGCTCTTCTCTTCTTTATTATCATATAGAAAAATGAAAAGGTCCATGGATTACCGGCAATGTACTTCCCCAGCACGAATTAATCAATTAAGGTTTCGCTCTCCCTCCAAACCATTCGACCGTTTAGGCTAAACATCAATTGTTGAGTTACATAGGGGCTTCTCCTAATGATACATTCAATACATCGGCAGATATTAAGGTTTTTGAGACGAGCCCCCTCTTCTCTTCTGCCGTTTTCGTTAAAAATTAATATTTCGTCCAGGGGCCGAGATTTTGAATTTACATATGAAATTTCCTGTCACTAAATTCATTACAACGACAGTTATTAGAGTTTTTGTGTTAAGCCTGTGTAACTTTTCCTTAAAAGTCTATCAGCTGGTACGTATGCCAGGTGCTCCATACTAGAAAGACTACCCACATCCGAAGTCCACGTAGCTGATTGCATTATGTAGGAAATACTATGGACCATGTTAGTCTCCATGCTGACCCATGGACATGATTCGCTAGGATCCCCACATTTCTCTGACTTCCACGGCCTTCCTGGAGATCCTACCTTATCAGACATCCATGATCCCCATGGTCGAAGAACAAGAAACAAGAATACTCCGTATATACCACAAACATTTAATACACTACCGTATTCGGTATTACACCATCCTCCGGTTTAGTTATAAAGTAGGTCAGTTTGCAGAGTGCGATCCGTTCTTATACATCAGGTCAGAAAGGGATTGGATTTTCAAGTAGGAAATCTCCAACGCTGTATAGTTGGGATTCGTTTTGTCCCTTCCGTTCGATTGACGATCACGATATATATATATATATTTTGTGGATCTTCTATTAATTTACGACTATCACCGGAACATAGCTGGTGGATACTCTTGTTTTTCTTCTATCGATATACATGTTTCCTAATTTTTCATATTACTGGGCAAAAAGTGGTTCGTCTGTGTCTGGGGGAGCAATTACCTCTTCACTGGCTAGTTTCAAGTAAACCACTTGCCAGGGCACTTTTTGCAGACGATCTTCACCATTTATTCTGTTAGTGAGGCCGTGTTGACTCGGTTATTCAACAGTGTCGGATGAATTATAATGCAGTTTTATGTTCGATTTAAATTGCACCAGGAGTAAAGGGTAGTAAACATGGAAGCAGAATTGTAAGATGTTTCGTTTTCTGCTCAATGTCTGCCCAGATTGAACTGGTATGGTGGATTTTTCCACTTCTCTTCTTTGAATCTGTTCATAATGAAGTATGTATGTATAATTGTCGGTTGAGAACGTATAATAGTTATGTGTAAGGTCAGTGTCAAGTTGATCTGATGACAAAGGAACTCTGCTTGAAGGAACATCTTATATAACTAGACCAACACCTCTAATTATATCAGTGACTCAGTCACCTCACTCTCACAATATACATTTATATATTCGAACTTGGAACTCTGACTAACTCTTATTTTAGTAATGTCAGGTTGGTCAGTGAACAGGCGGTTTTATATATTAGAGAGATGCTCTGATGGTCTGGAATCATTATCATCAAATTAGTTTATTTTTAAAAATAATAAAATAGCTGCTGATGTTAAAAAAATAATAATTCTGAAGGAAGAAACCTTTCATGAAGATGAGAATGAAAAGCCTAACGCTATCTAACGCCTTCTAAAAATAAAACCCCCGTCTCATTTCTTCTTCTTCGATATGACATCAACTTCAGCCATATAGGACAAAAGGAAGGTGATGTAACCTGACATGGATAACCACCTAAATGGTTACACAATACATATCCCATCTTATTTCTTAATTATTGTTCGTATGACACCAATATCGACCATATAAGGCGAAAGGAAGGTGAACTAACTAGATACATGAAACCAGCTGGAAGGTTCCACAATAAATCTCTTCTCATCTCAGTTTTTAATTATCATTCATATAACATCAATATCTATCATATGGGAGGAAAAGAAGGTAAACTGACCTGGCATGGATAACCAGTTGGAAGGTTACGCAGTTAACTCCTTTTCGAACACTCATCTAACTTCTTAATTATCGTTTACTTGACACTATTGTCGGCGAAACGAGCCCCTAGTATTCTCAAACAGTCCTTTTTCTATAGTCTGCTAGTTTTTTTACTGCACTCAAATTTACTTAGGTTTAGGTTTAGGTTTTATGACTCATGCCCGGGCTTTAACAACGAGGTCATATCGCCTACTACCAGAGCGCTCTTTCGTCATTCTGGTGGACATGAGCCCGACTCTACTGTGGGAGTCCTAAATTTTGCCTACCCTAAATTTTTATTCATCTAGGGTAGGGGTCTTTAACGAGTACCTGACATCGTACAGGCTCGGGACCATCGCTTAACGTCCCATCCGAAGGACGGCGTGCTTAAGTTTATTTTACCTCCCAGATAAAATAAACTAAGGGCCTCGGTCGGGCTACGAACCCACGACCTTGAGCTCAGAAGTCAAGCACGCATACCACTGAGCTACCGGCGCCCTCAACTCAAATTTACTTGAAACTTTCTAAAACACACTGAGAAAATTCTCGGCCTTTGCGACCTGCCCACATTTTTGTATTAGTTATTGGACTCGTCTTAAGCATTTTGCAACTCTGGAAACTTTTTTATACGATAAAAGAAAAATATATGTTAAAATGTTTTTTAAGATAAAAATACAGTTTTTGTGGTATATAACTTATATGCAGGAGAACCGCGACTGCCTCGGCCTGGCCTCGCCTGTTGAGGGAGTTTGTCTGGATGTAAGTGGGCAGAGTCCAATCAGCTTCGCAGGAGAGTGACTGAAGTATACTTAGATGCGTTCTGGGACGATATATCAGATGATGGGAAGGGAGTTTGTAAACATTTGAAGTAGCGAAATCGATTCGAATATACTACATTGGAGTAATGATTGTATGAATGAATGAGAGGCATAACGGTAGAAGCATGATCTGATGGCGCACCCTTTGCATAGACTATGGGGCATTGCGACCTCGGATGTCACTAAAATAACATCCTATCCTTTAACTTACGCAATGCATATGATATAACTATTTATTTATTTTCCTGTTTCAGGTAAGGAATAAATATGGTCCCAACTCTTTCTTCGTTTAACAATTATGCCAGGTACAATTTATGTATTTTTATATCTTATGTTGACTAGTTTAAATATGGAATGTTGATTTATTGAGGTGTTTTTTCTATAATTGTTTGAATGTATTTTCCCATGTATCATGTCTATGGAGTTTAGCTCCACCGACCTCGCGACCTGTGATCATTCTCTCATCGAACATGATATGTGTAGAAGCGTGTTTTTGGAGGAAACAAAGATAACAACACTATTCCCAACTAAGTTAAGGCCAGTCTTCTTTGGTAGATGACCACACATAACAATCTACCAGCAGCGGAGATTATAAGTTTGTGGGATATCAGTATAATGATATGGTAATGAACGAAAACATTTTGTTATTTTCAATTTTAAGGGTTCCTTAAGGTAAATAAGGCCCAATGTATTTGCCTACCGTTGAAAAGACTAATATTTTTCATTTTTACAATGTATTTTCATGCTAGATTTACAGGCAGGAAGCCAATTAAAACAACTAAATAACTATATTTTTAGCTAATTTGTTTGTTAAAATTTTATTTTTAGTTCAAACTATTTTAAGAATATCCCTTTATTTAAATTCCTTCTGTTGTAATTATTTTCATTTATTATTTTTTCTAGATATTTTCTAGATTATAAAAAGTTTCACATAGTTTGCATAAATGGACTAATTATTGTCTACCAAATATTCATTGCTTGTGAGAATACCTAATAAAAATAATTAAGTTTTTATTTATTTTGGTGGAACCAGCCATCGCATTCTGAGACCTATCCAAGGGTTTGTAGTTGATATTTTGTGTATTCGGCATTAACTAATTTATTTTTCGTGACGAGCGTGGTTATTATTTGGAAAGAAATTATAGAAATAAATTCAATACCTCCTACATTTAAACCTCGCTTCTCTTACATAAGATTAATTTCTTCAAGTATTAAAAAAAAATCCTTTTCTTCATTAAAACAAGATAATTTTAAGTTCGGCTTCTATTACGTAATGTAAACTTGTATTTCGACCGAAAAAAGGGTGAATTCGTACCCTCGAAAGTTTATCATATATATTCATATTATACTCAGTTTCTTCAAGTTTCGTGGCATTGGATGTCCGGAGTCGTCATGGTAGTTATTAGCTATTTGACATTGCAACAAACTTATTTGTGTGTAAAGAGAGGCGGTGATCTATGCCATGGAAGGCGCACCAGTTTTCTTTTGATTTTTGTTATTTTTACTTCTGTAGCTATACAAACTGTAGCGGAACTTATGTAATCGGTCAGAAATTTGATGTTTTCAATGGAATTTTATATTTTTCGACTTGTTGATTCCCCTGATTCCAAAAGTGAAATGACAGGATGAAAGTATCGATATGAAATCTTATATGAGTTTTGCAGGAACACCAAAGCAAGAGTGGTGATGGACAGGACAGGAGCTGAGTTTCGATTGGAAAGAGGTGTAGGGCAAGGAGATTTGCTATCGCCGATATTATCCTGGAACATAGCATCTCACTGAATTGGAACAAATAAGGTTTTAGTATATGCGGAGAAAACCTGAGCTTCTTCAGATTCGCCAATGACGTGTTCGCTAACTCCACTGAAGTGCTAAACAAGAACTTCATGAACAGGAACAGAGAACTGGATTAACTATCAACAAAACCAAGGCAAAGCTACTGGACCAATTGTTCATAGAGGGATTCTGGAAGACCAGGTATTAACGGTATATATGGGACAAGTAATTTATTTTGAGGATAATGCTACCTAAGAGATCAACAAAAGAATCTCCCTCAGCTGAAGAAAATACTGGCCACTGAAATACAGTTTCAAGAAGGTCGCCATCGCACTCAGCGTGTAGAATGAGGTGTTCAACATGGTGGAGGTCCCTTGTTTGATTTATGCAGCCCAGACATGTCCAAGAACCTGCTCCAGAGGCTGCCTGTATCTCAGCGAGCTACGGAGTAGAGCATCTTCGGAAGGAAGGATGATAAGGTTCGAAATGAAGAAATTGGAGGGAAGACGGGGGTAAAATTGGGAATGGGTAGAGCACCTCACGGAGAAGACAACGAGATGAGAAGGCGAGGAAGACCATTTGTGCGATTGACGCGACCTCTATGGACTTGGAGTGCTCTGGATAAACTAAGATGGGACGAGAAGAGAGAAGCCTTTGTCCTTTTTTATTTTGTACACTTTATTAGTTAGATTTAAGTCATTATCATCATATACATTTACTTATCCACTAGCAGGTTGCCCGGTTAGTAACCTTCCTTGAAATATACGTTCAGCCGTTAGTTAGGTAACAAACATATAATGAAACGGCTGGATCGATCTTAATAAAATTTTCAGGATTATAATCACAAAACACTTTCCATGACGTCAAACAATTCGATTTGGGAGGCCCCACAAAAAACTATGCGAATTTGTTTCAACAAATATCTTCATATTAACGATTACAAAAATATAATGTTTATTAACCCTTTTTTCGGAAATAACTCACACTGGATTAAAATTTTATGAAAATCAGTACAAAGGCCATATTAGTTCAAAAACTTCATTTGGAATCCATTTTATGCAGGAATACTGAGTGGCATAACGTAAAAGGTGTTATTCCTGAACCTGCTAGTCCCCAATAAGAGTCGCCCAAGTGCTGCATTGTAGTTATGAGTTATAGGTTTTTGCCGTCCCCCCTCCCATGTAAATTTAATCATCCTTGCAATGTGCAATTATTTTTGCTTGCCCAGCTATACGAAGTGTATGGGAAGCTATGTAATCTGTCAGAATTTCGGTGCTGAGTTTGACGGAATTTCAAGTTTTACGACCTCCTGATTCCAAAAATGTCTGTCTATCTGTGAACACGATAACTTCTGATAAAACGAATGTATCTAACGGAAATCTTATAATGTATCCAGAACCATATAAGAACGACACCTATTGATTTTCAGCTAAAGAGAAGGGGGAGGATTTGTAATCAATGTTTGAATATGAAATTTCATATGTAAATTCAAAGCCCTATAAGGATCTATTAATTTTCAGCGGCTCAACCGGAAAATACCAATAACTGTCGATTCAATGATGTATAGACATGACATTTTATATTTGAATTCAAATCTCCTTAAGAATGGCACTTATTAATTATCGGGGAAATCGGTCGAAGGGAAGGGGGGATCAGAGAAGAAATGATCAATTCGTGCTAGGGAAGTACATATCCGGTGATTCACCGAGGACTTTTAATTTTTCTAAATCTGAAAAACGTAAAGTGGTGCCCCCTTCGGGGAGCTGAGCTAAGTTAGCTGGAGGCTGCAGGCGGGCGATATACTGCTCGGCTGTAGCAGGTACCTTGGTCGAGATCGATAGAGACAGGGCGGCATGAACGTCATACCGCGTGACGGCCCATACCATGTGGTGCCCAGACCAGCTGTTAGTTCGTCTCTACTCCGTCAAAACAAAACCCCAGACAAATGTTCCTGCAGTCTGTCGCTATTGATAACACGGTGGTCTGGCTTCACACTATAGAAAGAACCAATCAGTTTTGTATTATTTTCTACCTAGCTTATTGGCTCTTTATGTTGCAGTGATACGATAGATGTAATCTTTGATATTTTTTGAGATTGTGTGATGAGTTGCGTTATTCTATAAAGGAATACGAGAAAAGACTCATAATACAACTTGGATGGGTATTAAGCGCTGTCTTATTGAAAGTAAGTTCCGAACTGAGAATATTTTTCGTATGGTCCACGGGAACCTATTTTAGAGGTATTAGAGGTAAGAGTGGACGGGATTGAATGACTTGTTCCAAACACTTGCAAGGTTTAAACGATTATGGTTAGTTAACCTTTCTTTCTTCTTTGTCTGATTTCGCTGAATATTAGTAGATGTCTTACCAACTTATGTACCTACTGTCTGTTCCGATTGAAAGTTTCTCTAAAACCACATAAGGACGAAACCTACCGAACTTCCGTTAAATCGGCCATAGAGAAGAGGGGTATTGGGGGAAGGGGGGAGGACATGGGATTATATATGTAAATTCAAAAACCTACAAGGACGACACATATCAATTTTCCGCAAAATCAGCTGAAGGGAAGAGGGGATTAGAAGTGGCTCAAATCAGAAATATTAATAACTGCCGATGGATCTATCGACACGAAATTTAGTATGAAGATTCAGTAGTCCCTGTTTGACTGAACTATTGACTTTAGCCTATCGCTTTGATTGGTGGGAGAGCGAATCCGCCGGGGGAGTTATATTGGGAGGTACGAGGCTATAAGTAGGCTGAGATCTTCCACGACTGATGCCAGAATTATACCTGTTTGATGATAATGTTCCCCCGCTTGATAAGATGGAGAGAGGGTGCGATGACCTGCCTCCACAAATGTTGACTATTTACAAAATTAGTTTGGCCATTTGTTTCCCCTCCCTCCTGGTTGGATTCCACTTTTACTTCAATTGGCCTCTATTTTTAATTTGACGACACGCACAGTTGAAGCTGAGGGGCCATTTTACTTGAAATATGGGGGGGGGGGGGGGGGGGGAGGGGGGGGGGGGGCACATTCTAATAAATATTACAGTTGTGTGCACTATGCCCATACGTTTTGTAAGCCAATTTTTGATTTATCTAATTTTATTTACATTTTCTGTCGTTTCAACTGTTTTTGTTAATAGCGACTTGCTACCTATAGGATGCATTCCATCCTGTTCCAAACCAGTGCTCGGAAGACATTTTAAATATAAAAAAAAGGGCTTGTGGTCGATAAAACACACTTGTATAATTTCTGGCAAGCTTTCGGCACTGAGGGTGCCTTCTTCAGGGCTTCATTCTGTAGGACGATTATTTAAACATCAGTTGAAGGGAAGTGGTAAGCAAATATAGAGATCTGCTTATCAACGAGGACTTTGTTGCTACCAAACCAAACCCATAGTTCCCTCCCTCCTTCAACACAATTATGATACCCGCAACAACGCACTCACCTAAATGCCACAGGAGCCAGATAACCAACCTACAATACATTTTTTTGGTTCGGTAGGTATTTTGGTAGTGATTCGCCTGACGAATTTTCATTTTTTGCACAAATGCCGACAAGGCGAATGACCAGATGAGTGGGGGGGGCAGCTGTGTCAGGACCTCTCAAGGTGGTATTCTTCGGAATCGTGCCAAGGCTTCTTTGGGGCCACGTTCGTCGGTATTCACTTCTGTTCAGTTAACCCAACCCACACTCACATCAGTCAGTTTCGGTCCACAACTCATGCACTTCCCAGCATGCACTTTACAGTTCTCGTTTCGGCCCTCGGTCATCCAAATTCCATCGCCTCCGGACTTAGGTGAGTTGGTGAAGAATTTCTTATTTGGTTTTTGACTTTTAATCTCCATTTGACTTTTCCGAAAACAGAAGCTGGTTAACTGTCCTGTCTCTAAATCCAGTTGCTCAGATCGTTAAGCGCCTTTTGGTCCCATTAATGAGCAAATGTTTACCCGCTGAGCTTTGCGGATTTTCTTGTTGCTAGTTCAACATGAAAATGAAAATAAAAAGTCTTCGGTGAATCACCGGCAATATACTTCTCCACCACGAATTAATTATGTTTTTGCTCTCCCTTCAAAAACAATTGATCGTTTGGGCTAAAAATCAATAGTCGACTTACCAAGAGACATCTGAATCCTCATACTAAATTTTGAGTCGATCATTTCGTGTTGAGCCCCCATTTTTTATCAAATCAATAGTGTCGTCCTTCCGGGGTTCTGCATACACATACAATTTCGTGTTGACTCTTTCATTCTATCGGGAGTTAAAAACTCAACATCGAATTTTTAATCGATTATATCCCCCCTATACTTCATATACTGGGGAAATAAAACTTCTTAATTACATTGGTCCAGTAAATTGTTACGATGTAAATAAGCTGAGGCTCTGCGGGTACCACCTAGATTACTCGAGGAAATTCCCTCTTCTCCTTTCTTTACTTGATCCTCCTTTCTGCACTTAAGAAATAATTATAGCTATAATAAAAAATAGAATGATAAAAGAATGAATTATTATTTAGTAATTAATTAACAAATATATATAATAATTAATAACAATAATTAGATGTATTAACTTAACCCGGTTAAGCCAGGAGTAACTTTGAGCGGTTTGAAACTTTAAGTTACATGATCATCCCTAAACTTCTTTCCTGTTCAACATTTGGAGATGACCTACGGTTGAGCCGGGCTTATTTGTGAAACTTCATAAAAATCCGATCTACCGATAATGAGCTAGCATTCATTTTAGATTTTGGGCCCCCTTCAACACCATTTCCCCTCCCGCTCAAATATTTGGGATGCCACACAGCCTATGATTCAATCGGGTTTGTAAGGATGATATATATGAAATTTCATCAAAATCGCGGTTCAGTTGTTTTTTGCTTCAACGAACACAACACGGACAGACAAAACTACAGATTTATATATAGAAATAAATAGCTCTTGTTGAAGGTTGTCTATTATAGATGTGTTTAATGCTGTTGTGGACTTTTTATTGCCAGTAATTCCTCCATGAATCATTTTGATATATCTTCAACAGTTTAGGCAGAGTATGCAATAAATGGCGCCCGAACGGCCTCCTCTGACATACTTCACTTTTACCCTCAGCTCCCTTTTGATAAAGCGTGAAAGAATTATCCGAATCGATTAAGTAGTTTTGAGATTACCTCAAACACAAGAAGAAAAACTTTCTCTCTTTATATATTAGTTTAGATAGAGTTAGTTATTATGACTCATGACCGGGCTTTAACTGCGAGGTCATATCGCCTACTACCAGTGCGCTCTTTCGTCACTCTGGTGGACATGAGCCCGACTCTACTATGGGACTCTTAAATATTGCCTACCCTAAATTTTTATTCACCTAGGATAGGGAGGGGTCTTTAACGAGTACCTGACATGAAATAGACTCGGGACCATCGCTTAACGTCCCATCCGAAGGACGGCATGCTAAAGTTCATTTTACCTTCAAGATAAAATAAATTAAGGACTTCGGCCGGGTTACGAACCCGCTACCTTTAAGCCGCTCAGTAAGCAAACACGCATAGCACTGAGCTACCGGCGCCCTCAGTTTTGATAGATTAATAATAAGTTAATTGGGCCACCTTGAAATACTCTGCAATTTTCGTGAATAAACGACCTTTGTATCGTACAATCAATAGCTGGTTACTCTAGGGAACTCCGTTGGCTCCGGCACTGACCAAGGAAATAGACATAGGTCGGGGGACCCTATACAAGTAACAAGTTGATTTTTTATAACTTCTCACCAATCATCTCTTTTGACCTTTTCTTTTCTTAATATCAACTCAGCTTTTCTCAAGTATTCCATTTCTATAAGAAATAATTTATTGTTATGGGGATCGTTATCCAGGTCTACTCGGATCAATGTAGTTTTTAGTGTCCATTTAATGTAATTGTTTTACATAATTACATCTTCCCCAATAATCTTTGCTATGATTTGCATACCTGAAGTGTCTGTCCTTCTGAAATATCGATCCAACCAAGTTGAAGTTGCTTTAAGGGATGGCTTACCCTCAGTGTATTCCTGAACCCCTCCCTGATAACTCACCACTTACTGAATCTATCTTTACAAAACTTTATATTTAATACAACATTATATCAAGCCATTTTCATTATGGTTCGAATCGGCCAGCTTTTCTTCATTCATTTTTAGAGAGATTTTATTTCTAACGGGCTATTCAGATGGTCTAGAGAAGAATCCCGCAGACCGAAAATGAGTGCTAGCTCGGTTAAGCGAAGCAACACTTTTACGGCCTCAAAATCTTTGAAAATGTTAACTTTTCTAATCTAAAGTTACTAACCTATTTGAAGTTGCAAACCGGGCGAAGTCGGGTAACCTGCTGGTACATATAATATGTTCTTGAAGATATTTTCATTAGACCAACAGGTTTGATGCTAGAAAGAAGAAAGCTAATGCCGGAAGGAGTGGGGTTGGGGGTCCAATCATCGCACTGTTCGGTTTCAGGAATTCAACCTTTCTCATTGTTTAATCGTCCTCAAACGATGCCGACGGTTCTATTAAAAATAGGTGAACATACAAGACGTTATTCTTTTTAGGGCGAAGCTATCTAACATATTGGCTACCGGCTTAAAACGTTTTTTCTTTTTTTTTTTTTGCCATCTGACCACATTAAACAATTTTTACTACAATATTAATGACAAAAAATCTGGGGAGCCAGGAAATGGATTCTCTGACTGTCGTCCTCTTTCGCCTTAACTCTTATTAATATCCTATTAATATTAACTTTTATGTTTGAACGTTATTAAACAAGTGTTATTATATTTTGGGATTGTTAACGAAATTGATATATTCTGAGTGGAAATAGGTAAGCACACAAATCTTTTTACTGAAGATTAGGGTGTTGTATGCGTATGTATGCATGTACATTGTGATCTATAAAAATATTAGGTGGTTCTTGTCTTTCAGATGAACATTTATAAATAACTGACCTAACTCCAGAGCTAAAAGGATATCCAATGCTGGTTCGCAATTTTTTTCGAAATTGAGGCAAAAAAAAAATAGGGCCAAGGTTGTTTAACAAGGTTTGTGGACCCAGTAAGTGATGAAGGGAAATGGGTTCTTTGAACTTGGACGCCACATCTAGGTCAATGTTTACCTTTCTGTGGAACGTAGGAGAGGGGTAAGGTACAGACTTCTCCTAGTGCAACCTCATCTGTTCTCACCCCTCTTCTAGTTCTAATGCACTTTGGGACGTGACGTCATCCATGCTGTTATATTGCTACATCTCTGCACTTTTCTTACTGTACATTGGCCTTCCAGAGACGTAAGTAGGTAAATTTAGTTGCAGCAAAGATCTTCTTAAGAAATAAGGGGTCACTGCAGTATTCTAGGGAACCCTCATGAACTCAGATTTTCTTTTTTTTAAGCATATATTTTTGAAAATCAGAATAATATTTTCCCTCGGCTCGTTCAGGGTCTCTCGTCCAATGGCAATGTACATACGATCGATATTGTGACTCATATCGATTCCGGCTGGTTAATTAACCCCAACTATGTTTAGAAGAGTTTATTTGATGAAGCAGAAAATGTCTAGTCTTGAGTCTGATATATGGAATTACATAGTTGTGAAATCTGAAGTCGCCACTTGAAATGTGTTTATGCATATTTAATTATCAGATCGAAATTAGCGTATTATCACTTGCTGTATGCTTTAAGAGAGCATTGCGTTTTAAAAACGCCTTGCGGACTGACTTTGGCCTGGAAAAAATCAGTTCTTTAGACTCTGCCTAGTTCTATTTTTCTTTTTCCCCAACTACAACCTATTCTTCTAATAGCTAATAGCAGAATAGGCTCGTCCACTTTTCGCGAGACATGGCTTGGAAGTGAGGTGAAGGCATTTTTTATAAATTAAGGGCAAACCATGGAAAAAAATTGGATGCATTAAAAGAAAAAAATATTTGTATATATTGTAGTTATCAATGTTTACTTTCCAATAGAGATTATATAATGTAATCAAGAGAAAATTTGAAACTTGTTTTGATAAGAATTTAACTGTTTCAGTTAATTGCGATGGGCTATCTACAGATTGCCATCCTATTCCAAACAATCCTAGCAACAGGTTTGAGATGCCTTTGCAAAGTTTGCCCGCCCCTCTCCCAGACGTAATTTAACTTAGAATTGCCAAAATGAATTTAGAATTTTTCCTTTATGAGAGATTAAACTCAATTTTTTTTCTCTAATTTTCAGTGTCAACTGTATTGTAAAAAACAAAATCAGTAGGTCGTTGTTAAAGAGTTTTCAATGAGGAGAGATATTTTTGGAGACTCACTGCAGTTCGTAAAGCCCATATTCGATCTTCAATATACTTTGAATTAATTTTTTTCATCAAAGTTTGATATTTCTCCTATTCAGGCATCTTCAAAGAAAAAACATGAATATTAGGATTAGTAATAAACTACTCATTTTTTTTCACACGCCATTTTTTAAGGGAGTGCTGATGATGACCGGATTCTTCTTCCCGCCTCTCGTCCTTTTGACGTCCCATGGTCTTCCTCCACTGCTGGACAGTGGATGGTTGGGCAGTGTCGTGGAGCTCACCCAGCGCTGGTCTCCCGCCGCCTCCACTAGTTGGAGAGTGGTATATGGCAGTGTGCGGGAGTCCTACTGGTGCTGTCCTCGTTGTGCTTCTTATCTATATAAAGAAAAATGAATGGCTAAATGTGTTGCTAAGCGCAAAACTCGAGAACGGTTGGACCAATTCGGCTAATTATTTTTTCGTTGAAATCCGAGGAAGGTTCTTATGAAGAGAGTTCCTAGCTGTCAACGGGAGGGGGGGTTGTAAGGAGGGCGCCTAAGCATAAAAATTGCTCTAGCGCATTAACGGATGGACGGATTATCATGAAATTTCACATGTAGTATTCTTAAAAGCCAAGTTGAAAAATAGGCTATGTGGCGTCTCAAAATTTTGATACTAACTCCTTAACTAATAGTCGGATTGTCATGGAATTTCACGTGTAGTATTCTAAAAAGCCAAACTTAAAAATAGGATGTGTGAAGTCTCAAAATTTTAACTAGAGGGGCGCATACTATCTATGGTGCCCAGAGGTCCTAAACACTTACTAGCTGGGATGTCTGCCGTTGAAGGACTATAAGCCTTATTCTATTTGAATAATTAAAAATGATAACATCATGAATGTACAATCGAAGAATTGAATAGGATTCGAATGAGAGATATTAGGAGAAAAGTCAAAGCTCTCCGGGCAACGCTGGGTATTACTGCTGGTATATATATATATTTTTATTATTAAATTAGTTATTAAATTTTTTAAAATATGTTTTATCTTTTTTATTTTATGGTTTCTTTTTATTCATTTACCACCATTTATTTTGTACATATTTTATTAATTTATTTTTGTATAAGTTTGCTATTATTTTGTACATATTCATTTCTTTCTCACATCTTATTATTTGTTTTAAATATTTTGTATTACTTATTATTTTATCATGTATTCTTATAGTCAACACTTCTGCTTATTGTTTTTTACAAATTTTAGAATAAAAAACACAAAAAAAAACTTTCACGATAACATTTAATAATTGTCGCCATAGTCTTTAACATTCTACCTCTGTTCTTATGTAGACGTACAGTTTCACCTGTAGTATTCATCCCTGTAATATGCATCCTGTAATATGCGATCTTCTTATCTTTCTCCGTATTATTCTCATGCCTATTTCAGGCTCTACTCCTGAATGACTCCGTTATCCCGAACTGAATCCGTGCCTCCTATGTTCAAGAATCAATTCATTACATTGGAATTTTAATGAATTGATTGTTCCTTGTGTAAGGTGGGATATTGAGGGGGGAGGGAGAGGAGGGGTGGAGGGGGTTAACTCAAAACAATAACTCACAGTAGAATGGCAATTGCCAAAACATTTTATAAATAAAGAATAAAATAATGATAACTGAAGTACGCCGTCCTTCGGATGGGACGTTAAGCGATGGTCCCGAGGCTGTACGATGTCAGGTACTCGTTAAATACTGTCCTAGGTGAATAAAAATTTAGGGTAGGCAAAATTTAGGTCTCCCACAGTTGAGTCGGGCTCATGTCCACCAGAGTGACGAAAGAGCGCTCTGGTAGTAGGCGATATGACCTCGTAGTTGAAGCCTGGGCATGAGTCATAATAACTAACTAACTTTTTTTTTTTTATTATTTTACAATCTGTACAAAGTTAACAATAGGTAGAAGTGAACATGAGATAAATATGTACAATTGATGGGAGAAGCCAGCCAGTGCTGACACTCCCTTAGACAGTCTCGTTATTCAAAAAAGATCGCGTGGCCAGTGTCGTCTTAGGCGGCGTGGAGGGTTGTCAGGATGGGACTGAGAGGACATGCGCTGAGCGATAGGATTGGGATGGGTATTCAACTTAGAATGGAATTTCTTGAAGCGGAGTTGGATTAGGTCTTGGACATAAGGAATGTTGAAGTCTTTGTGTAGGACTTTGTTGGTGACATAAAAGGAAGCATTGACAATTTGTTGTAGGACTTTTGACTGAAAAGTTTGTATTCTGTTGATGTTGGAACTATTGGCTGAGCCCCATAGTTCTAGTCCGTATGTCCATATTGGTCGTATGATTGTTTTGTAGTTTGTAAGTTTGTTCTCAACAGATAGTTTTGACTTTGATCCGAGTAACTAACTAACTAAAATAATGATACAAATAAAACTTTGGATTGTCAATGAAGAACCAGTTAGTGGGGAGTGTTTTAATTTGGCGGGTTATGTGACGTAAGCCAGGACAATATAGCTTCATAATTATTTTTTTAAACTCCCCCCATAGCTATGGCGGTGCTGGCCGAGAGACCTGCTAGTTTAGGATAGCGAATAAATCTGGGAGTGCTGTTGGTGACCAGCTTCTTCTCTCATGTACTCCCACTTAGTATAAGAAAGTACTTTACGATTAATGTATCGTAATACTAAAAAATATAATATATAAAATCCATGATCCAACGTAATTTCACGTTTTAAGGTCCCCTGAACCGTTTTACCCTTTTCGGATAATGTCTCTCCGTGTATAAGTGACTGGTGTGTGAGAAATAGTGAGTGAAAGGAAGGCACTTCAAATATATATTTTTTCAAATAAAAAATAATAATAAAATATAACAATAAAATAGTTTTACTATAGGAAAGGAATTAAGTATATTGCTTTATTGTTTTAAAACTTAGAATGTTATTAAATTTAAAAATAAAAAATAAAGCGGGTTCAGAAGTTCATATGTGAAACATGTTTTGATAACCAGGTCAAGCAAAGGATAGGAAGGGCTTAGAAGGAGAGTGGAAACTTACTTTTTTGCATATATGTAATTGTAACTGCGGGAGTAGCTTGCCAGGGTCTACTAGCTGTTTGGGTAGGATGTTATGTGACGTAAGCCGGGACAATATACGTAGCTTCATAATTATTTTTTAAATCCCCCCAAAGCTGTGGCGGTGCTGGCCGAGATACCTGCTAGTTTAAGATAGCCAATAAATGTGGGAGTGCTCTTGGTGACCAGCTTCTCCTCTCATGAATTCACACTTAGTAACGTTGTTTTGATGGTGATGGCAAGAGTTGCACATTCCCCCAGTCTCCCGTGTTGCATAATATATCATACTCGTATCATATCACGTTGTAACCAGTAGTTTGTTTTTTTCATTGTCAGTTTAGGTAACTGAGTATTCATTGCCAATGTTTTGCAATATTTGTTACGATTTAAAATAGTTGGCAAGCCTGGGGTCTCTTCGATTATTTGCCTTTCTTATTTTTCTACTTTCTTTCCATTTAGCATGCTTTTGTTGTCCGTGCTCGTATTCAACGTCAATTGTACTTACAGACCTAGAGTAATTTAAAATACTATAAATAGTCTGTTCCTTCCCAATATCTGGTAAACTATTGATAATATCGGCCGACAGGCCAAGTCTAATTTAATAAACTATAAATAAAGTTTTTAAAGTAATATTTGTTTAAATTTTTAGGGTGTTGTTGGTCAAAGACTGTAAACTGAACAATTTTTCCAATCCAAAATGTGTGTCTTGGTGTGCACTTTACCCTTAATTCAGATCACGGGCGTTTTGTTAGTAGCTTAGCATTAATTTTTACATTCTTACTTGCTACCACTTTCCCATCAATACTAGAGGAAGTTATGTAATGGGTCAGAAATTCGATGTTGAGTTTTCATTAACTGGAAAACTCCAGATAGAATGAAAGTATGAAAACGAAATTTTATGTTTATTCAGAACCCCAGAAGGACGACACCTATTGACTTTCAGGAGACGGAAAGAGGGGGGGGGGGGGGATCAAAAGGGATCTCAACTCAAATAACCCAATAACTGCCAATGTAATAAATGTATCAACTCAAAATTTAGTTTGAGGATTTAGAGAAGCCCCTTTGTAAGTCGACAATTAATTTCTAGTCCAAACGGTCCTTTCGTTTTGAAGGGAGCAAAATGTTAAGTGATCAATTAGTGATGAAGTACAGTCCTTTTGTTGTTGAGTTTTTACGAAATTTAGTGTTTTGTGACCTCCTAGATCCCTGATTTCAAAAAAGTGAAAAAAAAAAAAATTCCTGGCTGTGTGTGTCTGTTAACACGGTAACTTTTGTTACAACCATTAATTTTCAGCCAAATCGGCCAAAGGGAAGGGAGATTGGGAGGAGGGGGCTTAACACAAACACTCTAATACCTGCCGATTTAATAAATGTATCGATATAAAACTTTATATGTTAATTCAAAACCTCATAAGGACGGGTGAAAAAAATTAACTGGGAGATATAAAAGGGCTGCATTTCACAAATATTGTTTTTTTGTTTTCGTTTTCGTAAAATTTTGGGTCAGGGATCTATTTTGAATATAGATATTTTTATTTTAAATAACAATTGAAGACCTTGTTGGTTGTGTAGAAAGGGAATAAATTAAAGTTCAGTTTTCAGATCTGGCTAATTTTTTCATTTCTTCATCATTATTTATTATATAATATGTGAACTACTGTATTAGGCGCCAACAATATTTCCATAGCCGTAAGTTACATCTGTCTGTTTGAATGTCACTCTGTATGACTATTTCATTGAATCCCAATGATTGTTTTTGATGAAACTCAGGAAGTAAGTGGATCTTGAGGAGGATGTGCGTCTGCAGACAAGGGATATTCCGTTATTTTGACATAATTTTATCAGCCTCTATCGAGTTGGTTCCACTTTGATTTTATTGTTTATCCCTGAAGCCTGATGGGGATTGTAGGGAATCTTTCAGTCTAGGAGAGCTGAGAAGGTTTCTGTACGTTTGGGCTGCTACAGTGCCTTTTTTAATTAATATGGATTGACAGCGTCGTCATTTAACGAGTTGAAAAGGGTGATTGGAAAGACATAACAGGGATGAGGCAAGTTCAACTGGCAGAAGCTATTGGAGTTCTCTACACGGATACAGGTAGCACTGAGCAACGTGAGGGCCGGGGTCGCATTATCGATACAGGATAGGTGCATTGGCCAACTTTCCAGAAGACAGATTACAGCGACAGCGCAAGAACACACCCAACATATCCGTATACCCCAAATCATCTGAAGCAGTTTTCATTGAGCGGGACTACATGCTCGAAGTCCTATCGGGTGCATCTATTTCTAGATCGAGCTGCTAGGCAGAAGAGAACGTTGGATAGGGTGTGAATCGGTTGTCCTCTTTGCTATTTACAGACGAATCAAGGTTATGTTCCACTCAGACTCCCTTTGGTTTAGTGTTTGGCGACCGTGAGAGGTTTTTATAAAACAGTTTTGAGATAGGTCGTCACATATGGGAGAGGAAGATACATGGCCCTCCTGAAGGGGAAGAGATGGAGGATACGGTACAGTAGAGAGCTGAGGGACCTGGTGGTCTTCGTGAAGCAGCGGTGGCTGGGGCATTCACAGGATGGATCGTTTGCCGAGGTGGATACTGAAGGGACACTCGGGAGGACAGAGAAGAAGAGGGAGATGCCGCTTGAGTTGGCTGGAGGACGACCTCAGGACCATGGTTGTGATATGATGGAGACGGCAAGCCGATGATAGAGAAAAATGGCGGAAGATCGTTGCGGAGGCCCAGGTGTGCAAGGATCGTAGCGCCAGGGAAAGTACCGTAACTTGGGGTTACTTGGACCCAAAAAGTGAACATTTTTGTACATTTCCTACCAAAGGATATCCTTTAAAAACATTAATTATGCTGATAGCCTAATTTTTACTACTTTTGTGATATTTATCAAAGATTCTATGTTTTTTTTCTTCAAAATTTTAATTCTCTCTATATATAATAAATTATTGAAATTTGGGTCCAAGTAACCCTCGGGTTGGGGTTACTTGGACCCAAGCTACATTTCCCATGAAATAAACAATTGAAATAGGTGCTGGGCTCAAGTAGGACCTAGGATCTGGAAATAAAACACTTAGTCACATTTTAGTTGTAATTTGTATTTAAACCTACTTTACATTGTAACTGAAAACAACCCCCTTCTCATTAGTTTTGGTGAACTAATTTTTTTTTTTATTTCGCACCACTTATAATATAAAATGTCCTTTTCTCCAGGCCATTTCCAAGCTTTTTTGGTCGGTGCCATGCAATCAACAATGGCACCGTTATCGTCCATGCTCATTACCACACCTGGAAATATCATGTTGTTCCATGACACAAGAACAAAGTTCCCAACCTGTAAGGAACCTTTTAACGTGCCTTCATGGTCTTCCTTTTCTTTGCCTGTCACAGGAGTTTGAACTTGTGGATCTGAGACTGTAGGTTTTGAATCAGTCAGGGAAGGCTCATTGATAGCGCCACACATTTCATCCTCAGAAAAAACTAAGTCACTTTCTCCGGAATCCCGAATACTGTAAGCAATATCTTCCTCAGACGTAGAATCATCAAGATCTGTTTTCTTGAGCTTTTTCTTTGGAGGCGCTTTTTTCTCCGGAACTGATTTTACTCTCTTTTTTCTACCTTTTGCCTTTTCACAAGATGTGGAAGCTTCTACTTCTTCAGGCTGAATGTCAGAAGCACAGATGCTTTTACCTGGCGCAACTTGAATTTTTTTTTTTCTAGTCTGAGGCTTTACAAATTCTCGCCTCTTCTGATCAAGGTGAGCCAAGAAAGCTTCTCCAACTAGATCCAGGTTTACTGGCCTGTCTTGTTGAGGCAAACGAGATAAAATTGCGTCTTTACTAGTGGGGAAAATGCCAGCTTTCTTAAAACCTGCTTTTAAATTGTTTCCCAAGTTAGACTCCATTTCGTCTAATACAGTCCTTAGTAGCATAGGGAATTGGTCTTTTGGTAAAGATGCCACTCTCTTTCCAACATCAGACTGTTTCCATTTGGTCAAAACATCCCTCCACTTAGCTTTCAGAGGCCTAAAATAGGCTATATCGAGGGGCTGAGTTAAATGTGAGGAATTAGGCGGCAGGCAGACAAATTGTATGTTATGCTCTTCACACAACTTAACAACATTTAAGCAGACGAATCAAGGTTATGTTCCACTCAGACTCCCTTTGGTTTAGTGTTTGGCGACCGTGAGAGGTTTTTATAAAACAGTTTTGAGATAGGTCGTCACATATGGGAGAGGAAGATACATGGCCCTCCTGAAGGGGAAGAGATGGAGGATACGGTACAGTAGAGAGCTGAGGGACCTGGTGGTCTTCGTGAAGCAGCGGTGGCTGGGGCATTCACAGGATGGATCGTTTGCCGAGGTGGATACTGAAGGGACACTCGGGAGGACAGAGAAGAAGAGGGAGATGCCGCTTGAGTTGGCTGGAGGACGACCTCAGGACCATGGTTGTGATATGATGGAGACGGCAAGCCGATGATAGAGAAAAATGGCGGAAGATCGTTGCGGAGGCCCAGGTGTGCAAGGATCGTAGCGCCAGGGAAAGTACCTACATAAAAGTAAGATGGTTAGAGGCTGCGTTGCGAAGGTGTACAGTTACCAAGTAGGTAGGTTGATGTGGTGGGGAGGAATCACCTTAATATAAGAACGGATCTCAACAATATATCGAGGAGCTCTTTTAGCCTCATGTGTGTCCATTTGCGATAAGAATTGTTTAAAATGTCATACTCACGCTCGCCCTCCTGTTGCGAGAATGGTGGCCAACTGCATACGATACAATCATTGGGTCCGCACAGTAA
Organism: Aradus depressus; assembly: GCA_963662175.1. Classification (NCBI taxonomy): domain Eukaryota; kingdom Metazoa; phylum Arthropoda; class Insecta; order Hemiptera; family Aradidae; genus Aradus; species Aradus depressus. The sequence continues at coordinate 58,319,116 of OY759215.1, read as the reverse complement.
TCAGACTTAAACCCAATGTGTGGGATATGCCCCAAGGAAGCTTCCTCTTTGAAATAAAATGTGTGGAGCAGTAATTAACCAAAAAGGAAGTCAGACTCTCCACTGTGTAGTGGTCAACTATCGACTTCGTGAGCACACTCACAGTAAAAATTATCAATGTAGACTAAAAAAAAAAGCTAACTTGTTAACATGAAAATATATTTTTTAAATAATTATCTTTTCAACATTTTTGGAGCCTATTTTTTCATAATCATCAAAAACAAAAATATTCTAGACTTTTGGTTGTGTGTATTTCCCACTCTCTTTTACCATCTCTCGGGAGAAGAACAATTTGTATAACGCCGATTCTCCTCAATAGGTATTGAAAAAAAATTATATGAACTTCAAGATGTTTTATCTCTCTAAGACTACTACAAGAGTGAAACTTATGAACCCACTGATTTAGTGTATAAAGTGGGGGATGAACTGTCGAAAGGCACCTAGGCTCAGTCTTGTTTAGATCCCACCAGGATGCACGTATAGTTGCCTCAGGGGTCCACCATCTGAGTGACATTATCATACCATTTTGTAATATCCAGGAGGAAACAGTGATTATAGAAAGAGAGAGGATGGCTCATTACCCCAGGAATATTTTCTTATCTCCTATGTACACATTGAAAATTTCGTACAATATACGTTTTTTTTTTTTTTTTTTTTGCAATACTTTTAAAATAATATAGATAATGTTTATTAATCTTGTTCATGTCTGTGTTACGCCCACCAACCCTTTGGACATTTTGTCTTTTGGTCTGCTACAGGGCGGGGGGAAGCCATTTTTATTTTGGCACCACAGCCGTTAAGCGATGGTCCCGAGCCTGTACGATGTCAGGTACTCGTTAAAGACCCCTACCCTAGGTGCATAAAAATTTAGGGTAGACTAAATTTAGGACTCCCACAGTAGAGTCGGACTCATGTCCACCAGAGTGACGAAAGAGCGCTCTGGTAGTAGGCGATACGACCTTGTAGTTAAAGCCCGGGCATGAGTCATAAAACCTAACCCTTTACCGGGGTTAATTTACTAAAAGACTTTTGTTCCCAAGTTTTATCCTTGAAGTAAAACCCTCGGACGGTATTCTAACCAGCGACTGTGGTGGGTTCATGCAACTAATGCACGCATTAGCCCACACAGCCCCTTGTAATTTAATTATGAGAAGAAAATTAAACCTAAAACTCTTATTTTGTTCGTTAGATGCAAAACACTGTTCGTGCGGCGGTATCGAGACTGAAAAAACATGTGGTCCTCGAATGTCCGCTGTACGACCAAGCTAGGGTGGAGTTGATTCGTGGGACAAGATCGTATTTGGGACTAGATCTACGGCAGATGGTGACGGAAAGAGACTACCCGATGTTCTGCCTATTCGTCGGCTCCTGGCGGGAGCAGAAACAGGCATTGTAAGATGGGGCTGGGGACAATCGGCACAATAGTTCCGCCGATGTCCATTCCCAGTCCTTCAGTAACTCCTTGATCCCCGAGCTTTTCTTACTATGCAAGGCGCACCCTCCTTTAAAACGTAATAAAAAATATGCAACACTAGAGTTGAAATGACACACTTCTTCGTGTATGTAGAATGTTTGAATATTGAAAGAGCTTGGTCAACATAACCTTTACTCAGTTAAGGACTAAAATCAATTGCTAACTAAAATATTGAACTAGGCGCGGTGAGTGTAGAAGTCGGTAAATAACAAAGTGGCCTCAAGGGATGGATCTTCCAAGAAGGTTTGAAGGTCTCTCGTGGCAATGGGCTAACATTCTATATGCTATAAAAACCTTCACTTCTCGGTGTAGTGCGGTGAATATGCACGCAAACGTCTTGTTTTAGTTAATCTTTTCCATTTCAGAGTAGGGTTGATGTTTAGTATATCGCGTACATCTTTCCAAGAGAAGAATCCTAAGAAATATAATTGCTTACAGTCTTATTGTTCACATAATATATGCATTTTTTTACTGATCAAAAAAATTTTTTTTAAAGAACAAAAATTATGTACTTTCAAAATGTCATATTTTCCGTTGGGGGAACAGAAGGGAGGTCCATTTAAAAAAAACATGAAATGGCAGAAATACAAAATGGAAACTTTAAAAACATGGGCTGATTCAAACTGCATATGCGTCACACTTTTACAGCTTGAGGACATGACAGTGCCGACCCGAGCAGGACTCTTGTCAGTCGGTTCTTACCCCCTCTCCCCCACCACCCCTATTTGTAAGTTCCCAGTCAGCCGCTTTCATCACATTTTTTTCAGTCTATTATAATTTTTTCGGCTTTTCGACATTGCATATAAATTTAAATTTTGATTTTTCTCTCTTACAATGTTCGGTATTTTCAATTAGCTTCATATTATATTTCTGGCTTATTTTTGTACAATAATCAAATGTGTTAAAAATAATGATAAATGTGTTTTATTGGAGAGGCCAGCATGCCTCCTCGCCACTGACTGACTCACAACTGGGGTCTGGGGTATGGACAGGAGGTGGCTCAGAGAGTGGTGTCCCCTGATCTGTAAACCCAAAGTGAACCAAGTTGTTTATCTTTCCGTCCCACGAAGGATGTTTGTCAAGGATCTTTGTGAATGATCCACCGTTCTCCCTATTCCTATATCCACTACACTCCTGTCATTTATCTTCTCAGCTCTGACCACTCTTCTACATATATCTCATACCTAATATTTTTATTATGTAAATATATTGCTGTTATTTTTTGCGTAAGTTACTAATAATAGGAGTGACCGTAACCTACATATAAATATATATATCTCGGTCTCTTGAAGGCCAATTGTTTATTTGTGGATACCAGATGAAAAATTATATACTATTTAACGTCAACAGAGCGTATAAACATGTAAGGTCAAGATCAGACCGCTATACTTCGGGGCTTAAGTAAATTTTACAAGATACCCATGACTTAATCAAAAATCTCCTCAAATAAAAGTTGTAGAGAAAATTAAAAGGCACATTTTGTCTGAAATGCAATTTTTCGCTGATCTCCCCTTTTTGAGACTTTTTTTAGATGTTTGCTCTATTTTCGCGAGAATGGTTAGCCCTATCGAACAATTGGTTCTTAATTGTTCCTTACAAAAGCGTTCCTAATGAAATATCCAAGCGCTAATAACTCGAAAAATAATGATTTTTTCAAAAAAAGCTTGAGGCAAAAATGTAGAGTAGAATTGACCGCATTATTTGCTGAAATCTAATTTTTAAACAAATGATAAAAGTATTGAAGTATTAAGTTTCAGGACGTCAGTTCGAACATTTACTACAATAAAATTCATTAATATTGGTCTAACAAAAAAATGTCTCATTTAACCTCCCCTTAATTCTTCCCCAGAAATCTAAATATTATATATTATAATATATAATATTTAGATTCCTATATATAATATTATTATCTAAATAGACTCAAAATATATATATTTTTTTTAATTCATAAAAAACGTTAAACATTTTCATTTGTTTAAAAATAAGATTCAGCAAATTTTTTGCCTCAAGCTTTTTTTGAGAAAATCATTTTTCTAGGTATTTTCCTGGTTCAAAATAAACACCCTGTATATACATATATACACATATATATATTACATGTGATGTCGCCATTTACAGGTCTTTCTTTTACTAACCACTTTTGTACAGATCACTGTTACTCCCCTCCCATCTCTCAAATTCACTTCATACTGTTATTACCAGATGTCGTTCTCAAAATTGCGCTGTACAATGAAACAAAGAATACTGCTGACGCCAAAAGATTACTTTTATGTATCTAGTGATGCCAGTATGAAATTAATTGGAGAGGGGGAGAAATCTGTACAAAGGTGGTGGGTATAAGAAAATTTTTTTTTTTTATATACTTGTTACATTTTTTTAATATGTAATTTGTACAACAGGTGGATCATACATTATTATTTTTGGTCACACAAGTCGGGGGAAGATGAAGAAACATGTTAATTGGAGAGGCGCAACTGATGTTGATTCACGCGAGCCGCACTTAACCCACGTGCAACGTGAACTAGAACAATGGTTCAATTAGTATGGATCTGTTCTAATATCCTGTCTGAGAGAGGAGTGGCGCCGTGATCATGGCTCTGTGCAAACTGGCTCTGTGGCAAACTTCCAGATATCGAAAATAAAACAGGGCCAGTTGTCAAACTATTGTTGACCAACCCCCCTCACTACCCGCTTCACTTCTTTTGTTTACATATTTCAAATTACCCCCAATAAATTATATTTATACAATGTTAATGGATTACCAGAAATGGTTTTCAACGCATCTGCGTCATCATCTCTCCCCGTTCTATATAGGTGGGATGTGTCACCGATGATGATGCAGTTGCGTTGAAAACCGGTTCTTGTCGCAAATGAAGCAATGAAAAGACAACGTCTTTATTTCTATGAGAACTCTTTATTTGAAGGGGGGCTCAACTCAAAAACCCTAATGACAACCGATGTAATGAATGGATGACCACGAAATTTAGTGTGATGATTCAGTCGCCGGGTAAGACATATTGTTTTTCAACCAAATCGTTAAATTGGGTTCAGGTGGGAGAGCGAAAACTTAGTTCAGTTATTTCCTCTCGGGAAGTAAATTTAGTTGAGTCTGTTTGTACTCATGTCCTTCATTAGCTGTTACTTTTATTGTTAACATTATGAGTAATCAGTCATTGGTGTTTCTTCACGAATCGAACCTCAATGAACAACAGATTGCACCAACAATAACATCAAAAAACTGATGTCCACATCCAAGGAAAAACCATTACAGGGTAGAGTCTTCAAAAACCTTTCAGTCTTTCATTAGTGTGATATAATAAATAAACCATTCTTCCTAAAAAATGTAGACAGATTTACGGGAGTAATGTTTTTGTAACTTACCGAACCGAATCATTGACCAAATAAGTTGTCCATTTTTCTGCCAAGGATACTTGAGTAGGAAAGATATTTTTTTTATTTCAAATTATGAAATGAGTGGTCGGCAATGTACTTCCTCAGCACGAACTAATCAACTAAGTTTTCGCTCTCCCTCTACACCAATCGACTGTTTTAATCAATAGTTGACTTTCAGAGGAATTTTGATTCCTCATACCAAATTTCGTGTTGACACATTCGTTTAACATCGGCAGTTATCGGTTTTTGACTTGAGTCTCTCTCCTCTGGTTCCCCCTTCTCTTGATCCGATTTCGCTTAAAAAAACTGATTTGTCGTCCTTATGGTTTTTGAATTTATATACTGAATGTCATGTCAGTATATTCATAACATCGGCAGTATATATTTTATGTCCTAAGTCCCCCCCCCCCCCCCCCTCCCATCCCTAATTCCCTTTAAATTCCGTTGAAAACTGGGGGGTTGGAAAACATGAAATTCCGGTAAAACAACACTGACTTTCTGGTAGATTACATAACTTCTCTTGTACTTGGTAATATACAGTAAATTCCGGTTATTACGATGTTCAAGGGACCAAAAAAAATATATCGTTATATCCGGAACCAAACTGTTAGAAGAATTGGGTCTTCTAGATCTTGATTTTGGCTACTTCTAAGTTTTTTTTTTCAAAGTCACATCTTTTTCAAACGCTTCTTTGATTTTGTCTCTGGATTTCCAGATTGTCGATATCGTAGACTGGGAAATTCGAAGCTCCGACACTAAGTTTTTGATTGTTTCTCCTTTCTCAATCCTATTTATGATTTTCACTTTTTCTTCAATAGAAAATGCGTGACGTTTGTTCGAAGTCATTTTCAATTCAATTTTTACACTTCACGATCCCTATGGAGGCAAAAGAAAGACTAATCTGAAACTAGGAATATACTCACAAGAAGGGAAGAAGGGAGTTCGAAGAATATTCGACAAGGGGGAGGAAATGGTATGTTTGGAAATGGAATGACTCATCGCGCTCAACCTTTTTCTATAATGTTGTATTTTTCATCTGTTTAAAACTCATACTGTTTTACCCAATTATGTATGTATGTGCGTATGTACATGCATATTATATCGTTATAACCGGAATGAAAAAAACAACCTTTTCTTATGTTTTAGATCGTTTCATACGGAATATCGTTATACCTAACATCGTTATATCCAGATTTATTTCTTCACTTTTAAATAGCAAATCAAACAGTTACATCAGGAATCGTTATAAAAGGATTTTACTGTATATATACGTATACTGTACTTCCAATTTTCCTGGTGCGGATGAACCGTATAGCGGTTTAACTGGGGTATTTCCGTGCCGATAATTTTTTTAATATCAATAACTTAGATGAAGGGAAACAAGTTCTAATATCTGTGCGATTACATAACTTCCCCTATACTTTGTATTGCTAGGGAAGTAAAAATATATTACAGAGAAGTTTGTCACAATATTAATTATGTGAAATCCTATTCGTATTTTCTCCTCCAGATGTTTGTTTTCATTATTTATATAAATATAGCATGTTTTGTCTATAGTAATATGTAATATACAAAGCGTGAGGGTTTCTATAAAGGGAGTAATTCTTGTTATATCATAGCCAATCAATAATAAATGAATCAAGGATATTTGAATTGATGCTCTTTTGATAGATGTCGTCACATTCATGGGCTGTCGTCGCAATTTTATCATATCGCATTGAAGGTTATCAATATGCTGGCAATGTCACATGGCGCACACAAACACAGTGATTAGGGTGTGCTACTTGTGTTTATTGTGACGACCAGAAGGTCCCATGGGCCAGGTATGTCAGGCAGATAAACATGTTTGAACATTAAATAGAGGGTATGGTCGGTCCTTTGGGGTACCGAGGCGTTCCCATACACGATATATATGTACATATTTGTGTCGGCAATTTTGTTTTTGATATTTTTGTACCGAAATATTTTACTAGCCCAGCTATGCGAAGTATAGGGGAAGTTACATAATCGGTCAAAAATTCGATGTTGAATTTCATGTTTTCAACCTCCTGATACCAAAAATGAAAAAATAAATCTCCTTGTTTGTGCGTTTGTGAACACAATAACTCCAGATAAAATGAATGAATCGTCACTGAATGTGTTCGGAATTTGTGTATCCATAATGGCATAAGGACGACTCCTATTGGTTTTCAGCCAAATCGGACAAAGGGAAGGGGACTTAACACAAAACGTCCAATAACTGCCGTTGTTATGAACGTATTGACACCATGTAAATTCAAAACTCCATAAGGACGACACCTATTAATTTGCAGCGGAATCAGCCGAACGGGAGGGGGGTTCAGAGAGGAGATGTATCGACTTGACATTTTATATTTAAATTGAAAACCATATAAGGACGGCACATATTATTTTCCGCAAAATCTGTCAGAGAAGTAAGGGGTCTTGACTCAAAAAACTTAATAACAGCCGATGTAATGAAAGTATCGACACAAAATGTAGTATGAGGATTCGGAAGCCACTATGTAAGTAAACTATAGCTTTTTAGCCCAAACGAACATATTAGTTTTGGGGGAAGATACAAACTTAGTTGATTAATTTGTGCTGGAGAAGTACAATGTCGATTCACCAACAACCAATTTTAAGCCATTTAAATGGGTCGTTAAGCAGGTACTCATGACCCCTACCCCAGGTACCGAAGCTTCGTCTCGTCTTCTTGCACATTGAGGAGACCCCAGTCTTGGACTCGACTGGTTCAACTGGAGCCCACAAGAGAGGTACTACCGCCGGAACTACCTCCTAGGCTCCTTACTCTGCCAAATGCTGAAATCCACAGAGGCCTGCTATCTTTACCAAATGTTCCAATTTATATCCTCCGTCCACCAGAGGCACATCAGATCCCGCCCTTTGGATCTCTTCATCCCTTCCCATTGCTCCCCTGCCTTCCACAATTCGTTCCTTGTCAAAGCCTCCTCTCTCTACAACTCCCTGCCTTCCCCAATCCCTCACTCTTCTTCCGTGGCTTCCTTCAAATCTTTACTATTCCAATTCCTCTTCGGTAAACAATCCACACCCCTAATTAATTCCTAGGTTTATTATAATTTTCTATTAGATCTAATGTTATCGTTTCTTTGTTTCAGGTTATTAGATCTAATGTTATCGTTTCTTTGTTTCAGGTTAGTGAAAGTTATGGGTAGAACAACTGAATTTGACTAACCAGGTAAGTCGGTGATCAAAACAAAAATATAAAGATATCTTTGTGTTTGTCCAAGCATCACGCAAAACATTTGTATATGTATATTTCCACGTTGATTAAGGTGCATTTTTAGTTCATCGTCAATTAAATAATGCAAGAACTGTAGTAATACGTCGCAAAAAGTGATAAAATCAATCCCCATATAATCTCGGGATCAAAAAGAAAAATCAGTTATTTGTGAATACTTTCTATTACTTTCATAAATTAAAGCTTTGTTGCGCCGAATGTCCGGATATCAAGGTTTTTTAACGTTCCAGATCAAAAACCTAATCCTTTTGATGCTAACATAAAAAAGTCATTATATTTGAAATTTATGTAGTACATCTATAAGGTCAAACGTATCCCACTAATTTAGGGTAGAATGTGGCGGTGAACTGTGGCACGGAACAAGCACACCGTCTAGTTTTCTTTACACAACTAAAAATAGAGAGTCGTTATTATTTGAACAGTTGGCTCAGAGTTGCATCTAGGTATGGCCGGTATGACGCGCATCACACAATTTACATAACTAGATATTTTCTTTGAAAAAAGTAAAAACATTTTCAAGCTTCATTTGTAAAAAGCAAAAGTAATTTTGTATAGATTCGGAAAACTTCCATCTTTATTCTGGTCGTATACTTTTTCACAGAATCAAGAACAGTGGCGAGACATGGGTTTAACGGCAAGGCCTCCCTGAAAATAAAATTTATTCAAAAGGTCATAAAAAATTTCTGTTTGTCTCCGTTAAACTTTTTTCTGTCCACTGCAAGTAGAAAGAGCCTAATATTCCACAATTTTTCTAAAATCGCCTTACAAACAAAATAACTCGTTAAACATTTATGGAATTTTTTATGGTTGATAATGTACTTTCTCAAAACTAATTAATCAATTAACTTTTCGATCCCCCTCCAAAACGGTTTGCGCTATTATTCAACAGTTGATTTACATAGGGACTCTTAAATTCTGTATAATTTTTTGTGTCGATAATTTCTTTACATCGGCACTTATTAGGTTTTTTGAATTAGGCCCCCTCTCATTGAATATTAGTGCGAACAGTTGACTAGTTTTGGAGGAGGAGCGAAAAGTTAATTGATTATTTCGCTCTGGAGAAGTACACTGCTAGTGATCTACCGACGACCTTTTCATAAAGTGATCGCTATCTCCGTTGTTGTCGTCATGATATCTTGTTATCCTTGAGTTTATTATTTTTTCCCCGTATCCAGAGTTACTTTATCTAATAAGTGTGAATCAATATAAATATACCTGAAAGTATGTTTGTTTGCCCGGGGCCAAAACGGCTGAACCTACATTCACGAAATTTGTAAGACCATGTAAATTTAATTCTAATATATTTGTTGCTAGTATATGTTAAAAAAATCAATGTATTTATCATCTCCCATATATGTCTACAAAAATTGGCATAATTTGAGAGTTGATGAAAATTTTTCAATTTTTATAGGATATTTCTGGTGATGGTTCACTTTGCTGCTGATAATTTTAATCATGATATTTTGTACCACGTACTATTGCACGTATATGAAATATTATTGGAGTAAAACCGATGAAATTCCCTACACATTAAGCCCTTTTCATTTGGCTAGGAGAAAGGCTAATTAGTTATTGTGACTCATGCCCGGGCTTTAACTATGAGGGCGTATCGCCTACTACTAGATCTCTCTTTCGTCGCTCTGGTGGACATGAACCCGACTCTTCAGTGGGAGTTCTAAATGTTGCCTACCCATGTTTAGTTACGTTAGATTTGGGGTCTTTAACGAGTATTAGTTATAATATTATAATTATAATATTCTTTGTTCCCTCGGAGAGCCTGAACGGCTGAACTGATTTTAATGGCTAATACGTCATTTGATTCGTCGTAATTTCCATATGTATTGACTAGGTTTGCTTTTTAAAATAATAAAAATAAATTAAATTAATTAAAAAATAAACGCAAAAAACGTCAAATTTAGGACATATTATAAGTAAATATACATAATAGCATGTAATGTATAAGGAACACAACATCAATTTCGAGAGGAGGACTTTTGGAACAATTCACTGCTACACATACTTATAACCTTGGGTTTATTCAATAAAATTGTAAAGAACATTTGCAAAACATGGTCGGGCGACCTCGTTGTATTTTAGACACTATAAAAGACATATTTTAGCCATGCTTCGGCAGCTAGCCACAGACAACACAACTTATATGTGTTTAATTGAGAAAAAACAATGTATGTATAACTATAAAACGATAAATACGTAAATAAATACTTAGGATGATTGGAAAGAGAATGAAAAACGAAAAAGAACTTAATTAAGATGCATGATGGGAAAATAATTAGGTAATCTAGACACTAATTTTGTTATCGAACTAGGAAACAAAGAATTTCGCTATAGACCTCGATATTACTACTTCCGAGAAGAATTTTATAGCTGAAAGAGCAAAAGGGATGTGAGGATAAATATCGATGAACAAAATGTTTCTCAATGAAATGAATGTGGAGCACTCCATCACAATATGCCCCATGGTGCAGGGACCACACCAGGAACAGTATTATTGTGTGATTGTGATTTTGTTACCTTTAGACACGACATCCTCTTTATAGACTTTTCACATTTTACTGCTTTTTGGGTTATATTTTCTGTTTGTTTTAAGCTAATTAATTTTATTGTTAAAAGTTGTTTTAAGCTAATTAATTTTATTGTTAAAAGTTGTTTTAAGCTAATTAATTTTATTGTTAAAAGTTGTTTTAAGCTAATTAATTTTATTGTTAAAAGTTGTTTTAAACTAATTAATTTTATTGTTAAAAGTTGTTATAAGGTAAGGTTTTGAAGGAGATTAGATTTAGTGTATTCAGTTGCTATGTCTATTAATTAATGGAATGGTTAAATGGAAGGGATCTAGTGTTTACTTGGGGTGTTGTGGTACTTGGCTCGTATCTTATCCTGTTGAGTTAGTAATCTAATCTGGTGTTTGTTGTGGTGACGTTATACCAAGGCATCCACACATCTGAAAACTACATTAATATTACATCTACAATTTCATTTACCTTTACTTCTCTAGCTAAGTATTACTCCCACTAAATGTTAATGGATTTACTGTCTCTAACAATTATATGTATTATCTCTTTAACGAGTACCTGACATCGTACAGGCTCGGGACTATGGCTTCGGTTCCCATCCGAAGGACGGCGTGCTCGTGTTTAGCATCTCTGAGCTACTAGCACCCTCTACACATACTCCTTATAGCTGGGGAAGAGAATTGAAAAGTCTAACTTAATGATAATGTCTTCTTAAAGCATATATAATGAGATCTTGGCGTGGGATTTGAATGAACTCATTTTGACTGCACCTCATCAGTCATGCTTTGCCACGAAATTAATTCTTCTTTTGAAGGTTAAAAAAAATATATACATATTACAATCAATGCCCACACAAAATGGTTTTGTATGCCAATTTCGGATTTATCTTATTATATTTTTTTTTTAGCTTTAATAACAACATGCGGGAGGAATATATTTGACTGTTCTTTCTTGCGTTCGTTCTGACAAAGTTTGCTGTATGAGATTTTAAAAATATTCTCGTACTCTCAGAATCCTTCCATTTGATATCCTAGTCGATTATGTATGAACTTATTATGTTTTTTCCGCGAACCGGTTTGTTTGATTCTATGCTCTGTTTATAGCTGCAGACACAAATACATTTCGAGTTTCACGTTGAGATTTCATGTTCCGATAGTGTTAGAGCCTGCCCACAGACAGACACACGACCTACTATTTATAATTCATAGAGTTACTTCAAGTTTTGTAATTATGAGGAGACGACAAGGACACATATGACAATATTCGCTGTGTTGTTTAACATAACAAAACCGAGTGTCTGTCTTTGTTGGTTGGTGAATAGAATGGAGGGTGTCACACATCCCCTTAACAACCAGCTTACCTGTTGCAGTTTTGTTTGGCAATCTGTGCTAAGTGGGGTTCCCGACGTTGAGGCATTTCGCTCAGCCTCTCACGGCATATCCTCCCTAAAGTTTCGCCACGAATGATGTGTTACATTGTTATTAAATTTTGTTTCAACTGTGCATTTGATGTTGCACCATTGTGTGCACCTGTTTTGAATTTTGATGAGGGACCGATAACAGCTTCGTCGCTAATATTCTCTTTCAATTTTGTTTGTTTTTTGTGACTCATGCTTTCAATTTAAAACGAAGGTTTTCTTTTCTGGTTGGTCATTTGGAAATTTCAGATTTAATTTGGCATATATTTAAATGTTCGTTTGTGTTGCTTTTTAATAATATTTATTCCGTTAAGTCATAAAATGGTAATAAGGTACATCATAAAAATGTATACATTAAGGTATATATGGGGGCCATGGTGGCTGTACGGGCTAGAGCATAGGGCTTTGCTCGCATGGTCTCACCTTGGTTTGCGGGTTCGAATCCCGTCCGGGAGTGAGTTTTATTTCGTAGATAGAACTTCCTCCCGGGGCCATGTTGTAAATAACTAGATAACACATTTATAATATAAGAGACATGGCTAATATGCATCGTACATAAGGGCAAAAAAAAAAAAAAGGTAGCTTATAAATTAGATAGGTACATAAACGGCTACTGACACATGTTTATAGTAATAACAATATAACTAAAAAATAAGGTGAAATTAATAAATAAATATAAGAAAATAAATGAGTACAACAATAATAACAAATTGGTTGTACCAAGCTGAAAGTATATATCTTGATTATTTTGGCTAGATACGTAATATGTAAAAATAATTCACTAAACAATATATTTGTTCTTTTTCTTCCTCAGCTATACCAAGTATGTACGAGTATATAAGCGGAGTTTTCATCAGAATGTCATGTCATACCTCTTTATTCCAACAATGATGAAAAGAGTCTGTGTGTGTCTGTGAACAAGATAACTCTCCATAGAATGAATGTATGTTTCTTAAGCTTCTCTGGCATGTTGAAATGTTGATTTTTTCCGACATTTCTTCCAGAGGTGTCTTCTTATTTTTTGGACAATATTTCGGGACATTTTCACGTCCCTTCTTCTGGTCACTATGAATATTGTCAAAAAAGAAGACACCTCTGGAAGAAATGCCGGAAAAAATCAACACAATGAATGTATACATATATTTTATTTTTATATTAATTTCTTTATTTTTAATATTTACAACCGGTAAATCACCATAAGTAAATGTGATAACGGTGATAAAAGAGAACAGTACAAAATTAATGATAACCAAATAAAATAAATTAAACTAAATAAAATGTACAAAATAATAAATAATACAAGAAGTAAAAGTGTGTAACTAACTACAATAAGTAAAATAGTAGAAAAAAATATATAATGAGATAAATAATAAAATAGCTTTCACCTCGAGACCCCTCGAAACATCCCCAGTTTTTTGCCAACCCAATTCCTACAAAGTAATAGGCAGGGGAGGCCATGGAGGCCCGCCGTGATCCCCCCGCCTTCTTGCTTCACCTGTACACTGCATAACAGTGTAGGTAGATCAAGAAGGAAAGGATAGCTGAAAGTGCGAGTTCATGAGGGGAGAAGCAGGTCACCACCAGTACTCCCAGATATGTAAGCTATCTTAACCTAGCAGGTCTCTCGGCCAGCACCGCCTCAGCTTTAGGGGGGGGGGGGGGGGGATTATCTGGATGGGAGCGGGAGGACGGGATTGACATTATGGAGGGTAAGGTTGGATACCGCTTCCCGGAGAGGCACTGGGCATGGTGCATCCTGATGTCCTGAAGTCCTTGGGATGAGGGGCGGAGGTCTGCGGGACTGCCTTGAGCCCTGTAGCGGTGACGGAGCCCTTGGGCCGCTTCAGGCCTGTGTGCACGGTGCACCCTCTATAGTTGGCAGGGTGCTGGCCGCCACACAGACACCCTTTGCTGGGAGCTCTCGCGACTAACGGCAGGTCTCCGTGGCATGCAGGCCCGCACACTTGTCTGTTCAGAAAATGTAAAGGAATATTGATGTGGTTTCTACCTCTGGCCCCTGGGATAGTTTCTGACCTTGGACAGAAAATGACTTTTCCTCTTGTTGTCGCTGCTGATGTCTTGTGATAGTAGGAAAAACCACGTCTTTCACTGTGCTCTTCCGGCTTGACTTATTTTCCTCATTCAGACCGGATTGCATGAACATTCGTGGGAAGGAAAGAAAAAGTAATATTTTTTTGTGATTGAATGTTCAATTTGATCGTTAAAGTGAAAGTATAAGTACTAGTTTAGTTGGAGTTTCAACGAACTCTACTGGTACTGCTTAGAAACTTTCGTTAGTTACCATGTAACTTATGAAGCTTTCTCGTTTTTGTCTATTTGTGAACATTTTATTGAGAACGTTATTGGAGCATGCTGTATATTTTATATGTGAGCTTCAGATATAATTTAATACCATTTTCGTCAGAGCAACAGACTTAAATCGTAAGAAGTCATACTCGTAATGTGTTTCGAGCTATTTTGATGCGGACGGGCTTTTTGTAGTCTGTGGGCGTGCATTATGCCAGGAACGAAATTCAGTTTTAACTGCAGTTTGATGAGATAACAATCTTTATGCAAGAAACCCCTGAGATAAGTGGCAGACGGGAATATTAACCTTTATAGTCATCGCCTGCAACGTTTCTCACAGAATGGAGGAAGGAACTTAACAATAAACCTTAGATAATTTTAACATGTTCGTACCGTAATGTTTTTCAAAGGTTCCTTAAACGTAACATGATCATATTTCTACCTATAACATCTTGTATATCTGTTTTTTCATCACTCAAATATTTATAAAAATCCGTTAATGAATCACGAGGATCGTACTTCCCCAGCTTGAATTACTTGTAACTAAGTTTTTCCAGAAACAAAAGAAGTTGCCTTGGGGCCACGTCGGACCAGCATCGGGTTTCAACACTAGGAGTCTTTCTCTGTGTAAGTCAACTGTTGATAAGCCCAAACGAACGATTGGTTTTGAAGACAGAATTAAAACTTAGTTGATTAATTTGTGCCAGGGAAGTACATTGCAGGTGATTCACTGGCGATTTTTTTATGAATGAGAGTTCTGTCCTGAAGATTAATTGATAGAATTTCACATCAGAGTTGCTTTTGTTGGGATATTTTTTTAAATTTTATCAGTTTATGCGATTCTATTCTGGGATATAATATGGCTGCACTAAAGTGTGTAGGATTGCCGGTATAATGCTTTAGGTTGACAAGATTTCTCTAGGGTGCGTCTGCAGTGAACGTTCAAGCCTGGTGTCCATTAAAAAAAGGATTTCGCTCTTTTCGTCTTCTTTCCATCAAATTGTAAATCCTTATTTCACTTGAATAGCTCTAAGATGAAACAGTCTACGTTGTTAACGTCTTGTTGACCAATTTGAACTTAATGTAATCGTAGTCGAAGTTCATTGAAAAATAGATTAAATAACCGATTTAGAGTGGCCTTGTGATGAGATTTGGAGAGTATTGTATACATTTGATCTTGTGACCTCAGACAGGAGGCTACCTGTGCTAGGTGTATTGCGAGATCCTTACTAGACAGGCCATTATGGGTAAGTGGGTCAGGATCAAGGATCTAGCCTTGCCTTGACACATGGCTAGCCTCAGACCTGCCTTGTGTCAGCATTGCCTAGATATCAGACTAGCCTGCCGCTTATCTGACTAGGGTGTTTCTGTAGGTTCTACCTGATTTCTTGATGGTAAATACAAATTCCGTTGTTTGCGTCTGCTATTGAGTGGTTACTTTTGTATTCCGTGATACACGTCATTAGAGTACTCTAATTATTCCGTAGATTTCGAAACATTCCTTTCGTACTTCGGGGAAGTTTTGTAATCTGTCAGAAATTCGATGTTGTACCTTCCCCACAATTCCATGTTTCGCGGTTCCAATTATTAAAAAAAAATATGTGCCTATCTGTCTGTGTTTGTGATGAGATGTCTCTCGAAACAATGAATATATCGACATGAAATTTTATATACATATCCAGTTCCCCATAAGTACGATTTATTGATTTTCCGCTTTATCGGCCAAAGGGAAGGGGGGATTTGGGGGAGCTTTTTTTTAAAAACCCAATAACTGCCGAAGTAATGAACACGAAATTTGTGTATGTAAATCCAAAACTAATCGACTTAAGGGAAGGGGAGAACAGGGCAGGGGGCTCAAATCAAAAAGGCTAATATCTGTCGATGTAACGAATGTATCAACATGAAATTTAGTATTACGATGTACACATAAACCGGTAAATTGGTTTCAGAGGGAGAGCGAAAACTTAGCTGATTAATTCGGTCTAGAGAAGTACATTGCCGATGGTTCACAGACTTCGCAAACTATTTGTTAATTGAACATGTTTACTTAATTCATGTAAAAACGATCTTTCCGGTCGAAAAATCGTTCTCCTGAGGTAATTTTTAACAAGGGGCGTTTCCTTAGATTGGAGATAGCACCGACTTGGATGTAGCTATAGCGTGCAAAGAATATCGAGTGGTGGAGTCTTTAGCTTATTCTTCAAGGAAAACCATATCTTCTTCTTGCATTCTATTGAAAAACTATTCCTGGTCAATTTTATATTACAATGTTAATAAGATTCGAAAATTAGTTGAATAGTGCTTGTATTCCACTTCTCTTCAAGTAGAATACTAGAAAGATCTGGAAAAATAATGCCCAATATTAGCTGCTGCGTACGAAAAAACGTGCACAGAAATTTGTAATTAGTTTCTGAAAGAAAAAGTAGGAGTAATAGAGTCGACAGTATCTTTTCAATGTTGTTGGAAATCGAGGTTCTGTCGTGTAAAAGAAAATGCATTTGGCCAACGTTTCGAAAACTATTTATTTTCTTCTTCAGGGCCTTATAATGACTTCAGTGGGTGTGTGTGGTGACGGTGTTGCGAGTTTGTTCTGTGGTCTGGATTTGAATTATCCCCATGATAGGAACTTGATGAGTTATTTTGTAATATTGGCCTCATTGTTTTTGTTAAGGAACAGAGAGTGGTATGCATGTTGTTATGTAGATATTTACTCAGGTTATCACTGGCTGTGGTGATCTGGTAGCAGTGACTCAGATGAGACCTGTGACTCAGCTGGGACCTGTGACTCAGTGAGTCAGGTAATAAAGCAGAGTAAGGACACCTTATCCTCCTGAAAACTTTGTCACTGTCATATCAGTTTGACATCTCTTCAACTGTTCAACACATCTTTCAGGCTCATCCTTTAGTTTCTGTTCAACTTGTTTACAACTATTTCTCTTCAGTTAAGTAAGTACCTAAACTCCATAATAAGTGTATTTGGGGTGTGAATAGAAAGATTTCTTTACCGTAGATACTGTTCTCTATTAAATAGCAAATAATTCCTGCCATGACTGGCTATACTCCTAATTCCAAACTGTAACGCCGCACCTTTTGAAACATCCTCACACCCATAATACTTCCCCAGCTGTAAGATGTATTAGAGTAGTTATATAATCATGTTTTTCTACCCCTTGATTCCTAAAATGAAGAAAACATTATCCTATCTGTGTGTGTGTGTGTCTGTGAACACAACTTTCGGTTGAATGAATATATCGACATACAATTGTACATGTTTCCAGAACACCATAAAGTCCAGTTCACACACAGACGGGTCTGAATGGACGAGGGTTCTAAAAACATAAAATGAGTGCTGACTCTTTAATGATCGGGTTTTTGGGAAATTTCACGGCTTTAAAGTTAATACGCAAAGTTGTTCCCAGGCGGAATTATCTAACATACGCTACATGCACCCGAATTTTTTATTTATGTCGACGAGGGCGGATAAGTGACACTTTCTACGCCCTCAAAATCATTAAAAATATCAACATTTCTAAAATCATCTAGCTTAAAGTTCCTAACCGGGCAGAGAGATAACTTTATTAATTTGTTTAACATTACTAACCTGTTTTAAGTTTGCTTACTATTAAAATATATAATCTCGGATTCGTGACGGTAATTGGAGGAATGAAGTCATACAAGTAAATGAACCAATTTTGGCAGGGTTTAATCCCGGACGTTGCGTCTCTTGGAAGGGACCCTCCACATGAGGAACTGTATATTTCTAAAATCATTGCCTACGTCAGTACTACGTATCTTGAGATCAGGTTACTTTTCAGTTGTTACATATCTACCAGCCGTCTTTAGGGAGGGTGGGTTACGTCATCAAGTCAGTAAAGTTTGCAAAAACAATAAAAAGGAATGGTATGGACCTATACACAAATTAGATGCAACATGCAACAACTGTAAAGAGGCGTATAGACACGCGAGCAACGAGCCGAACATTAGTCAGTGCGCATGCCTGGGGAATAGTGCGCAGGCGCTCGACGAACAAGGGAGGTTCGGGATCTGCTCCACCTGTTGTCGGTTTTTTGACGAACCATCAAAGGAATGTTCGGCTCGCGCTGCGGTGTGTGTGGACTGGTACCAAGCCGAACCGTGCCGACTTGACCCGAGCACTGTTGTTTATAACCAATATTATAACCTTCTCAAATATTTAGGTTTTTGGAAGTGCACCTTCTTTTTTCTTTTTTTAATTAAATATATATTTAAGTATTATTCAATAAATTATATTTTATTATGGCTTCTGAAGACTGGTCTCAGGAGCTTCAAATTCAGTTTGCTCAGGCTATGAGACAGTTCCCAGTCATATGGGATTTAAAACACAAATTACATTTTAATATAATAAAGAGATTGGATGCTTGGGAGGAATTATTCAAACACTTTTCCTAAAAAAGTGTTCATTTTAAACAATTTACATGTAAAAATAAATTACGTATCATAATAAATTCGTATCCGTATTAATTGTACTACAAATATGTAAATTAATTACGTAAGTAGCTACCTACCTTGAGCATTTTCTGATTGAAGATTTTGAGTAGTAATAAAATGATATACAAATAAACGTAAATTTGTTATCTGTAGGTTATGTTCGTTAGTATGGTTGTGGAGCATCCAAATGCTCGGCTCGTCTCTGTTCGGCTTGGAGTGTGTTCGTTGAAAACTGAAAACGAGCCGAACAGTGCTCGGTTCGTTGCTCGCATGTCTGTACTAGCCTTAAAGTGTTGAAAGTTGCCTTTTAGTGAGAGGTCCAGGTCCTCCTGCCTGCTCTTGCATCTTTATCCTTGCTGTCCTTCATAACGACACACCTTGCTAAAGTTGAATTACAATGGTCCATTGAAGTGGTTTATCTGAGGACGTGACGATAATGTATCATCTTCTGTATGTTTGCTTTGTTGCAATCTCAGGTCTTTGTGATCTGGTAGTAGGCGATATGACCTTGTAGTTGAAGTCCCATGTGTCATAATAACTAACTGTATAATTATTTGTATATAATCTTGTTCGGGCGATGATAACCGTTGTAGTTTGTCGCCCCAAAACCACAATATATCTCTCTCTAACAATAAACTACCTAAATGTTTACATTTTTATATCAAGTTTATATTGCATTTTTATATCAAGTTTATATTGCATTTTTATATCAAGTTTATATTGCATTTTTATATCAAGTTTATATTGCATTTTTATATCAAGTTTATATTGCATTTTTATATCAAGTTTATATTGCATTTTTATATCAAGTTTATATTGCATTTTTATATCAAGTTTATATTGCATTTTTATATCAAGTTTATATTGCATTTTTATATCAAGTTTATATTGCATTTTTATATCAAGTTTATATTGCATTTTTATATCAAGTTTATATTGCATTTTTATATCAAGTTTATATTGCATTTTTATATCAAGTTTATATTGCATTTTTATATCAAGTTTATATTGCATTTTTATATCAAGTTTATATTGCATTTTTTATTTTCTACCTAATTAAATGGATGTAACATAACGTTTATTATAGAAGACTTTACAAAATAAATAAAAAAATACTTTAGTAAAACAACATTTTTTAATTTGCTACTCACATTTCAATTTGGACGCGTATATTTGAAATTTGAAAGAACATCTTGTTTACATAAAAATCGTACCCCAAAATATATAAATTAAAAAACAATTTATGAGAAAAAGTCAATAACTTATTATTTTGTTTTTATTATTATAAATTTCATTAAATGAATTAGGATTAAGTGTTGCTGTGGCTGTAAGTTTGGCGCAGGTTATCTAGGGCCCTCCGGTGAGGGAAGGCCAAAGAGCCCTCCGAGGTTACTGTGTCTTTGGGCACACTATACACCTGTGTGTTGGGTCATTAGCGGCTACCTTCTGTCTGTCATTAGTACTTGTGTATAATGACAGTTATCAAGGTCTACCTTCATCTAGTGACGTTATATGACACGTTACAGCAAAGAGCACCTATTTATCTAATAAAATAAAGGGTTGAAGTTCCCATGATGTGTCGCACCGAATGGTGAGTATAAATCTTGAACCGTCGTGTCGTGATGTCCATCTTCGTCCCTCTTGTGGCGTCAGTTCAATTTGTAACTAGCAGGATACCCGGCATTAAATTAATTTACCTCAAGTTCATTATGTTCGATATCCGCACAAAGAATGCAACGCTTTCCCCCTCCCCCTTCTCTCACGCTCCACCCTCCCAACCACGCTTCCTCTCCTTGATTCAATAACTTTTTCACGCAGAGATCAATAGTAAATGAGAAAACATGAAATGACTCTCTGCAATTAAACCTTCCTGCTACTCATTCATGTTGAAATTATATGTAATATGGTTGAAATATATTCATATTTTTCCGTGGTGTTTAATAAATAGACACGAAAGCTAAGCGCAAGGGCGCCGGTAGCTCAGTGGTATGCGTGCTTGCTTACTGAAAACAAGATCGCGGGTTCGATGGCCTGATCCTGTGGAATGTCAGGTACTCGTTAAAGACTCTTGGTGAATAAACCTAGGTAGGACATATGTCCACCAGAGCGACGACAGAGCGCTCTGGTAGTAGACGATATGACCTCGTAGTTAAAGAGTCACAATAACTAAATAACGAAAGATGAAAACCACTTCTGTCTTTGTTTAACCTGAAACGAATAAAAAGTGAAAATTTAAAGAGTATTCAAATGTACTTAACTAACCGAATAAAAAATAAATTAATTTTCCATACATTCTCTCCTTAGCCCGGATTTGGCTGAAAATTATAAAAATTAAATTAGACTTCTGGTTCATCATTTGAAATTCCATACCGGAATGTTCTTTCCATCGAGATTATATGAATTTTTTGAAGTTTCACCTCCATCCTAACCCCTTTCTTCTCTGTAGCAAATTTTGATGAAAATTAATAGATGCCTTATCTATGTAATTCTCAGTACTCTTTAAATTGTCATGTGTTTCATCGGAATTTTATGTCTTCCACACTCTTAACCCAAAAATTAAAAAGTCATTCATGACCATTGATTATTGTGACGAGCGCAGGATGAACACACTCATATATACGGACGAGAGTCGGCCGGCTACAGTCTCGTCTGGAAGTAATATACTTCCATTTGCTCGACAAATGTTACAAATCAAAAAGGTCGTCGGAGAATCACCGGCTATGTACTTCCTCAGCACGAAATAATCAACTAAGTTTTCGCTCTCCCTCCAAAACCAATGACTATTTGAACTAATTTTCAATATTTGACAAAATGGACTTCTGAATCCTCATACTAAATTTTGTGTAAATGATTTTGCGGAAAATGAATATATTTTTTCCTTATGGGTTTTTGAATTTATATCGCCAATTAGATTTTTTGTGTTAAGCCCCCTTAATCCTTATAACTGGGGAAATAGGTAATTGATATGTGGGTTCGGAAGTCATTATAGTTGTTTTATTCCATCTTAAATATAAAAAATTCCCTTGGGATGGACATTGCTCAGCAGGAAGAGATGATATTTCCCAATGTTTGTTTGGGTTCAACGTCTGGATAATTCGCGGGGTTACTCCGCTCGGTCCGTCGGTTGTTGATCTTTCTTCTTCAAGGCTGTTCGCTCTTGAGAATTCTTCCTCATAACGGAACATAACCACATTCATCAAACAATTGAATTATTCTTTTGTTTAGATCCCATCAAAGAGATATTACCTAAGATAAATAACTTTTCATTTGTAAAAAATATTTTTTTTTGAATAGGTACTTAATTGAAGTATTTTATTTGATTAGTATTTTTTATCTTTTTTAGTTCACCATTATTAGATAATAAGTGAACTATTGTATTACATCGTAAAAAGGGGTGAAATTACACCCCCGGAAAATCATCGGATCGAAGCAGTTCTTTCTTATTCTTGAATCATTTCGAACACTGGAGAGTGCCTGATGTCCTGAATGTGTATGTTACGTTCCTTGACGTCATTTTACACCCTCTACCCCATTGGACAATGATCATTTTCTATGTAAGCAACTTTTCAATATCCTTGCACTTGAGTGAAGGGTGGATTTTATAGCGCCAATTCCCCAAAAACGTTTTTGAAATAATTTTGAGGGAGGCTACTTTTTTTTTCACCGAGTTAGATCTGTTGTCTTATAAAATTTACTTAGGCCTCGAAGTAAAGTGGTGAGATCTGAGTTAGCTCATGTGACATGTTCATCTCAAATGCCAAGTTCGTTGTTTGTTCCTGAGTTAGAACGCTCGTAAAGATCCAGTCACATACACACAAACAGATATCATCGCGAAAATGTTTAGGGGACGTTTCAGGACGTGAAAATCCGTTGTAAAGTTTCACACGATTACAATACTTCCTTATAATTAGTATATACCATATACAGCTCACTCATGACTCAAAAAAAAAAGTGAGTAAATAAATTTACAAACTTAGTTTTTTTTTTTCTAAATTCATAAGAATTTTATATTTATAGTTGGAAATTATAAATATTAAAAGTTGGAAAATTTTAAAGTTTTTTTTATTTTTAAATACCTTTTAAAGAACCGGTTCTTCCATCCACATCGGTAACTACTAATAGTATTCGGGGATTCACAGTTGGGGCCGAGAATTTTATTAAAACTGTTACAATGGAGTGTGGTATTTTACGGTTGTAAATAATTTACACAATATAAATATTTAAACAATAAAACGCAGACAATTGTTTTCTTTTGAGAAAAAAAAGTTAGTTTGAGTTTTAAATTTTTAAATAGAGTTTGTGTCTGCGGAAAGTCATAAATTAAAATCTGCTACCTGTTGTACCCTTCAAAAGTAAAAGTACTGTATGGTTAGAGGGTGTGTCATTTGCAACCTGTCGTTTTATATTTTATTTTATCACTCAACTTAAGAAAAACTAATAATAACTCACTTTTCAAATTAATTTTACTTATTATTATGTTTCTTTTATCACTCAACTTAAGAAAAACTAATAATAACTCACTTTTCAAATTAATTTTACTTATTATTATGTTTCTTTTATCACTTTTTATTAGACATTTTTTCTTTTACTCATTTTTTTTAGAAATGTTCACTCACTTTCTCACTTTTTTGAGCCACCGAAGTGAGTATGGGCACTCCATATACTATAACAGAACTTTCTTGTACCAACTACTTTTTTTAAGAAGACTCCTTCCCCCTCCACCTACAAGTTCATTTCATATTGATATTATTGGGTATAAGAAAGTCACTCTCGGCTGTACGATGAAACAAAGAAACCCGCTCATGCCAACAACACATTACTTTCATATACCCAGAGAGAGGGGGTCAGAGAAAGTGATCTGTAACTGTGATTGTTATAAAAAAAGTCCTGTTATAACCAAATCCCTTTTTTTTTTAAAATACATTCGAGGCACCCCTTATATGTCTCGCCTCCACTAAGACAGGGGTGGCCAACCCAAATGATCTTGCGGATAAAATTATATATCTCCATATTAGATTTGGACCCACCACAAAACTTTTTTGGAGAGAAAATTTAAAACAAAATGAATTATTATTATTGTTTTTATTATTATTCATACATATAAACATAGATAATATAATAATGAAATGATCGAATAATATTTAATTTATATAATTAGTGTGATATTTGTTTTTTTTCAACAAAAACATCCCCTGGACACCAACACACCAGGCGGTGAAGTATCTAGGGGTGCTCCTAGACACCAAACTGACCTGGGGCCAACACATTAACTCCAAATTGACACATGCCTACACTAGACTCCTCACTCTACCCACTTCTCAACAAGAACACCATACTCCGACATGAATGTGCCACACTACTCTACACCGCACTCATCCGGCCACTCATCACATACGCCTGTCCGGTTTGGCTCGGCACAAGCCAGACCAACATTAAGAAAATGGTCAGGTTCGAAAACAAAGTTCTCCGCCTTGCCGTAAACGCACCTTGAATGGTAAGGAATTCTCAGATACGCAGGGAGCTGAGTGTTCCCGACGTTAGAGACTTCATATTGGAGTTAGCGACAAGGTTCAGGACTGGGCTGCAGAGTGTTTCTGGAGCCGCTACCTTTGGCATTGGGGAACCTATGCTACACCGTCGTCTGAAGCCCCGGCTTCTACAAGACATCATATTTTAACAATATGCAATTTATATGTATATATTTCTTTAAATTGTGTATAGCGCCCCTCGCGCTAAACCGAATAGAGTTTTTTTTTTTTTTTTTCAACTCTTTCACTTAGCTTTTGCAAGTCGATCTTTTGTGATTGCTTTTGTTTTTGTGCAAAAACATATTTTGTAAAATTGTGATGAATCTCGCGGGTCATACACTCCTGCACTAAGAGATAAGGTAGGTTCGAGTCAGGAGCTCAATCCAACCTGGTGTTCCATTCAAATGTAAGGTAAAATTAATTTGTCATCTGCAATGTTTAAAGAAAAAAAATGATAACGACGTAATATTGATAACAATGAACCATGAAGAATAAAACTTCTTTTATTGTTAATTTTTGCACATGTTCTACAAATAATTGCTTTGCTTTTGTGTTAAACATTTAAAAACACTTCAAACACCGTTATCGAACATTTTAAAAAAGTCAGTTATTAATTTTACCGTTATTATTTATCGAAAATTGATTACAAGCCATGTTGTCTCACTATCGTTCATATGAAAAATATCAGTAAGTAATAATTAATGTCCGAATACAACTGTGCGATCTGTGTCGATATAGTGGAAAAACTAATTAAAAGGAATAAAATCAAATACATTATTTTAAATGCATATTGACTAATTGCACAAAAAATATGTCCATTTAGTGTACTGGTTTGGGTTTATGTCATCGTCAGGCCAGCGTTCAAGAGCTGCAACTGGTATACTGTGTGATTATATTTTTCTTGAATTAGACAATACACATGTTAAACTAGTTTGATTTTATTTGTTTTAATATGGTGTGGATCATGTTCCTTGGCTCTGTAGGCCGGTGGGCAATGGAGGCAACGCCTGACTGTCATTTTGCTTTGACAACATTGCAACTTTGTTAACCTTCCCCCTCTGTGGTAGCATTGCACTTCCAATAGCCTGACAATTGAGAAAATATAGCTATTTACCGAAAACTATAAACAGGTAATTCAGGGGTTTCATTTGACAAAGCCATGATTGAAATATTACCCAAGAAATAATGACGAATATTTTGGACAATTAGTTGGACTGAAGGGAACAAAAATAAATAAAAAAAAGGTGTCTGGCCGGGAGTTTGGCGTGGAGGGGGCAAGAACAAGCGGCAACATCGCAACTCACCCCCACTCCCTTTTACAATAAAGGTCATGATTCACCGTCATAGTTGTAGTTTTATTAGTAAGTAGTTAATAGTTATTTTTCTGGTTTTACTTCACTGTTTAATTTGTTTTGTTTCCAAATCATTTCAGCATTAACATAAGATCCGAAGGTGTTTCACATCTACCATCTCCATTTTGACTTTTGAACGAGTGTTCATTAGGAGGAGGGAAGTGGAATCTTAATGGGGTAAATTTACCCATCTCTCTTCCGGGCTACCTATCAATAATTACATAGACAGCACAGTACTATACTTGCATTCAAGGGTTATACTCTCGAGGAAGGTTAGTGAATGGTGTACAAACCGCTCTGAAAATATAGGTTACTGGACTGCAAATGTTCGGGTTCGGTTCTTTACAACGAGAAATCGTCTGACGTTTTTAGAACAGTCTATAAACGGCCTTCCATCTCAGGAACTAATCCACCTCTAGGACAAACTTTCAACTTACAGAATGTTTTATCTATCTATAATAGCAACGGCTATAGAGGGGGATACACACATTTGGTTGTTGTTTCGGACGCCCTGACATCCTAAATCTTGGAAACAATCTTCTTGTTATGTACTCTCAGGACCCTCCTTTTGATATCCTATCTGACTATGTTTGTAGGCTATGTTTTGGTTTTCACAAAGGCCGCGCGGCATGAAAACAAATTGTGTGACCTGTCACTATGCCATGTTAGAGCTGCTCCACTCAGACACAAATACCAAGTTTCATTTGGATATGATTTTTATATGGAAACTTGAGGTTGCCCCTCAGAAACACGAACGAAACCCTAGAAACATGACGCTAAGTACCAAAACTAAAACAACAATTCCACATTATATTTTTACTTACTCATCACAGGTATGTTTTGTGCATCGCTGGCGTTCTATATCATTAAGCTCTTTATTAAAATAAAATGTATAGCCATTTTTAAGAAATAAAGCTTTATTTTATTTTTTTATCTATCAGTGTTCTTGATGTCATGTTAAACTCAAATACATAACTAACCTGAATATTCGAATACGGATAGTTTTATGTAGGATAAATAAACAAGAAGATGAAGTAAGCATAAGAAGGATATTGGGACTCAACTCGGATGTAGTTTTTTAAAACCGGGGACTCAGTTCGGATCTCTTCAAACCGGGAAAATATACTGGGACTCAACTAGGACGCAACCTTCCTTTACTTCCCCCGCTATACTAAGTACAGGGGAAGTTATGTAATCGATCTGAAATTCGATGCAAAATTTTCATCGGAATTTTTCCGACCTGAAACTAAAATTTAAAAAAAATCTGTCTGTCTGTGAACATAGATATCTGAATAGAATGAATGTATCAACACGAAATTTTGTAAGTGTATCCAGAACACTCTAAGGACGACACTTATTGATTTTCAGTCAAATTGGGCAAAGGGATCGAGATTAGGGAGAGACTACACTAAAACCCTAATAACTGACACAAAATTTTATAAGTAAATTCGAAACCTTCCAAGGACCTATTAATTTTCAGCGGTATCAGCCGAAAAGGTAATTGTTTAATTCGAGTTGAGGAAGTACATAACCGGTGATTCACTATTTATTTATTTATTTTTCTAATGCTGGGGGTGATAACATGAACCCAAATTATTGAAATTTTCAGAATATCTAAAATCTGAAACCTATGGAACCCTTTAATGTGTGATGCTATGCAAGCATTTCCCTGTAATATTTTTATTATTCCTATTTAGAAGTGTTAGTCAGTTTTGATAGGATTCTTATCTGTTATCTTGAGTAGTATAATATATACTGTGACAGATTTTCGTATCTGTTATCACCAAAAGCAGCTTATTGATAAGTCTCTCAGTCGGTAAATTACCTTCAACATCTTCGTTACTTCTCAATTAGACTTAGAACTAAGGTGAGTGGTTCTGCCTTTCTTTGTGTTATGATATAAGGAACGGACTGAACTGGACGACCTTGTTCTGTCGAAACCAACGGGCCCCGGGTCTAACTTCCCTAAAACCTCTTTGTTTAGTTGTATCAGTTAGTAATGTTGTTTTCCTTCATACTTCAGGTATAAGTATAGGTTGAGAGCCGGCAACTCTAGCCACTCAACCATCAAGACCTCCCTGCCTCCGAATTATCCTGTTGTCGATGTCGTCGAGAGATGTAGAACCTGTTTCAACATTCTCAGTCAAACAAACTAGGAATCTGTGTTCCTCTCAAGTTGCTTCTATAAACCGGTTCTCCCACGATTGACAAATTCCATCCACCATGTCACATAACAAATAATTAGTGTAGTTATCCGTTATTTTCATGTTTAGTTTGGTTTATTGCACTTGACTTGTCCAATAATCTCAAACATTTTACTTCCCAGCTATACGAAGCATAAGGCACGTTATGTAATTGGTCAAAATTCGCTCTTGAGTTTTCACCAGAAATTTAAAAAAAAAAATGTTCTATGATTTTCCGCCCAATCGGAGGTAGGATTAGGGAGGAGGCTTAACACCAAAACGTTGATATCTGCCGTTGAAATGAATGTATTGACATGAAATTTCATTTGTAAATTCGAAACCTCATATGGAACGTACTTATCACTTTTCAGTGGAATTGGCTGAAAGGAAAAGCAGAGGAATGAAATAGAATAGAAAGCACATTTTAGCTGGGGTGCCGTTCGTTGTCCAACGATAGTCATCTGAAATTTATTCAGCTTAAAATAAAAATAAATAAAATAATTTTAATTTTGTGTTTTATGTTAATTATTTAAAACCCATGAAATAAAAAATTTTCTATGCATTCAGGGATCAATACTTCCTTCAATCCGTAACAATGGGAGCAAGGCCACTGATTTACGGATTTCTTAGTATTTTATCGTTATTATTATTTATATCATTTGTTATTGCTGTCAGGCTCATCTGCCATAAATGTATTTAATTGCAGTTTTATCTTTTATAACTTGTATTTAGCATTATATAAATGTTTATTCAAGTTATTACATGATTCATATAATGAGTCTCCAACATTTTTTTTTTTACTTGGCAGCTATTTTATCTTTTTATCTTTGCCATGATTATGTCTGGGTTTGTTAACTCGTAATTATGAGAACTATATGATGGGACTTGTCATATTAGTCAAATGCAGCTTTCATGGGGGGGTGGGGGGGGGGGGGGGGGATTTTAGATGCAATAATCAAGCTGGGGGACCATCAAGTACACCCGGCCCAAGTTTATTCAGACTAAGCACGTACTGTATATTGTTTTGACGTTCTGATTCCAAAAATCCCCCAAAAAAATCTGTCTGCGTGTGTGTATGGTTGAACACAATAACTCTTGCTACTCAACACAAACGCTTTATTAACTGCCGTTGTAATGAATGTATATTATATGTAATTTCAAAGCCCTATACGGTTCTATTAGTTTCAATGAAATAGCCGAAGAGAAGGGGGATGTCTGTAGACTCAAAAACCCTAACAACTTATCAAAATTTAGTATGACAAAGAGCCCTTATGTAAGTCAACTATTGATTTCTAGTTCAAAAGGTCGATTGGTTTAGGAGGGAGAGAGAAAACATATATTATTAATTCGTTGTGGGGAAGTACATTGCCGGAGATTCTCTACCTACATTTTTTATAAATGAAAACACACCATGCTGTTTCTGTTTTATACAATATCTGATTGAATATGAATCTTCTTTGGTTTAGTGTGGAACAATTATCTACCGTCTCTTTATTAAATGTAAAGTGGAACGGAATGTGAGTTAGCCGATAAGTAATTTGATAGCTCGTTTTAACAAAAGTCATTAATTGAAAATGTTACCATATCTGTTTCATTGGAGTATTGTTATTGTGCTCATGCCGGGCTTTTAACTTCGAGGTCATATCGTGGACATGAGCCCGACTTAACTATAGAAGTTCTAAATTTTGCCTACCCTAAATTGTTATTAATCTAGGGGTCTTCTTTAACGAGTACCTGACCTCGTAAAGGCTTGGGACCGGGCGTGCTCAAGGTTTTTTCATCTCCCATATAAAAAATCTAAGGGCCTCGGCCGGGTTCGGAACCTACAATCCTGAGCTCAGTAAGCAAGTACGCATACCGGCGCCCTCTTTTGGAGTATATCTTGAGAAGGACCTCTGACTATTCTCCTCCACTCATTTGACGATGTTATGTTTATACAGAGAGACCAGGAAGCTATTTCAGATGTCTCTATTCACGACCAAGTAGGTAGAGGTAGAGATAGCATGTGATAATAGCAGAAACCCGTTCAGTCCTTATCTGGTCAGTCGGTTAGCCTTCACTAACCAACCAATAAGTATAAGCAGGATGTTCGGTTGTTCAAATCCCGGTCGGTTGTATTCTTTCAGAGCTTTACAAGGAATCGCGGGGAACAACGTGAACGTTACTTCTAGATTGTTGTTAGTGAATCAACGATGTACTGCTCAGCTCAAATTGTTTGTAATAGACTAAGATGGAAACATTAACATGAACGATTAGTCAAGTTAATGTATCCGTGTTAATGTTGAACAGGTTGTTGGACATAGAACATTTGGAATGCTATTAACCTTTGATTGTTGCAAGTGTTCTATCATTATCCTTAGATTTGATAGATTGTCTAATGTCAAACATACTATAATATCTCAATGAACATCTAAATCTTTTCTAGATAAATATAGTCAATGTTTTATTTATTTTCTCTAATTCATTCTTTAAGCTTATTTCGCTGAGAGATACACACCTAAATTTGCTCTTACAATGCTTTATACAATCATATGTCGTTATATATATGTATAGATTTTACATTATATTGTATTATTGATACATAAAAGGATGAACAATTTTTTAAACATAAGATAAATAAATAGGTTTTGGAGCGGGGGAAGGTCGAGAAAACGTTTTCATCCAAGTGGTGTAGACTTGGTCCCCCTGCCTCCCCTCCCAATGAGAGGGCAAGTTAGTAATAATTTGTCAAAGACATCGAAAGATCCCGCTACAAGGAGTGGCTCACGCCATTGTCCCCCAGACTTTCCGGTGTCTGTAAAGTATGTCCTGTTGAGCGGCGTCTCAATGAATGATTCGATCCACTCCATTGATATACGTTGGATGCTCGGGGACATTGGTCAGGACGACTGTTTTTCACAACACAGATCCAGTCTAGCGACAGCCTTATTAGATCAACTGAACACATTTCAGTCGTTGCTACATTGTCAGAGTGCAAAACCAAGGCTGCATGTGTTCTGTCAATTAATTATTTGTCGATTGTGTTAGTATCAAAAAAGTGAAGAGTCACATTGTTCAGTTTTATTGATATCATATTCTATTTATCATGCATGAACTTCCAGAAATTATCTGATGAAAACATCACTTGAAATTATCTGATGAAAACATCACTTGAAATTATCTGATGAAAACATAACCTATTTAAAGCGTTCGATATGTTTGTTTAAATTTAATAGATGGGAGGTCACTTGCCCCTGCTCTCGTTTACAATTTTTTTTAATCAAACATGAGTGTTTTGTATGTTATTTATTATGGAATAACATTGAACATTGTGAGGAAGGTCGCGATATAGTTCCATGTGGTGAATTGAGGGATCGCGGGACAGCTGGTGCGAGTGGCGAGCGGCCTCTAAGGACTGGGAGCTAACCATGTAAGAGAGTACCAGTAAATAAGACCTAACGTTTATTACCGCCAGCAGCAAGCGTTCATTCCCATTTCTCTTTCCTCCTTATTAGAATGGATTGTACATTTTAAAACTATTTTTGATATATAATTATAATTGCGGAAGTTAACAGCAGACTTGTTTTTGAATGGATCAAGAAATAATATATGTAAATATAGTTATCTGATAGAGCACTCCTTGCACTAAAAGTGTTTCTATTCTAAATCGTGTTTCTAGTGTTAAATAGATTCCAAAATCTAGGTGGCATGGGATCCATGAACATACGTTTTTGTAATACTATCTCTGTAAAAATTATTTTCAAATTATTTAATTCCTTAAATGTCAAATGGTGCCAAGGAAATAAGTACTAACACACCGTAGAATATGTCCTTCATACTGACAAAAATTCACTTCTTGCCATTAGTGATTCGACAGTTATCTCTGTCTTCTCGATTACATTGTTCTTTCCCATAGGCGTCAGTAAAAAATCAAGGGGAATGACCTTGAAAACATTACGGATAACTGATACTTCCTTTGAGCTTGAACAAAATGCTAAATATTAAAATAATTATTAAGAATGTTAGTATTATTTGAAGAAAAATAAATTATGTATATTTAATTAATTTGTGCAAGTACGAAGAGAAGAAAGAAAAAAGTGGTCCGTGAATGTGAATGTACTTCCCCAGAACAATATAATCAATTGTTTTGCTCATCATCTAAAACCAGTTGACAGTATGCGTTAAAAAATAATAGTTGACTTACATAGGGACATACTAAATTTTGTGTCGATAAATTCATTACATTACAGTAGTTAGGGTTTTTGGGTTGAGCCCCCTCCCCTTAACCCCCCTTTCCCTTCTGCCAATTTCACTGAAATTTAACAGGTATTGTCCTCCTGAGGTTTTGACTCTAAATATGAAATTTCATGTCGATATATTCATTACATCGGTAGTTATTGGGGTATTTTAGTTGAGCCACCTCTCTGATTCGCTCCTTCCTTTCTGCCGATGTTCTCAGATAAAAATTGATAAGTATTGCCTTAACGGCTTTTGAATTCTCACATGGAATTATGTGTGTTGATACACTCATTCTATCGGTAGTTATGAGAGTTTCTTTGTCAAACCTCCCTCTAATCCCTTCTTTCCTATATTGCATTTGGCTGAAATTCAATATATGTCGCCCTTAAAGGGTTCTGAATACACATATAAAATTTCATGTTGGTACATTCATTCTATTAGGAGTTATCGTGTTCACAGAGACAAACAGACTTTTATTTTTATTTTTTGGTAACTGGAGGTTGGAAGACATGAAATTGCGTTGAAAATGCCGCATATAATTTCTCTCCGATAACATAACTTCCCCTATACTTGGTGTAACTAAAAATATACTTGTGAGATCCGCTTTCAGTCAGTAAGATCGTAACAGATGTTGCGTTACGTAAGCATTATTTTGAGGGAATTCCCAGCTTTACATTTGGGCTATTTTCATATTTGTAGTTCCCCGCCGATACCTGCGTAGTGTAGTGTAAGTTATGTAATCGGTCAGAATTTCAATGTTGTTCAGAATTTCAATGGTTCAATTATTTCGGGGAGATTCAACCAATTATTGATATCACATTTTAAAAGAGGATTGACAAGTTCCTGAGTAAGACACCAATTAATGAATGAATTTTGGCAAATCGATCCATTGATTTAGAGGGAGAGCGGAATGGATATTCACCGACATTTGTTTTAATATGTACTACATGTTAGATATATATTCTGGAATACACACTTTGGAAACATTTTAATTGTTTACAACACAATCTTTGTATGGGTTCAGATAAAAGGGGGTAATTCAGTAAACATTTGATAACAAATTGGTGTACAGGAAAATACCGGTACATGAAACACTAAAATATATACAGATAAAACACCTAAGGACTTCGGTCGGGTCCCGGGCAGGACCTCAGTGGTTTCCTACCCACTGATCAAAAAATCAGTATCAGTCTGTGAACACGATATTTCCTCATTAAATGAATGTATCGATTCTACCTTCAGTATGTGTACCCAGAAACCCATAAGGACGACGCCTATTGATTTTCAGCCAAATCGTCCAAAGGGAAAAGGCGTAATGAATGTTCGATTGGTGGATGTTGTGCAACGAGATTTCTCATAGAAATAAACGTGATTGTCTTCCCACCGTTTTATTTTTGACCATATGAATAGGTGGGGTAAGTAAGTTTTTATTTTTTTATTACTCTGTACCCTGATGCTTTAAGGTTTTATACTTTTCATTACTTACTTACATATTATATTTATTCAATCATAGATGTGCCACTGGTGTTGACGCTGTTGCGTTGAAAACCAGTTCTTTCTGGTAAAAAATAAAACAGTGGGAAGACATTTCTATAATGGATGTATCGACGCAACCTTCAGTTCAGTATGTGTCCCTTCCTCCTTCATGCAAGAGTGGGAAGTCCATGCTCTGAGGTTTTCCATTCTTCAGGATTCATTCTCAAGCTGGATAACCTGGAATATAAGGGAATTGATTTGAAAAATCCTGCAAAATGTAGAAAAATTGGACAAATCTAGTCAAAACCCTGGAAATATCAAGAAAATCGAAACATTCAAATATTGCAGTTAAGGAAATAGATTTCTGAAGAGCTTTTTTCATTTTTCATTATACTTTTTACCATTGGTTTTGTTGGAATTCCCATTTTTTCAGGATTTATTTATTTTTTATTGTAATTTATGTATTCTTTTAGTTATTACTATGCGATTTGGAAATTTCATTTTAAAAAAGTACCTGGAAAACCTGGGAAACTGAGTGTAAACTTTTCATAGAAATCCTGTTACCTTTCTATTCCTGTTTGACATCCTCCATTATTATTACTATTCCCTACTTACTACTATTATTTCTCCTATCTTTATTTCTTCTTTGTATATTTAATCCTGGCATTTTTTGTTTTAAGGATGAGGAAGATGGACCGAGAAGGCCCCAGTGATGGGGGGGAGTCAGGGGGCGTGGGTCGAGGACCTCCAGGTGCTGTGACCTCCAAGAAGCGCAGTTTCCCGAGGTTCTCTCTAAGAAGACTTCTTCATCCAGTGGCTCGAAGTTGGCTGGGAGCTGCACGTCTCCCCTCCTGTTCCACTGCCTCACCTCCTCAAACACTTCAAGGTAACATCAAGTAATTCTACACAGAGTGCTGGGGAGGGGTCTGGTACAATTTGAGACGGCATTGAATTAAGATATGTCAAACGATGGATGGATAATGCAAATTATCTCTAAAGTGAAATCACAATTCCGCCCGATTCGGCCGACCCTAGTTTTCGCTTTTTACAGTAATCAGCTGTATGTAGTGCACCCTCATACATGACTGAATGTGTATTACACAGTCCAAAGGGCCAACATAACTGCCCTTCGCTGGCACTTACACACCTACTGTGGAAACTTTTTTGATTACAAAAAAATCAACCTAATGTAGATTCAGACGTTTTTTTATCTGATATACTATCAACTTGGAGCTAGAACGGGCTGAAGTTTAACATTTACTATATTAAACAATTCCAACAATTTTACTTCCTATTCCAAGTGTAGGGGAAGTGTTATGTGTTGGTCATAAATCCGATGTTCAGTTTTGTCTGGAATTTCATGTTCCCCTGATTCCAAAAATGATATAAAATAGTTTACCCTCTGTCTGTTTATGTGACCCGAAAGAATGAATATATCGACATAACATGATACAAGAAATTTTATGTGTTTATCCAGCATCCAATAAGGACGACACTTTTCAGGGAAAGGGGGGACTGGAGAAGGAGGGTTGTACTCTTACTCTAATGACGTCTCTGTATGGATCCTGGACTCTTTAAGGGCAACATCGCTCAATTTTTAACGAAACCGGCCGAAGGGAAGGGGGAATCAAAAACCCTAATAACTGTGGATGTTACGAATATATCAACACAA
Organism: Aradus depressus; assembly: GCA_963662175.1. Lineage (NCBI taxonomy): Eukaryota > Metazoa > Arthropoda > Insecta > Hemiptera > Aradidae > Aradus > Aradus depressus. The sequence continues at coordinate 58,283,776 of OY759215.1, read as the reverse complement.
TTTAGTTGGTCGATTCTGAAGTCCCTGAGTAAGACATCCATTGATTTTCAACCAAGTCGGTAAATTGGTTTTCGGGCAAAAACTTGCTGGAGAAGTACATGCCCGTGATTCACCGATTTGAACCAATGTTTATCCATTTTTAAACCTTGCCAGTTTTTAGAGGAAAGAAATGACTATCATGTCTATTTTTTCTAAAAAATTTATTAAAAATGTTTTTTTGAGTTACTCAAGAAACATTATTTTGAAATTCTTTGGAAGTAGATCATTCAAGCAATGTTGTGTAATGCATCAAATAGGGAGAGCCCTATTGAAGATCTATATATTGAGCTCACACCGACCGTAATTTCTGCTCTACATTTTGAGTTATAGCCATTCTCTAAATATCAAAAAGGATACCTAATTTTGAACTTTTTCCACTATTTTGTAAGCTTGTATTTTTCATACTATTAAAAAAAAAAATAATAATAAAAAAAACTTTTAAAAACTTACAAAAATTATTTTTGTATTCTCACTATGTAGAATGAATGCTCAAAAAATTAAAAATGTGAGAGGTGAAGGTTCAGGCATTGGATTTGATATGGAATGACCCGTTAAACGTTATCTATGTTTGAGTAGAGTACAATATGGGCTGATCCAAACAAATAAATTGTTATTTATTTTCATCAAATTCGGAACAATTAATTACCTTTATTACTTCCGTAGTTATCAGAGTTTTGGTCATACGGCCAACTTGGAGACCTCTGAGGAACCAGCTTAGTTAATTTTTTTATCAGAACTAAAACCATGCTGATCGATGTAATGAGCAAATCAGAACAAAATAAATATAAGAATATATATGAGTATAATTGACATAATATTATAACATAAATTATTTTTCATTATCTACATCACGAAAGGAGAATAAGCCAAATCTATGTCTCTGGTTTAATCTCTGTGGCAGATATTGTAATCACTTAGATAATTTAATTTTTTTTTGAAAAGTATATTGTTCCGAGAGCCAAATTAGTTTTGTTTATCATAGAAGATGACAATTTTCTATTCCTTTAGATGACAAAGCACCTAGCGTGAAGTTATTTTTGAGCTTAATTGTATAAAGTTGGTAAAGGTTCGCCCTTGAGATTGGTTAGTTCCCGATGTACAAGAGGACTGAAGTTATTTTACCCTAAAGATTCAACTTTTCTCGTAGAAAACTTTGTCCGATTTGAATACAATTTAGTATCTGCAAATTTTTGGGCATATTCTAATACTCTATAAAACCACCCCATAATTTTCAGAGGTAGCCATATGATTTTTTTTTTTTTAATCTCGAACATTGGATACCTCATACTCCCCAATAATGTTTTTGTAGAAATTTCCATTGAGCTAAAAGTTACACCGGGTCTTTCCACCGAGTTAAATCATTCGGCATAAAGTCATGCCCTTCTAAAGGTCCCACATACATATCCGGTTTTCTTTTTTGGTATTTTTTTTACTATTCACACGAAATTTCGAGTAAGCTTTAAGCTATTCCAAGTTTTTTTTTTTGACCAACCTAGATTAAAATTGAAACAGTGGTGTAATAATTATACCATGTTCAAAATGCAGAGAATCTACTAATTTTTTTTTGCTGACAATGTTGATCAATTTACATGGAATTTTGCACCAATGAGTATTTGGGCTTCGTCTAAAAAACTACCCCTAAACAGGCATTGTGCTAATAACATCTGAAACTTTCTCATTACATCAAAAATAAACTTTGATAGTGGTTAGTAGTTACTTCTCTTGGTCTCTTTTCAGGATGGATTTCCCCCTCCCCTCTTGTGAACTGCATTTGATGTGTATTTATTTTTTTGTCTGATGTTTCCTATCTTTTGTTTAGTGGATGGGTCAGTGGGAGGTGAGACAGCTCCCCGGCTGGACCCCCGTCTGGGTGGCGAGGATCAGACTACCACAACCAGCAGGATCTCTGTATCAACTGAAGCCACCACCAGGGTAAATATAATAGATCTTAGTGCATGCAGCAGTGTTGGACGTCAATAAATCCATGAAGAAATATGTTCTTTCAATTTATTTATACTCTTAGTTAATTTTGTTGACATCTGGACATCTGTGACATCTGTTCGCATTAGTTCTATAGGGTCGAAAAGAAGTAATCAAGGCGTTGAGTGCGTTAATAAGTAAATTCATTAGGGGAAAAGACAGAGACAGGGTAGAGAAGGCAGTCAGGGTCTACTCCATGATAGGAAAACGAAAGGTCAAGGAACAGGTCACAAGTTCCACATCTACAAGACCATCTTCCTCCCAATCCTCCTGTTTGGCTGCTAAAGTTGGATTGCTCTCGGTAAATATACTAGCCACGTTACGGCTGCTGAAATGAAATTTCCTCACAGAATAGTTGGCAAAACAGAGAGAGACTGTTTTTTAGATAATGAAAAAGAGGCAACTCTGACCTGTAAGCAGGTTGCCGGAGGACAGAGGACCCAGGAAGACGGACGGAAATAGGAGGCCCTGGGTAAAATATCTGCAGTCTACCCAGAGCTGGGGCAGAACCTCAACGGCAGAGATGAGGGCGCTCGCTCAAGAACGAATGGTGGAGGCTCACTCCATGCCGAGAGGCATATGGAGATAGTATCTGAAGAAGAATAAGGACAACGGAGAAAATTATGTTTATTGCTTTTTTTTTTTTCTCTCATTAAGTGTATTTATTTACACATTCAACATCAGGATTACTTTTTTTCGACTTCTCAGAATTAATGAAAGTTTGGGGGTCCAAAAAAATTTGTAATGAAAAATACTAATAAATGGAAAAAACACGGTATTCATGGATTTATTATGTAACTAGATACTGTCTTGCTAATTGTTATGTCATTTATATTTTATATATATAGTGTAATATATCCATATTGTATAAGGTGACCATTTTTAAGCCCATATTTAACTGCGACTATATTTAAAAAATGAAATTGTGTGCCAGTCATGAAAATGAAATGTCGCCTCATTTTGCAGCTCTCAAATTTACGAAGTCAGGAAAAATATTTAAAAATTACTTAGCTCGACTGGAAAAGCCTCAGAAATTTCGAAAGTTTAAATCTTATCTTAGAGCTAGAGGTCTCATTCCTCAGAGCCATTGAATATCGATCCCTGTATTTTTCCATGTAATCCGTAAAGCCAATCACTTCGATTGTACTGACACTATGTACCGCAAAGTGGTGATATAGTTTTTGTACGGCTCTTCTTTTTTGAACATGATTCACGTAATATAAGTCTTTCTCTTACCTCTTAATACTAACATTTTTGTTGTTTAAAATGAAAATATCTGCCAATAATTATTATTCTTGAATTTAGAACGAAAATGGACATTTATAAAAATGAATAGTATAACGTTTTCCTCATGGACGACTAATTGTCTTTTTATTCCTCTTAATGAGTATATTATACTTGGCATCAACAATAAAAAATGTTGACCTGAACTTTGTCCCCGAGGGTTTTTTGATTAGAAGTTGGTTGAAATATCTTGTAAAGCGGCGAACAACTACTTGACACCCCGTACTGTTACCGTGGAAAATATCCTCGTTCCTTAGACATCTTGTGGTATCGTAGTGCCAGAAAAGAGAGTGCTACCAAAACATCGGATGTATGATTTCCGAACTATCTGCGGAAACAGAGGTATGTGAACAAAGACGCTGGAACCGCGTGACCATTCTGAGAAACGTCTATAAGAATTTTAAGGAAAGTGCAACCAGGTTCTTTCAGCGTGGCTCTGTCTCTCGAGAGTTGAAGAATGTTTTTGAATCTGCGAAATCATTTTCTTTCCCCTAGATATTTAGGTGAGGGTGAGATGCGTAGTTGCTCGGACGATTTCGGGAGACCTCTCGGACTTTGACAACCTGAGTTTTGACTCAAGGCAGAGCTCGTCTCCTAGAACTGGTCACCCGACTGCTCACCCGACCATCGGACCCACACATACTATTCACCTCTGTCGACCATATTACAGTTATTCTGTATAATTTCAGAGTGACGGTATGTTGGAGTGCAGCTTGTGTCTGAACGAGCTGGCCCCGGAGTACTTCCCTCAGCTGTCCACCTGCCCCCATCGCTCCTGTTACGACTGTTTCCAGGTCTACCTCAGGGTGGAGATCACCGAGTCTCGGGTTTGCATCTCCTGTCCACAGTGTTCAGAACCCATGCACCCTAACGGTAAGTCAACCAACTACAGACTAGGGCAGTGAGTGTAACAAACTGATGTGGAATGAAATACTTGGGAAAAAGATAAAGGTCTATGCAAGCAGAGGCTAGAAGTTTGTGAAAACTGTAATTTTATACATGTGTTCATAGCAACTAAGTGTGTACCGATGATAACATGAATTCTGCATTTTTCATTTTTGAATCTAACAATATTATGCATGCTCAAAAGGGAAATACAAAAAAAAAAGTATTTATTTATTTTTTTATTGTTATTATTTTTTTTATTAATTGAAAATTGAGCAGATTCAAAGACGGAAAATGCAGTATTCATTATTTACTAATTGATAGAAGTTCGTTTTGGGATAAGATGCTTCTATTCAGAACACTCTCTAGGCCGAACCCAGATAAATGTTCTAGAACTCAAATCGAAAAAAATAATCTGTAGATTTTTCGTTAAATTATTCTTCAAAAAATTATCAGTTGTCTTATACACTGTCTTCTAATGTCCGGCGGAATACGGCGGGATCCTTACCGGCCCGCTCTCAGCCTCTTGACACCTGATTTCACAGTCTCCTTTCCCTCCGTATAATGTATGACATTCTATGTTTAGACGGGCTAATATTTCTTTGTTCTAGTTACTTATTCAGATCTCTCGGGGTTTATAAAAAAAAATTCAGGAAAAAACTGTGACCTAAAACTACTGTTGTATTGGAATAAATAGGGAACGGATTTTTATGAAAATAAAAAAGGCAAAATATATAAATATATGGACAAACAGGTAACGTGCTTGCTTAATGAGCTCAAAATCGCGCGTTCGAAACCCAGCCAAGGCCCTTAGGTTTTTTTTTATGTGGGCGTTGAAAAAATCTTGAGCACGACGTCCTTAAGCGATAATCATTAGTCTGTACGATGTCAGGTATTCATTAAAGACCCTAACCTTAGGTGAATAATCCTGGGTAGGCAACATTTCGAACTCCCGGAGTCGAGTCGGGCTCATGTCCGCCAGAGCGACGAAAGAGCATTATGAAGATATGACCTCGTAGTTAAAGCCCGGACATGAGTCACTACAGCTGAATGTAACAAAAAGTTGAAATATGTGAAGGAAATGTTATCAATAAAAACAGAAAAAGTTGGAAAAAGTATATTTTAATCTCATCATCTTTTTGAACTTTGTGTTTTTGAAGATTTTCAAACTACTCCAATTAGATCTTAAAATTCATATATAAGTGCTAGAAGAACGTTCCACATCCGCTGAAGTGATGGTAGCATATTTTCAAATTTGCTATTTTCATTGGGTTTAAATTGAACAGCTTCGTTCAAAGCAAGTATACATACTAATGGCATGTTCTGATTGGATATAATATATAATATATCTATATAAAATATGCGGAAATATGGCGCCCGAAATATGTAAATTGAAAATGGTTTAAGTCTATTCGTATAAGATCTTCAACTAGTTGGTATATGAACGTTTTAAGCTCGGGGTAAAATATTTAAGTTCTTATAATCCCTTTCTTTCTAATAACTATTAACTGATTCACGTTGTTATCAAACCGCTACAGTCTTACTTTCTAGAATATAATCGTACTTTCTATAACCTAATCATTTTGTTTTTATTTTTTATTTATCAGTTAACTTATCACGAATATAGTTGACTAAGGATATAAATATTTATTTATATGTAGATAATAAAGTAATTAGTTGCAATGTTTCATTATTGAAGCGTGTGGAATGTTGCAGTTTGATATGATAAAGTATAAGAAAATTGAATAATAGTTGATTATGTGTTTATTCATTATTATTCTTTTGACCAAGTAGTGTAATCTGTTGGCAGAATACAAGTACTTCTATGTATCTTTTCACTAGACTGGTATAGGTACTAGAACTGAGTTCAGAAGTATGTGTTTGAGCCTATTTACTGCGTATCTCTAGTACTTGGTTTTGTCTACATTGTGTTTTGTCTACACTGTCTGAGTGCAGTGGAAGCTGGACCGCTCAAATCACGTCTTTTATTCTAACTTTTTGACATTGATGACTAGTATTAGTCTGATCATACTAGTCATAAGAGTGTTCCTGGCTTTGAGTGTCAGTAAAAGAATGTAAAGGTTGGAGAAAAAAAATAATCAAAGAAGCAAAAATTAATCGTCTATACCGGCTCATGGGTGGCGACTTCTATTTCATCAGCTATAATAAAGACATTAACAAAAAATTGAATGTTTAAACAATCGAGATGGTTGGTAATGTAAAACAAAAGATAATAAAAACACAATAATGTTGCACAATTATTGAAGGATCAAGATAGAGAGATATTGTAAGGTGAATGAAAAGTATAGTCCTCCTGTTTAAAAATGTTTCAATTTACAACCGGTTTCGCATTTTCTGCATTATCAGGACGTTCGTGCATAAGAGGGAAGAATTACCACGCACTCTCCTCTCCTATTCTTCTTTATTTTTCTTCAACATGATAATGCAGAAAACGCTAAAATGACCACGTGAATTAAAACATTTTTGAACAGGAGGACTATCACTTATTATGACGATTTACAATACATTTGTGATTTATGTGGTAGCTTGATGATGCAGAAAAAACGCAAAAGGTTGTGATATGAAATTTTTTTGAACAGGAAGACGATCACTCTTGTTCACTTTATAAACAAATATCCTATAACAGACTATATTATTGACAGAAAATTTCAATATAGAGAGATTATTTAAAAATATGACTAATTGGTTGTTGAGAAGACTTCTGTGTATAATAATATAGAATTATTATTAGGGGCTTTTTTTTATCTCTTATGAATCTGTTGGTTAATTCCGGCATTTCTTCCAGAGGTGTCTTCTTATTCTTTTTTTCCGACAATATTTCGGAACACTTACAAGTCCCTTCTTCTGGCCACCATGAACTCATGCTTAGTGACCAGAAGAAGGGATTTGTAAGTGTCCCGAAATATTGTCGGAAAAAAGAATAAGAAGACACCTCTGGAAGAAATGCCGGAATTAACCAACAATGTAACATCCCAGAGAAGTTTAAGAAACACATCTTATGAATCTATCATAAACAGGTTATCTGTATCTGAAATTTGTATATAAACATTCAGTTACAGTAGTAGCCTTACTTATATGTATATATGCTAACCAACCTTTATATAAACTATTGTCATCACACTATTGTATTCTTGAATGCATTAATATATTTCGGTTCATAATATATCGTATATGTATTTATGTCCGAATCCTAAGACCTGTGATTAATTATTTTGATTCATTTGTTGTTTAATTATTTTCTAGGTAATTAATATATTTAATCTGTAAGAGGTGTATATTTTAGTTATGTAATCGTTGAATCGACAGCTCTCCTAGTCTTGACGCAAATTATATATTATTATTAATCATTTTTCTGTAAACAGAAATGATGAAACAAGACAAAACAAAAATAAGCTTATTTTCAAGGAAAAAGAAATAAGGTATAGAAGGAGACAAGTTTTACTGGCGTGAAATAAAGAAGGACTGGTATCTGATGAAGGTGGAAGCCGTTGAGATGGAGCATTGAAATGTAATACTCGGTTAAAGAAGCAAATTGAGTCTGATAGTGGTGTTTGTTCTGTTTCAGATATCCGTATGATCCTGAACGACAAGTCCCTCTATGAGAAGTACGAAGACTTCATGGTGAGGCGGGTGTTAGCTGTAGACCCAGACACAAGGTGGTGTCCTGCACCAGACTGTGGGTAAGTTTCATTCTATATCCTATATTTTGTGTTCTATTTGCTTGTACCAGGGAATTGTGGATTTTGACATAAACAAATTCAAAAGAACATTCACCGGTGTGTATCATCAACTCAACAAATTTGACTTTCACAGATGATCTTCTCCTATCAAAATTAAATAAAATTTGGTGATTTTGATAGAGGCTTACATAAACCACATTTAAACTGTCTTCATATTCCTAATTATTTCATTCCTCAATTAGCTTCGCCAATTCTTTCTTCTTATTCCTTTTTTTTAAAGACATTCTCTAGGAAATAATGTCATTTAAGCTGAGAACCTCTATACCAAGAAGATATCTGTGGTCACCGATAGTAAGTGGACAAGTCGAAATTCGATTTAATTTAGATAGCACTTGATGCACTATTGATGATTGAGTACTGGGTATAACATACCAAAAAGGGTTACATATCGAAGAGGAAACTTTGTATGGCATACATTGTATACATACCAAAAAGGGTTATAATGGGTGTTTTTTTTTTAGAGGTATAGAACTTTAAAATGAAGTAAAACACTTAAAAATCGTGGCAGTGGCCATGGTATTGGCTTTATTGGAAAGATAATATTTTATGCCATTAGTGTTTAATATGATTTCGGGCATATGGCCGCCGCGGCTGGCTTGAGTAAAGCGCAATCTGGAAGTCCAATTTTTGACCAATTTCTCTAGTAACTGAAGCCGTATATCGGCAATAACACGGCGAATGTTGGCTTCCAAGTCGTCCATCGTTTCTGGTTAATCGGCGTAGATTAGCGACTTCATATATCCCCACAGAAAATAATCCAAAGGTGTTAAATCACACGATCTTGGAGACCAATTTACGATCCATTACGCGAAATTATGCACTCATCGAATGTTTCCTTCAATAAATCGATTGTGGCGTGCGCTGTGTGGCATGTTGCGCCATCTTGTTGAAACCACAGCTCTTCCACATTAATGCTATTCAATTGGGGAACGAAAAAGTTAGTAATCATGGCTCTATAGCGGTCTCCATTGACTGTAACGTTCTGACCGGCATCATTTTTGAAGAAATTTGGACCAATGGTTCCACCAGCCCATAAAGCACACCAAACAGTGACTTTTTGTGGATGTAACGGCGTCTCAACAATGGCTTGTGAATTTTCTTCACTCCAAATGCGGTAATTTTGCTTGTTGACGTAGCCATTCAACTAAAAATGAACCTCATCGCTGAACAAAATTTTGTGGTGAAAATGTGGATCAAGATCAATCTCGTTTTCGGCCCATTCACCGAACGCAAACGATGGTCAAGCGGCTTCAATTGTTGCAGGAGCTGGATCTTGTAAGCTCGTAAACCAAGATCTTTTCGAAAATCTTGATGGCGAATCGACTCATTCGGGTCCTGCTCAACACTACGCTCTACAGCAGCAATGGCTTCTTCGGTGCGCATTGAACGACGTCTCTGCGGATGCGTATTATCAATTAGAGTATGCGTGGTGCGAAAGCGATCCATGGTTATTCGAATTATTTGCTCGGATGGACGATTATGTCGATCGTAAAATGGACGTATCTCACGGTAAGTTTCGCAAACTGAACCACGATTTTGGAAATAAATTTGCACAATTTGCAAGCGTTATTCTGGCGTAAGTCTATTCATGGTGAAATGGCAAACCAAACTGAGCATAAGTGACATTCGGGTTGCCTGATATGACCACTATATGACAGTTTAATTCCCATTGGAAAAACAATCCTCTAAAAAAAAACAACCGGTATATCGAAGAGGAAAGTTTTTATAGCATACATTGTATACATACCAAAAAGGCATGGTTAAAGTAGGTCCAAGGACTCATTGGAAAATTTATGAACCCATCATTTTGTAAAATATAATTGGAAGATAATGATAGTTAGTTTTTGTGTCTCATGCTTGGTTAGACTACTATATTTCTGATCTCACAGTATTATCTAGTGTACTGTGCTGTGAGGCGACAACTATAATGTAAATATTGGTGTATTGTTTTAGAATATCCTTGTGACTACGGGAAAGTTGAGTGGAGGTCCGACCTGCTCATATGTTGATGCTGGTGTTGTTTCAGATATGCCGTGATAGCCTCTGGATGTGCCTCCTGCCCCAAGATCAAGTGCGAGCGGCCCGGCTGTTGCTCCTACTTCTGCTACCACTGTAAGGCCGCCTGGCACCCCAACCAGACCTGCGATGCTGCCAGGGCCCAGCGGTCACCCAACGTCAGGTCCTCCTCTCTCTCCTTCAGTCAGGACTCACAGCACAGTAAGATACCCTTCTGTTTTAGGCTGTGATGAAAAATAATCTTTTTTGCTGTTTCTATGATGGATAATGCTCGATAGTTGCCATGCACTAAATTCATTTAATAAGGTTTCAACAAGTGTTTTTGAGTTTTACTTCCCCAGCTATACATAGTAACTTAAATTTTGGTTCCATCAAGGTCTTGATGTTATGAAAAATAGTGGGAAAACACCGTATTTTGCCCCTCGGAAGGGAGGAGGGCTTAACTAAAAATAAGTAATAACTGCTGTTATGTATGTATCTTTCGTTACGTATGTATCGGCACAAATTTTTATATGAAGATACAAGACTCCCTGAGGACACACTTATTTTCTGTAGAATCGACAAAAGGGAAGGAGGAGTGTTCAACTTAAAATTTCGTAATAACTGCCGAGGTAATGAATGTATCGGCACGAACTTTTAAAGGAGGATTTAGCAGTCTTTCTCAGTCAACTATTGATAATTAGCCCAAACGATTGATTGGTTTTGGAAGCAGAGCAAACATCTAGTTGATTAACTGCGGTACCAACAGTGTCTTCACCCAATATTGTATGCTAATATTTTGGGTAGCTCCTACGGCATTATCACTCAGTTCAAACGCATTAAGGAATATTGTAAGGATTTGAATGATGTATATTGTAGAATATAAGAAAAAATATATAGTTTCCTAAAATACTTTAATGGGAAGTATAGAAGTTAGATCTGTGGCGTAAATCGTTGACTCAGGAGTCTTGGAGGTATTTGATGTGCACAGAAACGTGCATTTGATATGAGACAACCTCATAGAACTAAACTGTCAATATGTTAACTCTATCTTATCACGGACAAGTGATTGATTGATGTGGGGTTGTTTTAATATTAATGATATTTTCTATGTGTGTATATTCTCAGGAGATGACATCAAGCCATGTCCCCGATGTCAGGTGCTCATCGTGAAGATGGATGACGGCTCCTGTAATCACATGACCTGTGCTGTCTGCGGAGCTGAGTTCTGTTGGCTCTGCATGAAGGAGATATCGGATCTACATTATCTCAGGTAATTGTGGATCTAGCAGTAGTACATCGTGAGAAGTCGGTAAATCACTGGCTGTGTGCTTCCACAGCTCTGGAGTTATTTTTGATCCACGAGCCTACCGCTCCCGTCTTTTCGCTTACAGTCGATTCGAGGTACATCAATCAATACGTCTTTTACTTATGGACTTTTGAATTCAAATATAAAATATCTGAAAATTAAATACTTCCATGAAATTAAGTACAAATACAAGTTTAACTTTTTATAATTCGAAAACATTTATATAATTTTATTTATTTTTTCTGATGGAAAGTTGTGATCTATCACTGGGTTCTTGGAGTCCAGATGAATGCGATTAAGATTATTTTGGGAGTTTCAGCGGAATATCATGCAGACCCTTGTTCAAGAAAATACCTGTCCTAACGCAGCCTTGTCTACACAATTTAGACTGCTCTGCATTATTGACTAAAGAGATTTGAGAAAACACGGATAGTAGTATTTTTTTTATTCATCTGGTATAGTCAAAATACGGTTATGAAGGGCGTAACGAAATATATATGGAAAACGTTAGTACATCAATAAAAAGTAATTTATTGATGTGCTAAGTTTCAAATCTCACTATCCCAGAAGTGATATGAGACATAATCTTGTTACTTTGAAGCATTCAACTTTTGTCGTCTGCTTTCTGTTTTGAGTCGTATGTTCTAATTTTGATATTTGTTTTGCAGTCCTTCTGGGTGTACGTTCTGGGGCAAGAAGCCGTGGTCGAGAAAGAAGAAGATCCTGTGGCAGCTGGGCACCCTGGTTGGAGCTCCTGTTGGGATCGGACTGGTGGCTGGCATCGCTGTACCTGCCATCATCATAGGTAGCCTACCCTACTTACTCCTCTATTCGCTTTGACACATATACACTTTCTTCTTAGTAACTTCCTAGAAGGTATTGCGATCTGGTGAAAAATGAAAAGATAAGATTTTAGGCTCTTTCAATTTAATATCACTTTCTGAGTTCCAACGTTACGCGCGTTTGGTCCGGTGTACGTAAAGGTATTTGGCAAAAAGCATATTCAATGTCCAGCTCGGACACAATTTTTTGTTACTTTCGTTTAATTTATGTGAAAACCGTAAGTTACATTGAACAATTGGTCCTTACAAAAAATATTCCTCTTGAAATTTCGAACCAACGTTTTGATCTCAGGTTTGAGATGAGAGAAATGTGAACGAATTTATAGCATCACTAAGAATGTCAAAATGTTTTTGTCATAGTTCTTGCACATTCTTCGAACCCACAGCTCGGTTTTCACTCAACCAACAATGTTAACCAAATTCCACTAAAGATATTTATAAAACTACCGGTTTCGGCCACACACCATCGTCAGGTCTAGTTATGAACTTAGTCAGTTTGCAGAGTGCACTAACGATGGTGTGAGGCTTCATAAATATCTTTAGTGGAATAGACAATATTTAAAAAAAATAAGTTTGTTTTATTTATTTATTACAAATTCCACAATTTGTCCGCGTTCCTCAACTTAGAGGTTGTTAATATTTAACTCTTTTGTAAACATTTTTAGAGCCATTTTCATTTTTATTTATACGCAAAATAAAGACCACATTACAGAAAGACAGACGACAGTCAGTCGGAACTTTCTGTCAACAATATATTCGGCGAGTTTCTGGACGCAGGCGTACAACCGTTCAGATTGCCAGTGATTTTCCGAATGATTACATCTATCATGTACCTATCTATCTCTTCTTTACATATATAATGGGGAAAAGTCGTTCTACACTCACTGATCTAATTCTGAGCTATTTCGACGTAGCCTATAAATCTTAATATTTACATGTAAATTCTTTTCATATGGTAGGTCCCTGGGAAAATTAAAAAAAATGAATTGTTCATTTAGGTGCCTTCCTTCAGCTTATTGAATTGTTGCCAGTTTTGTTTTGAAATATAGACGTTTTAAACGTCTCACGATTTTCTCGTCGTCGTTTAATGTCTTCAGCCAGAATTTTATTATATATAGAGGTCACGCGAAACGGATAGTACGAGTATTTTTAGCAGGTTATTTTCAATACAGATATGCTTCATTTTTACATGATCTAATTTGTTTTCTTCTTCTAATTATTTGTACTTAATTAGTATATTTCATAGACATGGCAACATGAAATGCAGCAGCCTATTGGCGCATTTGGAAGCTCTGAGGTAGACATCACAGTGGTGGTCACTTATTCTCCAGGAAGGCTGCAGAACTATTATCTCATCAGGAAGCAAATAATGCAATGTAACTATCTTTGGTGGCATATCGATACGATGGGACAAAGGTAAAATACCCACATCAACCTTTGCCATAGAAAACCCAAATTGTTGATATTGGTCAATAACTGAAGAAAGCCTGCCAAAGAGATTCCGAAATGTCGTGTTAGAGTAAATTTGACAGGATTGTAAAGGGTTTATTGGATGTTTTGGTAAAGGGTACTCGGAAAACCAATCCCTTACTTGAAGTTCAATACGACGAGATAGGATGCTCAATAGGGGGAAGCATTGCAAAGGAAAACGAAGTGGATTTCCCTACACTCCTCCTATACTGGGATTCAGTGCTTCTCACTTCTGACATCAACATCCCAAAAATCGGCAGCAGCTCGATAGATATCATGTGGTACATGTTTCCTGTTTCTTTGATTGTAATGCCGGCGGTGTGGTTGTGAGTATTGAGGGACAATGAAATGTAAGGCCTGTTACGATTCCATTGCCTTCCTTGTCGAGTCAATAATATATTCAAATGTTTTTTGTTTATTGTCATACTACAGCTAGTATCTTATACGGTAGTAGCTGTAGACATAGCTGTATGACAATAAAAAAAAATATAATATTTTAATATATTATTCATTCGACAAGGAAGGCAATGGAATCGTAACAGGCCTTACATTACATTGTCCTTCAATCCTCACAACCACCTCACTGCCAGCAAGCATTATAATTAAAGAAACGGGAGAGATGTTCCACATGATATCTATCGAGCAACAACCGGCGTTACGTGAAATGGTACGTTACACTGACATATATAGTGCCACCTTACCATATCATGCATTCTACATAGTTCCTGCTTTATTTAAAAACTATCTTAACACTTCTCTTCATATTCGATAGTTGTTTAGATTTTAGTCAAAATCTAGTGAAATTTAAGAAAACTTTAATTAAAGTTTACTTAATGTCAGAACAATATGTCGGATTTGCTATCCTAGTCATAGGGGAAACCAAAAATCCTAGGGTTTTCCAGGTACGGTTATCAAGTTATCAACGGCCGCAGAATACATTAAAATTTCAAACATAAAGCAAAATCAACGCAAATATATGCCTAAATTACATGAAAATTTTGTTTATCGTATCTGTTAGCTAATTGACACGACCAGACTGTTTGGCCTTATCTATTTTTCCAAATCAACCTAAAACTTTGCTTTAAAAAATAATTTTTCGAATACCTCGCGGGTCGCGGTTACCAACTTCTGCTCTGGAAGAATGGAATTTCAGATCATGTTTGACACCATAGCGTTGATTACTGGGTTGTCCATTGGAGCTTCTATTAGATACATGAAGCGCTAAAAAGTGAGATGATGTGGATTGCCCGTCGTCATCATGTCTCAGAAGTGGTTTTGTGGGATGTCTTCGAGAGGGAGTATGGCTCAACCTCTGGTCCCATCACTCTCTTGTTCTACGAAAATCTGTTGATTTTCCACCTGGATGATCTTGTGGAAGAATTCTCTTGTCCTTTGGCAAGATTGAACTAAATGGCGCTTAATGCGAGCTGAGATACGTATTGTTGTTACGTTGCAATTCTTCTCAAGTATTACCAAAGACGAAGAACACATCTATATCTAATCAAAGATGGCACTGCACACAGGAAGAAAGTGCCATCCACGTCAAAAGCTGTCTTATTATTTAATTTATTTTTATTATCAAAACTTATCTTGATGAAAACAGTTTTTAGATGATTTGTAACTTAAACATAGTTTTGTAATAATCATTGCTAAGTCTAATGTTATGGAGAAATTAAATTTTGCGGTTATTTTTGCTGTACTGATTACAATGTTGATATTTTGGGGAACCAAAACATTTTTTTAAAACTTAAATTGCTAAAATTTGACGCGATATATTATTTGGGCAGATGTACAATGTGCCTCCATCAAAACAGTAAAATAAGTTTTTTTGACTACTCTACTCTTGATTATTACAATGGAATTAAAATTATTGGTGAATGACACAGAAAGATTAAAAATGAATGTACTTCAGGCGAAGCTTTATTTGTCTCTATATATATATTTTTTTCTTTTTCTTTTTGGCCTTATGTACGATGCATATTAGTCATGTCCATGTGTTATTTAGTTATTTACAACATCCATGGCCCCGGGAGGGAGTTCTATCTACGAAATAAAACTCACTCCGTGACGGGATTCAAACCCGCAAACCATGGTGAGACCATGCGACCCAAGCCCTATGCTCTAACCCGCAGGGCCATCATGGCTCCCATTGTCTCTATATAAGTTCCCATAGGGTGAAGGTACCCATACACGAAGCAATTGATCGTCAGCAATCGATCGACAATCGTTCGATGAATCGTTTAATGTATGTCGCCATCGGGTTCGATTGGTTGGTCTTCAGATCTATTTTTGATCTGAAGAAATTTTCATGCAATCATCGCACTTGATTGTATGGTGTATGTGGTTATCGTGGCGATAATCAAGGAGGTTATAATAAGTTTATCTATAATAATAACCTTTTAAACACAAAAGTGAAATGGAAGAGATTAGGTATTTTAACTTTCCTGTTTTTAAAATTTTCTTTTATTAAATTGTGATATGTGTACCTGGTCTAGAGACAATTTAGAACATTTTATAAATCTGATGTGCGAAAATTGTTTTCTTTTTAATTAACCACCCTATTGTCCAAACTACTCTGTTTTTTTTTTTTTGCGTTTAATTTTATTACATAACAAAACAGCCACAGATCGTCCTGCTCCATTGCGTCGACTGAGATATATCGAACTGTGCGTGCGCTCCTAATATCGTCAGATTTATCGTCAAATCAATCTGAAGATAAATCTGACGATAGATTTGCTTCGTGTATGGGTGGGTACCTTTAGATATTTTTTTTGATAGGTGGCTGTAACAAGTTATAATAAACAAAATTACTCCTGGGCAACGCCTGATGAACCTGCTAGTTATTTATAGTTCCTTATGAATAATCAAACGAAACAATTTGTATTTCTGTATTCGGGACATTGTCGGACAAGGCATTCTGAATCCATCCTCTTCTTTATTAAAAAGACATTTTCACATACTCTTAGACAATTTAATCCAGATAATTTTTCGATGGAAGTTAACGAATTTATCTGGAACACGGTCTATCGTATAGAAAATTATTTCCAGTCGTATTTATAGTTGGATATAATATCAAGTTTCCTTTGTCTGTCTCCTCTTTAATTCTCAAATAAAAATGATTAATTGTTCTCTTATTTTCGTTTGTTTACAGGAATCCCCGTTTGGGTTGGAAGAAAGTTGTACACACGCTACGAACATGCCAACCGACATAAAAGAAATTTGGCCATCGCTGGCGGTGTCACAGCCTCCGTGAGTTTTCATTTTTATTCAACTGCATCCATTTTAGCATAGTGAAAGTTATAGTAATTAAAGTTAATTATGCTCTTCTCACAACATAAATTGAATGCATGTTGACATTTTTGGCAAGTTCCAGTATTCACCAATGGTCTCACCTATTAAACTGTAGCGCTCGTACCTGAACTATCGTACCTCAACATAACTAAACAACGTTGCTAACCTGCCATCAGATAATTAGAAATAACATATACAATATACATACGTACCTATATTTTATATACATTTTTAATAAATTATTAATATATTTTGACAATAATTGTCAATTATTGAAAACTGGATGATAAAAAAACAAAAAAAAAAAATTGAATTTATAGTTAGCGTTCTGAATCAGGATTTGTTGTATGCCCAAAGTTTGAGAAAAATTTAGATAAAAATATTTGGAAATTATTACGTCTAAAAATGATCATTCTTTTATCTGTAATTAAAACTGTTTGTGGACGTGCCCACCCACTTCTGTAAATTATTTGAATAATAATTTAAAATGTAGACCTAGGAAGTCTTAAATAATTGTGTCATAAGACTTGTAAGTTGAGAAACGCGGACACATTGTGGAAAATTGTAATAAATAAATAAAACAAACTTATTTTTGAAATATTGTCTATTCCACTAAAGATATATATACATATATAACTACCGGTTTCGGCTTTATACCATCGTCCCGATGGTATAAAGCCGAAACCGGTAGTTATATATGTATATATATCTTTAGTGGAATAGACAATATTTCAAAAATAAGTTTGTTTTATTTATTCATAAGACTTGTTCACGTCTTAAATAATAAGACATGAACATACCTTAATAAATTACATTCTTGCCACTATTCATATTCCCCGGTTCTTAGTTTAACCGAAAACTCATTGATGAATATTTGAAATAGAAATTCATTTAAAAAGATTAATAATGGTTCGCGGTGGAAGATTAGTTTCTGAATTCGTATCATCCAGTCTGCAAAATGAAGGACGGATACTCACCAAAATTACATTGACATGAGGTGTGATACTTGCCCAGGTATACCAAGTATAGGGACAGTTATGTAATCGGACAGAAATATGATTTTCCAACCCCCTGATCCTAAAAATTAAAAAAAGAGTGTTTGTGAATACGATAACATACATGAAATTGTATTTGTTCAGAATCTTCTCAAGGACGGCACCTAAAGTTTTCCAGGCAAATAGGCCGAAGGGAAGGGGATTAGGGGAAGGCTAAACACAAAAACTCTAATAACTGCCGTTGTAATGAATGTATTGACGCGAAATTTCATATGTATATTAAAAACCCCGTAAGAACGACACATTAATTTTCAGCTGAATCAGGCGAAGAGTTTGGGGGGGGGGGGGGGGCAGAAGGGGATTCAACTCGAAAATTCAAATAACTACCTATGTAATGAATGTGTCAACGTGGAATTTTATATTTAAGTACAAAACCAAGTAAGATGACACTTATTAATTTTCCGCGCAATCGGTGGAAGGGAAGGAGAGCTCAATTCAAATACCCGAATAATTGCCGATGTAATGCAATGTAGGGACACAAAATGTAGTACGAGGATTCAGAAGCTACCATGTAAGTCAATATCGAGTTTTTACCCAAACGGTCTATTGGCATTTTAGGGGGAGAGCAAAAGTTTAATTGGTTAATTCGTACTTGACGGTGACTCACACCGACGACTTTCTTTTTATTTTCTTATACCTGTAGTATATGTAGGAACGTTTCACGTACCCTGAATATGTTTTGGCCATTTATGCGATGATTTCTGTGCGTGTATGTATGTATGTGTGTGTGTTTGTATGTGATTGAAAAGTTGTGAGCTCTCTACCGCCAAATCGATTGTAGCTACGAACTTGAAATTTGGAATGAAGGGGTTACATGTTCTAACTTAGGTCTGATTAGATTTTGGCCGAAATCAAACGAAAATTGAGACCACTTTCACCATATATATATGTATGGAATATGTCTAATTTAGGTGTTTTGAAGTGCTGAGTCGCTACCAAAGCCCTTTAGACGTAAATGACAATTCAGCCATTATGCGATGCGGTCTTTGTTCTGTTATGTCCACCAACATACTTTTCAAATACATAACGACAAATTACAAGTAGTCATACTTCATACTTTGTAAGCCAAAACGTTTATTACTTCCAGAGGAATTGGAAAAATTTAATTTAATTTTTTCTAAATTTAGGGACTTTCGAAGTGTTGTGTACTCCCACTTCAATATATGGGTCATTCATTCCTCCTGTTAATTGGATCACAATAAATTTAAAAAAAAATTCAATTTTCCTGAATCTTGATGATCTTAGTAGGTCGGACAGCATGCTATTTTTTTTTTTTTTTTTTTTTTTATCTCGGGTACATAAGAGGGCTTGCATTTTTGAACAACAAAAAAGAAAGAGGTCACCTTTCTTTTCATTACTTTCCTTACCTAACTTTGTGAAATACGTTTTGAAATTTGATGTCGTTTCTGAACATTGAGATTTTAAGGCATTTAATTATCAAATTATTAAACTTCGAAAAAATAATATAGAGATTAATAATATTGATAGTTTTTTAGGAAAACATTGAATTTCTTTTGCTGTGTGGAACTGGAGGACACCTTGGCTTGATCGCTAGGAGATTGTATGCAGCTGCCTAAAAATATATTTAATTTTCTTATTTGCAGCCCTATAGACCCTTCATTGTGGACACAAAACTATTTTCCGTACAAATGTGTTAAGGAGATAGTCAAACTGACTTTTAAAGAACGTTTTAAATATGCCTAATCCATATATCAACGCAAAAAAAATCCTTCTTTCCAATTCCTGGAAGTGTCCTCATGTTTCGGACAGTAACAGAAATTCTCTATTCTCGTAGTTTTGTTGGTGTATATACCATGTGTTTCTTGCACTAAAACCGTTGCAGCTCCCTAACTAAAATCTTGCCAGCCCAGGTTCCTTTGGGGGATTGAATATATTGGCGCTTTCATTTGCGTCATGGTTGAAAAAAATAGCAGGAGAGGTTTTTTGGAAATATCATTTTTTACTTTTAATAGGGTTATGTAATCAAATAGAGATAATTAATTATAATATTGATCCTTAGTTCTTGTTAAGGAGCGAAGAAATATGAAAGAGACGGGGTGAACATAAAAAAAATCAATAGACGCGCTAAGGTTGTTTAACGTTAGTGTAGTACATTATTATGGATATTTTAGACGGCAATTACTATATCAATGTCGGTTTAATAGTACTGAGGATGGGCTTAGAGCCCGAAACGTTTATTTGAGAAAAAGTAGTTAAAAATAAAGTGGGGAAAAGAGAAACAACTGAAGAATTTATCCAGAAACACATACTCAATGTATTCTAATATTTAGACATACATAATCGTTATTATGAATGTCTAAATAGCGTCCAGAAACAATATCAGACTTTACAATTTACGGAGCCACTGCCCACCGGAGTAGTTTGTCTCGATATCATCTAGGCCAGACTTGCGGGATGGGGATTCTCTTTCTTCTATCAGTTCTTATCAACAGGTTGGATCTGCGGAATTTGACAGTTCAGCTTTCTTCCTACATCAGGCCTTTCTTGCGTTTCCACTCCACATGCACTTTTCCTGAGTTCAGGCGTCTTTATCAGGAAGTCTGTGATCTTAATTTGTATGCTCCAAAAATGTCTCATGAATTTCTCTTCTAGCTATAATGTGTTCCTAATCTTTCTACTCACTAGCGACTCCATCTCAGTCTGCACTTCCACTGACTATGTGTCCTATAAGTCGTTAGGAGAACATCCTGCGATGTTTTCCATGAGCCTCAACATTGACATGGCAGTTTTTGTATGTTTTTTCTAGCACAACGTCTTCTGTTCTGAACTTCTGGATATGTAATTGAGATGCATGCACTTCATATTCTTTTGTTGACAATTGAAATTTAGAAAAAAAAAAAAAAAAAAAACATATTTAAAATGATTACAGAATGGAGTAGTTTTCAGTCCCATGGATGAGACATTCCTAAAATTTAAAAAAATATTAGGAACGATTATCAACCCTTTTTTTTCAACAAAATAATTGCTCCGATTTCATCGAAAACGAATTAAAGGGTTGTCCTACTTTTTCCCTCACATTTTCCCTTCTCACACCCACCATTTTGATAACTAAGAATGTTCAAATAAATATATTTGATCATACCCATAATTTCTAATAATTTTTCAGTTCTATCCATCGAAAAAAAAGGTCCTTAACCCAGCCCCATCCTTGCATAAAATTCATGCATTCACGCGAAACTGTTACATGTTCTTGGATAATTGTCCTAGATTGCTGAGATTTCATATTTTTAAATGCAATAGTCTTCGAAATCCGAAGGCGAGGGACAACGGAAGGACGATGTTTTCGGGTTCTCATAACTACTATAGATTTAATATTTTGAAAAAAATATATTTGGTATCTTTTTGCAATAAACTTTTATATATATTTTATTTATATATATATATATATATTTTTTTTTTTTCGCCACCTCATAATTTTAGTTTTTACAGAGAAAGAGAAAATCCTGTTGATGTCGTTTATAATTTTTCTGCAACTTGCTCAAATTGTTTGGATTCTGCACAAGACCTGTCCATACACAGACGCAGCTCGTTATGTTTAATTTTTTATTTTCGGTCTATGGAACCCTAAAAAGTATGAGGGAGCAAAATCTATGAATGATCAAGGGAAAGCCGTTTATTCAATATTATGAATTTATATTAATGTTTTAAATGTTACTGAAAAACATGTTATGTTGGGTGGGTGGTGCTGGTTAGTATTGATCTGTCTGATAAGGGGCTCCTGCCTGCCACGCCCTCCCCTCCCGGCCTCTCTAACCTACATTTGGGAGCATCGCCCTAACCTCTTACCACTCATAATACACCAACAGATTTTCGTTTATTTATTATTTTCCCAGTTATACTAAGTATAGGGGAAGTTATATAATCGACCAGAAATTGATGTTGAATTTTCACCGGAATTTAATATTTTCCGACCCCCTGATTCCAAAACTAAAAAATAAAATTGAAGCCAGATTTTCGAGTCCTAGCATTGCATGTCCCGCAAGTTTGGGTAGCTAAGCTTCAAATAAATAAAAAATAATTTGCAACAGCTTTATACGCCGCGCGCTGAAATCAATTTATTATTTGTTTTCATTCTGTGACATCAACTGTAATCCAACTAGAACAGATATTAGTTTGCACAACTATTTTTTCCGTCTTGTCAGCTGTAAATAAACTAAAGGTATCTAGCGCGGAAGGTGCCGGCAGTTCAGAGGTAGCGTGCTTGCTTACTGAACTAAAGATCGCGGGTTCGAAACCCGGCCGAGGACCTTAGGCTTTTTCTTTGAAAGATAAAAAAATTGAGCACGCCATCCTTCGGATATAACGCTAACGATGGTCCCGCACCTTTACGTTGTCCGACAAAATTTAGGACTCCCATTGTAGAGTCGGGCTCATGTCCACCAGAGCGACAAAAGAGCGCTCTGGTAGTAATCGATATGACCGTAGTAGAGGCCCGGGCATGAGTCATAATAACTAAATAAATAACTCTAGCGCTGAATTTATATGTTTGTTCTTGGAAGATCAACCGCGACTTACTTAGAAGACGTTCAGATATTTTGGATTAAGTACGACTGTTAGGGCTCCAGATGCAGTTTTCTTCTTCATGCTCGATATTTTTATAATCACTCGCGTCAGCATATTCTGAGCCATAATTGGTTCATTTTCTTCTTGCTATCTAAACTCTATAAACAATTTGTTAAAAAAATTAAAATTTATCTATCGGGTCCAACTCATCGCTATCACAGCCAGAACGACTGGCCCGGTATATTAATTTAATATGTAAAGGTACATTTTGCAGAACTGCAGAGACAGTGGGGAAAAATAACTTTATATACAACTTTTGTATAAAGGAAATCCACTTCGTTACTAAAAAAAAAATATCAGGCATGTAGAGGCCTATATAATGAAGCGTTTAGACTCTTTTGGAAAGGGTTACCTGAGAAGGATACCTACCTACTACATAGAAGGATTGAGAAACTGATTTTGGAGTTCCTAAGGTACGCGAATTCCGCGGTACGAGGGTTAACCTATATCAACTTCTAAGTTGAGGAATGAATAAATAAAATAAACTTATTTTTTGAAATATTGTGTATTCCACTAAAGATATTTAAAAAAATAAAACTACCGGTTTCGGCCTCACACCATCGTCAGGTCTAGATATGAACTAAGTTAGTTTGCAGAGTGCGACCCCTCCAATACATCTCTGGTGAAAGGTGGCTTAACCGGGGGATCCCCTAATTGAAGTGGCACCTTTCACCAGAGATGTATTGGAGGGGTCGCACTCTGCAAACTAACTTAGTTCATAACTAGACCTGACGATGGTGTGTGGCCGAAACTAGTAGTTTTATTTTTATAAATATCTTTAGTGGAATAGACAATATTTAAAAAAATAAGTTTGTTTTATTTAGTTAACCTATATGTTAGAAGCATAAGTTTTTAGCAAAATTAAAGTGTTCTCCAGCCGCAGCCAGTGTCTCACTATCTCACTAGGTACAGTTTAACCCATCTCTGTGGTGGTACGCAACAAGTTTTCCTAAAATTGAACAATTAACGTTGTTATTCAAATTAATTTCATTGTAATTATTAAATACTGGACTTATTTACGTTATTAAATGAAGTATTCGTTATGTGTAGATCTGTACACAAGTTATGTGCCTAGGTGGCTGGTCAGGGATTGAGACACTTCTAACAACATTGACTTTACTTCACAGGGGTGGAGCCCTCCACCACGTTATTTTGGCCAACTTCCAACTTGGGAAATGGGGCTTTTCATCATCTCCAGATTGGAACGACCGCAATCTCGAAATGGATTCTATGTGCTTTTAGCCTACTCCCCAATAAACAGTAGACTAATGAAAACATATGACTCATATGTTGGGCGGCTCTGAAAATTGGTCTCTTTTTTTTCGCTGAATCATACAATATAATATCATGTCTGAACTTGGCTTCGTTTTAACATCTTAACTAAAATTTGCTTCCATGTATGATACTTAACATTTCCTGCAGAGCTATTGTGAAACACTTAAGAAAAACGTATGTTCTTAAAAATATTGTCCATTTCATGAAATATATATAATATATGGCAGCAATACCGAATGTACTCCCTATATTATATATATTTTGTAAAATATTCAATATTTATGAATTACGAACTGAACAAAAATTTGAAACGGTAAAGATTAGATAACAGAAGTTCTAGGGGTCTTTGAATGTATGGACGGTGTTCTGCGTATATTTGTGAACTCACATAAAATTGATTCGAGGTTTAAGATTTTTGGTTAAAAATTGTTATAGTTACAAAAATAATGAATATATATATTAAGTTTGAAATCTATTCATTTCTGAGAGTGTAAACATTATGTTTTTCAAGTTCAATTTAATATTTAATCATTTTTAAGGAGTTGAGTGAAATAAATAATTTTTTCGAATCAGTCTGTTCATGATTCCCTGTTGCAAAACATTTTAAATTTCATAACACATTTTTGTGAATTAATCCATATTGAAGCTTAATGATTTTACTAGATGACTGCATGCATAACTCAAAATATATATATATATTTTTTTAATTTGTGGGTTAACACATGTATGCCGAACACCGTCCTCATACAGATGGTTTCTTCGTGGACCCCCTTGTAATTTCCTCAGTCTGCAGGTTTTTTCATTAACAGTTAAACATAATTTTTTATTGTATCTACCAATTGTGACCTACGTTACTCTGCATAATTACATTTTTTTTTTTAAAGACGACACCTACTGGTTTTCAGACAAATCATTCAAAGGGAATGGGCGGATAAGGGGAGGGGTTTAACACAAAAGCCCAACTATCTGCCGAAGTAATGAACAATCAAAAACCCTAACAATTTTCAGCGATTCGGCCTAAAACACTGATCACGGTCAATGTAACGAATGCATCAATACGAAATTTTATATGATGATTGATAAGTCGTTGAGTGTTTTCATCCAAATCGGTGGGTTTCAGCAGGAGAGCGAAAACTTAGTTGATTAATTCGAGCTGGAGTTCAGCCGGTGATTCACTTTTTCACGACTTTTTCCCCTTCTTTTTTTCAGTCATTGGAATGGATAGAAAATGTAGGCTCAAAAATAAAAATAAAAATAAAGCACTTATATTAAGTATTTTGTACTCTCGTATATTTTAGAAATATACCGGGGCTCACTCTTCCTTTTTTCTTAATCCCCAGAGATATATATTCTTTAAACAAAAATAATTTCAGTATATTTTTCATAGGGACTTGAGCCACTTCATATATATATTTTTTTTTTACATTTCCAAAAGAACTGCCTTATCTGACATAATAGCCTGGACAGTTTTGTGCGCGGCCGGCGGCTGGTCATGCTTCCACACAGACTCAAAGCAACGGAACCCAACAGAACTCAAAGAAGGTTTTTCTTCATACTTCACACCTAATGTACCCACTACCCCAACCGTTACAGCCACGTCTTTTTTTTCCTATCTGAAATATTTCTTGGTCGTGAAAAAATGTGCTTATTTAATCTTGTCTCTGTACACTGAATTTTTAATTACCCTAAGAATTAACAATAAAATAGAATATAAATTTTTTTGTTCATTCATACGGTATTTTAATACATAATATCGAATACTATGTATCGATGCAATATCAATGATTAAATTACTTTCTCTGACTTATTCGAGGAGTATAACACTCTAAACTGCAATAACTCAACACATGACTGGACTCGTCGTTCTTCTGAGAAGTCACACATATACATTTAAATGGCTATCTATCTGCTTTGAATGCATCTCTGCATTTATAATTTCGGCAGTTATCAAGGAGGTTGAGGAATCTGTCCAAAATGTTGTATTGATTTGTCACAGGAAGTTCCTGTCTTCTAGCCACATGCATCTAAAAAAAGAATGTTTATCTTCGGTCACAATAACCCTCGGCGGAATGTTCATAACATCTTGTAATATTTTAGGATATACTAGTTGGTTACCCGGCGTTGTCCTTAACTTTAACCTGGTTAGTAGGAATTTATCTCGGGTCAGTAACAACTCCGAATCTTAAGGCGGACTGCTTAGCTAAAATGGTACTACGGATGGTGGTTGCCTTCCAAGCAGCACCACTAATTGCGGTTGGATTCGTAGTGGCGGTGGGTGGCTGGGGGATTTTACGTTTTGAGGCCGTAGAAATAGTGTGTCACTTCCCATCCACCCTCCCGGCATAAATAAAAATGTTGGGTGCACATAGTCCAGTTTGGATAATTCCTTATCCCGAGAATACTGCATTAAAAAATAAATAAAATAAATTATGTATATAAAATATATTTTGGTTAACGATTTGTTTAGGGTTTATAGTGGTGTATTGCGTGAAATCAGATCAAATGGTCCAGGATAATGTTGCATTATATTACATTACCTCAAAGTAAAAAAAAAAAAAAAAAATCCCCCTCTCTCCAACATGAAAAATATGTATATCATGTAATTGTTTTCTAATTAATCTACTGCAGGTTGCCCATTAACAGAATTGTATTACTTTACTTTAAAGTGATTACGTGCGATGTCTAGACAAAGAATATAAATCCTATAAGTATGCTACATGTGGAATTTAATGGAAATCCCCCACGATCCCCCTTCCCCGTTCGAAATTTTAAGATCCCACGTAGCCCACGTTTGAATTGGCGTATAAGGATATTACATATAGATATGTCATGAAGATCAGATCAATCTTTAAAGAACTAGCCCTCGAAGGATATTACATATAGATATGTCATGAAGATCAGATCAATCTTTAAAGAACTAGCCCTCATTTTATGGTTTGGGCCCCCTCACAACTCTCCCTCCCGTTCAGAAATGATATGTCAAAAAAGCCTACGTTCTAGGTAGAACCATCCTTGAAAGATCTTGCAAATTTCGTGAATATACGTTCAGCCGTCGTATACCTCAAACAAAAACATCCATGACAAATTGAACTGATGGTCTCCAGCCTTTATATAACATGAAATGGATTTCTGATCAAACAAAAATACAATTCCGCCCATATTTGATTCAAGCAAGGCGGTTAATGCAAAAAAGATCACCTCTGAATTCTGATGTCCTTAATTATGTGATACGTCATTGTATTCTTTGTCAAATGAGCCAATAGAGACGAGCTCTCTCTGTAACACTTTTTTAATCTAGTGAGGTTTTTTCAAATGGTTGACAAATTTGTCCGAGTCTAGCTGGGGTGTCTAACCGTGACGGTGGTTTGGTCTGACAATGAGTGACCCGGCTAACAGTGAATTAGCCACAGCTCCTCCAGTAAGTTCTCTTTGATGTCACTATACTTGACCAGCAGCCTATCACTGCAGTTCTCTTGTACTAGAACCTGTGACTAGGAGGATCAGCAAACTGCAATAATTCCCCATTACATTCTCCCAACTTCAGAGACTATCCGACGACAAACGGGCGACTCTCTCGTCAGACTAAAACGTACAGAAATAAAAAGACGCTTCGTACTACGGAAATACATTAATGGACGACGGTCATCACTCTTATTGACTAACAAACTCACCATTTACAATTCGCTTCTCACACCCATATGAATGATGCTTGGAACTCTGGGGATCTGCGGCCTAGTCATTTTGAATCAGATTGAAACCATGCAGTCAATCATCTTCTCACAATTCTGTTTGTCTGTTAGGTTTCTAGTGCTATAATAATGAAATTCACATGTATTATGTAAGTTGTTGGCCCCGATCCACATAAAGTTTTATATTCACTCATATTTTGGGGATGTTCGAAAAGAAGGTGGTTAAAAAATGAAAATTTTCATCTCGGATATCTATGAAAAGGTACTCTCGTGTAGAGTAAGAAAAACAATTTTTTGAGGCCTGACTCGCACATGACGGTGTTTCCTTTAATTAATTTTTTTAAGTTTATTTATACAGTAGGTCCCGCTAATCCGGACTAGATGGGACTGGACCCCGTCCGGATCACCGAAAGTCCGCATTAAACAGAATTTAAATATTAGCGTACATATTTTTTTTACTTTTTTCATCGTAGCCAACTGAGTAAGTCAAGTCAAACCCTCTCTTTCAATTATTTTCGTACTTACCGCTCGCTAAATTAAATTTTTAGTTTACTAAATTTTAATTAGTTTTTCTAATCCGGATTTCTCCGGATAATCGGTGTTCGGATTAGCGGGACTCTACTAAATATTTTTTGTAAGAAAAAAAAACTTCAGGTTTATATTCTGGATAGTTATTAGTAGAATAGTGAAAGTTTCCGTAATGACGATTCTCTCTTTAGGTTGTTTTCCTATAGGATATAAATATTCCTAAGAGTTGCAGATACACAAGAGTGCCTTGAAATGAGAAGCATCCCAAGCAGCATATGATTATTATACATACATTTTTTTTTTTCCATTTTTGGGACAACTATATCGTGAATCTGCTGTTTTTGTACTTTTACAACTATAGAATCATAGGCAATGTTTTGTGATTGGTCGAAAACTTGTAACCCAACCATAATATGTAATAATTTGATGTGGTTTAGTCATTCAATTGTGAGAGGAGTCACAATAGTATGGAAGAGTCACATCTTTTTTTAGATCATTTAAACCAATAATGATAAATTGAGTGTGCCCTCTTGGTTGGCTCTGTTCGAACATAAGCTATGTGTCATCTCGAAGGGGAGGAGGCGGCAATACATTCCGTAAACAAAAAATTTCCGAAAAACACTTTTTATAATAAGTTGAGGGTTTTAAGATTCAAAATGTTGAACAATGTTGTTTCTAAACCGTAAAAAAAAACCAATGTTTAGTTAAAATTCTAAAAAAAAGTGTTTAATAAGTTTAATTCGTGTACAAGAAGTACCCGTTATACGTTTTTCCATTTTCAGTATTTTTGAAGCAAAAAAACAAAAAAGGCAAAATTGTGAAACAACCTAGTGGGCTTGTAACAGAAAATACTGACTTTTCGAGGTTAATACTAGTATATAGCGCCAAATATATAATAAATAGAGTAGCACATTGTTTTAAAGTCGTCAGTGACTGCACGAATTAATCAATTTGGTTAGAAATCAATAGGTGTCTTACTTAAGGACTTCCGAATGTTGATTGATACATTCGTTACATCGACAGTTGTTAAGGTTTTTGAGTTTAAACCTCTCCTCTGGTTGAAATGATATGAAATAGAAGTAGAACCAGCTAGTTCTGTACCTCATACCTGTTCCGTGGTCTTCATTTTGAGTGAGGCGTCGTTCGGACTCACGCCATCTCATGAGCATCTCCAAAAACTCATGTTAGCTCAAAACTCTGAAATTATTTTTTCTAGAACGTTTTTCGGGGTCGTTGAATCTGAGTCAAATGAAGAGGATCACTTACATGCTGAGTGGCATAAAAAGTGGGAAAGCGGGGACCTATAGAAGTCCGAAGCAACAAAAGTTTAGTTTTCTACTTCATCCTTCTTTGTGAGTGCGGTAATGCAACTGTTCATCTGTCACTTCAGGTGAACTAGAAAAGAAAAAGTTCAGTGAATCACCGTCAACGTACTTCCCCAGCGCGAAATAATCAGCTACGTTTTCGCTCTTCCTCTGAAACCACTTTACTAATATGGTACAAAATCTATGTGACTTACTCCTGGAACTTCTGAATCATTCTAAATTTCGTGTGGATATCGTATCTTCCCTTCGGCCGATTTGGCTGACAATTAATACATGTTCTTTGGGGTTCTAGACATACATATAAAATTTCCTATCGATACATTCAATCCAACGCCAGTTACCGTAGTCACAGACGTATACACTCTGAGAGTCAATTTTTTCACATTTGTGAACCAGAAAATATAAAATTTTGGTGAACTGGGGAAGTAAAGAAAGAAAAGTGGACTTTCACAATGTTAACATGAGATGAAACATTTTTAGAAAAAAAAAGTAACTCTTTATTATACAAAGGAAGGAGTGAAAATAGAGTTTTGTTTTGTGTTGAAAAGGCTGGAGCTGTGGTGGAGTGTATTGTGTGGGCTAGCGGGGGCGGTGCGGGTATTGTCAAGTGAAGAACGGCGGAAGTATTCCATCAATACTTCCTGTCGGTGCTTCCCTCTCCACGGAGGGGACGGATTAACAACATTCTCTAGTCTCATTTCGCAAAATCTGAATGCACTATTTGCATTTGGGCGAGTTACGTTCATAGCCACAAGTCCACTTTGTCATCTGGCAAAGCCATCATTTAGCTGTCCACACAGAAGTTGGCATTCATCTGGATTCAGTCCCAAGATGTATACGGAGAAATAACTATAGAACCTAATCCCCCCCCCCCCCCCCCCCCCCTCTAAACAGAAGTCGTCGGTGGACCACCAGTAATTTACTTCCAGAACGAATCAATTAATTAACTTTTTGCTCCCCTTCAAAACCAGACGATCGTTTGCGCTAATAATCAACAGTTGACGAACATAGGGCTCCTAAATCCTTATGTGTCGATAAATTCATTACATCAGCAGTTATTAGGGTTTTTGAGTTGAGTTCTCTCTCCTGAATCCCCTTCGTTTCAGCTGATTTCGCTGTAATTTTGCAAATATTATCCTCTTATGTAATTTCATGTTCATACGTTCATTACCTCGGCAGTTATTTGGGGTGTTTGAGTTGGGGTCCCCTCTGATCCCCCTTCCCTTCCATCAATTCCGCTTAAAATTAATAAGTGTCATCTTTATGGGGTTTTGAAATTACATATGAAATTTTGTGTCGATATATTCATTGCAACGGGGCAGCCTCTCCCCTAATCCCCCTCTTCCCTTAGGCCGATTTCGTTAATCATGATGTCCTTATGGGCGTATGGTTTTTTAAATGTCTCGTGTTCCCATAAATTTTTTAAATTTCACAATATTCATATATTACTGGTCTTGATATCCGACATCTTGACAACTCTGTCAGACAATTAAAGGAGTCCGAATACATTTTGCGTTCTGTGTTGATATAGTGGAAATACTAATGAATAAAATAAAATGATAGATAAAACACTTTTTTTGAACACTTATATTGTCTAATTCCACAAACATATACTTAAATGGGTAAGCCGAAACCGGTACACATTTAAGTATATGTTTGTGGAATTAGACAATATAAGTGTTCAAAAAAAGTGTTTTATCTATCATTTTATTTTATTAATGAAAGGAGTGTTAATGCGATTGCTGATTTTCGTGCAGCTAATTATGCTTGATTCATTGAGATTTTGACCAAATTGGTGGAGGTATGAGGGGAATTAGGTGGAGCTAAACTTCATTGCTACATAACATACATAAGACAATTCTAATGGCGGATTTATGGCTATGAAAAAATATATTTAAAAAATTTCATTACTCAAATTTTATTATCAAACCATCATTCACATTGAAAAATATGATGTTTTTTTACTTATTATGTATAATATTTACTTTTTTTGAAACTAACAACTTGGGGATAGTCACTTAATAGTAAAATGATAGTATAATATTGTAGCCTCATGGAATGAGGGAGCCCATTTTGTTGCCAGTTGCAGGTCTGAATGGAGTGTAGACGGCAGTTTAGTGTTATCTGGGGAGCCTGGTACCTGGTTCTGTCTTAGTAGACCGTTCAAGTGGCCAGATCTCGACTACCCCTAGAAAGTTAATCTGTTCCTAGATGGCCTCCTCTTCCTAACTACCTAACCTTATCCTCTTCATGTCCACCACCCACCTGTAGCTGTAGCATCTTCTCACTCCCTCTCCACCCCTTTCCCCACTTTACCAAATAAATATGTATTTTTTTAATTATATTTTTTCTTATTATTATTGTTTTTTTTACTTTCGAAGCATAGCTGAGCAAATTTATAACTTCATTAGAATTTTTTTTTTTTTTTTTTTTTTTATTTTTTTTTCGAACGTTGTTTTTGTAGAAAGGAAGATTTCGTTAACCAGAAAAATCGGACCACCATAAGGGGGTAAATTGGGTGAGCCAAATTTCAAAAATCTTTCTCATTACGTTCTTACACTTGTTAATTTCTGTCACAAATAGTTTATATGGAGCGTTTTTTTTTTTAAATTTGAGTCAGTTGACTATGTTCACTAGAAGCCGAGTTATGTCGTTCACAATATGTGTGTACTTTTGCACCATTTTACATATAAAGTCACTTCACGATGCGTTTTCGGCTAAAAATAGATTGTATAGAACGTTTTGTTTAACGAGAGCCATAAAACTTTCATCTACGTTCATTAGATATGGCGTAAATATACTACTTTCGCACGGTTTGAATATAAAAAACAAATTACAGATTTTTTTTTTTTCCTTTAAAATTCGGCACAGCATAATAATATTTCTATAGTATTGCCCTCTTTTGTCAAGCTATAATAACCGAACGCCGCGGGTTTTTATGTTTTATGCTGGGACCCCATAGAGCTCCCCACAGCTAGTATTTAGTTCTAGTACGTATCTACGGTTCAGTTAATCATTATTCTATGATCATTCATCTTATTGTTGTTCAGCTGATTTTTGTATTTTATTGACAATACTTAAGTAGGGAACATTTCAAGACGATCATACAGGAAGTAGGTGAAACATTGCATACAAGATTTGACCCTATCAAGGAAAGCAAGCTAAAAAAAAAACGTGGTAAAAAAATTGTTTGAATTTATTTATTTCCGTTCGTTTATCGATTAGGCTTAATTATAAATTACTTTAGAAACGAAAATTATACATATAAATATCGTGTAACAAATTTCC
The DNA here is from genome assembly GCA_963662175.1 of Aradus depressus. Lineage (NCBI taxonomy): Eukaryota > Metazoa > Arthropoda > Insecta > Hemiptera > Aradidae > Aradus > Aradus depressus. The sequence continues at coordinate 58,251,176 of OY759215.1, read as the reverse complement.
ACTAAAGGCGTACATTTGATTATTATTCGTTTTTCTTCCTAAGGAGGAAATAATAATTCTTTAAATAAATTTGAAAATATAAGAAAGAAACATATAATTGCACAAGAAAACAAGTATAAAGGAAAACATATACACATATATATACTTTTTAGAATTAATCGTAACAGTTACTTAATTCCTATTATATTTTTTAGGCGTTAATAAACGCGTTTTATATTCACAGACATTTTTAATGGTAATATATATTTATCATCACATAGATATTAAAGTGTGTTCTAGAGAGTCCACATGAATTTTTTTTTTTTTACGAATGTTCATTGCCTGTTACAATGGAAACGAGTTTGGTCCATAACAGGCTCCGGGATCTCTCCTGGAACAGGGGATAAAAGGTACCTATATCAAAATAACATTAATCGGATCACAACATTAAGGACGCGACGTCGGTGAGCAATTGTGTACAGTCAGGTCGCTCATTTCCTTGAAAAGTGTAATACATTTAAAAAAAATAGCTTTCAAGATTTTCATGGAAATGTTGAGTAAATCTGATGAACTTTTTCCGAAGAAATTTACTGTTGAGAGTGCTGAGGTCTCACTTCATCGGATCCACAAGCAACCTGTCTTCGCGGAAAACAGTATTTCTGAGAAGACGGTCGTATTCCGATACTTAACGACTAGAATAAAATAAAATACTTTATTCACTATAAATGTCTCTAAATAATTTTCATCGCAGCACTAAATGAAAGTTCGAACACTAACTGAAACTATTTTTCCCTAACATCTGGAAAAAACATCTTTTTATAGTGTTAATTATTAACGTGTGTTACGCAACCGATGGTGCCGTTGATCATATACGAACGCTCCAGCATCATTTCAGCGTGTAACGAGATGGCTTCCCTAGATAAATGTATTAGTTGAAGTTATTATTTTGCTCAACAATCGTTGACATTGATCAACAACAAATTATAAAATGTACTTTTTGGTTTTTGGAAAAATTTACTTTTTTTTCACTTATTACACTCTTCTTCGGGTTGTGCGAATTTCCTCCCGAGTAGAGGATTCGGGTGTGACTCAGGAGATGATATCTCCAGTGAGGAGCCCCTCAGAGTGAAGGTCTTGAAGCAGGTCCAGTAGCCGTTGTTCTGTCAGAGGGTTTCCCAGAGCCACGTCCACGGAACCGATACAGAGGAGGAGAGCCAGCAGCTTGGAGCGCTGGAAGTCCGCGTCCAAGTTGTCCCGAGTGTAGCCCAGCTCAGACTCAACGTCCAGGTCCAGCTGGGAGCAGTACTCTGTGAGGTTGGTCCAGTAGTGTCCGAGGAGCAGAGAGGTGTGCTGGCGGCGAGTGGCGGTGGGCAAAGAGCTGACGATGAGGAGCGCCAGGTCGTTGGTGGGCCGGGAATAGGTCACCATCTGCCAATCAAGTATTACGCAGGAGTCGTCCTCCCGGAACAGAAGATTGTTGCACCAGAAGTCGGTGTGGGTGATGAGAGCTAGCGGCTCCTGCGGGGCGAGTAGTCCGGAGATGATCTCCTTGGTGTCTGGCTTGAGCTGGTCCAGCGCCTCCAAGATTGGGCCCATTCCTGGCTGATTCCCCAGGAACTCGGCTAGCTGCGGGAGGCCCCGCTCCACCAACTGCTGGTACGAGTCTGTGGCTCGGGCTGTTTGGAACAGGAAGGGGTACTTCTCGCTGAGTGGACAGCCCTCGCGCACCTTCATTACCAAGGACAGAGTGTGCAACTTGGCGACAGCTGCTATTGCCGACTTAGCCTGTTCCAGTGTGAGACCCTCAGTGAACTCCACCGTGTCATACCCTGATGACTTCAGGTTCTCCAGTACGAGAACGGACTCTGTCGGGTCTTCGTCGAGGCCGCAGTACCGAGCGTGGAAGCATTTTGGGATTGGAAGTATGATATCTGTCGCTCCTTTGCGAAGGTAGTCCTTTTGGAATGCATGCAGATCCGGCGCCACCTGCAAGAACATAATTCCATTAGCATAGATATTTGCAGTCATAATTTATTTTGAAATTTAACGTACTATTATGGAAACTAAATTCTAATAATAATTCCAAATGTTTCCCCGATATCTCGGGTTGTAAAACCATTATATAGTAAAACCACAATCATTAACTCTCCTTGTTATCATGAACAGAGCTATTTCATATAAGACAGGGCCCCTCCAAGGAGATACTGTTCAGCCCTTGGCAGCCGCCAATCTGATCTCTTTTTATTTTTACGATTAAAACTCAGCTCTCTACCGCTAAAGGAAGTCGTTTGGAATTTCGATGAATGAGTCAATCATTAAATGGTTAACAGTCTAGCTCTATTTATATCAGCCGCAAACCATTTACGGTATCCAGACAAACTTTTAAGGCATCATTGGCCGCCTATTTGTGAAATGTCCAAGGTTAAATTCAGCTCCTTTCAATACATTTTTTTAAAATATCTATTCTATTTAGCTGAGAACACCTCTTGAGTTGGTAGCGATTTTCTATAAAATCAGTCAGGCGGCAGTACTTCCACTTTTGAGACTACAGGCCAACATTTTTTTAAGTGGCGTAACAAGGGTGTGTGGGAGTGGTGAGTCAAGTCCCCACAGGTCACTACATGAGAGGGAGCCAATCTTACCGCACCAATAAGGTTAATAATTAGCATTTGAAAGGACCATAGGCTTAACGTCCCATCCGAAGGACGGTGTCCTCAAGGGTTTTTCACCTCCGAGTTGAATAAAAAAAAACCAAGGGTGTTTTTCTTTTTTATATAAAGGGAATCCTAATTTTTTTGTATTTGGAAGGAGAATATTATTTGGTTTTATTTTATTATCTTATGACTACAATGCAGGTTTCTTGAAAATTGAATTTTAAATAATTAGAAGAGTCTGGCTTTTATAGGTTTTCTTTGATCAAAGGCAGTCTACGAGTCTTATAACGTGTTATGAATTAGTTCTTGACATCTGTCTCTCTCCCCCCGTGCATAGGCACAAACTATATTCCAGAACCTTATAATTGTTAAATGTGCATTATTCAATATATCAACGGAATGTTCGACATCGGAACCATTCAGAACATGATCAAATCAGATTTCTCTGTAATATTGTATATTGTTTTAGCATTAAGAATTTTGAAAACGCTGATGATGGATGCAACTCGAATTTGGCTATTGACCTTTTTTGCATTCAGAATACACAAATGTTAACACCCACCGTTCATTTAGTTTTATAGTCAGTACATTTTTACATATTCGACATTAATAACTTTAGAATACATAAGTTTTTCATTTGAAATCATACTTATAAATATTTATAAAATTAATCTGAGTTCCCAAAGCCCTTTATAGTTACTTTTATGCCAGTTTGCTATCGATTTGAAACCTCACTTCAATATTATATCATAATGTTACAATCTACGTTTACAGTCGAGTCACTAAACATGCAAGGAGGGGGTTCACGGACCACCCAAACTTGGCTACTTCACTGGCTCTTTATCAGAATACATACCTAATAGAGCGCCAGCAACTCAGGGGTCTACTGAGCCCAGCAAGTTCAAACCCGCCTGGGGGATGAGCGAGTTCAAAACCATGATCTCGTCGTCCTTCGAAAAGGTCATATGGCGGTTCCTTGTCAAGAATCCTTACCATAATTAAACACGGGTATACAACATTTAGTACTCCCATCATAGAGTTAACAGAGAAGAGATAAGAGGATTGGTTGCTTAGGTCCCTAGGTGTACAGACTATCCCACACCTGAGAGCTCTAGTGTCAAAGAGTTTATTAAACTTTTTTCTATCTTCTCCAAGCTACTTTTCACAGCCTTCTTTTCAATTTTTCAGTTCCATAGCCAGTTTGATCCATGTTTTGAAGCTATACTAATTATTATTACTTAATTATAATTAACGGTTATTAAGTCTGCTCATTTCATGCATACCCACTCTCCCCCTCCTTGTAAAAATTACAGACTTCCAAAGACAGTGCCAATCCTTATCACACAGCTTGTTATCTTATCACACTGATTAACTAAACTTGTTGATTTTAATTTCTATGGTGTCCATTGTTTTTCTCAGAGCTAGTCTATTAATTGATATATTAAAAATCTATTGGAAATTATTTATTCCTAAAATCTTTATTACGCTTAAAGAAAATTTCGCTATTTTATAATATGAATCATTGATGATCTTATTATTAGTATTTTCTACTCTATTTAAACGAATCATAGATACTTTTAATGTTTTTCACGTAGTTTGAACGAACCATTTTATAATTTTCCATATTAAATAAATGCATTATTGTTTTTTACTATATTATATTTTGTTAAAAAGATTCATTGATAATTTTCTCAATCTTATAAATCGTAAAGTATAGGATGAGGACAAAAAAATATATATATTTATATTATATAAGTTTATTAAATCAAACATTTACGGCTTCTGTTTGTGGGTGCAGTTTATTTGGCCGTTTTGAACATTATTGCAGGTCCAGAGTTATGTTTAAAGCTTTATTTTAATATATTCTTGTTTATAAAAACAAAATTTCAATTGTACCACCAATTATTCGAATATATTCCAAAAAAAAAAAAAAAAATGGGATTTTTTCACACTTTGCTCTCTATAGGCTTTCATATGATATGATACGAGCTACATTTCTGAAGTGACAAAACAGTAGAATTTCTACCTTGACCTACGTAAAGGTTAATGATTTTCCCCTCAGCCAACTTTTACTTATGTTGATGGAGAACTGCTATCTGTAATAACAATATTAATCAATGAAATATATATTTTCTGTGATATTTTTTTTCGTTCTCATTGCTGCAGATAAAGTGTGAGATATTTGCAACAGATAGGCCCATTAACCCACCACAAACGTTCTTGAGAAGATATTGAGTGGGCTTGGGCTTGAATCGTCTTTTGATCCAGTTTGATTATTATGGAAGTATTGGTTACTATTTATGGTTGAACAGCGTGGAACTGTTTTCCCCACATTTGTTCAATGTTCCAATGACCCGACCGAGTGTTTCTTACATCACTCAAGTGATATCTTAATTGAACGTTATAACGTTTTGCTATAGCAAAACTGCTCCCTATTTTTGCCACAAAAAGACCTGTTAGCACAACATGCCTATGCAGATACATCCTTATATTATTGCTAGATCTCTGAATTCAACTAGCTCCATTGCATAAAGAACTCCGAAAATGTCTGTGACAGCGCATCATTTTATTTTATCAGCGGCCATTTGCAGTAATTGTTACTTTTAAATCATTGAATATATAACGATAGAGAACAGGATGATAACATATTACGAACACAATATTCTCAGTTCGGTTCCTTCATTCTTGAGTTATTAAGAGAACTTCTTACAAAAAGACTAAATCATAGATTTTTTTGAAAAGTCAGAAAACGTTATTCAGAGAAATGAGAACTCTCACCACGCCTTCTTTCTAGATTTAGGTTAAAATGTGATTTTGGTAAAATCGTGTATTTTATTGAATTATTGAGCTTTACAATAAGGCGTGGGTCGAACGATTTGCTAAATTTTGAAAATGTCGCTTCAGATAATTATATAAGTACATTTTGTTTCTTTTATTCTTTTAAACAATATAATAAAATTTGGTTTTGCATTACCTTAGTGTAAAACTTGATTTCTCTCAGATCAAATTGAGCTTCAGAGACAAAAAACCTCGAGAATGGATCCTTGGGAAGAAGTTTGAGCACCAGATCTAGGATGACCTCCTCCTCCTGGAGGGTATAGTTAACACGAACAAAAAGGATGTCGGAGAGTGCCGACTCGGACTGAGAGACCCGGTAGTCACTGACATGGACTGCACTGTCGTGGTACTTGGCGAGTATGGCGTGAAGCCAGTCTGCGGTGACTGGCCAATTCTCATCCTCTCCTGAGCTCACCGACATGGTGACTGGGGGCGCACCGGGCCTCCCTCTCTCTCCCCCTCCACCCTCACCCTGGGACTCCTGGGAGCTGACTATCGATACATCACTCCCACCACTGGCAACTCGATCCTGAGGAATCTGACATGGAAGAGTTTCCACATTGTATAGTGAATTGAACACGAATTGAAATAATATTTACATTCTATATTTTACATAAAAATAAAATTCTCTTTTTCTTTTTTTTTTTTTGCTGTCTCAAAACTTAGGCGCTGCGTGTGACAAAACTGGGTGTTTGGACGGCATTTCTTCCCTCTACTTATTTCTGGATCCCCCGGTTTTCCCGACCTGGTTCCTACATTACAAAGCCCCAACAATCAATACTCCTCTTTTCGCTCCTCTCTTCCGCTAAATTAGTGCCCGTGCCTACCAAACACTGTAAACTAAAATAAATTTTAAGCAAACTCATCTCTGAGGGTTTATAAAGTGTTTTTTCACCCACTGGGTAGAAAATAAATAGGCAAATGTAATAACAATTTGGAATAAAGAAATTAGTGATAGTTCACATGAAGTTTTTAGGCAAGAAACTATGCAGTTGTATACTATTGCGTCTCGATCAAAATTTATGTTCATCTGAAAGGAGGAGGATGTAAGTAAGTAGCTGAAGTTTTAGTAGTAGGCAGATTTAGCCAAAACATGTCAGAATGAGATCCGATAGTAACGCCAGTCTGTATAATGTGCCGCTGTCTTTTACCCTCTCCCTGGACTCATGGTTAGTGCGTCTTCATGTGGGATGACCAATGAATAATAACTCCAGGTTGAGGTAGGAGTGGCGCCACCTTCGTCTTGTTGCCCTAATTAGCAACTCATAATTTATGTATTAAACTAATATATATATATAATTTTGATGTATTAATAGTATATAATATTATTTTGTCTATGTTGTTCAGGTGCTGATCTCTCCGATCCTGGCTGGGCTGGCAGTAGGGATAGGAGTACCGATCCTCCTCTTCTACGTGTATGGCGTGGTCCCTGTCTCACTGTGCAGGTCCGGAGGCTGTGGAGTCACCACCTCTGCCACAGGGGTCAGGTTCGAGTTTGACGATGAGGCCGATATGTTGGGAGTGATGGCCAACAAGTCTAGTGGTAGGTTAGGTCTCATTTAGCTGAGTTTCACACCATTTTTTCGCCTCTTACGATACAGGGGTCGTAGGCGGATACTTGAATGAGAACTTTCAAATCAGACGCTTCAAACCTTAGTCCCCGTTGTTAAACTAAAAAAAAAAGACTTAAAAACTCGCATGGTCTAGGTGGCATTTTACTGCCTGTGTCAAAAACACTTCCTTACTACTCTCTCTACAGTAGAGATGTTGCCAAGTCACACTTTCCCTTGTTTTGGTTATAATTATAATTATAAGCAATTTTTATTTATATTGTTTATGTTAAACGCTATTTAAAAATACATACTTATTATATTAATCTACTTATTATATTTGAGGGCGCCGGTAGCTCAGTGGTATGCGTGCTTGACTTCTGAGCTCAAGAACGTGGGTTCGTAACCCGACCGAGGCCCTTAGTTTATTTTATATGGGAGGAAAAATAAATTTAAGCACGCCGTCCTTCGGATGGGACGTTAAGCGATGGTCCCGAGCCTTTACGATGTCAGGTACTCGTTAAAGACCCCTACCCTAGGTGAATAAAAATTTAGGGTAGGCAAAATTTAGGACTCTCATAGTAGAGTCGGGCTCATGTCCACCAGAGTGACGAAAGAGCACTCTGGTAGTAGGCGATATGACCTCGTAGTTAAAACCCAGGCATGAGTCATAAAACCTAACCTAACCTATTAATGTACATATATAGAGTTTCTTTGATGTAGTAACATTTAGGAATGTTTTTAAAAGAAAATCTGAGTGAAACTTGAAATGTTAGCTTTTACAGGAAAGGAATTTTAAAATCATTGCCTGGCAACTCCAACTGTGTTGTTCCCGATTGACTTGTTACATAATATTACAGATTTTTATTTATATTACTTTTTTTTTTTTAATTCTTTCTACTAACTACTTCTATAATCTTTTTATACAATAAAAACCCACTTCGCCGACTCAAACGAACAAGGCAGCGTGACTTGCTCGGGATGTAACCTGGCTGCGCTTCTAAACGCCACGCACCTCTCCATGGCAGTGATCTCAGCAGTAAAAATCAATAATGGCAGTATTATTTTTGCCGTCATGCTGCCTATGTGACATTCTCTATGTATATATATATATATATATATATATATATATATATATATAATTAGTAGACATAACAACCATATATTAACAGATCCATGGATTGGTCCATAATCAATTTTATTTATATAGTTAGTTTTAATTACGAGGTCATATCGCCCCCGACTCTACTGTGGAAGTTTTAAATTTTAATTAAATACAATTATATATAAATTTTATTTTATTATCCATGGAACAGATCACTCGCGAATAAAAACGTAAAATTGTTTATATTTCATGATTTATGGCATTCATAATTGCAAGCTTCAGTGGATATAATCAATTGTATTGTTGATGTGATTCTAAATAGATACATATCCATCTTTTATTAGTCCTTGCATTAGCCCTATTTTAATATTTCCTTTACCAACATAATATTGCACATACAAGTCACAAAAAAACCAGAGTATTATTAGAAATTCACTTACAGTCAGGTTGAAACAAAATCAAAGAAAACAATATTTAAAAGCTAATGCGACGGAAAATAAAGTTAAGAAATAAAAGCAATTCAAATTTCTATCTCAAGAAACTCTATTGTGTAAGAAATAATCTTATTGCTTCCAAATAGAAATATCTTGTAATGGAATAGGTACGATATTAATAGAATCTTAATAGCTCGTGCAATATGGCGACACGAAGATATAAAGGAAATGAAACTAATACATAAATAAATATATTTAAATGCATAAAGTACCTAATATAAGAAAACAATTCATGAATGGATAAAACAATAGAATATTACTTATTTCAAAAGTAAAATAAATAAACACCCAGCATTGTATTTTCAAGAAGACTATTTATTCATTTTGTAATCCAAATGCTGTTTTTTTTGGATAAAATAATAAATAAATGGTTTTGAATTACATTACAAACTGGGGGATAGTTTTTATTGACGGCGCCGGTTTGCTTAGTGAGGTCAAGATAGCGAATTCGAAACCCGACCTAGAGGCCCTTGCGCACGCCGTTCTTCGGATGGGGCATGTAGTGATGGCCCCGAGCTTGAACAGGTACTCGTTAAAGACCCCTAACCCTAGGGAATAAATCTAGGTAGGCAATATTTAGGACTTCCATAGTAGATTTGGTATCATGCCTATGGGAAACTTTCATGCAGCTCGAGCTGTTAATATTTTACTTTTGATTTCATTATGAAATTTAGTCTCTCAAAAAACTGTTTGTCTAATATATTTGTTGGTTGCAATGTTCTAGTTGACGGGGACACGGTGAGCCATCCTGGCGGAAACCCGTCCATCGGGGAGGTGTCTCTGTCGCTGGGTAGCGGGAGTCAGCTGGAGAGGGAGACAGACCGAGAGAGCGCATCCTTCGTAGCACTCGCCGGCAGCATCGCCTCTGCCAACAACAATCCTCAAAGGTAACACCACAACTCTAATAAACTAAACCCTGCAATGCCTTACTAAAATAATGTAACTTGTATTTCAAGATTAGTTCAGGTATAATTTGCTATATATTTTCTTGGTTTTTATATTATTTTTTCTCAGCTAGACAAAGTATAGAGCGAGTTATGTAATATGACCCTGATTCCAAAATTACAATTTTCCTACCTACTTCATTTTCCTAATGAGGTGTCATCTCGTACGTTAAATTCTGAATGACTTTTGGCTTTTATTTTAATTAAATAGACAATAAATAAAATAAACTTATTTTTGAAATATTGTCTATTCCAACAAAGATATTTACAAAACTACCGGTTTCGGCCTTACACCATCGTCAGGTCTTGTTATGAACTAAGTCAGTTTGCAGAGTGCGACCCTTCTAGTACATCTCATGTGAAAGGGTGCTATTTCAACTTGGGAATCACTCGGCTATACCGTTAGCTACATCATGAAACATTTTAACAAAACCTTTTTTCGTATTTACATAAGCCAATATTTCAAAAATAAGTTTGTTTTATTTATTTATTACATGTTCCACAATATGTCCGCGTTCCTTAACTTTGAAGTTGTTAAATAGACAACTCAAGAACTACGGCACGTAATAACTTTAAATAGAATGTGGGGTTTTGAGCGAGTACCAACTGATTAGCTATTCTTGAGCAACATCTGCCTGAGTAAACCTGTTGGTTAATGATACAAAGTAGTCTTATAAACTAACATATTTGTGTGTATGTGATTACAGACTGGAAGTTCAAGCGGACGTGGTTTCCTCTCAGATCCTTAGTTTGAGCAGCGACACTGGGTCAGCCACAACTAATTTCTCTGATAAGTCGGCCCTGGACGATGCTGCCGCTTCGACGAGGGGCTTAGCCGGCTCTGTCATCAACTTTAAAGTAAGTACCCTCATCCCCACCCCCGCCTCAGAGGGCTCAACTTAAACACTACTTAACAAAGTATAGCACTTAAACAGTAGTTACACTTGGAGGATTTGAATTGTTGTCTATTTCCTTCAGCCTCAGTTTGAAACAACTTCGCAGACTACGTTTGATACAAATATCTTGATGGTTGTCCAACTTCTCATTATCTTACTACCAATCAATGTTTCTCAGGAATTGAGGAAGACACATTTTATTGTAAGAAGTGTGAACAGTGTTGTTAGATCTTTAGATGTCATTTAGTTGCCAAGCTTTTTATTCATCGTACCACCTAACTAAATGGTCGGAAGCACCGCCTAATATTTTCTTACAGTATATCACATACACATAAGACAACATAGTCGTCTATGTACTTGACGTAGTATTTTTAGTATTAAATGCTGATAAATGAATATATAGACTATGGTATGTAGACGACTAGAACTAATAGAAAATTCAAATATTGAATTTGATGAAGAGTTGTGAATGCTCACAAATTTCTACAAAGATTATAACAATTTAGTTCAACATTAAAAAAATATAACATTTCTCTTATTAGGTTCACATGTAGAAGTTAACGTTAAACCCACACGAACAAAAATTTAATTCGAAAAACTAAATAGGGCTAATGAAGGTTAATCTCAGGTTAATCGAGGAGCTTACCTCACAAAAAACGGTCTAGCAAGGAAGTTCCAATTAAAAAGAGTGACATTTCTTTGATAGTTATATGAATAGGGTTATAAATAATTGATTACCATGTCTATGAAGAAGTTACAACCTTTTAACTGGAATATTTTTTATAATGGGTAGTTTTTCGATAGGATCTCTTTTTTCGTCTAAATCAAACACCTGTGCCACATTTTGTGGTATGGCTTTGTCCGCATTGTTCCTATGTCGATCGTAAAAAGAAAAAAAAACATTTTAAGAATATTTTGTTCATGAGTGGTAACCTCTTGATATGAATGACCGCGTAATTCCAATAAACAGTCTAAGAATGGGTTCAAAAAGGCATATATATACCTATATATTTTTTTGGGGGTGTTTTTAGGCAACCAATTTAGATCAAAATTTAATGTTATAAATGACAAGGCGAGTAAGATTTATGTTAATTTCAACTTTATAGCACTTTTAGGTTCCGAGACAGCCCATCAAAATTATCACTCTCAAACCAAGTTGAATAACAGTACAAAAATATATTTTACAAAGTATTATTGTATTGCGGTAACGCATTTTGCTTACATCGAGATTTTGTTGTAAGAGATTTACTCTAGCATAAAAAATGTTACTCAATAATCATGTAACCCCCCCCTCCCCCCCTCCTCCCCCCTCCCCCCTCTCCCCCCCTCCCCCCCCTCCCCCCTATTTTCTTCAAGATTAAGATTCTTTCACTACCCTCTCCCAGTGGCCAAACGGCAAATCAAATTGAAAAAACTTCTTTCTCGAGGAGGAGCGGGTACAGTGGAGGCAGTGCATGTAGTAGTAGAAAGCACTTGAAACAGTGCCTTTAGTACCTTCAGAATTTCACCGCAACTCCATTCTTGTTGTACTGTTGTTCTCTTCCAGCCTCCAGGGGAGAGGCTTTATCCAGGGGTTAGCTATTCCTCCGCGAATGGCACCATATAATTTGTTGGTGATAGTCCGGTGTTTAGCAAGAATTGCAGCAGCTCGGATGTGTAGACCGAGCCATCTTTCAGCACTGTTCCGACGAGAGTCATGAGGCAATCCATCTCTTTCTCTGTAAGGTTTGAGAGCTTCACAGGATTTTAATATGTGGAAGACAGTGAGTTCTTCTTTGCAGATTGGGCATATCCGCAACGAAATGTGGACATGAGTTAGCCAAGTGTGCCCGACTCTTAGTCTATTTCATTGTATATATTTGTTCAATTTGTTTTTTTTCTGGAATTTTTAACGAACTAATATGAATGAAAAAAATAATTATCTCATCTGTCAAGGAGAGGGAACACTAATGATTTTGAAATTTTTATTTTTTTTCTTCTCCGTTTTCCATTATTTAAAGAAAAAAATTGCATTGCTCTTAATGAGATATCCTCGTCTTAATGAGGCTTTAAGAGAAGAAATAATATAGAAAAGAGAGAGAGTGTTTCAGTATTTTAGTGTGCAAATATTAACAAGGCACAGATAGCGAACTTAAAGATGTGGCAGAAGTACACAAGGATTAGGTTTTGTTTAGACTAATTATATTAGTTATTTTTGAGATACGTTTAGGGTTTATATACCAGTAGTCAAATGTCGGTTGGATACCCATGTAAATATCTATGCAGAGTGCACCACGTCCCACCCCAAGTGATCAAATTAGAGACTATATCAGGAAATAATCCTAAAAAAACTGATTTTTGTAGAAGTGATGTGTTTTTTCGGTGAGTTGCGCAGTGTTAAAGTTAATGATTTGGTATTTCAGTGCCAGGAGAGCTCAGAGGACGGTGGCTCAGAACGGGTTCGGTTCGACACCCATGTGAGCTATATAGACCCAGAGTGCACAACCTCCCATCCCAAACAGAGGAAGCAGCCTCCTCCCGAAGAGATGCCTTCAACATCTAGGTTTGTACAGTAACATAAGAATCATTATCATATCTATTATTTTAGTCGAATGACCATACTATAAAGATAGTAAAAGACGAGATGCATTTGTGATGGAAGCATGAAAGTTAGCTCAGACTATTCTAATGTGGTCCGCAAAGGGGTTCTTTCTGTACCGGCCGGAATTTCGCAACAGTGGCTGCTCAGTACATTTTTTCTATGTTTATTCATTAATGGTGTTTTATTTGGAGAGCAAAATTAAAGAGCATCAAATTATATATTTGAAATGTTTCATTTAATGTGTTTCTGTTGCTTTATTACTTATTTGGTTTAGTGATTAAATGTCCAAAATTATTTCCTCCTTCATGACTTTCTGAAGTTAACGGAGTGAAACCTTAATTTAACATATAAATGTTCTTTTTTTACATAAATTTATTGTTTTATGACAATTTATTAGTGATAAGTGAAATCACTCCGTTAATTTCAGAAAGTCATGAAGTAGGAAATAATTTTGGACTTTTAATCACTAAACCAAATAAGTAAAATAACCATTAAAATATACATCAGTTTATATTGAGCCTTTTGACTTGGCTAGACTCTGTTGTCTCCCTGTTTTTGTTTCGATATAAATATAATTTTTTACTTAAGGAAATAATTGTGAAGGACCGTGCGCGGGCCGCAGAAGAGGGCTTTGGGTGCCGCCCGTTGCCGACTCTTATTTTGAAACAATCAATAACTTTAAAAGAATGAAGAAAGTTCTGGCTTTACCCATACATATCACATTTTAATAGAGTCATAGATGACAAACCGTGATTTTAAGAACGACTTAAATTTATTAAAGGAAGAAAGCAGATACACCCAGGGACCTAAGCCTTCCATCTTCTTATCCTGACTGTGATATTGAATGCCTGACATCGCACAGGCTCGAGACCATCATTTAACATTCCCTCCGAAAGACGGCTTGCTCAAGGTTCTTAAAAAGTCGTAAGAGTTGCTTCCAGCCGGGTTTGAACCCTCAATCTTGAGCAAACTTAGCTACCGGCGCCCGGGGTATATATCACCACACATTTGCGTGAAAAATACCTACATGCCTATACTTGGTGTCACAACAGTTCATTGCTTCCCAACCATCAGGCACACTTAGGAGAGACTAACGGCTTTCAAATAGCCATAGTTATGATAATATTATGAATACATTTTACAGTAATTTGTATTATATTATATCTATAAACAAACAATCATGATCAAAATAAACTAATGATATTTAAGTTCTCTGAACTGCAAACGTTGTTGCCTTAATTTATTGTGAACAACTCTATTTATATCTAGCAACTCTGTTGACTGCGCTTTGTCCTTTTTAATTGTCAATTTTTAAATATAATTTTCTTCTTTTAAATCTTTTACTGCAACCTCTTGCTCATGTACCTACTCTCTATCCAACGTTCAAGGTTTACCTGATCATCAGGCCCCCTACAAAACCATTCCACAATGATTTTAGAAAAATATAGAAGTAGATGGAAAAATAATGATCCAGTAAATATACAGCATAAATATTTGACAGTACTTCATAAAAAAATATACCTGGAGATTAAATAATATGATGCATCAAAAGTAACGAATTTCAGAAATTAAAATCATTGCGATGTACTGGCTGTTCCAGTTGAAGTGTACATAACTCCAGGAGTGGTGGGTGGAAACAAGAAAAAATATATTATAACCATGGGTCCGGAAATGGTTCGATAAACAACCCGAAGAACGGCGACCTGTTTTTTTTTATCAGAAAAAAAATCTATAGACCACGGACGGGTTTCTTTTGTATATTCTATTAATGGAGGTTGTGGGCCGTATAACCTATATTTTCTTATAAAAGATATCATATCAGTACGGTATATGTTTTGTGTTTCAGGACGGTGTCGAGTCTGCGGAGTCTCTTCTTCCAAAGTGGGGGTGGTGAAGGTGGTGGAGGGCGTTCTTCGAGCAGCTCAGGTGCGGAGGTGAGCACGTCCAGTGGAAGTGGCTTGCCGTCCATCCCCGAGCCTGCTTCCCTGGACTCCATCAGTATCATGATCCAGCCCTAAGGACAACACACCCAGCAGCGGACTCTCACATAACACCTACCCTACCTACAAGATGTACAACTCTAGGGTGCTTCTTGTTTTACCTTTAAAAAAAAGAACTTTTTTCGATTGTGAGAAAAAGAAAAGTTATGGTGCAAAATCTTCTTGCTATCAAACAACAGAAAAGTGCAAGCACGGGGCTTGAAGTTGGAAACATTTCAAAATGAATGAAGAAGAAATGTTTTAAAACTTGGACCATGTTGATGATCTACTATTTTCGCGGTTTTCATTCTGATGCTGGTTTTAGACATATGCTGAATCGCTTTATATCTAAGAAAAATCATATATTAAACAATTCATTTTAAGCCTTGAAAATATTTTTTTTCTTATGAAATTTTCAAGCGCTCTTCAGAGCATTTTCTCTTTGTTTGTTCGACCACAAAATTATTTAGCACATTGTTTTTAAAAACAGTGTTGTGGGTGTCTCGACAGAATTTCGAGAAAAAATATATACCCTTTCAAAAATTAAACACCGCCCTAATGTACAGCTCAAGTCGCTAAACCATACTTTTTTTCCTCAGAAATGGAGAAAACAATTTTGTTTTTGGTTTATAATGGTTACATTGAAATTGCCATTTAGTTAAGCTAAATTATAATGTTTTCGGATCAAATTTCTATACATCTGACCAAAAATTGTTCGTTCATTATAATAAATAACAGGGAGGCATGCATGAGACATCTACAATTGTCCCATTAGGGAAATATTACAGTTAACAATAATTCTAAAAAAACTTTTATGCTCAGGCCCCAAGTTATTAGAATAATCGATCAATTTTTGCCCATTTTGACATTGTCCATAATTTTGATCCGAAAATGTTAAAACAGAACTTTGAAAGCCAATTTTGAATTAAACAATGTATATAAAAAGAACCGTCTCTAACCGATTCCATTTTGCACCTTTGCATGAATACACCTAACTTTAGCATCATATCGGTGAGGTCAAAATAAGAAAAGAAAAATCCAATAAACGTGAGTCCTGAATAGCCTCCTGATTGGAAAAGAACACATTTCTTGATACATATTTGCAAAATGTCTCCTTTCGTATTCACCTGTTTAAAAAAAGTATTATTACACAAGTTTTAGTTCAACAAATTCCCAATAAAAAATATCTACTCTGACAAACCTTTCGAAGTAAGTTGACTGAAATCAATATCAATATTTGACCAAAAAAACATATAGGTATCTCATTCAGTTATCTATTCCTTCCATAGAGAAAATAATAAAAATAAAAAAACTTTTTTTAGTTTCAGTCATCACATTCTTATGATTTTTATAAATTATTTGAAGAGATATAATTTTTTGAGTCCATTTTTTTTATGGGGATTTACTGATCTACAATTTTTTCCGTTATATAATCTTTTGATCAGACCAGAAAGGGATATTTTGCATAAATGAGAGAGGGAAGTTTTCCCGACCGATTTTTAATGGACTTTTCTTTATTTTTATTTTTGCTTCAATAATATGATACTGGAATAGGGCAGGGTACATCCTGGATGGTATACTGACTAATGGACAGGATTGCCACTTTTCCAAGGTGTAATTTCCACGTTTTTAGTTGCAGCCGCGTTATAACTTATTTTCTTGACTTTTGGGGAGAGGAAATTTTCTTTTTACCAGTGGCTACATACATGTTTAGGCAAATCATTAAAAAACATTTTTTTTTAAATGCCGCAAAAATTGTATTTAAATCTATCCTGTCGAGAGTATATGCAGAGTTGTTGCTCACAAATGAATACCTACTGTAAAATTAGGAGATTTTAAAATTTGTATCGACCACAGCTTAAATTTAGTATGAAAACCATAGTAATTTTTTTTAAATATAATTCTATAGAACTATAAAAAAAAATTACCCCGGAGTACTTTAATCATTTTGTAATTTCAAACACTGTCCACTCAACGTAAAAGTATGGACCAAAAACTTTATATTTTCTTTAATGAAATTTGTTTTTGTTCAATTACTTTTATTTTTTGTAACTAGGTGCTACTTTTACGTTAAGATTGAACGAATTGTGTTGTTTTAGTTCTCATCAGAATTTAAATAAATAATTTATTGCAGACAACTAATTTTTTATAATAAATCTATCAATCCCTGAAATAATTAAAAACATGAGGAAATTTTGTATTTTCCTATACTCCTTAATGTTATGATAACTTCACTTGAACAGGATTTTAATTTAAAAAAAAATATATTTTAGACAATTTTGTAACATTAATATGTTTGTCCCCTACTTCCCCTCCGAAAGTCATCAGAATATAACTAATTGTATGTTTTAAAAACCTGAAAATGAGTCCAACTTGCATTTGCCTCTGCTGGCTAACTGCCATATCCGTTATTATATATTACTTCTTGTGGAATTTTATGTATAAAATACAATTTATATTTGGACAAGACCTATAAAATATAAAACTAGAAAAAAAAGTGTATATATATAAATATACATATATTTGCCAACATGTACGATATGTGTGTACATTTTGTTGTATAACAATTTGGCCGTTAACTTTTCCTATTCTTAAGTGTGTTAAATATAAAACATAAGACTTAATTTTTCTTTGTTTATTATATAAATATTTTTTCGGGATTTTTTTTTTGTTTTTAAGTATAACTAAAATAAGTATAACATAAGCTGTACTGTTGAAACTTCATTCGTATTGTTCTTTCAGCTTGGCAACATATTATAAATATGGCTTTTTAAAAGTTATTTGTTTTTAATAGTATTTTTTAAAGACATGAAAAACAATGTGAGCTTAAATCAGGTTATATTACTTTATTATATATAAAATCTGATGAAATAATAATGTTAATTATTCAATGACTGCGTGCTTTCAGTTTAAATATTATTAAATATAATCGTATTCTTTGTAATAAATATTTTTTTATATATACATGATGTCCCAAATAAGACGGCCAACTTTAAGATAACTGCTTAATCAATACGGATGTAGAGTTTTTACGTCTTATGAAAGTTTTTGGAAATCTACTCAAGTTATAAGAGAATTTGGTATCATTAAAACTTCAAAAGTTTTTTATTTTTAGATGTAAAATTAATTTTGATAGTAATGGGTTCCTTTTAACATATTGTTTTTGGTCGGTAATCCAGTACAACTTTCTTCTTAGTTTGGCGTCAGTTTTTGTAAATTTTCTTTCGTTCTCAAGTTCCAACCATAAGTTAGCTTTATTCGTTTACAGTTGTTTAATCTTTTCCTTCGTATTAATCGTTTCGAAACTCTGTCAAATCGTATATTTGTGATTGAAAATTAAAACGAAAAGTTCAATATATACGATATTTTTTTGATATCCTAAGCTAAAGAATTTCATAAAAAACCTTTTGAAATGTTCAATATTTTTTATTTCAATTTAGTATCTTCACTTTAAAAATTATTAATACATTAAATTCGATGGTTTTATTTGGATGATGCTTTCTTTCAACATTTTCTTAAATGGCTAAAGAAAAAAAATAGTAGTCTAGAATTATTGTGTTTGCCTAATGGTGAATTTGTGTTTCGGTATAAATTTCACATTTTAGAGAGACTTAGCGAATGATCTTGAAGTTTCATACACAGCTGTCATAACTCATTGATTGCAAGCTTCCAACAGATTTTCTGAAAAAATTGACTCCAGGAAGTGGCGCTGTAACATAATGTCCGAAAATATTAACATACAAATTTTTAATTGCCTTTTTTTTTTCAATATTTATTTAATATAATATATTATGCTGAAACAATGAGTCCTGTACAAATGGTGGATTCACAAAAATGTTAATTGTACTGCTGCGTGTTTCGTTGCGCTGCAGATTTATCTGGAGGATCTTATTAAGAATGTGAAATATATTTTTCATTAAAACCATCTATAAATAGAAAAATTCATTTTCGTATTTATTTTATAAACGTATCAAAAAATCTACTGCTATCAACTTCTATAACGCTATTTCTAGTCAGCCGATGTTTCGGAAATTGTATAGGGAGCCTGCCGGAAGCTATTTTCGCATGACTCAAAAACTGTGGAATTTTCGACATAACACAAACTTACCATTAAGGAGTGAATAAATCCTGAGTCAATAGATTTTAATAAAAGTATTTGTTTTTAGATGAACAAAGAAAACCATGATCCATTTAAATTAATTTATAAATGATTTAAAAAGTGAAAGTACTTCAGTTAAAATAAGAAAAAGCTTCAATTATCCTTAAAAATTTGTTGATGATTTCATTTTTATTTTCTATTGGCATTGCATGATTTGAACGAGTTTTGTGGCGATGAATTCAATCTGAAAAGAAATTATTGAATAATTCTACAGGAAAAATAGCTAACTCAAAGAAGATTTAGACAAACGATTTGTAGTATTACTGCTGACAAAATACAGTACCTGAAATGGAAACCAAAACTTTCAAAATTGATTTAACTCATTAAAACATCAAGGTTCATGTGATAGCTGATATGATTACCCAAACATTTTATCAGATATAAAAATTGTATTTCTGTAAGGGTTCATGGATGTCTTATTTGGGACACCCTGTATATATATACAATTTTGTACAGTATTACGTTCAATGTTTATACTTCTTCAAATAAAATGCATTTAATTCTTTTCGTTTATTTTTCTTTCGCCTAACTTACCAGCCGTGTTACCCGTAATTGCCGTGAAATTATGTTAATATTAATTGAATAGTTAGTTATGATGACTCATGTCCGGGCTTTAACTACAAGATCATATCGCCTACTACCAGAGCGCTCTTTCGTCACTCTGGTGGACATAAGCCCGACTCTACTTTGGGAGTCCCAAATTTTAGATATAGATAGTCACATACAGAGATAGTCAGATATAGTTGATATAGTTATTCAGTCTCACTCACTATTACCTTGTTATTGTAAATTCTTGTAAAAGCACAGTCTGTTCATTTTATTTATATCCAGTTTCTTTATTGTTCCTCTATGTGAGCTGTTGCCCTGTGGTCAATTGTAAGTAGCAAATATATATAAATTTATGTAACTTGTCTGACTTCTTTATTAATTTTTTATTAGATCCGTAATAAACGCTACCAGATTAATAATAAATGGTAGCAGAGCGGAAACAGCATTCGTAATAAATGGTAGAAGAGTAAAGGGGGGTCTCATTTATTATGGTATTATGGTATCGCATTTATAACTCGTAATAAAAATTTAAAGAAAGTCAGACAAGTTACATAAATTTATATATATTTGCTACTTACAATTGACCACAGGGCAACAGCTCACATAGAGGAACAATAAAGAAACTGGATATAAATAAAATGAACAGACTGTGCTTTTACAAGAATTTACAATAACAAGGTAATAGTGAGTGAGACTGAATAACTATATCAACTATATCTGACTATCTCTGTATGTGACTATCTATATCAATGAGTGACTATCTATCTATGGTGACTGACTATCTCTGACGGACTATATCGGAACTATATATAGCGCCATCGAATGTTCCAAAAGGTCTATACATAACCTGACTTTTCTATATCTACAGGTACTTATCTTTACATATTATTTTTACCATATCTTACTATATATATTTATCATAATTACACCATACATAATTTCACAATTCTTATATAGAAAATATATTAAAGTATACGTTATAGAAGCCATTGCTTCTAGAATGTTCCATTTAGTCTATTTGTTCTATAAGCTTCTTATTTGGGTCCATGAAGTTCTAAACAATTTTAACATTCTCTATCTACATTATATTATCCAACATTATATTAATACATCTTTATTTATTATTTTCTACATAAAATATCCCCCTAACTATGGGTTTGTGAGTGTGTCGTGGAATTAGAGGCGGGATATAGGATTATAAAATATTATATATATATGGTGACACAACAACATATACATTTATATTTAAAATAAAAATGAAACCTTCTTAAGTTCATTCGTGAGAATGTTCTTAAGCAAAATGAGTTCTTTATTGATCAGATTTTCACTATCCGGACATCGCACGTAATTTAATGCCGAGAGGGGCCGGTAAGTACTTATATGGTCTCAAAATAATTGAAAATGTCAACTTATTACTACTAAATTTGGTTAAGCGATTAGTTAAATACAAAGAAATTCCGAAGCCGTTTGAATGCCTTATGGAAAATTTGCCTAGAACTCCGTCCTGCTCATATGTTTTTCTTCACTTCATTCATCATCTGATAGAGTTACTATACTTCTAAGCAGCCATTGACTTATTGCATAACCATATGTTTTTTTGATTTATGTTTAACATGAAAATATTGGCTTTTCCAAATGGACTTCTCATACAGCATACATATACCTATACAAACACAACGACAGAACATTTACAAAATTGCATTTAAGATGTTTGAATACGTCTTATGGAATTTGAACAACTAAGCAGGATAACTGAAAAAAACATCTACTCTAATAATGACACATTACCAGTTCTGAGGGTGGTGTGTTCGAAGAAATTAATTTTAGGGAGGAAAGATGGATATGGTAAGTCATTTTCTGTTAAGATTCAACCATTGTCGTGTAAGTTACTTTTTCCAAAATTTACATGCCATTTAATTTTTTTTACTTGTATAACGTAATTTACCTACGAGTTATGTATCCGAAAGAATACTTTTTGGATCCTCCCGTCTGTCCTTTTAGTGAAGTAGTACACGGTCTTTTGTTGTATATACTTGATTTGTGTATGTGAATACACTTCACATAAACGGAGAACCGGCTTCACTAAAAGTAGATGGGAGAGTAAAACTTTTATTCTTCGGATAAATCATAGTTTATTTCAAAGAAGCTTAGATTCGCAATTATCAGTAACTGCTTAATTAAAAGGACCGACGGGAGGATCAACATTTTATTCCTTCGAATGCAAGATGTGAAAGAACAAATTATAACATATACAAATCATATCCTGTATCCAAAAGAATATAATTTTGACCCTCCTTTACAAGTTTTCTGAAAAAGAGGAGAAAAAATCAGTGGGGAGGTGAATTGAGGAGAATACTTAAAATTGTATTATTTTCAATACAAAAGTCACATCTGTATTGAAAGTTACTAGGGTTAATTATGTATTTCCGACGTTTAGTTTTGCTTGTTTTGTTAATAAGGAATGGAAGAGAATATATGTGAGTATAAAAAAAATGTGAGAGTTGCTTTAAAAATATAAGAAAGAAGTGGCGGATAAAATCTGGATACGTAAGAATCCATTCATCAGTGGAATTATAAGTTGAGGTTTAAAATATTTAATAATATAAGGAGGTAGGATGTATGAAACATTGAAGGATTCTTATCAGGAGTTAGTTACCATTCTGTGTTTGTATGTTCATTAGACTCCAACGGCTCTTCTGAAGGCTCTCATCGCCTGGGAAGCAGCCCATGCACAAAGTTCGCTAGAGGCCACGGAAATTCGGGTGTCTGAGGTGTGGCCTCCAATCCAAACCATGACCGATGTACTGAAATATTTGAAGAAATGCGAGTCAGTATTTTCTATGTTCTGTCTATATATTATTTATTTTAAATTTATGTTCTTTTTTAGGGTTCCGTTGGTAGCAAACCGAAAGTAGAACTTTATAGCGACTGTCTACTTTCTAGAGGACAAATCATTATTGAAGTTTTCAGTATATCTTTAATTTAAACATATCCAATAAAAAATGAAACCTACGGAACCCTTTAATGGGTCTCCTATGTAAGAACTTGCCTATAATATTTTTTGAGGGTCACTAGTTGATGCTTTATTAATATTAAAATTTGCGGCGTGCGGAGGGTGGAACATTTGGGGGTTCCATGACCCTGTATTAACATTGTATAATTTATAGACAGTTATTGTGGCTCATGCCCGGACTTCAGCTCAGAGCCCGTGATCTTGAGCTCAGAAAGCAAGCACGCTACCTGCGCCCTCTATAATCCATATATATATAATATAATTTAATATTTGTAACACAGTATACATTCTCAGTAAAAAACAACAATTATAAACATTACAGTTATTATATGAAAGCTAATACCTAATATAATACAGTCGTTAATCTTATTGAATCTATTAATATTTAAAAAAATGTATATTATTCTATAACGCTGTTCTCCTTTCAAATGATATTTTTCTTGAACTCATCGATTGTTTCTTCAAAATCTAAATTAGAACACATATCATGGCACCCCCTAATACAACTAACTTTGGGACCTCCAAATGTTCTACCCTGCGCACGCCACTGATTTTAATATTAATAATGCATCAACTAGTGACCCTCTAAAAGTATTATAGGCAAGTTCTTACATAGAAGACCCATTAAAGGGTTCTGTAGGTTTCATTTTTTACTGGATATGTTTAAATTAAAGATATACTGAAAACTTCAAAAATGATTTGTCCTCTAGAAAGTAGGTCAGTCACTATAAGGTTCAGTTTTCGGTTTGCTAACAACGAAACCCTAAAAAAGGACAATCTACCAGTGAGTACATGCTGGATATTGTTTAGTCAAACATATTTCAATCATGAAGACGCAAAATAATAACATATTTTTATTGGATATTGCGTTAGATTATTATATTTATTTTCGAGATAAAAAAATAAGTTTTGAAAATGGCCGACTGGGTAGATCGTGAACTGATTTGTAAATTTTGCTAAATAGTATAATCACTTTGTGTATGGCACTTTTGGTGTGAATAAATTTATTGTGATGATGTTAGTAAATTTTGAGAAATATTTTTTTCTACTTTGTACTTAATTAGGGATCGGTTGGTCCCGTGCGCATGCCAATGACTATAATAACATTTAATACCTATTCATGTTTTTGTATTATCTTCACAACATTATATGAAATATATTATATTTACATAATTGGTATTATAATTATAGGGTGTTTTCTTTGGCTAACAACCAGATAGAAAAAATTGAAGGATTGACCGAAATGGAGAGTTTAACGGTTCTTAATTTATCTCACAACTGTGTCAAATCATTGGCTGGGCTGGTAAGACCATCTTTAAAAAACATTTATTTTAAATTTTATCATATTGAAATATCCTGGATAAAATCTAAAAATGATGAGAGCGCCCACTAGTCCAATCAAATTAAACAGAAACACCGTCAATCTAAAATCAATTGTAATATTTCTGTCTTCTTCTTGAAGAAATAGTCGTCGGTGAATCACCAGGTATGTACTTCCACAGCGCCAACTAACCACCTAGGTTTTCGCTCTGTCTCCGAAACCAATTTTCACCAATTTACCAATTACCAATTTGGTTGAAAATCAATTGTCTTACTTAGGACTTCTGAATCATCAAACTAAATTTCATGTTTGTTAAATTTGTTACATCGATTGTTTATAAAAATATATATTTATCACATCATCAATTCTCCCATTAATTTTTTTTGCTTTTTTTGAAAACTAGCAATTACAGATGTTTCGGGAAGCGCTCCCATCAACAGTATCTATAATTTATCTGTTCTTTACGTTAACATTTCTTCTGTCGATCAGAATATTTCTTTTACTAAACATTTTTATTGAGTCGACCTTTATATTTACATTGGAATCTCCTTAAAATACCACGTCAAAACTGTTATGACTTGGAGTTTGAATATAGAGGTCGACGATTACGTAACTTCCCCTATAATTCGTATAACTGGAGATGTAAAAACGTAATCTGACCTCTCACAGATTTTTTTTTATTTTGTGCTATCTGGCTTTCGAGACCCTCATCATCATGGTATCTGATAAAACATTTAAACAAAATATAATTTAAAAAGGTTAGTTAGTTCGGGCTTTAACAACGAGGTAATATCGCGTACTAGCAGAGCACTCTTTCGTCGCTCTGGTGGACATAAACACGACTCTACTATGGGAAACCTAAATTTTCTCTACCCTATAAATTATTATTCATCTAGGATAGGGGATTTTTAACGAGTACCTCGTATAGGCTCGGGACCATTGCTTGTTGTCCCGTCCGAAGGATGGCTTGCTCTATGTTTTTTCACGTCCCAGATAAAATTTAAAGTTTAAAAAGGTATAATGAATAAATAAAATAAAACTGTCCAATAAATAAGTAATTACATTAATTACACCAATAAATAAATTAACAATTTAAATTTGGATTGATGGGGACAGATACGTTATTGAAGTATAAAAATAATAATATTAATAAATACAGTAGATAACGTTTTTAGTTTAATTTAAATTATAATAAATATTTAGACGATTTTTCGTCTAAATATTGCTTAGAAAGTTCTTACACCCCTCAGGTCACTTTGTGCGAAATATGAAAAATAAATTTAATAATAATAATAAAAGCAATAAAAAATTATAATTAAGGATAACAATTAAAAAATACGTAAAAATAACGTCCAATGCATTATTAGAATTTTAGTGATTACCATAGGAGGAGAACTTGAAGCTCGTCATGGAGCCGCATTTGCGAACCAACATTCATTGGAAGCTTCTGCTTAGAGTTCGGTTGTGTATTGAGACGGCCTCCCATGCATTATCACTCCCTTTATAGTTCTTTTATTTTGCTTGTATCCGCAGAAAGGAGTGGGGAAAACCCTGGAAGAGCTGCGGATGGACTACAACCTGGTAGGATCGACCAAGGGGATAGAAGACCTGAAGAACCTCAAAGTCCTCAGTCTCACTCACAATGAAGTCACATGTTGGACCGACTTCCAACGTTTGGGTCTATGTCCAAACTTGATTCATGTCAATTTTATAGGTTAGATAAATGTTTGTCCATTAAAGTATCTTGCTAGTCTTTCTCCATACATATTAAATAGAATTAAAGAATAGGCCAACATTAAAAAACTGATCAGGTTCGAAAAGAAATCTCTCCGTCTTGCCGTAAACGCGGCTTGAATGGTACGAAATTCTTAGATACGCTGGGAGCTGGCTGTTCTAAGCATTTTATGTGCGATGCATATTAGCCATGCCTCTATAACGGAGTTATTTGGTTATTTACACAACATCCATGGCCCCACGGAGGGAGTTAATAAAACTTTCTCCCGGGCGGAATTCGAACCCGAACCCGAGACCATGCGATCAAAGCTCTACGCTCTAGCCCGCACAACCCCATCTATTTGACACTTATTCTGTGTTTTATAATGGGAAATGTGGCTTGAAGTAGAAAATGTTATATTTTGGAAACTCAGCTTTTGGCTGAGTTTATGGAGTTCAAGTATTATTTAATTTTTTATATGAAATAAATATTTTTCTGGAAGAGTTAACTGTTTTTATAATCCCATTTTCAGGTTTAAATGATTATAGTCTAAGCAAAGTACGATAAATCCAATTTCGTATCTGTATATTTGAGGTTAGATTACAATTATTGTACTTTTTCTGTTGAAAAAATATATACTTATATGAGGTGAGGTTACGTTCCAATCCTTTTAAGAACCAAAACTTCATGTATCAGTTTTTCTTTTCTTTTAATGTGGTAAACTGTTTTGTTTTTGTCTTTAAAACTCACTATTTTCAGGACAAACATAAGTAGGAACTGGACATTTTCTCAATCTAATTAGGAACTTTTCTCAGCTCAGGAATTATTCCTTATTTTTTTTTCCTATTTCTCTTTTTACAATGAATATGGACGTTTTAATGTATCATTTTACAGAAGAGAGAGAAACTTAGTTTTGGTTGGACTTCAGAAAATAATGTTTTATGCTATATATGAGGGAAAAAAAAATCTTTATTTTCGATTAATTCAAAGGGTTGAAGGACCATTAATATTTAAGGAAAAAGTTGGGTAACAATATCATAGTAACCAATCATTAACTGTTGTTCCATGAAATATGTCATCTTTCAGGGAATCCTCTTTGGTACCGGAGTAAAGATGGATGGAGAACATTAGCCCTTCGCCGTCTGCCTCGTCTGAAAGTGCTGGACGATAGGCCAGTGGACAAGGATGAAGTTGTATGTGTGATCCCTCGGCGACCCCCGCCCCCATTTGGCTACGCCACCAAACTCATGGAATATCTAAAGAAGGAGGAAAAAATGAAGTACGGTCGGTTGTACGACTGCGAGGAGCGGAAACTTTTGGCTCGAGATGAGGAGGCAAAGCATGTGGCTCGAGATGAGGAGGCAAAGCGTGTGGCTCGAGATGAGGAGGCAAAGCATGTGGCTCATGAGTTAGGGTGACCATGAGTTTCTCAATGTTTTGTATTGTTTGATCCAAAAGAAAAATGTGTTAGTTATTATTTGTCATCATTAAACATTCATTTTACTCCAGATTTGTTTGTATTCTTCTTGGATCCTCGGAGACTTCTTGATCCAGTAATATCCATCCCCCTGGGGAACTCGGTGGTGAACCTGGCTTTCTCTAAAAGTCCTTATGTCCTATTTGTTTTCAAAATCGATCTTCAAAAAACTTAAATGTGTCAAAATTTGATCATACTGACCCAGATTAGTTTTTATTATTATACATTTTAATACTTTCTCAGCTATACGAAATGTAGATGTAACCGGCCTAATGATTTTCACCCAAATCGGCCAAAGGGATCGGGGATTGGGGGGCTTAACACAAAAATTCCAATAACTGCTGTTGTAGTGAATGTATCGACACAAAATTTTAAATGTAAATTCAAAATCCCATAAGAGTAGGGAGCGGTCAGAGGAATTTACCTTAGGAACCTTAACTCCAAAACTCCATTAACTGCCGATGTAATGAATGTATAGAAATGAAATTACCTATTAATTTTCCGCGAAATCAACCAAAGGGAAGAGGGGATGAGACGACTTAATAAATATATCGACATAATATTTAATAAGAGGATTCAAAAGCCCATAAGTAAGTGAAATATAGATTTTTAGCTTAAACATTCAATTGATTTCGGAGGGAGAGCGAAGACTTAATTGATTAATTCGTTCTGGGGAAGTACCGGAAGATTCACCGACAACTTTTTTCATTCATCAGTCGTAAAAACCAAATTATATGTATAAGAGTTTCGAATCCACTTGGTTCAATGCAATTCGTTCTGAACAAAATAATCATTTAAATGGTCCATGAGATTATTGAGATGACTCAAAATATCACCTTGAATTCAATTTCTGTAAAGTTCTTTCCAGAAGGAACATTTTCCAAAGAATAGGCATTTGCATTTTGCCACACGACTCTTCCAAAGTTCCAGTTTCCTTCTTACTCTCTTTCAATCCAGTCGCTCCTGATTCTTGAATTATATCGTACGTACTTAAAATAAAATGAAAACAATTTTAAATTGTGAGGCAATTCACACTTCCCTAGTCTGTCTATCACCTGGCAAGAGATAATGTTAGGCAATATCGCATTCCGAATATTCATCTTGATTTAATTTCTGGTAAATGCTCGTCCTCAATGGTTTCAACTTCAATTTTGAAATTCAGTTTGGTTCATATTAGGCAACATAGTCTCCCCTCTTGGCGATGCCCTTGTTGAAGACGAGAAAATAGGTGTTGGAAAATTTGTTTTGGCAAACCAATTTGGCTCTGAAAGAAGAAGCAAACAGAGAAGGGAACATGTGCCTGTTTTCTTGATTCAGATCATGAGTGGTCTATTGGGGATCGCCCCATTCCCAGTTCTACTGTTGCAATCCCCCTTTAATATCCCGCCACGGTGCGATATGTAATCAATAGGGTTATCCTAGGAGCAGTGGGGAGGTGGATTTCTCTTTTTTACCTCTTTTTTTCCACCCCCGGGAACGTTTTATCCCCTTTCGTGAGGAGAATGAAGACCGCCTATTAATATTCCCACCTCGTCCGGGTCTCCACACTTAAGGACTTTGTCTTGACTCGGTCCAACCTCTCCCACTTTTCCATTTTAACTTTCCTCGGATTATCATTGATTACGATACGACTGAGGGAACCTGTTCTGAAAGCTCTTCTTTCCCCTCCCCCCTGTTTGATCTACTTTTTCTAACTTTCCTCCTCCAGATAAGCCCAGGGATATAAAATAATTACATCTTTTCCTGAGCTTTCCCCAACCCCCTTTATCAGGTTAAAAAAAAAAACAATTTTTAAGACAACCTAGGTTTGTAGAACTTCTAAATAGACATTTCAGTTGTGGAAAAGTGTCATCTGATCACGCATTGAGGGAGTCGGTAGGTGAGGGTTCTGATGATTTGCTGGTTTGCATGGATCTAACAAAAATACCTCGTGATTCAAACAGACCAGCGTTATACTGGCCCAGGAGACAAACGCCAGTCTGTGGAAGGAAAAGGGGCAAAATAGAAGAAAAAAATGTTAGAAACGAACACCAATCGGTTGCTACAGTGACTGCGAACCTATAGAACGTTCCTCGATGGTCTTATGTAAATGAAACAAGGAAGAGTCGCACAATGGAAGGGAATTAGCTCAATATTGTACACTTGAAATGATTCTGCCAAAAAATTCCGTAAAATTCTTCCCACTTGCTCCGCATCAAAAATGAAACTGTCTCCAGTTCCTTACCTATGATTGATGTATGTTCAGCTAATGTTAATTGGAAAATGATTGAATCGTAGAGGTTGAATATCAAGCCGTCATAAGAATACTAGTATCATCCGCGAAAAGGACCAACGTAAAGGGTTTCATATATCTAGGTAGATCATAATTGTATATGAGGAACAGCATTGGCCCTATGATAGATCCTTGGGGAACAACGTATTTTCTCTCCATTCTGATGTATATGTTTGAGTTTCGACTCTTTGAAACCTTCCAGATAATTAAGTATGAGAAAAATGTAGTGCTATGTCTCCAATCCCTAAATGCCTATTTTTTTAAAAGGAGAATTTCACTAATTGGTAAGTCGAAAGCTTCTGTTAAATCCGCTAACAATTTTTTGTTGTCTAAAGTTAAAATGATGAGTTCAATGGTTTATAATAGTATTGGTATATAATATTAACCTTTTTTTGAACAATTCTGTCCAATTTCATTGACTTAGGAAAGCAACCTGATTCAAAAGAGGGCACATTTAGCGGCTGCTTTCTATGATGCTGTCAGCGAGCCCTGAGTGTAGAGAAAATGTTGCCAATTGGTTTATAACGGTTATTAAACAGTAAATGTAACAGCTATAACTTGTCTTGACAGTTGGCTAAGGAACCCAAACAGACAATCAGAGTCTGTCAATCCTGGAGACTCCAGCCGACCTCCTTCAGTCTTCATCAACAACATCAATAAAGCTGATCAACAATTTATCAGAGTTCAAAATATTTAGCTAATTTCAACTAGTTAATTCGTAGGATATTAAGATTAGCGGGGGTTGTCCCAATTAGGGATGTACATTGTACATCATTAATCCCTTGAGTACTGCTCAAACCTCCAGTTCATTTTTCAGCAACCCTTCACTCGGAGAAGATACAAACCCAACTTCTTTATAGTGTCTGAATTAAGAGAAGAAACACTTGAAAATGTTGAACAGTTTTCTTAGTATAATTTTCATTTTTGTATCTCTTCCTGATATTACATCCTCAGTCAAAAACAGAAAAAAGAGCGTCCGCCTTTTACGAGTCCCCCTCCCAGATTAGTGTAGAAACCAGTCATTGTAACAACTCAATCAGCACGGCCTCCTCGGGTTTATAACCAGTTACTCCAAGTCACACTCTGAGGTTGGTAGCAAGTCCCTTTAACCATTCAACTACGTTAGAAATAGGTTGAAATTTTCAATGCTTTGAGGCTGGTGGTACTAGTATGTTAGTTAGCTGTTTGTTGACTCCCGGGTTTTAACTGTGAGGTCATAGCTAAGAGGTTTAACTATGAGCGACGAAAGAGCGCTCTGGTGGACATCAGCCTGACTCTACTGTAGGAGTACTAAATTTCGCTTACCTAGATTTATTCACCTAGGCTAGGGGTCTTCAACGAGTACATGACATCGTGCAGGCTCGGGACATTCGCTTAACGTCCCATCCGGAGAAAGGCGTGCTCAAGGTTTTTCACTTCCCAGATAAAAAATCGAAGTATTGCCTAGGTTAACCAAAATTAAACAAGCTTCCCAGAAATGAAATAATTCTCCAAATACAAAAAACTTTCTCTTTTTATATACTGGTAAAGATGATTTACAATAATACAATAATGATACAACAGTAGCAGATTCTTAGGCTTTCCTGCCTTCCTCAAATGGACAAAATACATTTTGTGACAATGTTCTATGTTCTGTGATTTAAGCCTCAAGATCTGCGATTAAATTTTGTTTATCTGTTAAGCCGAATTCGTATACCCCCCCCCCCCCCCCCCCCCCCCCCCATAATGTATGTATTATTGAAATGTTCTGATCACGATTTGTAAAATAGTTTGTTTTTCGCTTATAAAATTGATAATTCCCTGGAAATTTCGTTCATATAGGTTGAATGGTGCCTTGCTGGAAATACACACACCACATACAGACTTAACTTTATTTATATAAATTGAACCGGTGGTCCATGAAATATACAACTTTGGAATTTCATTCTACTTACTATAGTTGGTGTTCCATAGTAATTTTGTGCTGATAAAATTTCTACGAAGCTGACCCCAGACAATTCTACAATTCTCAGAGCTGGTCAAGACGGAGAAGAAGAGAGTGGAATTAGGGAAGATGGAGTAGGACCCCCCCCCTCTTGGGTCCCCTGGGCGCTCGGATAGTTATTGGCCCCCTGTCTTAATATTAGATCTTGGGAAGGCTTTGTAAAATTAAATATTAAAGTAGTGAGGTCGGGTACGTGTGTCGACTCCGGCCATACACTCATTACTACATGGAGCCGCCTCTTACACATTAATGGCCATATAACACCACTCTAGTGGGGACGACTTGATCCATTCTCAGCATTTTTAATTATTATTATTTTGGACGTAAGTTACTAATAGTAACTTCTAGTTGGCTCATTACTTCTTCTTTTCCTATCTGGGTCTGCCTCTCGGTGCGGAGGGAGCCTCTACCACCGCTGCCTGTCCGTGGCCAGTTTGCGCATCTCAGCCATGGTCTTGTCTCTTTGCTGTCCGATCCTCTTTGTGTAGTCCAGATGCATCAATGTGGGTGTACACTTCGGGTGTTCCCTGTTGGCATGACTTCCATGAATATCCGCTATTTATTAGCTCTTCTCTGGTAGCCTTGATCATCACCGGTCGGTCCCTCCGGGTCAAGCGGTGCCGCTTGAATAGCAATAACCTACATAGTTTCAATACAGCTAAGACTAGATTCTTCTTTAAGAATAGTAAAGAACTCGGGATAAAAAGGTCATCAAAAATCCATCAAGTATTGTAATTCCTTTGCTACACATTGCACCTCAGGCGTGAGTCCTTCTAGGCAGGGGATTGGATCTGTGCCATCGGTCTGTCCGCCTTCTAAACCCGTCGGCGAAAGGGTACAAACAAGATACTGGTCAGGATGCCTATAAGGGTTATCTTCTCCTTCGGGCACAACACAAGGCGTCGACAAGGGTGGTTCTGTGTGTTTCTTTTAAACTTCTCTGGGATGATAAAATGTTAATTTTTTCCGGTGTTTTTTTAGAGTCTTCTTTTTTATTTTATTTTTTTGACAATATTTCGAGACACTTCCCCATGTTCCTGGTCACTATCATAGTGACCAGAAGAAGGGACGTGGAAGTGTCCCGAAATATTGTCAAAAAAAAAGAAAAAATAAGACACCTATGGAAAAAACACCGGAAAAAATCATCAAGGGTGATACTCCCATCTGAGCGCAGTGCGGAATTGAAGAATCCGCCCCCCCCCCCCCCCCTCTCTCCCGTTTCTGACCAGAGGAGAATGGTATGAGAGCTAACCTCTCTGACGGCACTAGCCATGGTGGGACCGCTGTTCTTATCAAGTCTTCACTCACACACGAAATCTCTATCACTAAACACCGAACACAAGGAAATAAACCTTATGTCCATTTATTGCTTTCCGAAGTGTAATATGTAACAAAAAAAATATTGAATAGGATCATTGGAGAGTGGACTCACGTCTGAAGCATCGAGTATCAAAAGAGGTTAAGTAGCTCCGATGTCCTCTCTGAAGAAAGACATAAAACTAAGTGGAGTGTGGTTTTCTTTTTGTCAACCATTAGCGGAGGTGGGAGTATTGCGAAGTAAATCACGGTGAGGGAGGGTCGGCCCAGTAAATCTCCGGCTCCATAGCTCGCCAATATCACCCGGGATCCTTCCCAGCTTCTTCATCCTCCTGCCCCCGGTAAGAAGACTGATCTCCTTGTCAGTCCAGGCCGTCCGGTCTCTTACCACCACCCTTAGTAAGTTCAGACCATTTTCTCAATCCCGGGATTGGATATTATTGGATTTAATTAATATATTGCGTCTAATTCTAAAAAAATAATTGCATTTTTTTTCATACTGTTGTGTTAGTGCCGAAGTATATTAATTATATTACATCATACTTATTACTACTTACTACATATTTATTACTACTTACTACATATTTATTACTACTTACTACATATTTATTCACGACTAGCTGTGTGAAAGCCATTTCGTGTCTAATATTCAATATGAAGGTTTGAAGCGTTTGATTTTGGTTTGAAACATTAAAAAGCTCAACAAATTGAATTGTTTCGTGAAAAAACAATTTTAAATACTTTTTTGTTACTTATTATTTCGTAGATGCGAGTAATCACTTCTTAGCCATCAAAATTCTAGGCTGGTACATATTCCATGAGATATAAGTTACGCCCTCGTAAAGATCTTATATAACATATATCTATACTATTTAATTATAAAGCGTAGAAAATTGTCGGATTTGAATGAAGATCGTTTGAGGTTTTGGAGATGCTCTTAAACATTGTTTGTGAGTTTGATTTTAAGACTTGAATGTCTATTATAGTATTATTATACTCTATTACACAAAAAACGTTTCTGAAATATGTTTACTCAGCTATGTTTATTGAGCTATACCACAGAGCAAAGGCGTTAGAAACAATTGAAGCCAATGAAAAATGTTTTCACTAAAGCCATTCTCTTTCATAGTTTTATAAAAATTGATCAATGAAGCAAGTTGTCAAAAAGACACTTCAATTTTATTTTTGGTAATTATTTATTTTGAGACTAAACTATGCGAAAAAGGTAAGTGGGCGCCGTTAGCTCAGTGCTATGCGTGCTTGCTTATTGAGCTCAAGTTCGCGGGTTCGAAACCCATCCGAGGCCCTTAGTTTATTTTTTCTGGGAGGTAAAATAAACTTGAGCAACGTTAAGAGATAGTCCCAAGCCTGTACAATGTCAGGTACTCGTTAAAGACTCCTACCCTAGATGAATAGAAATTTAGGGTAGACAAAATTTAGGACTCCCATATTAGAGTCGGGCTCATGTCCACCAGAAGGACAAAAGAGCGTACTAGTAGTAGGTGATATGACGACGTCGTTAAAAGCCCGGGGATG
The DNA here is from genome assembly GCA_963662175.1 of Aradus depressus. Lineage (NCBI taxonomy): Eukaryota > Metazoa > Arthropoda > Insecta > Hemiptera > Aradidae > Aradus > Aradus depressus. The sequence goes on along the minus strand of OY759215.1, from coordinate 58,216,814 downwards.
ATAATTAACTAACCATAAAAATTTTTAAAAAAGTTGTTGTAGAAACGTTGATATAAGTGTTTGATAGTTGTGTCTCTGTGGGTGATGTTTAATTCTTTAAAAAAATATCGTCAGCACAAAGACTTTTGAGTCAGAAAAATTTGAAAGATCGGTCACTTTGAACTTTGTGCTGATGTGTAAACCGAATCCGGTTCACTTTTAATATTGTCTAATTCCACAAAAATATGAACATAAAGTGAGAGAAAGAAATCCTTTAACATTTGTGTGAAATATTGTGAGTGACAAATGTGGAGGGGATTTCTTTGTTTTTATTTAAATAACAATAACAATAAAAATGGACAGTAAATATCATAGTTCTAAAGATTTTTTAAAATTTAAATAATTAAAATTTACTAGTTTGATAAGAATATGTTTAAAACGCATAAATAAATAAGTATTGTTAGGTTATGAGAACTTTTGAAAAGAAGACGGCTAAACAGGTGTAAGGCGGATTTAACTCAATTACTGTGGAAAGGGCAGAGGTGGGGGTGTGTGGTGCGGGCTTGGCGGGAGACCGGCTAGAAGGGGCAGTGTGGCCACGACTGGCGACGAGGAATGATCTTCATCCTTCTACTCTTCGCAGCACTCCCGCCCGGTACGTACTATAGACGTACTTCAACTCCAATACGAGCCCTTCTACTTTAGTGTCCGTCCTGTCTGCTGCAACTGCTTTCATAACTTCACATTGGATTTCGATGAATACAAAACTTTCTATTACTAATACGTAATTTTTCAAAATGATAATTGAAGCGTGCGGCCAAGTAAGACAGTTTGACACATTTCAAGGAAAGTACAACTTTATACTTGGCATTGTTTTTACAGATAAAATGTTTCTTTTACGTACATTATCCTTTATTGTATCTCAAACTTTATGAAACTGAATCTTTCCTTCTCCAGCGAGGAACCTGTATATCAATATTGTATTTCAAAAATAGAAAATAAATGTAAGGCATACGCCATACGTCATTATTCAACCTTCACCTTCCGCGGAATAATAGGTAGGTTGTTGCAAAAACTAGATTACATTTACTTCTTTTTTTTGTATTTTTGGTATATTTACAATCAGTTAAAATATAACTATAAGTAAATTTGATGAGAGTGACTGCATAATAAAAAAAATAAAAAATTGCATTATTATTATTATTTATTTTTAAATTTAAGTTGAGAATCATGGACATATGATAGAAACTTATAATAAATAAATATAACAACTTTTTTTTTCTCTTAAATATAGTCTATTTCCTAGAATTATTATTATATATACTTGATTCCGAATTATACCATCCTCAGGTTTAGTTATAAACAGTTTATAGGTAAATCTGACGGTGGTTTAATGCCGAAATCTGTAGTGTATATTTTAAAATATTACAGCCAAGTGTGTCCAATGCCCACACATTAAAGAATTTTCTAGACAAATTCCAAGATTTTTTTCTTTTTCTTTTCATTTTGTCGCTTTAACTGCATTGGTTAATAGCGATGGCCTTTCTACACGTTACCATCGTAACGACATCAGTTATCACAAGAAATATTTTTTATACTTATTATATACTAGACCTCTGAGTTGGTAGACAGAAGTGCGATTCACCCCACCATCGAATGTTTCCACGTCAGGTGTGTGGTGTATAAACTAGTGAATCTAGTGTAAAGTAACTTAAGCAATTAAATTCTGTTGCGCGCACTTTCATTAAACTCAGTCTTCTTTCATCTAGATCCTCAATTTTTCCTTCGCCATAACGAGAGATAAAATCACTTGAGAATTCTAAAAAGTAAATTTTCATAATGTTCTTTCCAAATACTTTAAATTGTTACCCCACTTGATTACGTAGGAGACAGCTCCATTTATGACGCGACATGAATGCGTGGACTTTTTCAAGTATCTTGTTAGAATCATCCCAAAGATACAATGTCGCCCTAATTCTTTCCATTATGCGACTGTTGATTATGGCCATTAGGGAACGTTCTGCAGGTGCACAGTGTCCTTTAGCACCCGACTCCCATCACTTTCGTGTCGGTGAATTGTTTTTGGCAAACTATTCTTTGTGACCTATGTTTGATACTTTTTCTTATAATACCTCACTCAAATGCTTCAACTTTTTTTAGTGGTGTAACGTTTTTTTTTTTAATTTACAAAAAATATTCGGGTAAACAACGGGTTTACTATAATAGAGCTCTTGCTGTAATGAATCCAAAATTATTTAAACAAATATTTTTGAAACTTACACTTAAGGATCTTTCGATCGTGGGTTCAAAACTCAGCTTAGTTTTTGTATTTTGGAAGTTAAAAAAATACTTTGAACACGTTGTTCTTCGGATAGGATGTTAAGCGACGGAGCCTATGCGATGTCAGGTACTCGTTAAAGACCTCTATCTTGTGTATGAATCTAGTTAGGTAACATTTAGAACTCCCAGTCGGGCTCATGTCCACCAGAGCGACGATAGATCGCTCTGCTAATAAGCGGTATACGCCCGTAGTTTAAGCCCGGGTATGAGTCACAAAAGCAACAACAAACGTAATAAAATATGTACATGACTTTAGTATACTACTCGGTTGTTATGGTTTTTACGAAAGGGATTTTTTCGTAGCGGTGCGGCGCAAAAATGGTTCTGAAACCGTCCTCGGACATGTTCGCAGTAACAAATTTTTCTTCTTCTAAAAGTTGGTTGTTGTAATGAATTAGACATTAAATATATTTAAAAAGTCTACAAATTCGGATTACTGAACTGTGAATTCGGACGCCGAGGAGAAAACAGAAGAGGAGGAACTCCGCAAACGTTCCGCGCAGCTTGTGTGTGCAAGCATTCAAAGCTGCCGTGAAAAACTATCAGTTGACCCTTGGAAGTCCCCTGAAAGCAGTTATTGGCGCACTCACCTATGTGGTCAAACCTAACGAAAAACAAATTAAGAAATGAGGAGCTGAAGACGGTATAGCATATATTTATTTGCGTGTGTATTCTGCTTCACTGAAATAAGACGCCGATCTGAGGCAAAAGACATTTCTGGCCTGTTGCTTCAGTGCTAATAACGGCCAGATCGGCTCTTGTAATGTTTGATGTCTACGCAAACACAGTAAATCTTTGAAAAGCTGGTTGGTCCTAGAATTAAGTGACTATGCATGAGACACGATTTTCTGATAAAGTAACTTCTTAACGATTTCCCTAACACTTTTTTCTTAGTATTGTTAATTAAACAATCGGCTAGGTAGCTTTCTGCTACATTTGTGTGCATGATGTGTTCCTTTGTCCACATATGACACGTTAACGACCGCTCCCGTCTCTAGAGTCTCCAGTCTGTGAATTACGTATTCATGTTGAGTAGCTCCCTGATTAGTTCCAACTAACTTCATACACTTCTATTTCACAATTAATTTACTTCAATTTGCTCAGTCAGTTTTTATGTTAATATATATATTTTAAATATAAAATATATATTTTTATGATTAAAATTATTTAAAATACACAAAACTCTCTCATAAAGATCAGATAAATATGGGATAGAAAAATGATTACATTACATCATGGCGGGCAAAATTTATATCTAAAATTTAGGACAGTATTCGAGACTTCAGAAATTTTTCATTCAAGTCTTCAAACAGTTTTAAGTTCTTAAGCCTATAAAATATAAAATATAAGAGTTATAGAATTAACCAAACAATTTATCCATTCAAATCAATGTTGACAAGCTCAGCAAAACATCAATCATAACACGAAAATTCAGCTTTTTCAGTGCCCATGTACCTCTTTCCTAAAAAAAGTACGTTTTTGAACTCTCTTCTTCAAACCCTTGCAGCTCTCCCAATTACATTTGAATTTTGAATGGAACCTATGTATTTCTCACAGGGCCATCCTCATGGTAACCTGCATGGACCGGACAAAAAGACAGCATGACAGTTTCACGTATAAGTAGGTCCCCTTTATTTTCATTTTGTCAGGGGCTATCATTGGACGGCCATCCTCTCCACGCCATGCAGGACATTTATTTGCTGGTTGCAGTATTTTAACAATCGTTGCGATGGTTCTGTTATAAGACAAAAACAGAAATTAATTTGTCGATTTTCGGTATTCCTCTAATAAAAGTTACGATGATTTTGTATGATACTAGTTATTAAAGCTGGTCGTGGCAGCATAATATGCTAAGGCCAAAATGAGAAAAAAAAAAAAAATGATAATAATCTAGGTTCATCACATATTTCTCTACTTTTAAAATTTTCCAGTTGGGCGTCATGCCATGTTTCTGAAAGAAAAGGTCCATTATTTATCTTGGGCTGGGCTAACTTGAGATGCGGGTTAATACAAACAACAACTGAGAGTGTGTAACCATGAAGAGGAAAATGTTGAGCAAGGGGCTGGACGTTGGAAAGTTGAACAGAAAGTTGGGAGCTGAGGGAAGCCAATCTTTCAAACAACTATTTGCCTTTTGTCTAACTCTACTGGTGCTGCTAGTGCTTCCCAAAACTTTGGATACAACTAATAAAATCCACAATGGCCAGCAGACTTACAACTTTTTCCATACTCCACTCCTGTTTCCATTTGTTTATAAATATTGTTACAAACGCAATCATTTATTTTTGGTCATACCATTTATTACAAATCCATTTTAATTATTACAAATCTGTTCTTTCATTAAAATAACATGTTGCTGTGTTTTTTTTTTTAAGCAGTTTTTTTTAGTGTTGTTTGTTATTCGTATGAAACATTGTGCTAATGATTCGTAGAAAGTTCTGAATTTTAGTAATATTTATACAATTTTCTAAAACATTTTTCCATCTTATCACGAAATTTCCAATATGCCTTTTAAAAAACTTTGGCTTTTGTAAAAAATACTGTTTTTTTTTTATGTGTAGCATCCTTATATGCTCTGTTCAAATATAGGATACGTGGCATCTCAATTGTAGACGGAACGAGCGGGATGTGTGGCGGCCTAAACGTAGAGTTGGGCGCCGCGGCGCGCCGGTAGCTCCGAGGTAGTGTGCTAGCCTACTGAGCTCAATATCGCGATTCGAGTCGAGGCCCTTAGGGTTTTCATCTGAAAGGTAAAAGACCTTGAGCACGCCGTCCTTCGGATGTGAAGTTAAGGATGTTCCCGAGTCTTACGATCTCAGGTACTTGTTAAAGTCCCCTACTCTAGGTAACAAACCAAAGTAGGCAAACTTTCGTCGCTCTGGTGGACATGAGCCCGACTCTACTATGGGAGTCCTAAATTTTTATTCACTTAGTAGGGGCTTTAACGAGTATCTGACATCGTACAGGCTCGGGACCAACGCTTAACATACTAAGGTTTTTTCACCTCTCATATAAAATCCTAAGAGCCTCGGCCGGGTTTTGAACTCAGTAAGCAACCACGCTACCTCTGAACTACCGGCGTTCTCAATATAACTGCAATATAAAAGTGAGAATCTTTGCATTCATTTTCTATGATCCTCCTTTCTCAATCGCTCATCTCAGCACTTTGTTTTGATTCAACAGATAAGCTAGTTGTACGTTACCCGGAGGTGAGGGTCTTTAGATTAAATTTTTTCCTTATCTTGAATAGAGGAAAAGCAAAATATAAAGGTAACAACTCCAGAGGATTAACAATTGTTGAACGCTAAAAGAGAAAATTGATGGTTGATTGCCTGGATTGTCGGAAGATAACAAGTTTACCTGAGGTCGGTCTGTATATTATCATTATGAGTAGCTGGATCCAGGCTTCACATCAAATATCCATCGTTCCTCATTTGCCACCCGTCCTCCAACCTTATTTTCCTGTTTCAACTGGCCCCTCATGAATCTCATTTCAATTCAGGCTCATTATGGAATGTTCGACATTTGGGCAAGCCCAAATTTAAAATGTGAACCTCATGATATTGTGGAAAGGTGTGTCTCTATGCCCATGTTTACCATTATTGGTTCTAAGTAGAGCTTGAGGTTATCTTAAATATTTGGTACACTTTTATCTTCACCGATTTTCGATCGTTTGACCAGAACCGGTTTTCAACGCAACAGCACGATTATCAGTGGTACATCCCACCCACACAGCACTGCGGTTAAATGGCAATTGGCCATTAACCTATCCTTTAACCGGTGTGCTGTGTGAATGGTATGTACCATTGATGATGACGCTGTTGCGTTGAAAACCGTTTCTGGTCAATAATAACACAGGGGGAAGACAAAGTCTTTTATTTCTATGAGAAATCTCGTCCCCACAACATCTTACTATCACATACGATTTTCTTTTTCCTTTTCATGGTCTGGAAAACTGAATACTTGAGGCCAAGATGGAATATAAACCCACAATTTTTAGAATTTTTGAAATAGGTTAGCCGCAAAGCGACGTATATCAGTTCTAGAGCCAAAAAGCATCCGTTCCCTATAATATTCACTGGTTCGGTGTTTTAGAACAACGAAACTAATTTTTGGGGAATCTTTTGAGTTTTATCTATATTTCTCTTTTTTTTCAGAATTTTCTCCTGGGTACTTTTGTAAAGAAGCGGTGGAAACACGTTTATTCGAGTTTTTTTTTTCTCAACAAAAGAGGATAAAACAATTGTATATTTTTGAAATAAGGCTATATAAGAGAGTGCGGTGCAACAGGGGCCCGGAATGCATGTTACCGCACCTGAAGGTGTGTGTCGAAAATAATGAATAAATCACTTTAAGAAATTTATTAATTTTTTAGTTATAAAACTGTAATAATGACAGACGATATTTTATTATTTTATTGACGGACAATATTTCATATTTTATCTGGGGTACCATGTTGCCAATCCATTGGCTCTGGTCAGCTTGTGTCGGCTCCAAGCTGTCTCATGCCGAATTCAATTTCTTACCGACCCCTTGCCTACTTTTTAAAATGTGTTTTTAAGTCGATGTGCTACTACTTCCAACCACAATGGCCCCCAAAAACGTACGCCAAGTAGCCTAACAAATGGTCTGGGTCCCATTGAATATTCTTTTAAATTCCATTAATATAGTTAAAATGATGTAGTATCAAAATTTCAGATCTTTTCGAAAATAATACATAGTTTCGATTTTAATGTAAACTTAAAACATTGCTTCTCACATTCGAGTATTTTATTTAAAGATCCAGGGTTTCTGTTTATTATATCACATATTACAGATGTTGAGTAAAGATTGCTACCACAAGTCGTGAACTAAAAACAATTAGAACATTTTTATGTAAATTTACAAGGAAAAGTGAAAGTTTTGTTTGATAAAACGACAGAGTTATATAATTGAATAAAGTAAATTTACGTTTCCTTTTAGCCGAAAAATAAACAAAAACAAAAAAACATTAATATAGTTCATTATCAATAAAGAATTTTTAAAATATTTAGTGAAAGACCCCAACCCTTTAAAAAAAGTTATTAATGAAGCAGAAAAGTTTTAACAAGTGTGCCCACAAAATTTGGTTACCTTGTGCCTTTATATAAGTTTCAAACCAGTATACATGGACAAATTAAATAATTTGAATGTCCACCTTGTTCAAACTTTGCCAATTAATTTTTCAACCGATTTTTGGATGTTTAGGTTGTTTTCAGCTTGGAAACGTACTGGTCTTCGTATTTCCAAGTAATGTTGTAAAGGAATTAAATGAATTCCTAAATTCGATCTCTACTTTCTTATATTTTTAGTATATGAAAGTATTGTAATCGTGCGAAAATTCGAGTTCGAGTTTTGACCATTTTCACGATGATGTCTATCTGTGTCTGTATGCGTGTATGTGACTCAGAAACTATTTTAAGTTTGAACTGGAAATTTGAGGTAAAGATGTCACATATGTTAACTTCGATTTGATTAGATTTGAGCCGAAAATTGAGACATTTAACTTCGGGGACTAAGTACATTTTACAAGATGCCGCTTGTTTAGGCCGGGAGTGGAATCAACCAGACTATGGTTCCTCTGGAGGTTCTATGGAGGACCAGTCCGAAATATTGCAGAGTAAAATAAGGTGTAAATAACAAGATTGATTAAATTTAAAATGATAAAAGAAGATATTTAATTAAAAAAAAGAAAACCTCGTACAGGTACAGTTGGCAACTAAAAAAAACATAGACTAAAAAAAAATAAAGATTAATTTAATATTAGGGGGGGAAATATAACGACTTGGATGAGAATGAAAATAAAAGTTCATAGAATAGATAAACTAATAAAGTCCTTATCGGATACGATGGCATGTTTCTAAGCCGCTCTGAGGTCGGGTGGGGGGACTGTTAGATGATGAGATGATGCTCGGTGATAGAATGCACCGTCTGGTGATAGGACGGTGTGCTGATGGTCGGCTGAGTAGGTAGATAAAGGCATGATACGTTCTTGGCGACACCCAGTGGGCTACTGGAACCTTCTCAAATAAACATTAGATGTAGCCTTAGTAGTCTTAGAGGAGTCTATAAACACGTCCGACTAAACAATACAATTAAAAATGTTTGCATTTAAAAGTAATGCCCAAACACCGCTTATATTCATGACCTAATCAAACATCTCTTCGAAGAAAAGTTGTACAGAGATTATGGAAAGACATTATTTTTGAACCTTGATTTACCCAAAAACGGTTACTTCTATCAAAAATTTGTTTCTTACCAAAAAGGTTTTTTATTAAACTTTCAACTTCTAAATGTATCCTTAGATTTGAGATAGGACCAATTCGACCAATGTTATAGACCCGAAAGAATATAAAAGACATATCTACCACTTACCAAGTCACTCTCAGAACTACGCTTTAGAATGAAACAAAGAAAACGGCTGACTCCAACACATTACTTCCATATAGGTACTCAATAATGCCAGTATGAAATTAATTTAAGAGAGAGAGGAGGTGGGAGAGTGATTGGTATAAGAAAGTCCTGTAATGGCCACATGACATTGTTTCTCTGATCATAATGCCCCCCAGCATGAGAGTTGTGTGCTAATCGAAAGACGGAGAAGGAGCTGCTTGAAGATATTCCATTTAAGTGGGCTCGGGACTGTGATAACCGCTATCAGTGGAAGGAGCCAAACTTGGAGAATGGGTTCCCTGGGAGCCCATTGCAACCACTGGAGCCCACAGGGCTCTCCTCTCAAAGTGTAGACTTTCTTTTTTGTTCTTTACTCTCTAGGAGACCTGTGAAGATCTAAAGATTGGTGCCACTTGATTTCACTAACTTCGGGCCACTTCTATCCTCTCACCCCTCCGCATCCCATTATATACATATATTTTTTTGCTGGTTTCTTATCAGTATATAATGTTGAAATTTCTAAAACTTGTGGTAGTTTTACAGTTCGGCATACCAGCTGAATAGACTCTGGTTATAAGTTAGAACTTTTATCAGCATTTGCAGTGTTAGCCTTTGTAAAATATGAAAATAATAATTGTTTACTTAAATAAGACATTAGCTTCGGTGACAATAAGATACAATTCTTTAGAAATTATTTAAATTTAAATTTATAATATTCTTGGATTTAAGAGGTACCTATATACTGGCATTTGAAGCCAACTGACATGGTCAAAAGGGCGAAATAAAACTTAATATCCTCATGATCACGATATAACGGTGTCTTCTGGGGTACATCGCCAGTTAAATACCGTAAAGAATGAGCTACACTTTTCAGCCACCATCACATTTATAGGCTACATTTGTAATTGAGGGATCCTTGAGAGGCCCTCCAAATTTCTTGAATTTACTCTCAGCCATTATCCCCTGAATGTCAAATAAACATACCTACAGACAAAAATTGGACTGTAAAATACAGTTGTAGTTATCTATTAGTAAATAAGAAAAAACAGACTTTTTAGAGGTTTAGTGTCAATCAATGATTCTGTTTAACAAGCATATGTTTTTTAAATGGTAATACAATTTAGCTGACCTATTTGCTCGTCCTAGAGTAGATTATCCGGTCTTGCCCGGTTAGTAACTTTAGGATATGTTACTTTATAGTAAATGAGGTTATTTCATGGCTATTTCTCAAAGCAAACTATTATGAATGCTTGCAACTTTTCGTTATCAAGATTAACCACCTTTATCCCCTACTTCTTGGTCTGCTGTTTTGAATTTTCAAAATTTCTAGTCTAGATCAGCTGTTTATCTTCAATGTATGTGCTGCAACACGGCTCTGCGACTTTTCGTTATAAGGAATATACAGGAGCGCCACGAACTTTATTCCCCCCCCCTTTGCAAAGTTTTGAGATGCAAAATGGCCTCTATCTTGAGTTGGGCCATCCTTGAAATAGCCTCAAGTTTCGTGAATGTACGATCTACAGCTAGCAGTAATTTTATACTTCCAGCCCTCCATCACCCCTCCTCCCAATTAAAATTCTCCAATGCAGGAAAAAATATTTTAATTTTCAGCAGAAAATGCCGAAGGAGAGGAGAGCTCAACTCGAAATCCCAATAACTGCCGTTGCAATGAATGTTTCGACATGAAATTTTATATTTAAATACTTTATAAGGATGGCATCTATTACTTTTCCGAGGAAATAGTCAAAGGGATGGGGGAATCACAGAAGGGGGGACTCGACTCAAATAACTGCCAATGAAATAAATGAGAGTAACTTTATCGACAAAAAATTTAATATGAGGATTGAGAAGTCAGTTTGTAAGTCAACTATTTAGTTTTAGGCCAAACGGATGACTACCTTTGGAAGGAGAACGAAAATTTACTTGATTAATTCGTGCTGGGGAAGTGATTCAACGCCGACTTTTTATATTACTATAATGAGAAAGCTATCGATGTTTTTGAAACAGACGCAGTATCCTCCACCCCAATCTCTGCCTATTGGGGACTGGTCTACCTCAAGGACTAATTTCTTTTTAAATAGCATTTTTCGAAAAGTATTTAAAAATTAGCTATAATTAATCTGAGAGTTTATTCGATGAGGGAAATAAGTTTTCTCCAGTCTTAAGTATTTTTTGAATATTTTAGGTGAGTTGAAGGCCAAGTTAAATGAGCGTATAAACACTTTGTAAAGAAGCCGAGAGGGCAAGTAGCAGTCATTTTTCCACTTGTTGGGCCCACCCTGAGCCCGGAGCCCATCCCAGCCTGAGTGCTAATATTTCCACTAAACCCATCCTCACACCATCAAATTAATTTTATCAAACCCCTGTTTTTTGCGCTTAATAACCTAATGGTCTTCATTCAACCGGCTTTTTTCATTAACTTAGTTTACTTTTTTTTTATGTTGATCAAATCCTGTGGTTATTAGAGGAGTGATTATAAAGCCTCTTAAACGTTCATGTCGGAGCCATAAAAAATATAATTAACTAACTGTGATACCCGGTGTTGCTTGATAAAGTCACCAAGCATTTTCTTTGAGGGATTTTCCGTAAGTAACACAGAGCCAGAAATATAAATATTTAACGTCGTTTTAATAATCGTAGAAAAATAGCTTTTTTTTTGTTCGTAGAGAGGACCATAAATTTAGACAATACAGTTATACTGATTTTTCATACATACTTCCAATGGTGGAAAACTGAATTCACATCATGATCTTCAACTTACTGTCCCATTTGTTATTTTTCTACCCTACTGTGGGGAATAAAGTTTTCATCGGATTTTATGCATGCATTTAAGTTTTTGCCGCAATTGCTTCGTAACGGCATTTTCATAAAATTCTCACTGTTAGCTCATTTATCCAGTGACACAGAGTACGCATCTCAAAATTTCGAAGGGAAGAAAAAAATTGGGGGTTTGAAAAACCTTCTATGACACCCCTAGTCTGTACTCGTATAGCAAGGTCTCCCTGTCACGGATTTAATGTTTGTGTTGCAGTTATTTGATTCGACGGTCCTCTAGTCAGATTTGATGTTTTGTTACTTTAGATACCACAAGTTAGTATAGATATTTTCACTGTTAATTGCTTCTCTAAATTTTCTTTTTGAATAGGTATAATAGATTAATTTTTTCATTGTCAATTGTTACCGACAATAGGATCTGATGAGGAATGACTTTTCTCTGGATAGATGAAGAGCGATATCGACTGACGGATTGTCTAGCATATGGAAAGAGTGTGGCCCTAAAAATCAAGTTCAAAGTTTGTGCGGCTAGGGGTGAGAATAGTTTGAATACAAATATAATGGGATTAAGAGAGTTGGCTAAGTCCTAGTGTAGTAAGTCCAAACGATAATGTTACCTTGGTGTTGGCCAATTTTCAGGCTGAGAAGTCCCGCAGTAGGGGCAATAAAGGACGGATGCAGAACGGAGCTAGAACTATCGAACCGGAAGACGGGAGTAAATCAGGAAGCCAAGCTAGCCCCCACACAACCGGCTTAATTACAGTGTCAGCCCCAGGGGGCCGCTAGGAGGCCCCATAAAAGTATGTCCCCCCCCCCCCCCCCCCCCCCCCCCCCCCCCCCAACGGAACTTGGGATTATCGCTCTAATACCCTAAGTTCATTTAGCCAAATATCCTCCTCTCTTTGATTCAGATTTGAATGGGCCTCCAGGAATCAGCAATATGAACCTTCCCCATAATGACTCACTAAAAAGACCTTTTCTGAAAATATCCCAAAGGATAAGGCAATTCTTAACCAAATTAAAATCTTCCAAGAACCTAAAAGTTGATTATCAGCGGTAGGAATCAAAGTCAATGTTCCCATAGAAGAAGTAATTTTAACTACAATACGAAAAATTATGAGTATAATTTTTATATTGATAGAAAGCCTGATGGTCATTCAGGCAGTTAGAAATAAAGTTGGGATCTGGAGACTTGGATCTGTTGAAGATGGCTCCAGCCTTGTAACTCAAGTCGGTAGACTGCATCCAGTCGACTGATCGACCGCGAGTTGTGCAAATCGAAGAGTTGGAGAAGCATTTGGGCAATATCTGGAGCCCTTAGTTCGTTCCATTTAGCCTTCTACGGGGCTTCTGGAAGGAAGGGAAGCGTCGGAGGTGAAACCCACGCATACACGCTTATTCGGATACTGGCAAATGCTGCCAAGAAAGCCGTCTTTCCTACGGCAAGTGGAAGTAGGTTTTTCCTGATACAGTAGAACAAGTTGTTATATCAATATCAGGCTATCTGCATTCATGGTTTAGTTTCGAATTTGGCACATATCTGAGAGGCTGCAAAGCATTAAGTTGACGAAATAACCAACTTTACTTGAGGAGATGGGAGGGTCATCTCTGAGAGAGTTGCGTTGAGTACTCGTCTATTTTTCTAATAGAAAGAGGTAAAAAGAGACATTCATAGTTGAGGCATATTTATATATGCTGTTATCTCATAGAACATGTTGAGATACGGCCTTTATGTTAGGAAGATAACCAAGGGTGAAACATAAACTAAGCCATAACTCGATTTTCATAAAAATTGGAGTTGGGGTGGATTTGCATAGTATGACAGAACATTTGAGATCAACTGTCTAACCCGTCTAATTTATAATTTAAACTTTGTCATCATTTAGCTGAAGTCTCTCCTTCCATCTGAACTTAGGAGAATGGGATGAACTTAAATTAAATCCACACACAACAGGTGTTTGTATTTACCCTTATGAACGTGAGGTCTTCCATCCCAAAACCCCTCTAATTCCACATTCGATTTAATTTATATGACTTGCAATTTATTTTTGTGGGTTGTGTAGAGCATGCCACAAACAAATTAGAACCAATTTTTATTTGCAATTAAGGAATCGTTATAACTCGATTATTTACACTGTTCTGAATAAAAGTGTGTTTCAAAATATAAGACACCTCTGGAAGAAGAGCCGTAAAAAAAGGAACCTTTCAAACAGATATTCTCATTCTTCCATGTGTCAGGTGAATAGGTTCATCAAGAAACAGGTTTAACCTAAAGACTGGTCTAGGACCTAGGACCAAATAGAATTACCGCTTTCTACGTTATTTAATTCTTCTACTTAGTATAATTTTCAAGCAGTCTCTACAGACTGAAACATTTCCTGACAAGTAGAGCGGTGCATTTATTACTCTGAACCTTAAAAGTGGAATTTCAAGACTCGTCAATAAATATCCTCAGATGTCGTAGTAATTTTTGGAAAGTTTGGTGGGCACCCCCCCCCATCCAGTATTTTCTGGGCCGAAATTCTACGTTAATAATAATAGCTAATATATAAATAAAAATAATAATAATTTAACAGATTTTCGCCTATAATCTAATAATATCTTCTTCCCCCATTCTCTGTTTCCATCTCCCCCTTTCCTTCTGAAGGAATGCTATGTACCTGCTACCTACTTCTGTGAATTTAAAGCAATAGATTCAATAAATAAATCTCATGCGCGTATAGATAAATTTATATATTCAGTTCATATTACAAAGAAGAACGAGAACTGTTTCCGCGGCTCTATGTGAAAACCTTATCAAAGAGTTTTGCTTGAATAGTAAATGAAAATATTGACTTATGAGTTATCTGAAAAGCTTAATTAGTAGCACAATAATTAACCAATTTAATTAGTAAATTGTTCTAATATATAGATGCTTTCTAGTGGTAGGTATATATTTATATCACTAGTAAGTTTGAAAGCATATTAATATCTCGAAGCTTTCAACATATTCCTTTGCTCTGAGCACACAGAGCTGCTGAAGTACCTTATTATATTTGGCTACCAGTCCGAGCTCCACATGGAACTTTCACATAACGGCGTCTTTGAAAAGAGCTAAAGAAGCGATCAGTTAGGTTGGTGAAGTTGGTTGGAGTGGTTATGGTTGTTCTCCACAGAACTAACTCCACCTTGCGGACAACTTAATGGAGCATTGTTTTGTCGGGGTGAGAACGGAACTTGAATTGGTTCTAGGCTGTCAGGAGCTATCGGGGCTACCGATTCAAACAATAATTTTCTCCACTTGGGAAAGTTGTCCGACTTCATCATTTCCTTGTTAACAAGCCTGTAGCCACTTGCCAGGACCGGGCTCCTACAGTCTGCAGCAAACAGCTATTTGGCTGACTCGACCAACCAACTTGACATCAACTATTTAACCTCACTAATTTATAATTTAAACTTGGTCTACGTTTACGTTAGGTTCTCCCCTTCTGTCGTAAATGTGTACAGTGAAATGGAATCGTAAAGAGCAACACGAATAGATTACATAACAAAATAAATGCGAATCTTATATATGTACTACCTATACAATGGAGAGGGCGGCGGTAGTTCAGTTAGCATACTGAGTTCAAAATCGCGGGTTCGCGACTCGACCGAGGGCTTAGGTTTTTAATCTGGGAGATGAGAAAACCTTGAGCACGCCGTCCTTCGAATGGGAAGTTAATCGATGGTTCCGAGTTTGTACGATGGCAGGTACTCGTTCAAGACCCATAGATACATACATATATATACCCATGGTTGAATCGGACATGCAATGAAAGAGCGCTCTCTAGTAAGTAGGCGATATGACCTCGTTGTTAAAGCCTGGGCATGAGTCACAATAACTAACTAATTAACCTATACAATGGAGCATAGAAATGTACGAGAGAGAAAAATTTTATTTTTTTATTTTTTCATGATTTGAACAGTAAAATATTTTGCCTTGGAGTGTCCTGAGAAAAATTGTATTTATATTTCTTCATCTACTATTCCTAGTCATTTAAATTTAAATAGATTAATTATTTGTTTATCCCTCGTAGTTTCCTACAGCGCCTAAAACTTGTTATCGACTATCAACCTTTGAGTAGGTAGACAAGCAAAAGTTAGATAAACCTACTTATCTAACTTTGGCCCACCCACCTAGTTGGGATGCTCACAGCACTCCCTCGCGCGATAAGGGTTACGAACCCTCTCAATTTTTTCCTTATTTGTTTTACAATACCGAAACTAATTTTTGGGAAATCTTCCAGTGTTGATATTTCAAATTTTTTCATTAGTACTTCCGAAAATAAGAGCAATGGATACTCGTGCCAAAACATGGGGAATATAAAATCCTCTGATTTTTCCGAACCACCAATGCCCTGACCAAGATTTTTATTCAACTAGGGGAGGAGTCTTCAACGAGTGCCTGACAACGTACAGGGTCGAGCCATCGCTTAATGCCCCTGTGCGAAGGACAGCGTGCTCAAGGTTTTTTCATCTACTCTGAGCTACTGGCGTCCTCACCACCACATTTTAAAGTCACATTAGGAACACATATTAACGGTCTATTAAACTAGAGTTTTCTCTAATACAAATGTTTCAAAAACATCAAAATGGGTAATAAAAAAAATACGATTATATAATTATTGAAATGAGGGCAATCGGTGATTATCCCTAACTTTTCCTGGTTTTCCAATTCTTGGTAACACTATTACATCCATTTCGCTTCAAGGGATGATTAAAATATGATTAATAAAAAATAAAAAAAATAATAAATTAAACAATATACGAATTTATAAACATCATTTATACTTAATCTAGAAAGTAAATCAATTAATAACTGGCTTAAATAAAATATCTGGCTCTCAGAATAATCCCGGGTTATTTATTTAAAACAAGTATTCATTCAATTTTTGCCAACAATTTATATGAAGGTTATCAGTAATCCGCTGGAGAGGAAAAAATATTTACCCTCACATTATTATCTACCTCCGACGGAACTACCCTCTTCCCACCCCAGCATTTCCTGCTTTATTTTTAACATTTTCACTTTCTCAGCTGGGCAAAGTAAAGGGGGTAAATTATCTAATCGCTCCGAAATCCCATGTTTAGTTTTCACCGGAATTTCATGCTTTCCGACCCCCTGATTCCAGAAATGAAAAAAACAATTATAAGAACAACATCTATTGATTTTCAGCCAAATCTGTCAAAGGGAAGGGAAGGATTTAAGGGGAACTACACAACAACTAACGGCCGTTGTAATGAATTTGTCAACATGAAATTCTATATTTAAATTCAAAACCTTATAAAGACAACATCTATTAATTCTCCACGAAACCGGCCTTAGAAAAGGGGGGCTCGGCTCTAATAACTGCCGACATAATGTATGTTTGCAACACAATTTAATATGAGCATTCAGAAGCCCCTTTGTATCTTCAACTATTAATTGATTTTCAGCCTAGAAGGTCGATTGTGATTGTAAGCGCTCTAACGAAGAAATGATTGTAGCTATGAATTTTCATCATGGAATGAAGAAGTCACACGAGCTAACCTAAACCTGGCTAGAGTTTGACCGAAATCTGACCAACATCTACTATCTATTTTTTGTTAACATTTTTGGAGAACTCTTCTTTCACAGTCACTCTTCATAATCATTTTTTTTTTTGTGCTCTTCAATATTTTTGTTAAAAAAGTATATTCTGTTAAATTTGTTTAAAATCTTATCTTACTTTTGGTTTGAGTTGTTTTGTTTTGTTTAAGAACTTTTTCATAATGCAAGTCAAAACATCGTAAGCTAGGTGATTTTTATTTATTTATTTATTTATTTTTTTTTTAATTAATTTTTTTTTTTTTTTTTTTATTATTTTCTTCTATTTCATTTAATGGCAACCATTGAGGAAAAGAAAGAAGTCAACAATGCTGTGCCAGTAATCACACCGTGGCAAAAAGCATTTTCCAGAAAGAGGTCCGCTATAGAAAATAGAGACCCAAGGAAAATCGCTCGTCCTGCAGACACCATTCCTGTAAGTAACCCCTACACTCCATTAGCAACAAAAGATGACAACATGGAGACAGTAAAGGAAACTTTCGAGAAACCTCCTCCTATTTTCATTAAAGATGAAGTGACCAGTTGCAAGCACTTCATTGAAGAATTAATTAAAACTTCTGGGCCCGATTCCTTCATATTGAAAGCCACGACAAGAGGGATTACCTTATATCCCACGAAGCCCGAACACTATAGGGCATTCATCCATCTTCTCGATAACCATAAAGTTGAGTATCACACTTATCAACTGAAGTCGGAAAAGGTGCCGAGGGTGGTAGTTCGTGGCCTTCATCCTTCGTCCGACAAGGAGGAGATCATCGCAGCCTTCAGTGAGAAGGGTTATCAGGTGAAAGGAGTCATGAATGTCTACAAGAAATCATGGCTCCAACAAGACCCCAGTGTGCCCGACTCCGCTCCAATCAATGTCCCCCTCCCACTATTTTTTATCGACATAGAACCGAAGACATTTAACGAAAATATCTTTGATATTAAATCTTTACTGTACTGCAAAGTGACAGTAGAGGAACCCTATAGAACAAGGTCTATAGTCCAGTGCAAAAGATGTCAGTCGTACGGACACACCCAATCATTTTGCAGACTGCGCCATAAGTGCGTGCGGTGCGGTCAGGACCATGTCTCTGGTACATGCCAGAAACCAAGAACCACTGCAGCCACATGTGCCAACTGCAAGGGCTCTCACCCTGCCAACTACAGGGGGTGCATTGTCTACCAAGAACTTCGAAATCGACGGACAATTTCTTCTACTCCAGTAGACAACAAGAGGTTTACGCCGCCGATGAATTCAACAGCTTTTCCCGTCATGCCTCAAAGGACTCAACCAACTCCGGCGACTCATCCTGCAGCGACTGGGCGGCCACATGTCAGTGCCTTCCGTCCACCACCCGCTACAGAAAGGAAATCTAGCTACGCAGATTCCCTTCGACGTCAGAGAACTTCTGGACTGGACAGATCCGATCCTCCGTCAGGGGGCATGGGAGAGGAAGGGTCCCAGTGGTCACCTCCTAATAATGGTATCTCTCCACATTTTAATAACTTTTTATCAAGTCTACAATCTATCATCCAGCCCCTTGTCACCCTCCTTTCACAGTTATCACAAATGACACAACTCTTCACACAGTATGCACACTAATTCACTCACCATTGGTTCCTTGTCAGTTCTTCTGTGGAATGCGAACGGACTTATACAACATAAAAACGAACTGGACATACTTCTACATGACAGACGGATTGACGTTGCCCTAATCTCTGAAACCCACCTGACGTCCAAATCAAAATTGTCTTTCCGGAACTATACTATACATCGAGCTGATCATCCCGACGACACTAGTCACGGCGGGGCAGCTGTTGTCATAAAGTCCTCACTCACACACTACCCACTTCCGAACGTAACCACACCTCACATCCAGGCAGCAGCTATCACTCTACATACACGACACAAAAAGATTAACCTTGTTGCCGTTTACTGCCCTCCGAGGTTCGCCATAGCTCCTGCTACATTTTCAGCATTTTTCAGGAAATGGGGATCCTGTTTCATTGCCGGTGGAGACTACAATGCTAAACACCAGCAATGGGGCTCGCGGCTCTGTACACCGAGGGGAAGGAGTCTCAATACTACAATCAACAATGACAACTTACAAACCACTTCACCGAGTACACCAACATACTGGCCAACTTCAAGACGCAAATTACCAGACCTACTTGACTTTTTTGTACACAAAGGTTTAAGAGGTATGCCATCATCTGTCAGCACCACGACCGACCTCTCTTCGGATCATTCACCGGTGTTTTTAAACGTCTGGGCGGAGCCGTCTCAAAAGGAGACTAAACCGACGCTAACTCCAGGACTGATGGACTGGGAGTTATTCAGGGAAACCTTAAACGCTAAGCTCTCTGTACCATATTCCCTAAAGACAGAGGAGGAGCTAGAGCAGGCAGTGGAGTTCTACACATGTAGTGTTCAGGAAGCCGCATGGTCTTCATCATTTCCCTCAAAGCTGGCTTCCAGGCAAGATCTACCGGCTTACCCAGAGTACATTCGCAGATTGATCAGGGAGAAGCGGAGAGCACGGCAGATATGGCAATCCTCCAGACTACCGACTGACAAACAGATATACAATCGACTGAATAACAAACTGAAGACGGAAATTAAACTATTTCGAAAAGCTAAATTTGATACTTACTTCTCCAACTTGAATGCTGAAAATGGCAGTCTCTGGCGAAAAACTCGTCGGGTGCTGCGTCAACCAGCAACGTCAGTACCTCTGCGATATGACAATGACTCATGGGCCATAACAGACGAGGAGAAAGCAGAGCGCTTCGCCTCCCATCTCACACAAACCTTCACACCTCATCCAGACATGCATGATTTAACACATGAAACACATGTCTCACAAACACTACATATCCCATTACCCCTTTCACTCCCTCCCAAATCATTCACACCTTCTGAAGTCGCATTTGAAATTCAACACCTCCCCAAAAAGAAGTCCCCAGGGTATGACCTCATTACGGCTGAAGTTCTCAAGGAATTACCTCGGAAAGCTGTCTTGTTCCTGACAACCCTGTTTAACTGCATACTACGCACAACACGCTTTCCAATTCAATGGAAACTCTTACACATTCTTATGATACTAAAATCAAAGAAGCCAGAACACTCTCCTTTCTCCTACCGACCTATCAGTCTTCTTCCACTATGTTCTAAACTCTTCGAAAAATTACTATACAAAAGGCTCATAACTATTCTTTCCAGTCAGCAAACACTTCCTCATCATCAGTTTGGCTTCCGCTCAGAACACTCCACAATACACCAGTTACACAGGGTTGTGGATTACGTGGCGTCTGCCCTAGAAAGAAAGTTTTATGCAACGGGGGCGTTCCTTGATGTAAGTCAGGCTTTTGACCGAGTTTGGCACGCGGGACTTCTTTATAAATTGAGACCGTTGCTTCCTCACACATATTATTTAATCATTCATTCATATCTAACAAACAGATACTTCGCCGTCCGTCAGGGCTCTGCTATCTCCTCAATAAGACCCATATTGGCGGGTGTACCGCAGGGTTCTGTCTTAGCTCCTTTATTATATACAATATACACATCTGACATGCCCACCTCCATCCACACAATGACAGCTACATACGCCGATGACACCGCCATCTTAGCTGCTGCTGACCTTCACATACACGCCTCATTTACACTACAACACCATCTCACACAAATTGAAAACTGGTGCAACACATGGAAAATCAAACTAAATACAGAAAAATCACAGCACATCACATTTACACTTCGACGAGAAACATGCCCCCCCGTTTTCATCTACGACAAGCCCCTCCCTCAAACTAATACTGTACGATACCTAGGACTGACATTGGATTGAAGACTGACATGGAATCCTCACACACGTCTCACACGAAACACGCTGAACCGTCGACTCAAAATACTCTACGGACTTCTAAATAGACGATCAAAATTAGACATGACACAAAAACGGAACTGTTATACTTACTTACTTAGACCATTATGGACATACGGATCACAGATATACGGTTCAGCAAAAACATCCAACATCAAACGAATTCAGGCATTTCAGTCAAAAACCCTCAGACTGATAACACAATGCCCCCCATACATAAACAACAGAACACTTCATAACGATCTTATGATACACACAGTACCCGACACAATACAAACTATTTACATACGTTTTTTTAGAAAACTTTACACACATACAAATCCAGAAATACGTACTTTATCTTCACAACATTTACCACAAAACCCCCCACGAAGGTTGAAGAGGAGGTGGAACCGCGACTTACTGCCACCTTAATTCCTATTCGTTCTTAATATTTTTATTTTTTTTTATTCTTTTACATTATTTTCCTTCACTTTTCTCATCTCTCTCACCCATTCCATCAAAGTTGTCTTTCAATTCCTTTTTATTTATTTATTTATTTATTTTTAATTATTATTATTATTATTTTTTTTTTTATTTATTTTTTTTTTTCCCTTGTCCTTATAATTAATATAAATTTTCGTCCCGAGGACCTACCACTGGGTGGCCTTCCTCTCACATGCCATTCACGCCAACGTCTCCATACCTACCAACATAGATGCTGGTTGTTGCCCCTTAGCAACAGTTGCATCTTTATGAATAAAAGCCAAAAAAAAAAAAAAAAAAAAAACATTTTTGGAGGGGGGATGCCCCCACCTCCTCCTCTTACCCCCTCTACAGTCATGATGAAATATGCATTACTATTACATCGCCAAGGTTTCGATATATTTCACACCAACCTTACAACTAAACCATGCTGTTAGCTTACAAACTACTCTAAATAGTTATATTGTTTATGGTTGGGATATCAATTAAATGTAATTAATAACCAACCTAGTATTGTCCAAAACTTTATTCCATTTAAAACGAAGTTTCTTTATGGTTTTCTTACATTTTTTTTTTTATTTGCACTCTTAGCCACAACAGTATTTTCTTTGTCTTGTATTATATGATTACCGATGTTTGAAGGCAATATTTACATTTGTTCTTTAGATAAGCAAAGAATTCACGAGAGAGTGAGCGAGCGACCACAACCAAGTTGTCGGATTTTCCAGAATTCCTTCTTGAAGAATTTTGGATAGGAACTTAAAGCCTGAAGTCTAATCTCGAAACAAAGGTTCTGGCTAAAGGATTCCAAAAAAAATAAAAACAGCCTGGAGCGATTGTTGGTCATGTAGGTGGATAGTGAACCTAGTATGAAATTGATTTGGTCCCAACAGAGTTAGCTGTTAAACTTTCAACACGGAGTTAATCTTGGCTGAAGACGTGTGCTGCCTCGGATACTCTCAGTCCTAACTTCACTTCTCAATCCTCCTCAAACTACTTTATCACAGACTCTTGTGTCTTTTTTTTTTTTTTACTAAATGATTTACTTTGTTCAAACGCTGTCCTTCAGGAGCTTATTCTGTTAAAAGTTGGGTGGCTAACTTTCATGTTGGAGCTCTTCCAAGCATTTTAACTGATACAATATTGAATAATTGGGTAGGTACATTAATAATATTTTAAATAAATATAAGAACACGTTTGTGTACGAACGGCCATTGGACTGCTGTATCTCAAACCTGATGAAAAATATTTTCACTTTTTTCATTATAATAGGTATAAGGTAGTAGTATAGGTATGGATTTATATATTTAAGACATAGTCTTCGTTCGAGACTACCGGGAGCCATCCATGAAGTGGTCTAAGGCAACCATCGTAGAGGTCCTGGGAGAACAGGCCATGGACAGCGGGTTTGTGATAACTCCCGATAGAATAAATGTATCGACACGAAACTGTATACATATGTGTATTCGGCTGGTGTGGGAGGGAGTTTAAGGAGGGGCTAAACACACTTTTATTTGGGGTTGATGTTGCACTACACTGTGCTTCCCCAATTTAGGTATCTCGATAAAGCTAAGAATTTAATAGTGATTTGACGATTATTCTTGTCAAAAGCCAATTCTGAGTAGTCCACTGTTTTGCCGGTATTGTCGTCTTTGAATCCCTTATATAGCCCTATATTGATAAAGTCTATTGTGAATAGATCCAAACAGTACGCCAGTCCTTCTAACTCGGCTCAGGTTGTGAGGAATTTCTCCTTGTTCGTCTTCCTAGAAGAAAGCTGGCCTTGTTGGAATTGACTCTCATAGTTTCCTATATTACTTATTGTTGTGCTACTCCAACAGCATTTACGTAGAAATAAAATCACTAATGGATATTTTTTTTTTCTACTGAGGCCTAGGAAAGGCTAAACATGCTGGAGAACAAGAACTGAGAGTTTCAAGATCATTGACTGGAACAGAAATGAACTTGTGAGAGGAAGAAGTAAACATTGTCAGATAGTGACAAAAAAATAGAAAGAGTAGAATGGTAACTTTCATTTTTTTCATAGTAGTTTTTTCATAGTATTTGTTTCCTTCAGGACTTAGCCACGATGAGGTTTTATCAGTATTTTTTTTATTTTTGGAGGATTTTAAGTTCCAAAATAAATTCAGAAGGTGTGAATGATTTTGAAGTGAAAGGAATGCCACAAAAACGTCACATTCAACAGAGTATTCCATTTCAAACGGCCATCATGTTAAACTCAGCCAAACGGTTGTTAAAATGGTATTTTAACATCTTACCAAATTTATGCAGCTCCATAAGAACTTTGATTGTGTGCTTTCAAGATTTGAAGGTCCTAAGCCTTGGCGGCCATTTTTAATGTAGACGTTTCCTTATGAATAGGTCATAGGAAAACCAAATATATCATTGATATCATGCATTCAAATAGTCTTGAATAGCAAATGAGCACAAGAATTATACTCCTAGTGGCCACATTGAATTTCTTCTGAAACGACTACAGAAATTGAAAAAACGTCATATGACTATATTTCCGAATTTCGATAAAAATTGATAAATGTTGACACAAATGAAATATATTGAATTAACGAACAATTTTTTGGATTATTCAGGACTTAGTTTAAATGGGTACTAGCGTACTTAATTATATTTTTTGAAGGGTAGGGCTGAGAAAAGACTCCAGAATTTCTGCTATAATCAAGCTTCTAGATAATCTTAGGAGAAGCACACTTTTTTAGGTTAGTGCATGCATAGAGGTGAAGGTTGGATATGTGACCTTTTGTGATATGTAACTTCCCTTTGAGATCAGTGTCAGGTTACCAAATTATGTTACCCGCACCCTGCTTTAACCACCGCTCTCCACAATGACGCAGGGGGAGGAACCTCACTAAGTAGTTATCTGTGTCAGATTATGTTACGAGACTAACCACCGCTCACCGCAATGTCCAGGTTGTTGGCCATCTAAATGGGGCAACCTGTAGAGCCCAGAACGGTGTGAACGCAAGAGGTGGACACGCACATAAGCCAGTTCCAAGGAAAACACGCTCATGATGGTATATTATAAGCAAAGTATCCGCATAGTCACTGGATTCACCAAAGATTCCAAAGAGCCCTAAATGGCCACATTCGCACATGCGCTGCGAAATAATAGTCGACACTTTTTCTTACTTTCTCACATCCCACACTACACAACTTTGAGATATTTCATTGAGTTCATGTCCGAAAGTTGTTGATCTGGATGACCCAGACAGTGTTTTCCTATGTATGTTTCAATGGAATCAATAATTCATTACCTGATGATTATTAAAATCTAGATGCACTACCATTTCCCACTCTTGAACTCGGCTATGATAGGAACGTAAAAATTGAACACTCTTTTTCGTCGAACTATTTTAGTCATATTTCCAATGTAGAAGTTTCCACAATGAGTAGTTCGTCTCAACACAGTTCTTTAAAAAACGCTTTTAGAACATTTACTTACTGGTAAACAACATTAGAGGGTACCTACATAGTTCATAGATTGGGGGCTGTATTTGACCAGGTCGTACAAAGATGTTGGGGCTCCTTCAAAATTAGTTAATTGCTCAGAAGTTGGATGTTTTGTCCCTGATGACGAGAAGTGTTGCCAACATGGTGTCAGTTAAACTTGAAGGGCAAAACAGTAACTGTTGGTTAGGAAGGAGGTGGGGGGGGGGGGTGGGGGGGGGGGGGGGGGGGGGCACCAGAGCACTGCTCCTGGCACTCCTTATTCCAGCTGAGTGAGTCTTCCCGCCAGTTCCGGACCACTGCCCGCCAACTCCACCCACAACTAACTCCCTTCCCTCCCACTATTAAGTCTCTCTCCGCAAGTTTTCTGGTTGCGACCTCTAGATTGTCTTAATCGATTTTCAGGTTTGGTCTAAATAGGAAAACACAAACCTGAGTTCTCCCTCAATGAATTTAAATTATTCAAAACCTCTCAAATCGAAAAAAAAAAAAAAATTCTAATTTTAGGATTTTTATGATAGAGACACATTTTCTATTGAAAAAAAAAAAAAAAAATAGAAAAGGAAGACAATTTACTAATACTCATACAGAATACAGATAGTTAAATTATTTTATAAATATAATATTCTGTATCTGTAGGTATAATTATTTATACAATAAGGTCGTTACCGCGTAAAATTGCCAAAAACGTGTTCACGGGACCTTGAAAAGTAAAATTCGATTGTCTCGGATTTTTCAGCATGAATTCAATACTTTCTTATACTAAAGTTATAAGAGTAAACATTGATGAGTACTTGTTATTTCAAGGCTCTTCCTCAGTCAGTCTCTGCTTGTTCTGAAGGTCTGACAGAGATGCGTTTTTTACATGAATGGACCCCAGTTCAGAGCTTGGAACGGATGCAATTTATAGCTGAAGATATACGGACGTATATCTGGACGTATGACGTAAAGCTCTGTGGTTCAGCTAAGACCTCATGCACCAAAAGAATTCAAGCCATTCAAAATAAAATCCTCCGAACAATTACACAATGCCCATTCTACGTTTCAAACTTAACATTACATCATGACCTAAACATATCATTCTTACACGAAGTAACACAACAACTCTATACAAATCTGCACAAGTTCAAGCCACATCCGCGCACACTGGTGGAAGCAATGTCGGTCCGGTCCTTGCCGGGGAACCCTCCTCGGCGACTAAATCGATGTTGGCCTGAGAAGGCGGTGGTGCTGACCAGCCGCTTCATCAAGAGACGCAAATGATGTGTTTTTCTTTTTGTCTGTTCATATTTATATGTATATTCACTGTCGGAAATTTTTAAATAAATGTGAAAAAAAAAATAAAAATAAAAATTCTTTTAATTATCCGACGATATTAATAAATGTTAATTTTTTTTTATGGTAACAGTTGGATATCTGCAGTATTCAAGGATGTCAGATATACCTTTCCACAAAATATTTCACCTAAAATTATAATTTAATGGAAAAATAACATGAGTTTCATGAAAGTAAATTTAAGGCAATTATCCCCCGTATTTCCTTGTCTTCTTGAGAATTTATCTTCCTCAAGGGTTTTAATTTGGTATATTATTCCCAAGATGAATATATTTTCAGGTACTCTCTAATATCGTTA
This sequence comes from Aradus depressus, assembly GCA_963662175.1. Lineage (NCBI taxonomy): Eukaryota > Metazoa > Arthropoda > Insecta > Hemiptera > Aradidae > Aradus > Aradus depressus. The sequence goes on along the minus strand of OY759215.1, from coordinate 58,190,251 downwards.
CCCTCTAGGGTAGGATCTAACATAGATCAAGTGGTTTTCTTGAGAGAAGAAAAAGGAAGAAAAAAGTTGTAAGTCCAATAACTTGAGAAGGCTGATTGTGTATCTGATGGGATCGGAATAATATTCCAACATATTATACATATAAATATGTATATTGGGTTAACCGAAAAATGACTTTTTTCGAATTATTGGTAAGTAGTCCTCGAAAGTTGACTATTGCCATACATGTAATAGAATCATGCAAAAGCATTTTTTAAAATTTTGAGTTTTGAGGATCCGCCAAGGCTTTTAAACGTTTCAAAAAAAAAAAAAAAACGGACGCGGAGTATTTTTTGACGTGGGTAAATCAAAAATTTTTCACTTCTTTAGCTATACGAAGTATAGGGGAAGTTATTTAATCGGTAAAAAGTTCGATGCGGAGATTTCAACGGAATACCATGTTTCCGACTTCTATATATCAAATATGGAAAAAAAAACTTTCCCCCAGTCGGTGTGTGTCTGTAAAACGAAAACTCCCGAAGAACGTATTGAAACGAAATTATATATATATGACCACACCCATATATTTTTAGCCAAATCAGTCAAAGAGGAGGAAGGGGATTAGGGGAGAGGCTTAACTCATAAACTCTAATAACTGCCCTTGTAATGCATGCATCTTCAAAAAATTTCATATGTGAATTCAAAACCCCATAAGGACGACACTTATTAATTTTCAGCGGAATCGGCAGAAGGGAAGGGGACTCAATTCAAAAGCTAATAACTGCCGATATAATGAATGTATCGACACAAAATTTAATATGATTATTTAGGAGTCCCTTTGTAAGTCAACTGTAGTGAATATTAGCACAAACGGTCGTCTCGTTTTGGATGGGGAACAAAAAGTTACTTAATTAACGATGATTACTTAATAACCTATGATTCACCGACGTCTTTCTCTATAATAAATTTTGTCAAATGACAAAAAAAATGTGGTCAAATGGCTAAAAATTGTAGAAAAAAGTTTCAATTAAAAGTCTCTTTGTAGATAGCTTCCTCCGTTAATATGAAGTAAGTTGATGACCTGAAACTTGGCAGATATATAAATACATAAAAATTACTATGAAATCTGTTTTGAATAAAAATTATTTTTTTATCGACCTGAAATATTCCCATCCCGAACCTTTCCAGGCTAGGGTTGTATTACTTTTTAATGTTTAACTAAATGCGTATTTTCATTTTTACTTACCTATGTGAAAGCTGCCAAAAGAGAGGAGAATGTTGACTTAATGAATTTAAATATTTACCAATTGTTACCCACAAGAGAAGGGGTCTTGAGGTTTAGCCAAACTTTGACAAAGTTAGGCAATCCGGCCGAGTTTAGTTCATGTTTTTATTTGATTATTCCCCAAAGAGTATACACACTAAGCCACAAAAACTTTATGAACCTAAGACTTCATAGATTGTGAGCCAGCGGGAATTCATACGATCGAGACATGAGTTGGAGTGCGGTGACGTAAGAATGCAAGCAAATCTTTACTACTTTTGTAATCACTGCTACTTAGAAAATTATAAATGTTTATGGACTTTAGGAGAGTGGGAGAGAGAGAGAGAGAGAGAGAGAGAGAGAGAGAGAGAGAAACTGCATATTGCAGAAGAAAAAAAGAGAAGACGTCATCTGACAACACGAATCCTGGGAATGAAAGAAGAGATATGATTTGGTACAACCTAATGTTCAGTCAAGAGGATCAAGGTTTCCATTAAGTGAACTTAAATTAACTGACTTAGGTGTGGTTTAAGATATGCTTCCGGCAGGAGTCAGGACTGACAGTACGAATTATGATTTTAGACAAAACAACAATACTCGTTACCGAGACGACACTTATGGGATAATTAGCTGAAAACTATCCGGTTGGAGAATTATGAGATACTGAGAACTAGAATGGAAATCTATCTGAACGAGGAGGGAAGCAGCGGTCCGCAATCTGTTAGTATATCATCGCAGGAGCTGTGATTACTGCCTTGATGGAAAACTTTCATCTATCTGAACGACGACGGTAGCAGCGGTCCGCAATATGTTAGTATACCATCGCAGGAGCTGTGATTTCTGCCTTGATGGAAAACAATCGTCTCTCTGAACGACGAGGGTAGCAGCGGTTCGCAATCTGTTAGTATACCATCGCAGGAGCTGTGATTTCTGCCTTGATGGAAAACAATCGTCTCTCTGAACGACGAGGGTAGCAGCGGTTCGCAATCTGTTAGTATACCATCGCAGGAGCTGTGATTTCTGCCTTGATGAAAACAATTGTCTCTCTGAACGACGAGGGTAGCAGCGGTTCGCAATCTGTTAGTATACCATCGCAGGAGCTATGATTTCTGCCTTGATGGAAAACGTTCATCTATCTGAACGACGACGGTAGCAGCGGGCAATCTGTTAGTATACCATCGCAGGAGCTGTGATTTCTGCCTTGATGGAAAACTTTCATCTATCTGAACGACGACGGTAGCAGCGGTCCGCAATATGTTAGTATACCATCGCAGGAGCTGTGATTTCTGCCTTGATGGAAAACAATCGTCTCTCTGAACGACGAGGGTAGCAGCGGTTCGCAATCTGTTAGTATACCATCGCAGGAGCTGTGATTTCTGCCTTGATGAAAACAATTCTCTATCTGAACGACGAGGGTAGCAGCGGTCCGCAATCTGTTAGAATACCATAGTTCTATTGATTTTCGGCTCTATATGTTACCTTCCTAAGTGAGTGTGGCCTGGCAAGGTAGGTCCTCCATATTTAATGCCAGGCGTTAGTTACTCATATTTAATCATCGTATTAATGCCTTAAAACAGCACCTTATTGATGGCCCGTATTTAGTAGTAGACATATAGGGCAGTCTTGTGAGGTAAATTGTGGCAAGTCTTCTTTTTTCTGTCTGACCCCTCACAAGTTTTATTATCATACGCTCGCCGACTTTCGAGGTTGTTCTCATCATCAGGCAGTCTACAAAAGCCCATTATTTATTTAAAATGTTATAAAATTGTAATTGTTAAGATAAGTTCATAAAAATATTGGCTATATGCTCCAAAGTGAATAAATGTAAATAAATTCAGTAAATAACATAAATTAAAGTGATATAAAAATGAATATACTGATAGAACATTTTGAAAAGGTAACAATTTTACATTTTTTATGTTACTTACACTGCACTCTACAAAAACGAGGTTGAGGGCGCCGGTAGCTCAGTGGTATGCGTGCTTGCCTACTGAGCTCAAGATCGCTGGGTCAAGACTCGGCCGAGGCCTTAGTTTATTTTATCCGGGAGATAAAACCAACTTAAGCACGCCGTCCTTCGGATGGGACGTTAAGCGATGGCCCCGAGCCTGTAGGATGTCAGGACTCGTTAAAGACCCCTAACCCTACTTGAATAAAAAATTTAGGGTAGGCAAAATTTAGGACTCCCATAGTAGAGTCGGGCTCATGTCCACCAGAGTGACGAAAGAGCGTTTTGGTTAGTAGGCAAAGTGTTTAAAGCCCATGCATGGGTCACAATAACTAATTAAAACGAGGTTGTGCTCACTTCGTTCTATTGACGCTATTTTTTAAACATTTTTTTCAGAAATGTTTGCAACTAAGGAATTAGATTTTATTGAATCGATACTACATAATTTCGTATATAAAAGCTTTAATTTCTGTTTTCAGTTTATTCTCGACAGTAGTCCTTCACCGATATTCTATTGTAATGTACAAAACTGTATGAAGTATCCAAATATTATGTTGTGGTTTAGAGGAAATTAATATTATTATTATTTTGATGCTAGAAATGATAACGGAAACGATGAACCCTCCCAATGTTCCCAGGAGAGTCAAGAGGGAAAAACAACTGCTAATGAAGATAAATGGATTTGGACTTTCCCAAGATTACTTTGCCGAAAATTGAAATCCCTGGTTTTTGAAGAAGGAAAATTCCCCTTCATGTAGAGTCCCCCCACTCCTGTGGACGAATTACTTTTGAATGGAGTATTTACACAAATTGGATGAAAAAGAAGTGTAAGTGTTAGTGTGTTAAAAGATGCTTTGGGGCCCCATTGGGGAGTGACCCAGTGGCCCATTACAACAAGTATATTGTGTTTGTTGGGGGCCCGCAGGGTGGAGGGGGGGGGGGCAGTAGCTCGACAAAAAACCCTATGAATTTCATATGAGGGGAGGGCCCAATCCTCTTCAACCCTTGTAATCATTTCTGTAAACATTGCATCCTCTCCGTGCGGCCCCCACGATTCAATACATATATGGAGATTCAGTTTGGAAGGGGCACCCTGGGGGGTTTTGTCGCCCTGGGGACCTACCGGGCCCTGCATTCTGATGGGGGCCCCTTCACCCTCTCCTTGCACATCACATGCCACATGGCACGAATGTCAACACTACAGAACACCAGCATGAGGGAAGAACCGTGTTCTTGCTAGTAGCCCTTAAAAATCTAACAATTCAATTTGTATGAAAATAGTTTCCAAGATACCTCTAGAGAACTGACAGTCATACGTAAGGCACCCGTTATAAGGGTTTCTTTTACGGTATACTACTCATGAAGCCTGAAGAAAATAGTAGTCACAACTCGCCAGAATACTGGACATTAACTAAAAAATATATGTTAACAAATGAGAGCACACTCATTAGAGGGAAGGCGAGCTTTGCAAGTCGCCATGACCAGAGAAGTCTGAGGACCTCTAGAGGCGCGATTACTTGCCCTTTCACGGCGTAGAGGGGAGGCAAAAAGGTGCGGAAAATTGTGATGTTTGTCGGGACATTTTGTGCGTTGCTTGGGAAGATGAGCGTGGTCATTCCTTACCACATTACTGCTGAAGAACATTGCTTGAACCTCGTAATCTAGTTATTTACATAGGAACATGTCTGAAATATATGTATTTATTTAAATTATATGTCTTTATTTAAATTATATGTATTTATTTTAATTAATTGGCACATAGGAATAAATAGTTTACCTGTATCCATAGCGTATATACTCTCAGTAGATTAAAGCAGTATGTTTATATTCAAACCAAAATACCGTTTAAGTTCAGTTATATATGAAATATTTGATGAGAATCTGAGTGTTTAAATGACAATGTTTTCGGTTCGATTTAGGAGACATAAAAAAGTCAAGGATCACCGGCAATGCACTTTCTCAGCGAGAATTAATCAACTTAGTTTTTGCTCTTTCCCTGAAATCAAATTGGTTGAAAATGGCGACAAAACAAGTTTTTTAGTTTCCATCTGATGGACCCACATCTCGTTTTTCTTTTTACTCTTCATCTGGAGTCCAAAAAGTTAACATAAGCACCATCTTGAGAACCACTACTTCAGTCACATTGGGACTCGCCACTGCAGAATCGAAAGTGTGCCTTGCCGCTTCGCTCCGAACTCAAATAAGCCAGGAACTTATTATGGCGTCCAGCAGCTCAGCGAGTTCGCAAGTAGAGACTACTTTGTCCAGTTAAGTTTGTGGTGAAAAGGCAACCTTACACTGCGATTAGAAAACGAACTTATCATTTCATTGTTTTCGTTTCCACTCAATTGTACAAATTTCACACATTTAACAGAGCAAACATCATTAACCTCAAATTGTATAAAGGTCTGAACTTTTTCTAATTTTCAGTTGACCTTTTCGTAATGCATGTGAAGTGAAAAAAATTCAAAAAGACAAGTCTGGACTCAGAAATACCTTAATCCGGGCAATGTCACAGAATGCAGGAACTGAAAGGTAAAGTCAAGATCAATAGTGTCAATGAAGTATTAAGTTTTCATCTCCTTTACAAAGTTAAATTAGAAATACAAATTCAAATCTAAGTTGTCTGTTATTTCCAATTCACTCTGCGAGCTCTTCTTGCATCTGATTGTTCAAAAGTTGTTAATTTATATCTATTATAGTATCAGTGTTTATTCAACGTCTCCTCTCTCGGTTAATTAATGTATTTTCAAAGTCACTCCTTCGTCTATCTTGATAAAAACTGATTAGAAAAATTTTGATATTGGCCCAGGCTTTCAACTTTTACTACACATCACTTAAAAAGGACTGCTTTTATATAAAATTGTGTACAAAATATGTTTACTTACTAACTTTTGAGATGATTCCATAAATCCTTTGAAGATTCAGCAGGAAAACAATGTACTACTCGTACCTTTAAAGAACTACCAGAAATATGATATTTAACATTTTTGCAGAAAGATTGTGAAACACTTAATAAATTATAAAGAAAACACGAATGTTTTTTAAATATTGTCTATTTCACAAGATATATAAAATATATGGGAGTACTTTTGGTATAAGTATAGTATTTATTAAGTCGTGGCTGAAGATGGTAGCAATACCGAAAGTACTCCCATATAATTTATATATCTTGTGAAATAGACAATATTTAAAAAACATTCGTGTTTTCTTTATAATTTACCAGAAATATGATGGCCAGCCTTTAAAACGTTGCCGGGGTACGATGGTCATTGACCATTGGTCGACCTTGGAAAATCATGTACATGATCCCTCTCTTTCAAGACATCAGGTATTGATGGCCAGCCTTTAAAACGTTGCCGGGGTATGATGGTCAGTGACCATTGGTCGACCTTGGAAGATCATGTACATGATCCCTCTCTTTCAAGACATCAGGTATTGATGGCCAGCCTTTAAAACGTGACCCGGGTATGATGGTCAGTGACCATTGGTCGACCTTGGAAGATCATGTACATGATCCCTCTCTTTCAAGACATCAGATATATAATATACTATTTCTGAAGAGCTATGAGCAATCTGATGCATTAGGTATCTTTAAGTAATTATCATGAATATCATTTAAAAATTAATGTATTTTTATTCAATTTCTATTTGAATGAGCTATTGTATATAAGTCCAAAATATAAATCATATTTTGGAATTCCTGAAAAGGGAATGTATTATTGAAACTATTTTTGCTACTGAATAATGAAAATCAGTTTCTTGGTATTAATTAATGTCTTGCAATTGAGCTTATAAAATTATATTTAAACGAAAGGGTAAAAGTAATTTTAGAACTTTATAAACATCGTAAAAAAGTTTAACTTTGAAATCCAAAAGCCCGGAATTTTACAATTTCGTAATGAGATTTAAAAGACCTTCGAAAGAGGAAAACTTTAGGAACATAATTGAAGTAAGTTTTATACTAAAGAATGAGAAAATGGTTTTTTTATTGATTTCTTATGAAAAGAAGATTTAGCTGAAGCTCTAGTATAATAAATAAGGGGGGACTCCATGGATTGAGGCTCTCAATATAAACTTGAATAGTAGGCACCAGTGGCGTAGACAGGTTTTTCTCAAAGGGGGATGATGCCTTGATAGTCAAATTCTTCATTTATGCAATTTAATTTTTTATTTAAAAAAAAAAAAAAAAGTGCTAACATTATAAAGTGCTCTGAGATGAGATATCTTAGGAAAGTATCTGGAAAGTTCAGGAACACGACTATCCTTCGTTTTCAATGAATGTATGCTCAGAGGTTATAAAGGTAACTTGGGGGTTAGGAGAAAGAGGTGTGGTCCCAGAGCGTCCGTACGAGAGGAATTACATTGGTCCGAGAGAATGGCCCATGTCACGATAGGCTTTGTGAAACCTCTACACCAACAGGAAGAAGAACCTAAGTAGGAGGTATTTTATTTTAGAGCAAAACGCAAAGTCTGGTAGGTTCTACTTTTTTTTACTTAAGTATTCACTAGAATTACATTTCCGACCCTTTCATTCATTAAAATCGAAAAATAAAAAATGCTCTCTATCTGTGCGTTTGTGTATCTTCGTGTGTGTATGCTTGTGAAACACGATAACTCCATATAGAATGAATGTATACGAATTGCATACGAAATTTCATATATGTATCCAGAACCTCATAAGTACGACACATTGATTTTCAGCCAAATCGAACAGAGGGAAAGATGGATTGGGTGTGGGGGGGGGCTTAACACAAAAATCCAATAACTGCCGTTATTTATACTAAATGTATTGAAGATAAATTTCATTTGTAAATTCAGAACCCTGTATGGACTTAGTCCAATAACTGCCGATATAATGAATATATCGACACGAAATTTGCAATGAGGATTGAGAAGTCTCTGTGTGTCAACTATTGATCTTTAGCGTGAGAGCGAACACTTAATGAATTATTACGTACTGGGGAAGTACATTGTTGTGGATTCACCGACGACTTTCGTTATTCTTCGTAAGTAAATTTATTACTTCAGAGAGGATAGCAGCCGATTGAAAGCTCCAAAGCCGATTCCAGAAATAACAGGGATATAGATGACAGTGCGGGGTATGGATGGGAGAGAGTTGGGACGAGTGGGAATTCCTATATTGTTGATCTGACACAAGTGGAGTTACGTGCCTCAAGACTAGACTTCACCATCACTAACTAGAATCAAATCAATGGACAGTCTGGAGTGGACAACTGGAGCCTCCAACTGCACTTGGCTCCCCTGGCATCAATTCTACTCCTCCATCCAACTAATACAAGTATAATCACGGGTAATTCGGATTTTCTTCTCAATAGAATAGTAGTTATTAAACTTTTCTGTCCGCTGTTTACTTAGGCAGGGGAAAAATGAATATGAATCACCAGCAATGTACTTCCCCAGAACGAATTAATCAATTAACTTTTCGCTTCCTCTTCAAACCGAGTCTTAAAAATCAGCGCTTATATTCACCAGTTTTATACTAAATTAAGTGCATAAATTCATTACATCGGCAGTTATTAGGGTTTTTGGGTTGAGCCCTTTTTGATCTCCCTTCGGTTCTGCCTGTTCCCTTGAAAATTAATACGTGTCGTTGTTATGGATTTGAGAGAAGGGACGGTTAAAGAGAGTGATCTGTAAAAGTGTGGTTGGTATACAAAGTTCCGTTGTTATCTAAACTATCCGGTTGCCCCTAAGTTGCGTTGCCCGACTTGCAGAAGACACTAGAGCAGGCCCCCGCAGTATATTCCCTATTCATAGAGAGGCGGGCCCCGTTGTTCCCCGTGATGGGCAGATTATCCGAAAATCATTGTCTGGGTTGGGGCCCTCACCCACACCTGCTCTCCTCATATCGGAAACCCAGTTCCTCCCAAAACATATCTTTCCAATTGTCTTTTATATCACATTTTATTTTCTCTTTTTTTTTATTATTTGGTTTTTTAAGGGTGCATATTGAATAAAACAGTTAATTATCGTATGTTCTGCCCTATTGAACGTCTGTCTCCATTCTTCTTGCAAATTTTCCCATTTGACACACGAAAATGGGAAATGGGAAAACAAGTACTTGTGCAAAAATCCGAGATCGAGTTTTCAAAGAAAGGATTTTCACATTTCATGGTCCCCTCAAGTTTTGACCATTTTTGCGATGAAGTCAGTGTGTGTGTGGTGCGACAACTTTGTGAGCCCTTTAACAAAGACAGGATTGTAGCTATCAACTTGAAATTTGAATTGATGACGTCACATGTCAGATTTGGTTAGATTTTGACGAAAAATAAGACAACTTCACTTCGGAACCTAAAAATACATTATACAAGATACCGTTTATAAGCTTACAAGTTACAGCGCCCCCAAAGAATGGAAAATACATTTCTATAGGAAATATTTCCAAGTTATGTTCAAATTGTAGCGCATACCAACGGATAATAAAATAAGGTTTTATTAATGGTAGTTTTTTTATTGATGAGGATAAAAAAAAAAGTGTACGATGTGTTCACTACAGGACTTAGTATCTTATATTTTTTATTCTTATACCAACCACCTTTGTACCCTATCAATCCTCCTCCCCCTCCTCTCAAATAAGTAGGTCACTCTCCCAGAATTACGCTCTACAATGAAACAAAGAAAGCTGCTGACTCCAACACATTACATACATGGGCTGTTAGACATGGTTAGTTAGTTATTATGACTAATGCCCGGGCTTTAATTACAAGGTCTTATCGCCTACTACCAGCGCTCTTTCGTCACTCTGGTGGACATGAGCTTGAATCTACTATGAGAGGGGTCTTTAACGAGGACCCGAAATCGTACAGGCTCGGTACCATCGCTCAACGTTCCCTCCAAAGTACCTATAGAGTGCTAAAGTTTTTTTTCACCTCCCAGATAAAAAAACCTAAGGGACTTTCGATGCCGCGACTTTGAGCTCTGTAAGCAAGCACGCATACCATTGAGCTACCGGCGTTATACATGTTGAATGTGACCTAAATATCGAAGTAGGTAAGTCAAAGATTTGTGAATTATTGATCTTATCTCAGATCTGAGGGCATATTGATTTTTGGAAAGGTAATGAGAATAATTTTTGGTTCAAATTTTTTTTATGAGAACATAGTTTTAGCGTAGGTCGAGCAAACGTCTAAACAAATGTGTTTCAAGATATCTTATTAGTAATTGTTCGGCATGTATATCGCAAACAGGGCGGCATTCAAACAGTTTTCTTTACCTTTATATAAAATATATCCTGATTAAATCATATATGCGGTATCACGTAAAAAGTACTTAGGCCCCGAAGTAAAGTAGTATATATAATATAATCATATCCAAGTTACCACATATGTGATCTGTTCAAATGTCTCCATTGCTACAATCGTCTCCGAGTTAGAGCTCTCACAAAATTTCAATCATTTACACAAACATCACCACGAAAATGGTCAAAACGTAATATTCCGTTGAAAACTCAATCTCCGCGTTATGGTAAAATATGTGAAATTGTGTGTGTTAACGTGGATGGTGGACTATGGGCTAGATTGGTCGTTGAGGCTCAACAAATATTTGTCCGGTCCGGTCAGCTGTGTGTCCACACTTTTTATATAAGGCCACTTCATTCATGAACTCTGTCTTGACACTTGTGAATGATCGCTCTCCGCCCCCTCATAGAACCTCCGTCTGTTTCCATGATACATTGTTTAACCCCCCTCTGTAAACACTATTCAATATTCCTGGCCACTCACTTTGTTTTTTGAGAATATATATTAAGTTTTCAGTATGTAATTCAATGTTTTCATTTCTTTCTCCATCCAACAACTTGCGGACCTTGGCAAGCGATTGACATTTACTGGAAAGGGACATATGTGTAAAATCGCAGAAATGGAAAGAAACTAGTTGTTTGTGCATTTCAATGCTCTTAAGCCGTTCCCCCACTCCTCAGTTTAATCCCTTGCACCTCTGCTGGTTGTAGTACTTCTCATGCCCTCCGCCCATACAGAGCTTCTCTTTCTGTCAAATAGTTTTTTTTTTTCACAAATAATTATTTTTTATATAGTATTTATTTTCATTATTCCCACAATTTACTTACGCTGAACTTCAAAAGCATTCATCTCTCTATTTGGGAGCTCTCACCCCCCCCCCCCCCCCCCCCCCCCCCCATATCTTTCAAATTTATTAGTTTTCTCTCGATTTTCTCAATTTGTCAATTTCTCAGTGTATATCATATGTGAGCAACAACCGGCCCGCTGTAATATTTCGTCCGGCCCGCTGTAATATTTCGTCCGGCCCGCGAGACATTTGGAACAACCCAATTAAAAAAAAAATAATATTACACTACTTACTCACACTCACTCCAAATTAGGAAGATCGAGTAGGATGGAGTAGGAACTCAAGTTACTGACGGAGCAATTTTCGAACAAATTTGGCGATTTCAAAAACATGGAAGACTGTTTCAATTTATTTGCTAATCCAACAAAAAGTAATGTACAAAATGCTTCAATAAACTTGCAAATGGAGTTGATCGAGATTCAAGAAAACTCACTCCTAAAATCTAAATTTGAAGACGTGGAGTTGTGCGATTTCTACAAAAAATACCTCGAAGAGGACCATTTTCCGCAGCTTAGAAAATTGGCAAGAAGATTGATTTGTGCGTTTGGCAGTACTTATAAATGCAAACAGTTCTTTTCAATGATGAAAGTTAATAAATCAAAACATCGTACTAGGCTCACTGAAGATAATTTGGAAAATTCTTTACGTCTCTGTATCAGTGGAATTAATCCAAACATCAATGGATTAGTTTCATTGCTCAAGTGTCTCATTGATTTCGGTGTCGCTACTTAACTTTCGTAGTTTGTAATAATTCCAAATTTCACGATTTAATTATAATATTGTACCTATTTTTTTTCATTTCATTTTGTTATTTTAATAAATTGTATTATAATAAAAATTATGAACACTACTTTAAAGTCCGACGTTATTTTATTTTGAACCATCTACGCGGCCCGTGAATGTATTTGCACACTAAAGTTTGGCCCGCAACATGTCAAAGGTTGCCCATACATGGTGTATACTCGTATTATCATTTTATCGCTCTACCAAAATTGGGTATATTTATAATTTATTTAGTATATGTATATTTGTAGTTATACTACAACTCAAGTTTATACTATAATCCTATCCTGTTGTTTACTTAAACATCCTTCTATAAACCTTTCTCTTGATACTAAGCCTATTGTTTGTTTATCTTCAGTTGTATTTCATTCTTTTTGTTGTTTGAAAGTTAAACATTTTGTTTGTATTCTATTTTGCTTTGTTTTTTGTTTTGAATTCTTCTTTTATTTTTAAAGTTTCTTTAAGATCTACTAGTTATTAAAACTAAGGGAGAAAATTACATGGCACAACATTTTTTTAAACAGGTATAAAAAAAGTGGACGGTGAATCAACGGCTATGTACTTCCCCAGAACGAATTAATCACTTCACTTGTCGCTCCCCCTCCAAAGTCAGTCAACCGTTTGCGCTAATACCCAATAGATAATAGATGACTTACATAGAGGCTCCTTAATCCTCAAACCTAAATTTTCTAAATAAATAAATTCATTACATGCGGAGTTATTGGGGTTTTTAAGTTGAGTCCCCCTTTCCAACCCCCCCGCCCTCCGCCCCCCTTCTGCCGATTTCGCTAAAAATAAATAAGTGTTTTACTTATAAGGTTTTGAACTCACATATGAAATATTGTGTCGATACATTCATTACAATGGCAGTTATTAGAGTCTCCCCTAATTCCATCTTTTTTTTTGACTGATTTGGTTGAAAATAGATAGGTGTTGTCTTTATGGGATTCAGGCCACACATATTAAATTTCGCTTCGATACAGTCATTCTATCGGGATTTATCATGTTCACAAATACACAGATTTTTTTTTTTTAACTTTTGGAATCAGGAAGGCGAAAAACATGAAATTCCATTGACTGATTACATAACTTCCTCTATACATCGTATAGCTGAGGAAGTAGAATTATGTGGCCATAACAGGTCTTTCTTATACACCATATATGTATAATATATTTTAAGCTTGCCTTCAGAGCTGAAGAAAGTGGGTTCGAAACCCGACCGAGGCCCTTAGTTTATTAAATAAACTAGATAAAATTTTTATCTGGGAGGTAAAATAAACTTAAGCACGACGTACTACGGATGGGACGTTAAGCGATGGTCCCGAGGCTGTACGGTGCCAGGTACTCGTTAAAGACCTCTGCCCTATGTGAATAAAAATTTAGGGTAGGCAAAATTTAGGACTCCCACAGTAGAGTCGAGCTCATGTCCACCAGAGTGACGAAAAAATGCTCTGGTAGTAGGTGATATGACCTCATACTTAAAGCCCGGGCATGAGTCATAAAACATAACCTAACCTATAATACATTTTATTTTTATCCTTTTTAATAATAAAAAGATATTTGTAATTTGAACGAAAGAAATTCGTTAGCTAGCTAGCTTATTGGGGACTCATACTCGGGCTTTAACTACATAGGTCATATCGCCTACTACCAGAGCACTCTTTTGTCGCTCTGGTGCCCATCGCTCGGAGCACGTTACAATTTAAACATTTTTCAATCTTGAAATGTTTCCGACGGATTTACATTTATACTACATTTCGGAGCGCTATAACTTTGTTCGTCTTGGTCCTATCTCCAATGTGCTGGCGTTATGTCAGTTGATAATTTAATAAGGGTCATTTTTGGTAAGGATCATTTGAGAAGACCCCAACGCCTTTTTGTTTTGCTATATATTACAAAATAAATGAACAAATGGTGGCATGCTGTCTAACGAATTTATACGATTGTTTTGTTAGTTTAAAAGAAGTTATCTACATTACATTGGAAAATAGTCCAACTGAAGTAGTCTCCTGAGGGATTGTGCATTCATGAGTGTCAGTAAAGTTTTTCAGACCTACGTTTTCTGAGCACTCGTGACCTAAATGGAATAGGTATAAATATAGAAATATCAAAAGAAGATAAATTACCATTAAAAATAATTAAAAGCAGAAAAGCAAATATTTTATCTGAGGAAAGCTTGAGGTTGGTCGCCTTTGATGTAAATGGTCTTCACAAATATAGAAAGCACCCCATAGAGCCAACAAAATAAATGTAGATTGGCCATATTTTTTTTTTTCAAACGAGACAGTGTTTCGAGCTAATTTAGGATTTTATATCGAGAGTTTGACAAAAAAAAAAAATAGGTTCTGACGTAGATATGGGACATTTCATACAAGTACCTTGAGGTGAATCAAGCAACTTTCCAACTGATCATTTGTAATTATTTATTGTTTATATTTGGTTATTGTCTCATGGACATGAGCCCGACTCTAATATGGGAGTTCAACATTTTGTCTACCCTAAATTTTTATTCGCCTAGGGCAGAGGTTTCCTTACATCGCTTAGCGTCCCATCTGAAGGGCAGCGTGCTCAAGATTTTTTCACCTACCAGTTAAAAAACCTAAGGGCCTCAGCCGGGTGTCGAACCCGCAATGTTGAGCTTGGAAAGCAAGCACCGAATTAAACTTCTTGGGACGTTCGCTCTTCTTGTTAAAATTGGTTTTTAAATTAAGAATAATGTTTTTTGAACTGTTCTTGTCAAGATCTTTGAAAAGATGTGTATACTAACATAACATTTTACCTTAAAAAAAGTTATGAGCCTCATATCTACATCTTTCTACCCCCCCCCCCCCCCCCCCCTCCGGATATAAATATTGATACGTCATCGTCTTGAATCTTTCATGAGTTAAGGTCGGACAGTGTGAACACCGCGCTGTCATGCCGAATCAATTTCGAAAGCCCATTGAAGCATTGGCCTCCTCCAGAGACTTCCACCAAAGATTCCTGTCCAGAACAAGAAGTCGGGTTCATCCTCCTCATGCTCTGCACATGGACTGCCCCTCGAAGCCTCGCCAGCCTTATCTCGTCTATTATTATACATTATTCTTAGACAATCCTGAACACTCCTGGACCGAACCAAGGCTCCTCCGCAGAACATTTCTTTCCAACTAAACAAAGAATATAATAACTACCGATGTAATGAATGTATCGACATGAAATTGTATATTTAAACTTAAAATCCCACAAGAACCACCTATTAATTTTCCGGGAAATTGGCCGAAGGGAAGGGAGATCAGAGGAGGTCTTTTGACACTAAAACAATAACTGCCGATGTAATGAATGTATTGACACGAAATTTAGGTAGTATAAGTAGTCATTCAGGAGCCTCCACGTAAGTGAACTATTGGTTTTTAGACCAATCGGTCGATTTGGATGGAGAGGGAAATTTAATTGATTCATGCTGAAGATCACCCTAATCGGTGATTCACCGACAACGTTTATTATCAGTACATGGCGGAGAAATGTTTCTAAATATGAGTTCGGACATGTGTACATATATCCTACGTTCAAACATTTCTCAGAAGTGATCTTTTGATCCTGTCATACTAAAATTTGAAAAAAAAGAAAAGAAAAATCAACATTTTAATTGAATACATAACTTTCCATATGAGAAAACAAAACTACAATGTCTGCGATGTATGATTGACTACTGATTTCGATCCCACTGGCCATTTTCCAGAAACAAGTTACCACATATTTTGGCTGGGGTCATATTAACTCGGGGACACACAATGGCCACTGTTAGACTGAATGGCGGGTCCCTTTATTAAGCACGGCATAAAGTTGCCATCAATCAGCTGGCCGCTCTGTGATCCGCCGGCTTATTGATGGCTCGCCAGCTCACGGGCCGCCCAGAGACCAGCCACCAAAGAAAAATGATCCCCCCCGCCATGAGCACAGATATTTTATCTCAGGGTTTCAAACCTATCTAGAGGATAAAATGTAAAAAAAAAAGTCGGTTGACCATGGGTTGATCTATGGTTTTATTTAGTCATTAAGGTGATCTGCGGGTTCTAATTTCAGGAGTTCTATAGGACGCTAACCTGTACAGGGACGGTGTATAGTGCCCAGGGCATTCATTCAGGGATCCTTCGAATGGAGTCATTCTATTGAAAGTGGAACATCGATTAACGACAGGATTCCAATTGGTGACAGATAATCGAAGTGGCTAGCGATATTCTGGCCTAAATAAGAACTTAAGAACTTTTTTCAAACAGTTGCCAAATATCTCCTCAACTACTGCGCTCTGAAGGTGAACATAATTATCTCTCAATCGGTAACATGTATTTTATTTTTTATTTTTATTATTTCAACTAATGGTAACATGGGTGGAACTTTTTTATTTGTTTCATTGTGATGCGCAATTCTGAAAGTGGCTTTATTATACCCAGTAAAACCAAAATGAACTAAATTTGAGGGGGGGGGGGATGGAAAGTCATGTTTGGAGACATATTTTATTTGTTTTACTTTTATTAACTTTAAGTTTATCCCCTGAATAAGTTTTGACCATTTTAGCAATGGTTTCTACCTGTGCGTTGGGATATAAAATAATGCACACATTATAAATATTGAAATACTTAAAAATTAATTATTATTTTTTAAGGAGGAGAATCGCTGTTTTTTTTTTTTAACAGTTAAAATGTTAAATTTGAATAAAAAAAAAACTGGGACATTAATAAATTATATATTGTATATAAGCTGTTTTATGTACAAAAGGACAGTCGAGTGAGAGAGATGAAGCGAGACAGTACACGCGTGTTAACAGTCGAGTGAGAGGAGTTTTAGGGTTAACACTGTTAAAGTACGGACATGAAGCGAGTCAGTTACGAGTATTAAGTGTTAGTGAACTTACAAATATAAACCAAGTCCCATCAGAGTGATGATAGACGCAAGTGTAGTATATAATAAGGAAGCAAGAAATAGAAGATTGAAAGACAAATAAAGAGAGATCTACAAAACAAGGTACTTTTTGAATAAATATATGTATATGCCCAGTATAAAAAAAAAAAAAAAAAAAAGTGGGGCTGTGATAGTAAAAAAATTATTGATAAAATAAATAAAGATTAAAATTAATAAATAATAGCTAAATATACAAATAATAAAATTATTACAGAGGGCGCCGGTAGCTCAGTGGTATGCGTGCTTGACTTCTGAGCTCAAGGTTGTGGGTTCGTAGCCCGACCGAGGCCCTTAGTTTATTTTATCTAGGAGGTAAAATAAACTTACCGCACGTCGTCCTTCGGATGGGACGTTAAGCGATGGTCCCGAGCCTGTACAATGTCAGGTACTCGTTAAAGACCCCTGCCCTAGGTGAATAAAAATTTAGGGTTGGCAAAATTTAGGACTCCCACAGTAGAGTCTGGCTCATGTCCACCAGAGTGACGATAGAGCGCTCTGGTAGTAGGCGATATGACCTCGTAGTTAAGCCCGGGCATGAGTCATAAAACCTAACCGAACCTAAAATTATTACATTTCTTGTGGAAATTTTGCTGGTCTTCTAGTAAATTTTGATTTTTACAATAGTTTCCGAAAAGGGCCCTAAAAAAATATAGAAAGTTTATGAGGAGCAATTTTTGAAGAAAGTGCACGTATTTAAAAAAATTTCAATTAATAATTAGGTATTTCATTTGGATTTCCTCTAAAATATACACATAATCTGAGATGCCATCAAATTTTTATAAATTTGCAAAAACATTCAATCTAATCCAAAGATGTTTTCTTATTTGGTTGATAGGGAAAATTAATGGCATAGAATCGAAAACAAAAATTGGGTTTGTTTAAACTTAACCTACATTATAAAAAATAAAAATAACTTTGAAAATTAAGAAAATCAATTATTTACAAAAATTATACTACTAACTAGTTCAGTCCTTTTTCTGTAGTTACTATTTATTTTTTTTGTATTTGACATATATATTAATAAATAAAAAGTACATACATATCTTGTTTTGTAGCTCACTGGTTTATTTGTCTTGGCATCTCCGTACTTCAACTGTGTTAACCCCAACACCACCTCTCTTCGTCTGTGCTTGTCTATATAAAACAGCTGATCGCCGGCAATTGTTTCTATCTTTGGTTGTTCTCCATTCATTTTTAAACAAAAGCGAATGGTACAATCCTATTATTAATTAATGTCATAACATCTGATTCAATGAAAACTTCTACATTTTAGCTGTTTTTGTAAGAAAAATCAACACTTCTTCTCTTTTCTTAAAAAAATAATAATTAATTCTAGATTATTTTATAATTACAATGTGTGTAATTTTTACATCATAGACCACAGAAAAAATACTAATGTTGTTTCAGGAATTAGTAAGTACTATAATTTTTGTAAATAATTGATTTTTTTATTTTCCAAATTTATTATTTTCTTTTTAATATAGGTTAAATATTAATAAACCCAATGTTTGATCTCGATTCTTTGCTGTTCATTTTTCCTGTCTACCAATTAAGAAAATACCTTTGTTGGATTAAATTAAACATTTTTGCAAATTAAGAAACATTTTATAGCGATATGACTTCGAAGTTAAAGCCCGGGCATGAGTTAAAGAACTAAATAACTAACTAGAAAGTAAAAATTATGGAATTTCATAAAAATAATTTGGTAGATATAAACAAGAGAAATTTGAAACCTTACAAGTGCATAACATAAATTCTTCAAATTGAAATATATATCTGGGATCACAAACAAAATTAGAAATGCATTCCAATAATACGGAATTTGATGATTTAAAATTTGGATTATACATTGACAACAAATTAACTAAAAAACTATTCAAAAAAGAGAAGAAGTGATGAAATATAAAAAATTACAATGTATTTATAAATCGAAGCAAAGATCAAACACAAAACTATCACACAATTATAATAAAACAGAGTTAGCCAGCATAGTTACTCTAAACATAATTTGCATTATTAGATAGGTAACCCAAACATTAATAAACCCAATTTAAACCCTTAACTTAAAACAAATCTAGAAAAAACAAAGAATCCATATACATTAAAAACAAATTAATTATGCAGTTAATTTTAAAACCGATGGAAGTAAGGTAGGCAACCATTATGTAGAAAATAAATAAATTAAAAATTTAACAAATAATCATGGATTAAACCAAAACTAAACGTAAAATCGATACTTGCAGAATAATGTAAAAAATAATTTAAACATACAATAGAAATATCTAACTATAAAATTAATTTATTTTAAATATGTTAATGAATGGATTTACAAAATAACTTTTATTTTTTTTAAATATAATAATATGTGTTCACAACTGTAAAATAATGTATACAACAAGCAAATTTGCAAAAAAAGAGTAAAATGTGAAGAGGGGAGACATCACCCAGTGGTGACACTCGCTAGGCATTGATCTGCACTCGCATATAGAAGAGTAGGGGAAATAAAGTATGTAATTACATATAGATCCGTTCTTTAATACATATTATATTTTGTCCCCCTCTCTGAGCCCTCCCACCCCCTTTAGACCTTTAGATGCACATATACAATATCTTATGAAATAAACTCTGTTACTTCAGTTAGTAGTGTATGAGGTGGAGATACAATCTTCCTGTGGTTGTACAGACGCCGAGCAGCAACCTCTCCCACTGGCCGCTGTCCTGTACACCGTCAAAATCACTTTTCTTCTGCCAAATATGTGATACGGATACTTTATGTTTTTTGGGTCCCGGATACCGAAAAATAATATCTTAAACTGAGGGGTGGACGTGATATAATGTTTCTGTTTTTACTTTCTTATACCTATAGATTGTAATCGTTCGAAAATCCGAGATCGAGATTTCAACTGATTTTCACGTTTCAAGGTCTCCTGAATAGGTTTTGACTATTTTCGCGATGATGTCTGTCTGTGCGAGTGTGTGTCTGTTTGTATATGATTGGAAAGTTGTGAGCTCTCTATTGCAAAAACGACTGTAGCTAATGCTTGAAAATAGGAATGAAGAAGTCACATGTTCTAATTTAGGTCTGGTTAGATTTTGGTCGAAATCAAACGAAAATTGAGATCACTTTCCTCAGGGACAAGTACATTCTACAAGGTACCATTTATGTTTATGGCCTAATCAAAACTTTTTTTCAAGTAATAGTTGTAGAAAAAAAATAAAATACACATTTTGTAATACGATTTTTAATAAGTCGTCTGGTGTTTGAGATACATGGCGAAAACCATCTTGAAATGTAATTTTGAAACATATTTTTAGACGTTTCCTTGATTTACCCGAAAATAGTTAGTCCAATCGAATAATTGTTACAGGATTTTCTTCTAATACCTATTCTCTGGAATCATAAGGACCAGGGTGTGCGCTATCTTGGAGTACTTTTAAATACACGACTCACATGGAAACTACACATTAACAGAAAACTACAGCTAGCATATTCACGACTTAACACACTCTACCCTCTCATAAACAGAAACACGCCACTTAAACACACGTGTACTATTCTCTTATACAAGACACTCCTACTTCCACTTCTAACATACGCCTGTCCAGTCTGGATCGGTACCAGCAGCACTAACATTAAACGACTACAAACATTTCAGAATAAAGTACTCCGAATAGCAACAAACGCACCCTGGTTTGTGAGGAATCACAAAATCCACGAAGAATTGGGTGTTCCTCTTTTTGCAGCTCACATCGAGAAACTAGTGAAGAATCACCACGAAGCCCTTGTGCATTGTTCCGGGGCTGTACATTACAGTCTTGGTGCGCCTACTCCTGGGAGGCGACTCAAACAAAGACTGTACCAGGACATTCCATTTTAAATCCTTTATTTTATATATTTGTGTCTAGCACCTTGTTTTGCTGGTCCAAATAAATGTTATTATTATTATTAATCTTCTAATAACGCTTACAGATCACTCTCTCTCCGCCTCCCCTCCTGAAAATCATTTCATATGACCTTGAGAGTAGACATTCTTATACCCAGTAATGCCAGTATGAAATAATTTTGATAAGGGGGAAAGAGAGTGATCTGTAAGCGTGGTTGGTATAAGAAAGTCCTGTAATGACCACATCACATTTTTTCCAATTAATTTAACTTTTTATTTTATTTAGAACTAGTCGGTTACATAAACTGGAAATAACTAGTAACTTGGGGTTATATTACTTTACCTGAAGCTGATTACATGCGATCAGTTCAATCTATTTACAAAAAAAAACATGTCAATATATTACATGAAAGTTCCAAATAATTTATTTTGAATTTCGTATCAAATGGTATGACCACAGAAAATCAATTCTTCTTGACCTGTAACGGAAATCATTGAACCATTGTGTATATCACAGGACTTTGCACTTACCTTCCTTGTTCCTGTTCCTGATCTATTCTATGGAAGATGTGAAGCAATGTAGAAAACCATGCTTCATCCTGAGTGAATGTGAAGTTTACTCACACCTCCAAAGGAGAATCTTCGACACTAGAATAATTGAGAAAAAAGAACTTTGGAGACCCCCTATGTGAGGTGGAAGTAAATACAGATGAGGGACGATTAGGTCTTAAGGCTTTGGATAATTTGCAAATTTGATAATTTGCAAATTTCTTCAGAATGTCTTCAAAGAGCATATTCCACTGACTTCCCGACAACAAAACTTATTTTTTTAAACAAAAATTAATTTTTGGACTATTACATTGTCATTATTTTCAAACTTCTACACTGTCACATATTCTCTATAAGACCCTGATCAAAAATAGAAAGAAGTGGTAAAAACTGTTATATGCTATTGTGGTTAAAGGGAAGTGGGGGGAGGGGGGGGGGGGGGGCAATCTATTGGTTACTTATGTTAACCACGAGGGGTAGGGTGCCCCCAGCCAGGGATCGTATTGGATTCTTCTAACTGAATTGGAGGAAGTACGTGAGTCCCATGCCGAGACATAACAAGGCAGCTGATTGGCCGAGGAGTGGACCAACCACAGGCCCCCACCCATTACACCCTATTAGGAACATCCCTTTCTGACCTTCTATAAGTGATTTCTGACTGGGGCAACTTAACTCATTTCTAGCCAGGTCACATTCCAATTCAGATCCAATGCTTAAGTGAAGAAGTGAGTCTGACCAAATTAAAATAGCAGTCCATGGGATGCAAAATCCAACTATAGAGAAGCATGAGCACTTAATATCGAAGGGCTTACAGTAATAATATGTATTAGTATATTATACTTATGATTATCGATCTCTGATGTCATCCGAATCTAATTAACTAATTACGATCACATTAGAGTAATGACCTCAAACATTTTTGCGATCTGTGTCAATATTCTGGAAAGTTAATAAAAATAAATAAAAATGAAGAACTTAACTTTTATATTGTCTAATTCTCCAAAATTAAATGTATATCAATTGATTCAATATATGTCAGAAGTTCATGGATGAAAATTTAAGTTTGACGTCTCAAATTACTTGTGAGTATCCCCACTAACAAACGCACAATCAATTTTTTGGGGTATCTTACTTGTTTACATATGTATACATATAATAATACCAGTTTTGGCTCTCACCATCGTCAGCACAATGTTCAAAAATTAACAAAAAATGACTTTTGAACTTTGTTCTGATGTTGGCATTATACGTACCTATATTATTTTGTGGAATTAGACAATATAAGAGCTAAACAAGGTTTTTGTTTTTAGAGTTATGGGGTGATATTTTTTCATCATCGTCATCAGGGCAACTACAATGTTGATGTTATCTCCCAGTAGCTGATGAAGTCGTAGAATGAACCCTTCCGTGATCAGCTGATCTTTGTACCCGGGTCACAAACTATTGCAGTATGTGGTGGAGAGAAGCGAGGCCACTTACTTGCCACAGCCCGGAGGCTGGCCAGCCTGTTGATGAGGTGCCGAGGGAGCCGCATCAGACATCTCCTCCGGTCTATCCGAACTCCTCCACTCGTCAGTATTCTCCTTGTTAGTTCTCAGCTTGTGTGGATGCCCCCAACTCATCCCAGGCCTGTCTTATTTCCCGACGGAGCCAGTTCTTCAGGTAAGCTGGTAGCGTCACATCAGGAGATTTTGCTGCTTCATCAGCCGCTTCGTTACTCTCTCTATCTACGTTCGAGGGGACGAAACAACTCACCTTGCCAAGAGTTATTGCACATTGTAGATTGATCTGTTGCTGATTAGCGTTTGAATGCTCTGAAGAGCGGACATGGTGGACTTATATAGTGAACCATGGTGTCTTGACCCTCTATGGCAATGATATAGCTCTGCGATGAAAGTGCGATATAACTCCAAGAAGCACCCTCATGGATTTGGGTAACAGGGAGTTCTCAGCGAAATTTGGAAGATATTCTCACAAGAACCTCGAGTATAGCTGATTTAGAACATGGAATCAATATCAAAATTAAATTTTATACTTGGGATGATAGGTTCCTGAGTAAGATCTCTTTAGATTTTCAGCCGATTCGGCTGATGGGAAGAAGACTTTATTAATTCGAGGCAGGAAAGTGCATTGCGATTCACCGACAAATTTTTTATTCAAAATTCTTTAAACTAATTGATCCTTGATAAATGACAGGTTATTTTAATGTTAAAAAAAGTGATTCTCAGAGGCAGCGCAGGGTACTTCAGCTGAAAATGTTATTGAAAGCGGGATTATTCAATACAACCTGAAATGATTGATTTCTCAATAGGCTAACTTAGCACCCTTTAATTTTACGGAGAGTTTCAGTTATACATACAGCTTCAATAATTTCCAAAATATCGGGCAGACAGACGTCGGACTCCCGTTAGTAGCGCGAAACGCTATTTTATACGAAATATACCGTCTTCGACGTATAGTGTTCTCCAAAAATATTGTTGGGGTTGAGAAAACATAGCTTGTCAGTTGCAGTCTCAAGAAGCTCTTAGAATAGCTAAACTTATTTTTTTTCTAATTTGTGTTGGTGGGATGGAGACTGTCCGTCGTGGGCAAGTAACAACTCGCTTGGACACTTGCTTATATAAAATAGTCACGTGCTGGCCGTCGCTTGCACTCCCTTCAAGCCAAGTCGAACCCTGGCCTCGACTCGGTTCGACAGCCTCGACACACCGTCATGACAAATGGAACCAGCCCAATTAGATTTTGGAACAACTCCCCGTCCCATTTCGATTTATTTCCACCCTCTCTGTATCAAACTCATGTCCAGTTCAGTTTGACCATTATCAGTCAAATGAGTCCATTTTTTGCCCCCGCTCCCGTCCACTATAAATGGTCATTTCTCCTATTAATCACAATAAATATGGCGGCTCTGTCTGATCCACTTGTTGATACGCTATCCCCGTTGCTTGTTAAAATTGCAGAAGCCGTAAAAATCGGTAATCGGTCAAAAATTCGGTGCGGAGTTTTCAACAAAATTTCATGTTTTCCGACCTCTAGATTCCAAATATGAAAAAAAAAAAAAATTCTGTGTGTCTGTGAACACGATAACTCCCGATAGAATGAATGTATCAACACGAAATTTTAAATGTGAATTCATAACCCTCTTACGACGACACCTATTGTTTTTCAGCCAAATCGACCAAAAGGGAGAGGTTATTAGGGGGGAGGCTGAAAGAAAACGGTCTAATAACTGCCGATAGGATGAATATAACTGCACGAAATTATGTATGTGAGACCAAAACCCCATAACGACAATACCTAGGTCAAAAAGAGATTGCATACAATATCTTTTCAAAAACTGAAAAATAATATACTTTTCACAGTTATATTCTTCTCCCGTTTATTTTTTGAGTTTTAGTATTTAGGTAAAACTTGTTTTTTTATATTTTTTAAAATTGTTTTACTTTCTAGTTATTTACCTGTTTTTTAAACCTACCATAGGGAGCCATGGTAGCCGTGCGGGCTAGAGCGTAGGGGTTTTGTTCGCGTGGTCTCATCTTGGTTTGCGGGTTCGAAACCCGTCCGGGAGTGAGTTTTATTTGGTAGATAGAACTCCCTCCCGGGGCCATGGATGTGGTAAATAACTAGATAATACAATGACATGGCTAATATAAGGCCAAAAAAACAAACAAAAAACCATGATATGTTTTTAACAGCTGTTAATTAATATCAATATTTGTTTGTAGGAAAAGCATTTTTAACATGGACATGGCCATCTTACCGATCTAGTTACCAACCTGCTTAAAGCAACTTACCGGATATCGCCGGGTGGACCTGCAATGAATAGATACATTAAAAAAACAATATTAAAATATCGTAATGAAACGGTAAATTAGATGTCTCGAGGAATAGGGGCATTAACCGTACCAAAGTTTTACTTTATTCCAAAAAAATCCATGACTCAAGATGCAATTTTTATTTTTTAATTTGGAATGATTTCTATATTTATTTTTATTATCATTTTTTCCAGGAAGGATGTCCAGGAGGCCCTCAAAGTCGATGCCCTTTCTCTTCGAAGACTTTAACTTGGGTAAGTACCGTCAGTTCCTATTAACTATTTATTTAGTGTTAAAAGAAGGCCTTGCAATATCAAACGTGGCGAGAAGAGCTCGGGGAACGAGGGGTTACTGAGGGACTGGGGATCGGCCATCGGTGGAACAATTGCGCCGATCATCCTTAGCCCATGTTACAGTGCCTGCTTTTGCTCCCGCCAGGAGTCGACGAATCGGCAGAAGATGGGGTAGTTTGTTTCCGTCACTATTTGCAGTAGATCCAGTCCCAAATACGATCCTCTCTCATGAACCAACTCCACCCTAGCTTGTTCGTACAGCGGACATTGGAGGATCTCATGTTCTGCAGTCTCGATGCCGCGGGGGTGTTCTTCCTTTAGTTCATATTAACAAACTTTTTTTGTGGTAAAGCTTGATAGGTAGAAATTTCGACAGCTTTTTGTTAGTTGTGTCTGATTGTGCTTTCCTTGCCTGTACGTAGTCAAGTCAAATCAAATATTCAAATGTTTAAGAACGTTTCAAACCAATTAAGAATGTTTTTTTTTATTTTACTGCCTGTAAGATCATTGCTTACTTATGCTGTGACGTCTTATAACAGAGATCTTTTAAAGTCTGAACATCCTCACATCCACTCGGCACCGACCTATTAACTCCATCCAACAAATGATGAAAACACAATGCTCATCCCTCATCGTTGATGTCTTAGTACATTTCGAGTAGGAACCCAAGCTCCTCAAAATTACTCCGTTAACTTCCCCAGCTATATCAAGTAGAGGACACAGATGACTTTTATTTGATGGGACGTGGAAGGATACAAAGGTGCAAAGCCATAAAAGTGCGAAAAAAATGTAATCAAACATTTCTTTTACGGATCATTGATAATTTTTCCCTCCTACGCATGACCCCACTCCTCCCCCGCCAAAAAAAAATGTATAGGCCACTGGCAACTTAGTTTCGAATATATCAATAATTCATACAGTTGAAGAGCAATATTGAGGATTCTGAGCGATTGTTGAGGAATAGACGTCGGTCTTTGTGAGAGTTGCGGGTCCTGACCGATGCTTAGGAAGAGATAGATCATAAAAATCGTGTGGAGGAGGGCAGAGGGGAGAGAAAACTCATGAAATTCATGTGGGTCCAAAGTTTGTTTTAAGGAGTTTGAAAGGAGCGGCCCTCATTGTTTTACTGGAAGAAAGCGCACGGCTCCAGGCCCCATCAACTTGGGAGGGGGGAGCCTCCATTTATTTATCTGTGGGGGAAAATCACTTGAACAAACAGACTACCTCCCTCCCCCTCCCGCCAATATTTCCAAACTCATGTAACCCTCTGTCCGAATTCACTAGAAATATTGGCTGCTAATAGATGTTAATTGGTTCATAGTGAAGAAAGGAACAGGTGAAGCAAGAACGCAGGTGAAGCATAGACACATGTGAAGCAAGGACGCAGGCGCAACTTCCATCTTATTAGATTCCCGATCGCACTCCTTATTCCCTTTTCATTCCTTTACGGACTGTGGGTTGCACAGACGTAGCAGCATGCTGTGCATCTTTAGCCATTCAGTTTTTTTTTTTCAAACTTTTGAACGAAATATAAACAAAGGGCCGTTTCCCCGACAGTAAACTTAGCAGCTACAAGGTCATATCGCCTATTACCAGAGCACTCTTTTATCGCTCTGTTGGACATGAGCCCGACTCTATTGTGGGAGTCTAACTATTGCCTAGCCAGGTTTATCCACCTAGTGTAGAGACACAGGCTCGGGCCCATCGCTTAACGTCCCATTTGAAGGACGACGTGCTAAATGTTTTTTATGTTCTTTCTGGGCCTTGACCGTGTTTCGAGCCGGCGATCTTGACCACAGTAGGTTAGCACGCTACCTCTGAGCTATCGGCGCCCTTTATAAGTTAAAAAGTTCAATGGTTTTGGGACACAGAATTAGTTTTTCACATACTCGCCCTCCTCTGCATAAATAAAAAAATTCGGGTATTCCTGGTCTAGGATAGATAATTTGGTTTTTTGATGTTCAGCAGATTGTTGCTCCGCTGATCTTGTCTTATACGGATGCTTGCTACTGTGTACTCTGAAATTTCATGAAAATCCCCTCAATACCCTAGCACTCATTTCATATCCCCCCCCCCCCCCCCCCCTCTCTCTCCTTCAAAATTGTTATGTTTGTTCTCGGTTCTTCAATGTGACAACTAATGCTGAAAAAAAACACATCGCTCTTCATGCTCTCACTCTCTGAGGAATGTCCAATACAAATGTCAAATTTTCAGCATCAGTTGGAAAATATAGAAAAAACGGAATAATTTAAATTAATTCCATTATTTGTATGAGTATCCAAAGTTTGTAGGCGAAGGAAAGTGTTTTTACCTGATAGCTCTCGTGATGTATAGAAAGTGTAAACTTATACAGACTGGTCGGTGTATGCTCTCACCGAATGCATCGGCAAAATATGAAATACCAATGTTTCTCATTTTTCCTCCAAATGAACCCTTTTAGGGTCCAAATGAACTTGTTGATTTCTTCTTTAAGCGAGAGGAACTGATGTTAAATAATTCATAAGGGGGGGATGAGAAGAGCTATTGTACGAAAAAATAAAAGCCAACACCAGAGAGAATATTGACAATA
The DNA here is from genome assembly GCA_963662175.1 of Aradus depressus. Classification (NCBI taxonomy): domain Eukaryota; kingdom Metazoa; phylum Arthropoda; class Insecta; order Hemiptera; family Aradidae; genus Aradus; species Aradus depressus. Next base: position 58,162,120 of record OY759215.1, on the reverse strand, counting down.
ATGGTGGAATCAATAGGAGCATTGTGGTTCGTGAAGCATCCTTACCTCTAAGGAGGTTTTACATCGCCTTGGGTGCCAAAAAAGAGTGGTCGGGTACAAGAGTTGACATGACTGAGGCCAGTGGGGACCGTTCCAGCAAAACCATGGAACCGTTCCACTCGTTCCGTTACACTACTTATTTTTTAAGTTCCTTTTGCGTTCCAGCTCAGTGGAGTGCATTTTAACAACAAGGTTTTGTTTCTATACATCTAAACTGCAGCAGATCAAATTTTGGAGAATTTTAAATGTTTGATATTACAGATATCCCCTTGAAAACATTGGAGCTCCGGCCTTCACCTAAAAAACTTGTAGAAGAAATTCTTCGGCCTCACCCCCTCTCTCCCGTTAAAATGAGAATTTAAAAACAGTGTCCATCCATACAATAAAACTTTTGGGACGAGATTGCACTTAGTACATATCCGTACGTTACATAGAGAGGCTAGAAATGATTGGAACTTTATTCGGAACCTAAACGGGTGAAACAAACCGACTTGGCGAACCGTCCCGAACTTGCCAAAGACAAAAAGTGTAACGTTTTTATTGTCTGAAAAGTGCGAAACCCCGAGTACGCGAAGCGGGGGTCACGTTACCAAGCCAAAGAGCATGAATGCGAATTCCACTTATGTTAGCCAAATCAACTTTGGCTTCCAAACTCACCGAAATAAATCAACTTTTTAGTAGATCACTAATGTTACCAATCTAAGGAGAAGAATTTCGAATCTCGCAGTGCCAAATCAACTTCTTTTTACAGATCTCTCATGTTACCACGCCAAGAAGCAGGGGTTCAAGTCCTACCGAGCAAAAACCATTTTTTTTTTCGCAGATCTCTCATTTTACCAAACTAAGGAGCAGGGGTTCGAATCCCACTCAGCAGCCATATCAACTTATTTAACCTGGCAAATCAACATATTATCTATAGTTACAAACCCAAGTAGCATTGGTTCTAACACTGAGGCAAATTAACATATTTAACTGATCTCTTGTCAATCCAAGGAGCCCACCGACCCAAAGCATTTTATTCTAGTAACTCTAGTATGAATAATAATATTATAAAAGAGGTTAGAATATGTATAAACCGTTTAGATAAATTAGTTAAGGAAAATTATAACTTTTTTATTTTAATTTAATTTAAATAATTTGTAAACCTACAAATGGAGTATCAAATAATATGAATTGATGCCCTAAAAATGAACGTCAATTTAGTTTTTAATGACATTCATTTAGGAGCTAAGAAAACTAAGTTGTGAAGCAATGGATGCCGTCTCAGGATGATTAGGACAAGCTCGGGATTAGCTTGCAATGAAGGTGACGGGAGCTCATGACTTAGTCAGCCCAAGGATGTGGAGCTGACGACTGAAGCCTGGTTAATTCACGAGTAGCTCGTCGAAGTACTCGTTGGACACAGTCGTGACAGTAGCAGAGAACTTAGAACCTCAGCGATTGTCAGCCTCTACTAACTTTACTTCCTCAAAATGTATTCTGCTCTCTAATCCTAAGACGTTCAATACATTATAATATATATAGACTGAAGGAGATGGGGGTCAAAGCTGGGACCTCTTGTTGTAAGGAGTTCCACGTTCGAATATTGTAGCCAATCAGCCTTCTGAGAACTTACACCTTTCTCTGACAGACACAGGATGCACAGAACTTCAGGAACGTACTCAGCCAACAACCACATAAGTTTTGTAATCCATCATTCGTTACTCTGAATAAGAATTTTATTCTTACACAAATGGGATATGATGTGATGTAAAAAATAATGATGGCTATACTAAGGGGACTGAGAAACAGGAAAACTTTACTTATATGAGATAGGTTGAGTGTGGATGTATAATGAGGATTTTTATAATATCGATGTTTTATTTACATCCTGCAATTATGAAGGATATGAAAAAAATGTTTCGGACATTTTCTTATTTTTAAAAGATCATAAAAATGCGTTTCAACTTAACCTCTCTTTCCATTCGACGTTTTAAAATTACTATATAGCGCCTCAGGTGGAGGGCTAAGTCAACATAATGAAGATCACACTTTATCCCATTTGGATACAACCGCTAATTCAAACGTCAGGGAAGGTTACACTTTATTCTGATACATACTATATATTCTCATTCCCTTTAGTCGATTTGGCTGACAATCCATAGATGATGTCCTTCGAGGGGTTCTGGACGCACATATAAAATTTCGTTGTGATAAATTCATTCTATCGGGAGTTATCGTGTTCACAGTCAAACAAAAATTTTTTTTTTTCATTTTTGGAATCTGGAGGTCGGAAAACATGAAATTCCATACAAAACTTCAATATCGAATATTTTGACTGATTATATATATATATATATATATATATATATATATATATATATATATATATATATATATATAATCGGTCGAAATATTCGATATTGAAGTTTTCCAATGAATTTCATGTTTTCCGACCTCCAGATTCCAAATATATGTATAAATATATATATAAAGTAATGTAATCGGCCAGAAATTCGATGCGATGTTTTCAACGAAATTTCATGATTTCCGACCTCCAGATTCCAAAAATGGAAAATGTGAACACGATAAGGAATGGGGGAATTAGGTGAGAGTCTTTCCTTAAAAACTCTAATAACTGCCGTTTTAATGAATGTACTGACATGAAATTTCATATGTATATTCAGAGTCCCATAAGGACAACACTAATTAATTTTCAGCGGTATCAGCCGAAAGGAAAGGGTGGATCAGAGGGGAGCTCAATTCAAAAACCCTAATAACTACCGATGTAATGAATTTATGTACACAGAATTTAGTATGACCTTATGTAAGTCAACTATTGATTATTAACGCATCCGATCGACTGGTTTTGGAGAGGGAGCGGAAAGTTAATTGATTAATTCGTTTTGAGGTAATACATTTTGAAACTATTGAATTCATTTAACACAATTTTATCAATTCACGGTTAAATAAAATACAAGTTTTGCCTGATAATCCACGAAATTGTGACTTGTAACTTGGAATAATCAAATTCACTCTTCTTCCTCGGAATAGCCATCAAAACCAGGATTATCAGAGAAGAAAATAAAAAACAAACTCGACCTCAAAACCCGTGCTTCTCTCTGGGGTAAAAAAAAAAAAAAACATTATTGAGATAGCGGTAGAAATGTGTGGGTTGTGGGCTGTATTTCAGGGGACCAATCCCTCCCTAGATTGTATACACCAACCCTACCTATCCCGCTTTATCATTCTATTTACATATTCCCATTATTTTTTTCCTTCTCTTTTTTAAAAACTTCATCAAACGGTGATGTGGGTAAAGTTTACTTCTTTTTGGAACGGATTTTCGGCTATAAGTTGTTATTATGCAATAATCACTTCATGAACATCACATGGAACAGGATGGTTCCTGTAGGCAGAGCAGCCCTTTTGACCTCTTCACAGATCGAATAAATTGAAAATCATGCACCAGCTTTTAGTCTATGATAAGAAACAATTTTCTATAAATGGTTCTGTAGACAGCAGACAAAGCCCGGGGACATGTTCACTCGTGTGTGGGCACCTGTGGTTCAATCGTGTTCACTCGTGTGTGGGCACCTGTGGTTCCATCGTGTTCACTCGTGTGTGGGCACCTGTGGTTCCATCGTGTTCACTCGTGTGTGGGCACCTGTGGTTCCATCGTGTTCACTCGTGTGAAGGCACCTGTCGTTCCATCGTGTTCCCTCGTGTGAAGGCACCTGTCGTTCCATCGAAGTCTTCTGTCCACCTCCTACAACGTAGAGTTGGTTGAGATATTTGGGAGAGGGCCCTAATATGTAACTCCTGCTCCAGATGAATATTCTTGCTGACTATCGAGTATTGTCTTTTATTAATCTCCACCTCGAGTCCTTTTCTATCTCTGTGCTTAACCAATTTGTTCGTTTTACTTTCATTTTCAATCTTCTACTTCGTTTGCTAAGAAGAACTTAAAAGTAAATTATTAATCTATATCGCCATGACTCCGCTATCTCCGGGTCTCTAGATCTCTGCCTAATTACTCGTTCGAGGTCCAGGATAGATCTTTTGAAAAACGTAGGATTGGCGAAGGAAATCTACCAGAACATCTGATGTGAGCTGAATTTTTCAGCCAGGGTTGTCCTAGATGAAAATGTCAGAACGGATGGTAGCTGCAAGAAACAAAATCCTATCAGTCCGGAAGGAATTTTACAAAGAATTTCTTAACCGCCATAACCCTATCGAAGTAGATGAGGATCTCTACCCCATCTCCATGATGGAAGGGAAGGTTGCAGAAATGGATAACTTACAGGCCGAGTTGTTCAAGAAAGGAGGGAAGATCCCGGAACAGAGGTTTTACACCAAATTATTTTTAAGCTATTATTGTTAGCAGCATACGACTCGATACATCGAAAAAACCTATGGGTCGTAATTAGTTAAAATTTAGGAACCCAAGAAAGCTCTTAAGGATGCTGAAAGTATCGGAGGCTCACAAAACAGAGATATGTGTGTGTGAGTGATTGGAAAGTTGTGAGCAACAAAACGATTGTAACACTGAACTTGAAATTTGGAATTAAGGGGTCACATGTGCTAACTTAGATCCACTTTACTGAAGGCCCTAATTACAGTTTCCAAGACTGCTTTTGTTTACGACCTAACCAATAATATTTTCAAGGAGAAGTTGTAGGCACCTGTACATATTATATGAAACTTGATTTTTCGCAGATCGGTATTCGAGATACATGGCGAAAACCTACTTGAAATTTTGTTTATAAACACATCATTTTACTCCCTTGATTCACCCGAAAACGCTTGGTTCTATTGAAAAATCGGCTCTACTAAAAATGTTCCTTATTAAAGTTCCAATCGCTAATGTGCTTCAGATTTGATATACGATCAATATGACCTAAGTTATAGAGCCTAAAAGTAATAGAAAATAGATTTTCATAGGAAATATTTTAAATAAGTGAAGTTTAAAGAGAGAGAGAGAGAGAGATCTGTAAAAGCATGGTTGGTATATGAAAGTCCTACTACTACTGCTTGAACACGAATAGTATTTTAAAATAATTTTTTTTTTAAAATACGAAACGACATTTTCACTTTCTGGATTCCACAACAAAGTAAGTTGGTTACTTTTCCCTGTTTTTTGTTATAATACAGATGAGCTCAACGGAAAGGTACGACTGCGTTGGCTCCCCGAGGTAGGGAGGGACTTTTCCACAAATGAGCTTACACTTTGTTCGTAAATCTTACTAAGCACAAAGTTCTAATTACTTCGGTTTACTTTCCTGATTCAGCTCCTAACTTCTGGGAAAACAACAGATTAAAAAGCTTCAGTTTTCAGCACATTTTTGTATAAATCTGTAAAAGAAAAAAAAAAAAACATTATATCTGTCTTCTGGATTTATTTAGCGTACAATAATGAGTTACTCAACCCATAGACATTTGCTGATGCAGCGCTCCTCAATCTTTTTTGATACCACCGGCAATTACACTAAAATTGATATATTCGCAGCACCCCAGAAAATAAAACTAAAAAGTAACATTGTGAACTAACAGAAATAAGCGAACAAGGCGATTAGTCTCCCAAACTGTACTTATCCATGAAGAAGCAGTTGTCTCTTAAGATTGTCTCCCATGATTTGTATGGAGTTGTCTCCGAAAGTTTGTATGTTGTCCCCACTTCTCAACGGTCCAAAACTTCTTTCTTGGTAAACTAAGCTAGTCAGATCCGTGCAGACATGGAACAGGAGTTTCATATACCCGTTGCTATTGAAAAGAAATTGGATCGAGTCGGCAACTATCGGGGCACATCATGACTAGAAGTGGCTTTTAAGGCCCTTTCAAGAGCATTCCTATTGAAACTGATTTGTATAAGATGTCTCCATTTAAAAACTTCATTGATTATCGTATGTATTCAATAGATACTCATTTCGGCCGAGGTCCTTAGGTTTTTCTATCTGGTAGGTGGGAGGTAAAAAACATTGATCAGCATTCCTTAGGATGGGACGTTAAGGGATGGTCCCAAGCCTGTGCGATGTCAGGTACTCGTTAAAGCTCCCTCCATACCTTAGGTAACTAAACCTGGGTAGACAACATTTAGGACTCTCACAGTAAGGCTAACAAGGAAGGGATAAGAGCTTTGGATAATTAGGTCCCTAGTTGTAAACACCAACCCTCCTAATATATGTAGATACTCATTTTGGTACAATACAAAGTAATGTTATCAGTTGAAGCGGGGTTCAACTCAAAAACCCAAATAACTGCCGTCAGTACCGCCCTTAGCAGTAGGGAGGTGGGACAATGGCACCAGCCTTAGGGTAGGAACTTCCGAATTTTGTAAAAATTAAACGTAGTATAATAGACGAGGTTCTGTTTTTATTTATTTACTCTCTCTTCTTGAAGGTATTTAAATCACTGATGGATGCTTGTTTGTGGGGATCCGAGCTGGCTAATTTTGATGGGCGCAAATTTATAATAAGAAGGGTTGAGATTGCTGTATACGGAATAAAAAGGCTATGTGATGAAGACAATTTTGTTTTATAATTTAGAAAGGAGGTTTGTGAAGTACAGAAAATGGAATAGTTTGGTAATATCAGGGAACGATGTGCTATGCATTCAGAAATGATTATAATTATATCGGTCATTCCGACCCACCGAACCAGCCATTTGATCCATACTTTTTCCTTGATGAAGACAACGTAATCGCTTACCGAGACTTCGGATGTGGGCAATCCTCTAGTATGGCGCGCCTGGCATACTTTCTGCTGACTCGTTACCCGCAATGCCACAATGACCTGGGATCCATAAGAAAGCAACTAGGATCTGCTTTCTTCTTATTAACCCAGTATATCTTGGACAAGGAGATTTTCACAGAACTTATTTCCCAAGGCCAATAGTGCCAACAGGGAGTCACTACAAACTACCTGTTGTCTCCCATGGGGTATAGAGACATTGAGACTCTCGCCAATAACTACTAATTGCGCTGTGACGTTGCTACACGTTCAAGGAAGGGTAAATAGGTCATCGTTATTTTTAAAACAATATTACTCTTATTATTCTGGGAAAGAATTTTATGTTGGATGATATTATGTTTATTCATCGTAAAACAAATTACACATTTAATAGTTTTTTTGTTTTTTTTGGCCTTATGTACAATGCATATTAGCCATGATGTCGTCGCTGTGTTATCAAGGTTATTTACAACATCCATGGCCCCGGGAGAGAGTTTTATCTATGAAATAAAAGTCACTCCCATCCGGGAGTCGAACCCACAAACCATGGTTAGTTGAAGACCATGCGACCATAGCCCTACGCTCTAGCCCGCACGGCCACCATGGCCCCCACAATTATTAGTTGTAAATGTTCATGTTTAAAATCTGATTCAGTTACAACAAATTTTAGTGTAGGTACTTAAATAAAATATTTATTTACAAAAATAAACTAAAAAGAAGAGCAAATCATTGAAAGAACAATTTAGCCATGGATCTTATCCTACCTGTCTTCCGTTTTAGTTATTAACATTTTAACGAAAAAAAAATAAATGTCTATTTTCCCTCCGTTATCATTTCTAGGCCGGGAGGGGAATACAAAATATGATTTAAAAATACCCGTACTAAATGGCTCAGACCAGTCCAAATATTGGAGAATAAATGAGTAGGATATAAAAGAAGAAGATTGATAAAAGTTTGAAAACTAAAAAAATAAAAAATGTATTGATGGTAAATAAAAATGTAAAGATAAACAAAAAGAAAATATCTTACATATGAAGTTGGCCAACGAAAAGAAAACATACTAAACCAAATATATGGTTAACTAAAAATAGAATTGAAACCTAACTAAAAATCAATGTTTGACTTGCTTAGGGACTTCTGAAACCTCAAACTAAATGTTGTGTCGATATATTCATTTCATCAGCAGTTAGTAGAGGTTTCGTGTCGAACTCTCCCCCCCCCCCCCCCCCCCCCTGTGATCGTGGAAAATTAATAAGTACTGTCCTTACTGGGTTTTGACTGATCACAAAACTTGGGAAATAATAAAGGCTGTTCAATTTGTAAAACAATAAAAGTCCTTATCGAAGAAGTGAGATTGCTAGGTGATGAGATGGGGCCAAGATTGCCCATGTGGTAATAGGACGGTGTGATGATGACAGATAGAGGAAAGAACGATATGATCTTGGTGACTCAGAGCGGACAGGCTATAATTATGGAAAAAGTAGTCGGTGCATCATCAGCAAAGTTCATCCCACCAACGATTTATGAACAAAGTTTTCGCTCTTCACCCAAAACCAATCGACCAATCGTTTAGACTGAAACTGTGTCGATACATTCATCACATCGGCAGTTATTAGGGTTTTCGAGTAGAGCCTGTCTCTGATCACCTCTTCGGCCAATTCCGCTGGAAACAGATATATGGGGCGTCATTGAGGGTTTTTTAATTAACACATCAAATTTCGTGTCTAAACTTCCATTACAATGGCTGTGATTAAGCCCCCCCCCCCCCCCCCCCCCCCCCTTATCCCTCTAAAATCAACCATTGAGGTTCTGAGAAACACTTATCAAATCGTATAAACTTAGAGCACGCCATCCTTCGGATGGGACGTTAAGCGATGGTCCCGATGTAAGGTACTCGTTAAAGACCCCTGCCCCAGGTGAATAAAAATTTAGAGTAGGCTAAATTTAGGATTCCCACATTAAAGTCGGACTCTGAAACTTTGAGTAAGCCGTTTTTTGGATGGCACGTTAAGCAATAGTCCCGAGCCTGTACGATGTCTACTCGTTAAAGAGTCCTATCTTGGGTAACTAAACCTGTGTGAGTAACATTTAGAACTCCCACAGTAGAGTCGGGCTCATGTCCACCAGAGCAACGAAAGAGCGCTCTGGTAGTAGGCGATATGACCTCGTAGTTAAAGACCGGGCATGAGTCATAATAACTAACTGACCTATTAAGTTTTTGTTCGGCTAACCTGTCTGTACCCTTTTTAATTTTCTGACAATTTCAAGCAAATTACATAAATTAAATAATAATAATACTGAAACAATTTTTATTTATTTAGTGTTTAATTTTGACTTTTCATAAAAGCGTAGCTATAATTATTAATTATACAGCAGTTATTGCCATAATTAATTGTATTATTTATTATTAATTTATAAAAGGAAGCTAAGTTATTTTAATTGCATACTTAGGAGAAACAAAACTTGGGTTGTATGAACTACATAGAGATGACTACATTTTTGATAATGCTCGGTAGAGGACATACATGGAGTTGATGATGACATGTATCTGTTTAGTTTTCTTTGACCAATTAGAGAGGCTGGACATGAAGCTCGTTATTTTCGTTAAACCACACAAGAGTTTCACGTAGGATAATGAAGACCATGCACTCAAAAACTCATCCTTAGCATCCTTTAGCCTTTTTTTTTTATATATTTTTATAATTTTTCCAAGAATCTTATAAAAACATATACCGACATACAAAGGAAACCTTTTTAGTTAACTTCTTGGAATATCTTATGTGGTAATAATAATTATTTAGTTAAATAAAAATAAATAAATAAAAATATAAATAATAATTATATTAATAATAATTTACCACATTTCCTGTAGAAATTTTATATCTGGTCTTTTTACTAAATTTTGATTTCTACAGTAATTTCTGAAAAGGACCCTAAAAAATATCAAAAGTTCAAGACGTGCAATTTTTAAGAAAGTGCACGTATATTTAAAAAAATTCAATTAACAAACTTTTCATTTCAATTTCTAAAGAGATGCCATGTTTAAAAAAAAAAAATAATAATATCAAATCTAATCCAAAGGCTTTCAAATTTTCTTACTGGGTCAGCAGGGAAAATGAAGAATTTACGAGAACAAATAATTGGGTTCATTTTCTAAAACCTACATTATACAATAAAAACTAAACATTGAAACAAAAATCTAAAGAAAAATCGTACAAACTAAATTCTTAAAACTATTTCATTCTTAAAGTAGTAAAAAAAAAAAAAAAAAAAAAAAAAAAAAAAAAAAACTTTTTTCTGTTTTATATTTTTGACCATTCATCAAATCAAAGTTACATATATTATATACTAGCAGTAATACCCGGCGTTGCCCGGGGAACTTTGATTTTTGTCCCAATATCTTCTATAACGCTATTCAGTTCCTCGACAGTACATTCATGATGTTATAATTTTCAATTATTCATACGGAATAAGGCTTATAGTCCTTCAGCTGTTGTACCGCTAGTAAGTTTTTAGGACTCCTGGGCACCACAGCTAGTATGCGCCTTTCAACGGCGAAAGCCACACCTAGTAAATACTTAGCATCGCTGGACGTCATAGTCAGTGCGTACTTAAGAACGTTTGTGACCACAGCTAGTATGTGGCTAGCAACGCTGAGCACCACAGCTAGTACGTAGTTGGGAATGCTGGGCATCATAGCTAGTATGTGCCTTGCGACGGCGGACCCAACAGCTAGTACGTAGTTAGGAACGCTGGTCACCACAGCTAGTACGTAGTTGGGAATGCTGGGCATCATAGCTAGCATGTGCCTTGCAACAGCGGACCCCACAGCTAGTATGTAGTTAAATACGCTGGGCATTACAGTTAGTAAGTGCTTTGCAACAGCGAACTTCACAGCTAGTACATAGTTAGGAACGCTGGGCACTACAGCTAGTAAATGCCTTGCAACAACGGACCCCACAGCTAGTACGTAGTTAGGAACGCTGGTCACCACAGCTAGTATGTGCCTCGCAACAGCGGACCCCACAGCTAGTACGAAGTTAGGAACGATGGGCATCACAGCTATTAAGTGCCTTGCAACAGCGGACCCCACAGCTAGTACGTAGTTAAATACGCTGGGCATTACAGTTAGTAAGTGCTTTGCAACAGCGAACTTCACAGCTAGTACATAGTTAGGAACACTGGGCACTACAGCTAGTAAATGCCTTGCAACAACGGACCCCACAGCTAGTACGATATTAGGAACCCTGGGCATCACAGCTAGTATGCTTTTGCAACGACGGACCCCAGAGTTAGTACGTTTTTAGGAACGCTGGCCCCTACAGGTAGTAGGTGCCTTGCAACTGTGGACCCCACAGATAGTATGTAGTTAGAACCACAGGGCATCACAGCTAGTATGAGTTTTGCAACCGTGGACCCCACAGCTAGTACCTACGTAGTTAAATACGCTGGGCCACACTGCTAGCGCCTTGCAACAGCAGACCCCACAGCTAGTACGTAATTAGGAACGCTGGGCATCACAGCTAGTAAATGTCTTGTAGGTGCCTTGCAACAGCGAACCCCACAGCCAGTACATAGTTAGGAACGCTGGGGCTGAGCACTACAGCTAGTAAGTGCCTTGCAACAGCGGACCCCACAGCTAGTATGATATTAGGAACGCTGGACATCACAGCTAGTAAATGTCTTGCAACAGTGAACCTCACAGCGAATATATAGTTACTACTACTACTACATGTGAAATTCATGACAATCCGATTCATGACAATACGATCAACCGTTAATGAGCTAGCTCTATATTTAGACCCCCCCCCCCCTCAACCCCGCCACCCGTTCAAAACTTCGGGACGCCACACACCTTATTTTTCTATTTGGCCTTCAGGAATAATATATGCGAAATTTCGTGACAATACGACCAACCGTTAATGAGCTAACTCTATATATATATTTAGCCCCCCCCCCCCACAACCCTCCTTCCTGTTCAAAATTTTGGGCCGTCACACACCTAATATTTCTATTTGACCTTTAGGAATATTACATGTGAAATTTCATGACGATTCGCCCATTAGTTAATGAGTTAGCTCTATATTTATACTTAGGCCCCCCCACTACCCCCCCTCCCGTAAAAACTTTTGAGCCGTCACACCGCCTATTTTTTTATTTGGTATTCAGGAATACTCCATGTGAAACTTCGTGACAATCCGACCAACTGTTAAAGAGTTAGCTCTATATTTATACTTAGGCCCCCCCACAACCTCCCTCCCGTTCAAAACATTGGGACGCCACACACCTTTTTTTGCTATTTGGCTTTTAAAAATACTACATGTGGAATTTCATGACGATTCGCCCATTAGTTAATGAGTTAGCTCTATATTTATACTTAGGCCCCCCCACATCCCCCCCTCCCGTTCAAAACTTTGGGACGCCACACACCTTATTTTTCTATTTGGCCTTCAGGAATACTCCATGTGAAATTTCGTGACAATCCGACCAACCGTTAAAGAATTAGCCCTATATTTATACTTAGGCCCCCCCACAACCCCCCCTCACATTCAAAACTTTGGGACGCCACGCACCTTTTTTTCCTCTTTGGCTTTTAAAAATACTACGTGAAATTTCATGACGATTCGCCCATTAGTTAATGAGTTAGCTCTATATTTATACTTAGGCCCCCCCACAACCCCCCTTCCCGTTCAAAACTTTGGGACGCCACACACCTTTTTTTCTTGTTTGGCTTTTAAAAAGACTACGTGTGAAATTTCATGACAAATCGACCATTAGTTAATGTGTTAGCACTTTTTATATACTTAGGCCCCCCTTACAACCCCCCCTCCCGATCAAAATTTTGGGACGCCACATAGCCTATTATTCAATCGGGCTCAAAAGAATGCTACATGGGAAGTTTCATAAAAATCCGTCTAGCGGTTTGGGCGTGATGCTGGAACAAACATACATACATACATACATACAAACAAACCCCGTTTCAGCTTTATTAATATAGATTGTAATTATTGGTAAATAACAGTACCATATTTGCGCATCAATTTTTCTACTGTTAATTCATACCTACTTAGTTCATCACGTCTTAAGCCTAAACAACAACTCTCTGTCCATCTTCACATCTCAACCCAGATCAAACACCATTGACTCCTCTGCACAAATTCAAAAACAGCTGATGGTCGTGTTTTGTTTTCTACTCATTTGTGTTAAAAGGAAATTCATTCATATTATTTATTTACTAATTCAGTTGCTTCTTGGATTTTATAGAAAAACTAGCAGTAATACCCGGCGTTGCCCGGGGAACTTTGACTTTTCTCCCAATATCTCCTATAAGGCTATTCAGTTCCTCGACAGTGATGTTATAATTTTTAATTATTCATACGGAATTCAACTGTAGTAACGCTAGAAATTTTTTAGGATCCCTGGGCACCACAGCTAGTATGCGCCTTTCAACTGCGGAAACGACAGCTAGTGAATACTTAGCATCGCTGGACGTCCTAGCCAGTGCGTACATAAGAACGTTTTGACCACAGCTAGTATGTGCCTTGCAACGCTGGGCACCACAGCTAGTACGTAGTTAGGAACGCTGGGCACCACAGGTAGTATATGCCTTGCAACGGCGGACCCCACCGCTAGTACCTAGTTAGAAACGCTGGGCATCACAGCTAGTATGTGCCTTGCGACGGCGGACCACACAGCAGGTACGTAGTTAGGAACGCTGGTCACCACAGCTAGTATGAGCCTCGCAACAGCGGACCCCACATCTAGTACGAAATTAGGAACGCTGGGCATCACAGCTAGTAAGTGCCTTGCAACAGCGGACCCCACAGCTAGTACGTAGTTAGAAACGCTCAGCATCACAGCTAGTATGTGTTCTGCAACGGCGGACCCCACCGCTAGTACCTAATTAGAAACGCTGGGCATCACAGCTAGTATGTTTTTGCAACGGCGGACCCCACAGCTAGTACGTAGTTAGAAACGCTCAGCATCACAGCTAGTATGTGTTCTGCAACGGCGGACCCCACCGCTAGTACCTAATTAGAAACGCTGGGCATCACCGCTAGTATGTTTTTGCAACGGCGGACCCCACAGCTAGTACGTAGTTAGAAACGCTCAGCATCACAGCTAGTATGTGTTCTGCAATGGCGGACCCCACCGCTAGTACCTAATTAGAAACGCTGGGCATCACAGCTAGTATGTGCCTCGCAACAGCGGACCCCACAGCTAGTACGTAATTAGGAACGCTGGGCATCACAGCTAATAAGTGCCTTGCAACAGCGGACCCCACAGATAGTACGTTTTTAGGAACGCTGGGCCCTACAGCTATAAGTGCTTTGCAACAGCGGACCCCACAGTTAGTATGTAGTTAGAACCACTGGGCATCACAGCTAGTATGTGTTTTGCAACGGCGGACCCCACAGCTAGTACGTAGTTAGAAACGCTCAGCATCACAGCTAGTATGTGTTCTGCAACGGCGGACCCCACCGCTAGTACCTAGTTAGAAACGCTGGGCATCACAGCTAGTATGTTTTTGTAACGGCGGACCCCACAGCTAGTACGTAGTTAGAACCACTGGGCATCACAGCTAGTGTATTTTTCTATTTGGCCATCAATAATAGCACATGTGAAATTCCATGACAATCCGATCATCCGTTAATGACCTATCACTATCTTCAAATTTAGGCCTACCCCCACAACCCCCCTCCCGTTCACAATTTTTTGACGTCACACCCTATTTTTCTATTTGGCCTTTATGAATACTACATGTGAAATTTCGTGACAATCCGATCATCCGTTAATGACATCACTATACTTATACTTAGGCCCCCATCAACCCACCCTCCCGTTCAAAATTTTGTGACATATACACCCTATATTTCTATTTGGCTTTTAAGAATACTACATGTTAAATTCCATGACAATACGACCAACCGTTATTGAGCTAGCACTATATTTATACTTAGGCCTACCCCCCCCCCCCCCCCCTCCCCCCGTTCAAATTTTTGGGACGCCACACACCTTTTTTTTTATTTGGTCTTCAGGAATACTACATGTGAAACTTCGTGACAATGCGACCAACCGTTAATGAGCTAGCTCTATATTTATACTTAGGCCCCCCCTCAACCCCCCCTCCCGTTCGAAACTTTAGAACGCCACACACCTTATTTTTCTATTTGGCCTTTAGGAATACTCCATGTGAAATTTCGTGACAATCCGACCAACCGTTAAAGAGTTAGCTCTATATTTATACTTAGGCCCCCCCACAACCCCCCCTCCCGTTCAAAACTTTGGGACGCCACACACCTTTTTTTCCTATTTGGCTTTTAAGAATACTACATGTGAAATTCCATGACAATACGACCAACTGTTAATGAGCTAGCACTATATTTATACTTAGGCCTACCCCCCCCCCCCCCCCTCCCCCCGTTCAAATTTTTGGGACGCCACACACCTTTTTTTTTATTTGGTCTTCAGGAATACTACATGTGAAACTTCGTGACAATGCGACCAACCGTTAATGAGCTAGCTCTATATTTATACTTAGGCCCCCCCTCAACCCCCCCTCCCGTTCGAAACTTTAGAACGCCACACACCTTATTTTTCTATTTGGCCTTTAGGAATACTCCATGTGAAATTTCGTGACAATCCGACCAACCGTTAAAGAGTTAGCTCTATATTTATACTTAGGCCCCCCCACAACCCCCCCTACCGTTCAAAATTCTGGGACGCCACATAGCCTATTATTCAATTGGGCTCAAAAGAATGCTACATGGGAAGTTTCATAAAAATCCGTCCAGCGGTTTGGGCGTGATGCTGGAACAAACATACATACATACATACATACATACATACATACAATCAAACATACAAACAAACAAACAAACCCCGTTTCAGCTTTATTAATATAGATTATATCACAATGTACACAAGTTTTAATTTGTGTTCATATTTATACATACATCTTTTTTTTTTTTGGCATTTTTCTTCCATAGTGGATCGGTGTCACCATATTTAAAGTCAGTCTGAACGTTGTGCTGACGTTGGCATAATCCGAAACCAGCACACTCTATGGCTCTGTCAGTTAACAAATATTAAATCTATAAACCGTTAAAAAGCAAGAAATTTGAAGAATGGAGTCTACCAAGCTCAGGATCGCCATTTAGAAATCTAGCTGAGGCACTTAGGTCAGATGTTTTAATCGCGAAGTTAAAAATAACTATGAGCACGTCGTCCTTCGGATGGGACTTTAAGCGATGTTCCAGGACTTTTTCGAATGTGAGGTACTCGATAATGAGACGTATGTTATGTAAATAAACCTGGGTAGGTGAAATTTCACTTAGGTTGAAAATAGCCTTGAGCACGTCGTCCTTCGGATGGGACTTTCCGGATAAATCTGAATCTGTCGTATCATTTTTAACAATTATTAAGCCTATAAACCGTTAAATAGCGTGAATTTTTTGAAAAACATTTTTATTTTGATATTAGTGTAGGATTCAGATAATCCGGTCGTTCTCTATTAGTTTTAACAAATATTAAATCTATAAACCGTTAAAAAGCGAGAAATTTCAAGAATGGAGTCTACCGAGCTCAGGATCGCCACTTAGAAATCTAGCTGGGGCACTTAGGTCAGATGTTTCAATCGGGAAGTTAAAAAACACTTTGAGCACGTCGTCCTTCGGATGGGACTTTAAGCGATGATCCAGGACTTTTTCGAATGTGAGGTACTCGATAATGAGACATATGTTATGTAAATAAACCTGGTTAGGTGAAATATCACTTAGGTTGAAAATAGCCTTGAGCACGTCGTCCTTCGGATGGGACTTTCCGGATATATCTGAATCTGTAGTATCAGTTTTAACAATTATTAAGCCTATAAACCGTTAAATAGTGCGAATTTTTTGAAAAACGTTTTCATTTTGATTTTTGTGTGGGGTTCAGATAATCCGGTCGTTCTCTATCAGTTTTAACAAATATTTAATCTATAAACCGTTAAAAAGCGAGAAATTTCAAGAATGGAGTCTACCGAGCTCAGGATCGCCACTTAGAAATCTAGTTGAGGCACTTAGGTCAGATGTTTCAATCGGGAAGTTAAAAAACACTTTGAGCACGTCGTCCTTCGGATGGGACTTTAAGCGATGATCCAGGGCTTTTTCGAATGTGAGGTACTCGATAATGAGACGTATGTTATGTAAATAAACCTGGGTAGGTGAAATATCACTTAGGTTGAAAATAGCCTTGAGCACGTCGTCCTTCGGATGGGACTTTCCGGATAAATCTGAATCTCTCGTATCAGTTTTAACAATTATTAAGCCTATAAACCGTTAAATAGCGTGAATTTTTTGAAAAACATTTTTATTTTGATTTTTGTGTAGGATTCAGTTAATCCGGTCGTTCTCTATCAGTTTTAACAAATATTAAATCTATAAACCGTTAAAAAGCGAGAAATTTGAAGAATGGAGTCTACCGAGCTCAGGATCGCCACTTAGAAATCTAGCTGGGGCACTTAGGTCAGATGTTTCAATCGGGAAGTTAAAAAACACTTTGAGCACGTCGTCCTTCGGATGGGACTTTAAGCGATGATCCAGGACTTTTTCGAATGTGAGGTACTCGATAATGAGACGTATGTTATGTATATAAACCTGGTTAGGTGAAATTTCACTTAGGTTGAAAATAGCCTTGAGCACGTCGTCCGTCGGATGGGACTTTTCGGATATATCTGATTCTGTCGTATCAGTTTTAACAATTATTAAGCCTATAAACCGTTAAATAGCGTGAATTTTTTGAAAAACATTTTTATTTTGATTTTTGTGTAGGATTCAGATAATCCGGTCGTTCTCTATCAGTTTTAACAAATATTAAATCTATAAACCGTTAAAAAGCGAGAAATTTCAAGAATGGAGTCTACCGAGCTCAGGATCGCCACTTAGAAATCTAGTTGAGGCACTTAGGTCAGATGTTTTAATCGGGAAGCTAAAAATAACTTTGAGCACGTCGTCCTTCGGATGGGACATTAAGCAATGATCCAGGGCTTTTTCGAATGTGAGGTACTCGATAATGAGACGTATGTTATGTAAATAAACCTGGGTTGGTCAATTTCTACTTAGGTTGAAAGCCTTGAGCACGTCGTCCTTCGGATGGGACTTTCCGGATAAATCTGAATCTGTCGTTTTAACAATTATTAAGCCTATAAACCGTTAAATAGTTTTTGCAACGGCGGACCCCACAGCTAGTACGTAATTAGGAACGCTGGGCATCACAGCTAGTAAGTGCCTTGCAACAGCGGACCCCACAGATAGTACGTTTTTAGGAACGCTGGGCCCTACAGCTATTAAGTGCTTTGCAACAGCGGACCCCACATTTAGTATGTAGTTAGAACCACTGGGCATCACAGCTAGTATGTGTTTTGCAACGGCGGACCCCACAGCTAGTACGTAGTTAGAAACGCTCAGCATCACAGCTAGTATGTGTTCTGCAACGGCGGACCCCACCGCTAGTACCTAGTTAGAAACGCTGGGCATCACAGCTAGTATGTTTTTGTAACGGCGGACCCCACAGCTAGTACGTAGTTAGAACCACTGGGCATCACAGCTAGTGTATTTTTCTATTTGGCCATCAATAATAGTACATGTGAAATTCCATGACAATCCGATCATCCGTTAATGACCTATCACTATCTTCAAATTTAGGCCTACCCCCATACCCCCCCTCCCGTTCACAATTTTTTGACGTCACACCCTATTTTTCTATTTGGCCTTTATGAATACTACATGTGAAATTTCGTGACAATCCGATCATCCGTTAATGACATCACTATACTTATACTTAGGCCCCCATCAACCCACCCTCCCGTTCAAAATTTTGTGACATATACACCCTATATTTCTATTTGGCTTTTAAGAATACTACATGTGAAATTCCATGACAATACGACCAACCGTTATTGAGCTAGCACTATATTTATACTTAGGCCCCCCCGCCACTACCCCCCCTCCCGTACAAAATTTTGAGCCGTCACACCGCCTATTTTTCTATTTGACTTTCAGAAATACTACATGTGAAATTTCGTGACAATCTGACCAAACGTTAATGAGCCAGCACTATATTTATACTTAGGCCTATCCCCACAATCTCCCCTCCCGTTCAAAACTTTGGGTCGCCACACATCTTATATTTCTATTTGGATTTTAAAAATACTACATGTGAAATTTTGTGACAATCCGACCAATCTTTGAAGAGTTAGCACTATATTTATACTTAGGCCTCCCCCCCCCCCCCCTACCACCGTTCAAATTTTTGGGACACCACACATCTTTTTTTTTATTTGGTCTTCAGGAATACTACAGGCACTTAGGTCAGATGTTTTAATCGGGAAGCTAAAAATAACTTTGAGCACGTCGTCCTTCGGATGGGACATTAAGCAATGATCCAGGGCTTTTTCGAATGTGAGGTACTCGATAATGAGACGTATGTTATGTAAATAAACCTGGGTAGGTCAATTTCTACTTAGGTTGAAAGCCTTGAGCACGTCGTCCTTCGGATGATACTTTCCGGATAAATCTGAATCTGTCGTATCAGTTTTAACAATTATTAAGCCTATAAACCGTTAAATAGCGCAAATTTTTTGAAAAACATTTTTATTTTGATTTTTGTGTAGGATTCAGATAATCCGGTCGTTCTCTATCAGTTTTAACAAATATTAAATCTATAAACCGTTAAAAAGCGAGAAATTTGAAGAATGGAGCCTACCGAGCTCAGGATCGCCACTTAGAAATCTAGCTGAGGCACTTAGGTCAGATGTTTTAATCGGGAAGTGAAAAATAACTATGAGCACGTCGTCCTTCGGATGGGACTTTAAGCGATGTTCCAGGACTTTTTCGAATGTGAGGTACTCGATAATGAGACGTATGTTATGTAAATAAACCTGGGTAGGTGAAATTTCACTTAGGTTGAAAATAGCCTTGAGCACGTCGTCCTTCGGATGGGACTTTCCGGATAAATCTGAATCTCTCGTATCAGTTTTAACAATTATTAAGCCTATAAACCGTTAAATAGCGCAAATTTTTTGAAAAACATTTTTATTTTGATTTTTGTGTAGGATTCAGATAATCCGGTCGTTCTCTATCAGTTTTAACAAATATTAAATCTATAAACCGTTAAAAAGCGAGAAATTTGAAGAATGGAGTCTACCGAGCTCAGGATCACCACTTTGAAATCTAGCTGAGGCACTTAGGTCAGATGTTTCAATCGGGAAGTTAAAAAACACTTTGAGCACGTCGTCCTTCGGATGGGACTTTAAGCGATGATCCAGGGCTTTTTCGAATGTGAGGTACTCGATAATGAGACGTATGTTATGTAAATAAACCTGGTTAGGTGAAATTTCACTTAGGTTGAAAATAGCCTTGAGCACGTCGTCCGTCGGATGGGACTTTTCGGATATATCTGATTCTGTCGTATCAGTTTTAACAATTATTAAGCCTATAAACCGTTAAATAGCGTGAATTTTTTGAAAAACATTTTTATTTTGATTTTTGTGTAGGATTCAGATAATCCGGTCGTTCTCTATCAGTTTTAACAAATATTAAATCTATAGCAGTTATACCCGGCGTTGCCCGGGGAACTTTGATTTTTCTCCCAATCTCTTCTATAACGCTATTCAGTTCCTCGACAGTACATTCATGATCTTATAATTTTCAATTATTCATACGGAATAAGGCTTATAGTCCTTCAGCTGTTGTAACGCTAGTAAGTTTTTAGGACCCCTGGGCACCACAGCTAGTATGCGCCTTTCAACGGCGGAAGCCACACCTAGTGAATACTTAGCATCGCTGGACGTCCTAGTCAGTGCGTAGTTAAGAACGTTTGTGACCACAGCTAGTATGTGGCTTGCAACGCTGAGCACCACAGCTAGTACGTAGTTGGGAATGCTGGGCATCATAGCTAGTATGTGCCTTGCGACGGCGGACCCAACAGCTAGTACGTAGTTAGGAACGCTGGTCACCACATCTAGTATGTGCCTCGCAACAGCGGACCCCACAGCTAGTACGAAGTTAGGAACGCTGGGCGTCACAGCTATTAAGTGCCTTGCAACAGCGGACCCCACAGCTAGTATGTAGTTAAATACGCTGGGCATAACAGTTAGTAAGTGCTTTGCAACAGCGAATTTCACAGCTAGTTCATAGTTAGGAACGCTGGGCACTACAGCTAGTAAATGCCTTGCAACAACGGACCCCACAGCAGGTACGAAGTTAGGAACGCTGGGCACTACAGCTAGTAAATGCCTTGCAACAACGGACCCCACAGCTAGTACGATATTAGGAACCCTGGGCATCACAGCTAGTATGCTTTTGCAACGACGGACCCCACAGCTAGTACGTTTTTAGGAACGCTGGGCCCTACAGGTAGTAGGTGCCTTGCAACTGCGAACCCCACAGATAGTATGTAGTTAGAACCACAGGGCATCACAGCTAGTATGAGTTTTGCAACGGCGGACCCCACAGCTAGTACCTACGAGTGAAATACGCTGGGCCACACTGCTAGCGCCTTGCAACAGCAGACCCCACAGCTAGTACGTAATTAGAAACGCTGGGCATTACAGCTAGTAAATGTCTTATAGGTGCCTTGCAACAGCGAACCCCACAGCCAGTACATAGTTAGGAACGCTGGGGCTGAGCACTACAGCTAGTAAGTACCTTGCAACAGCGGACCCCACAGCTAGTACGATATTAGGAACGCTGGACATCACAGCTAGTGAATGTCTTGCAACAGTGAACCCCACAGCGAATACATAGTTACTACTACTACATGTGAAATTCATGACAATCCGATTCATGACAATACGATCAACCGTTAATGAGCTAGCTCTATATTTATACTTAGTCCCCCCCCCCCCCCTCAACCCCGCCACCCGTTCAAAACTTCGGGACGCCACACTCCTTATTTTTCTATTTGACCTTCAGGAATAATATATGCGAAATTTCGTGACAATACGACCAACCGTTAATGAGCTAACTCTATATGTATATTTAGCCCCCCCCCACAACCCTCCTTCCTGTTCAAAATTTTGGTCCGTCACACACCTAATATTTCTATTTGACCTTTAGGAATACTACATGTGAAATTTCATGACAATTCGACCATTAGTTAATGAGTTAGCACTATTTATATACGTAGGCCCCCCTTACAACCCCACCTCCCGATCAAAACTTTGGAACGCCACACACCTTATTTTTCTATTTGGCCTTCAGGATTACTCCATGTGAAATTTCGTGACAATCCGACCTACCGTTAAAGAGTTAGCTCTATATTTATACTTAGGCCCCCCCACAACCCCCCCTCCCGTTCAAAACTTTGGGACGCCACACACCTTTTTTTCCTGTTTGGCTTTTAAAAAGACTACGTGTGAAATTTCATGACAAATTGACCATTAGTTAATGAGTTAGCACTATTTATATACTTAGGCCCCCCTTACAACCCCCCTTCCCGATAATAATTTTGGGACGCCACATAGCCTCTTATTCAATCGGGCTCAAAAGAATGCTACATGGGCAGTTTCATAAAAATCCGTCCAGCGGTTTGGGCGTGATGCTGGAACAAACATACATACATACAAACAAACAAACCCCGTTTCAGCTTTATTAATATAGATATAATTATTTTTTTAATATTAATAATTTAAATGTGTGTATTTTTTATACATAACAC
Source organism: Aradus depressus (assembly GCA_963662175.1). Taxonomy (NCBI): domain Eukaryota; kingdom Metazoa; phylum Arthropoda; class Insecta; order Hemiptera; family Aradidae; genus Aradus; species Aradus depressus. The sequence continues at coordinate 58,139,675 of OY759215.1, read as the reverse complement.
TTAATATAATAACATTTTCAAAAATATCAATTCTCATTAGATTCTAGGCCTCGGTGAATCACCGGAAATATACATCTATTGCAAGATTTGATGAACCGACCTTTCTCTCTCCCTCTGAAACCAATTGACCGATTTTGCTGAAAATCAATATATGTCTTACTTCCCATATTTCGTGTCAATATATTCATTACATTGGCAGTTAATAAGGTCTTGGGGGTGAAGCCCGTGTTGCCACTCCTCCCCTTCATTTCAATGCAAGTGTCGTCTTTATTAAGTCCTTATATCTTACTCCGGCAGTTATTAGAATTTTTGAGTTAACCCCATTTCTAATATAAGGGTAGCTTCCCTTTGTCTGATCTGACTGTAATTCAATATGTGCCCTTCTTATGTGGTTCTGGGTACATTTATGAAATGTGTTTATTCATTCTATCGAAACGAACAGACTTTTTTTTAACTTTAGAATATAGGGGACGATAAATTTCAATATGAATTCTGCAATCAATTTTCTGGCCGGTTACAAAACATCCCCAATAATAGGTATAAAGGGGGATGTAAAAATTCTTTCAAAGTAAAAACGTAAAAAAAAATTTTTTTTTAATATACAGTTTATCTTTATCCTTAAAATAGTTCTGTAAATGAAAATATTAAACAAGGTGGGGATGGTTGGGGGTCCTTAAATATTACAATGGATTATAATCCCAGTTAATTCTTTACAAGATAATACCTTTTTGAGGGCACCGGTAGCTCAGTGGTATGCGTGCTTGCTTTCTGAGCTCAAGATCGTGGGTTCAAAACCCGACCGGGGCCTTTAGTTTATTTTATCTGAGAGGTAAAATAAACTTGAGCACGCCGTCGTTCGGATGGGACGTTAATAATTTCTATGATGGTCCCAAGCCTGTACGATGTCAGTTACTCGTTAAAGACCCCTGCCCTAGGTGAATAAAAATTTAGGGTAGGCAAAATTTAGGACTTCCACAGTAGAGTCGGGCTCATGTCCACCAGAGTGACGAAAGAGTGCTCTGGTAATAGGCGATAAGACCTCGTAGTTAAAGCCTGGCCATGAGTCATAATAACTAACTTAATAAACAAAAGCTTAGCCGCGAGATTAAATTAATTTACAAATTTTCTTCAATTATTCAATTCTTTCTTACTATATCGTTTTTATTGTTTTTGTAAATTATGCGTAACAATAGTGTTTTATGAATAATACTCATTACCATTAATGCTAAAGATAAATACCAAACTACAACTAACCGCATATTATATTAATATATTTATTCAAACGCCAAACAATATATTTAAAAAAAACTTTCAATTTCCAGAACTCAGTTTAATTCTGTCACCCTAATAAAAACACCAAACATCAAAACAACACTCCGTCAACAACCAAAACAATACTGGAAATAACGTCCTCACGCTTGGTCGGCCATCTTTCTTAAAAACAAAATAATAATGATAACTTATACAAAATATCTAAATAAACTAATGCCATTTTATTGTATCTAAAAATAAAAGAAATTAATTATATATATTCAAAATTATATACATGATATGATGATATGATTTTATTTTTAAGGGCAAAAAACTGCAAGGTTATCATCGCCCAGTTATAAAAAAGTAGTAAAACAAATAGCAATAATAAACTGAGTGGCCCAGATCGGACAAAGAGAAGGCCGAAAACGAGACCGAGGGCACCAAGCAGGCGCGACCCAAACCTGGCCAGGGGGCAAGGAGCAGCACCCCAAGGTCACTCTCTGCAGAGTGCTAACGCAGTGAGGCAGTAAGGGTTGCTATGGAGGGTGAGCATGTACTGCCTGCTGTTCACACTCTCCCAAGCCTGGGACATAAATAGACCAGAGGCCCCGGCGGCGCAACCCCAGGCGAGCACGCGCCAACCCGGAACCCCACAGCCCCGCATCAGGCCCCCGACCAGGCCAGCACGCGCCAACCCGGAACCCCACAGCCCCGCATCAGGCCCCCCTCCCCAAATTATATACATAATAAATATACTAAAAAATATATATATAGAATATAATAGAATAATTTTATTTGTCGGCGTTCAATGGCCAGAATTTTGACGACGTACAAGTCATTAAATTATATTAAATCGATAAGACGACTAGTCTTCATTGTGGATAGGATGGGCTTCTATAGATGAGTTGTCATCTCCTAGCATCTCATGTAGGTTTCTTGTTCGTAAATCCCTGGTCAATAATATTTCCTCATATCCAGGGCACTCCTCCAGGATGTGGCTTACTGTGAGAGGCCAGGCCCCACACTTGCCACATCCCGGGGCTGCCACCCTGTTGAAGAGATGGCCATGGGTTAGCCGAGTGTGACCTGCACGGTGTTGCATCAGACATACCTCCTCTTGCCTATTCTGCTTTTCGGAGCTTTTTCATTTATCTTTATTTGTTTTGATGGACCTAAATTTATTTGTTAGGCCCAGCTCTCATTTTATTTTGCGATGCAGGCATTTCTTCAGGTCTGGTATTATCGTCACTACCATTTCTTCTCCAGGCAACTTTGCTGCCTCCATAGCCACTTTTTTAGCTGTATCGTTCCCTTAGATTCCCACATATGAGGGGATCCAGCAAAAAATTACTTGCGATAAATAGTTCCTTTAAAACAAACAGGTATACAATGAATTTAAACTAATAATATAAATAAAAAATACAGTGTAAACTCCATTTAACGTCACTCGATTTAACGACAAACTCCCTAAAACATCGAAATTACTTGAATCTGGTTGGTTTACCTTATTGTCCATACAATGATACACTCTATGTAGCATCACACCCACTCTAAATAACGACAAGAAAACGTCATTACTAAGCAATAAACAGTACTTTCAAGTTGCCGAAATTAATAAGAACTGCAGCTGTGTACCTTGTTTTGTTTGTTATTTTGTAGCTTTATTGTCATAACACGTATTTACCTGGACTGTCGGCATCATACGAACCGAAGATTCTAAGATATTCGTTCTTTTGTTTGTTGTGATTACCTTGCACGTGTTTACATCGGCTGCTAGACTTTTTGTATAACCAAGTTGATCCCACAGTATCCCAAGATATGAATAAAATACATAAGAAAATACAATTAAAATACTGGAGCAGCAAAAAACGTCAGAAAAAGATAACAGGCTATGCGTATATATATTGCGTAATAAGCGTTGTTATTTGTATCAATATTAATGTTTGTTGTTATACTTTATTAGTAAATACATAATATAATAGTAAAATACTATTAAATGTAATGTAATATGTATTGATATTTCTTCTCTTCATTTAACGACAACTCACAATAACGCCATAAAATGCGCAGTCCCTTAAGTGTCGTTATATAGAGTTTACACTGTATATTTAATTATAAAACTAACATTAATGAAAAGTGAAGTGATTTCACAAAACAATGATTGCGAATTGTTACCTTCAATTGCGGTTAAGAAGCGTCACTAAAACAAATATTGCAAATGACACAAATAGAGAAAATCTACTTAGATAATAGAGACAAATAATTAAAGTTGAGAGCCGACTGACTGAGCTAGTGTAATTATACATTGTGAAATGAAAGGGAAGTAGTTAGAACTGTTTCTAAAAACTCTTTTAAAAGAGGCTCTGAGAGCTGTCAAGTGTATATCTGTGTAAAATGGAGGTCCATTTTAAAGGGCCTTAAATAGAGACAGTCTCCCATTTACCAGTGAAATGGGTCCACATTGTCCTCTATACCAACTCATACCTGTAATCGCAACCTACTATGTCCAGCCATCACCTTCCTTAGAGAACAGAAAGTCCAGGTTGTAGTACAGACCAGTCTCAAAATACTCATCAATTATATTCGTTTAGAATTAGTTAATAATTTATATTGTGAAAGGTTGGGTAGTGATATCATGTAATATTTCAGAAGGGTGTGTGTGTGTAGAGTGGGTCGTCTACTGTGGATCATCACAGTTGACTACTGTAAGATAGTAACACAACTATCGTGAACATTTATGAGAAAACATTTGATAGAAAATAAAAAAAGTCGTGTGTGAATCACCGAGAATGTACTTCCCCAGAACAAATTAATCAAGTTTTTGCTCTCCCTCCGAAATCAATAGAACGTTTGGGCAAAAAATCAATAGTTGACTTACGAAGGGGCTTTTGAATTCTGATACTAAATTTCGTGTGGATAAATTCATTACAACGGCAGTTATTTGAGTTTTGAGTTAAGCCCCCCTAATACCCCCCCCTCCCCATTCGCTGATTTGACTGAAAATGAATGTGTCGTCGTTACGTGGTTCTGGGTACACATACAAACCGATACTTTCGTTCTAAAGGGAGTTATCGTTTTCACAGACACACAAACACACATTTTTTTTTTTTCATTTTTGGAATCAGAGGGACGGAAAACATGAAATTCCGTTAAAAACTCTGCATCGAAATTCTGACCGATTACATAAATTACCTTTGTATAGCTGGAAAAGTAATTATGTTGAAAATATGCATTCACAGTTTAACAATCCTTCTTGAAGCTGATGAGCGGGCACGCAACTGATCAACATGTTTGAGTTGTTGAGAGCCTCGTCCTGTCAGCATGGCCGGGTGGGAACACTGGTTGACCCTCATCGAATGACTTCCATCTGGTAAATCTTCTTCGTGGTCAATGCTTGTTGAACATCGGCAGAGGTTCGTTTTGTTGTCTAATCTGGAGTTGAGCGATATGAAAACAGAAACCTGGATAGCCTCATTTCTACACCTTCTCAAGTACCCTTCGTAGCTGCAAATCAGGATTTGAACCTTCTTACAGCTAGATTGTTTGTTGCGGATCATATGTTTGATGATATACTCCTTGCGAAGACTTTTGAAGAGATAGTATGTAAACTACAGATACATCAGATACTATGAATTTAGGCAAATCAAATCATGCAAAAATACATAAGATTGGTGCTTGAGAGGGGAAGAGCCTCTAACCATTTTGAAGAAGCATTCACAAGTATGGGCCAGACTTGTCCTCATAAGAGCTTGCGAATTCTGTAATGGCTTCATATTTTCACCCGCTCTCCTGACAGACGGTGTATACCAGCCACATCAGTGTAGTGCTTTTTATGAATTTAGTTATGACAGTGTGTCTAATTTGTTAAATAAAACAACACTATTATTATTATTAACTAACTTCCCTTTTATGACATTTTATATCAGGGATTTTGCTGGAAAAACTGCGATCTAAACTAGTTGCTTTATTATACTACATTTTCTGCAGAGATATTGTGAAAAAATAAATAAGAAAGCCTAGTATTTGTTAAGTCGTGGCTGAAGAGAATAGCGATACCGAATGTACTCCCATATATTATATATATATTTTGTAAAATGGATCATATTTAAAAAAAATACATTTTTCTTTATTTTTTAATTTGATTTATGGATGCGAAAACAGCGGCACAAACGCAAAAAATGCCTTTTGTTAAAAATATTCTTTGACTATTTTTTTTTTCTTTCAATGAACGGCTAGCCAACGGCTACCTGAAGCCCAAATAAGGTGCGATTGGGTTGGTATTACCAATAATTTCTGATGTTTAACCATTGCGAGCTGACGTTAATATGAAGATGGCTGATGTAGTGAGAAGTGATTATTTCGCAGGATGTCAAAAATAAGTTAGTCTGACCTCTCACAGATTTTTTATTTAAGTAAGCTAGCCGGCTTTCGAGGTTTCCCTCATCATCAGGCAGTCTGATAAAAATTTGAATAAACTAAATAATAAAAATATAAATAAATAAAAATCTACAACAAACATTAACAATTTAAAATATCATGGATGGGGACAGACGAGTTATTCCTGTCCACCATCTGAGTCACAACCTTTGTTGTAGATTTTTATTTATTTATATTTTTATTATTTAGTTTATTCAAATTTTTATCAGACTGCCTGATGATGAGGGAAACCTCGAAAGCCGGCTAGCTTACTTAAATAAAAAATCTGTGAGAGGTCAGACTAACTTATTTTTGACATCCTGTGAAATTTAACCATTGCTTTTTGGCGAACACCTAACATTTGTCATTTTTGACAAGCTTGATTCAATTATGGGCGTCATAACACAAAATACCTGAAGAGAGAAGAAAAAAAAAAAAAAAAAATAGCCGTGACATTTCGAACCCAACTGTCAAATCGATGAACTGTTTTCATTATTATGACCTTATGGGATTAAAATTTCTGTGCTGGCGTCCTCCCCCTAAGGTAGGTAATCTTAGCAGCATCACGAGCAGCCACATCCCCGCAAGCACGGACCAAGTGGGCCCGATAATCCTTTTCTTATTTTTTCCCTCCCTCAATTAATTTGAAAGTTATTTGTTTTATTGACTTTCATTTTTCAATTTAATAATCTATTATAGTCTGATTGCCCTTTCGGGGTGACATGCTAGTGCTGTGCTCCTTGGTATAACGCCGAGGGTGACACGCTAGTGTGGTACTCTTTGATATAACGCCGAGGGTGACATACTAGTGCGGTGCTCCTTGGTATAACGCTGAGGGTAACACGTTAGTGCGGCGCTACTGGGTATAACGCAGGGTTCCACCCATTGGCTCGACGCTCGGGCCCCAAGGTTGGTCGTACATTGGGGTCCAAGTACATGCGTCCGCAATAAGAACAAATTACCTTCTCTGAACAAAAAGGCAAAACAAAAATTGTCTAAAGTTAAATAAGTAAATATCTAACTAATAATAGTTTGTAGTAAAAATAATAAAGGTGAAAGTTATTGGAGAATGTAACATTACACCGTTTAGAGTTAATTGTTTATTTGAATTAAGTTTTATAATTCAATTTCCAAAATACAATTCAATTTTAGTACAATTCATGCAATAGAAGTTCATGAACAGGCTCATTGATATTGGGCCAAAATGTGGACGATATGTGAAAATTGGGGCCAATTCCTTCCATGTTTCAAACCACTATTATGAGATTTCCATGAAACCACAAAAATTTGTAAAGAAGGCAGACTATCTAGGATATCAATGAAGGATCAATCATACTTTGGTATTGAGACACGGGCGCTATCTAGATTTAATTTTACATCCCACTGTAATAGTGGACATAGAGAGCCAATATGGGACAGATAGACTGGGGGCAGACAGGGCTGCTGATGAGACAAAGGGCAGCTCTCCCAGGTAATGGGCCACAAGACGGAAGACGACAATTACATCCCATCCCCCTCCCTCTCATGAATTAAACATACACAAGGCTCACAGATTAGCCCGGGCATCCCTCATGCCTGGACCTTCAGGCAATCTCTCATCCCCGGCCAACTCACCCTCTTAATCTCTGCCTATTCTCTTCCCTTTACTCATTTCTTCATCCCCATGTGTATTGCCTAACAGAATCCAACCAGCAGTCACTAAGGGAAATTTTTGAAGTGGGCACTTTGAATGTTGTACTAACTCCACTCATTACCTTTTGCAAAACACGACGCTATAAACTAACCTCAGCTAAGACATATTCAAAGTCAAAAATAATGGTTTGAAATTTTTCGGTTAATGATCCGAAAACTTTTTTTTTTTTTTAAATCTTGACGTAGAATACAATCAACTTTTTTTCCACAAATTATTTTTTACATTTCCAAAGAAAAGTAGTATTGAATTGAAAAAAAGGTGTGACCTTCAGTTTAGGATCGTAAGTGAGAGGAGAATCCTGCTTCCAATTTTGGAGTGGTCCTCCCACAGTGGTTTCAGCTGGTCTCTGCGGCTCCGTACTTCCCCCCTTCTTATCTGTCTTACCAGCCGCAAGACCTAAGAACTGGGTGCAGGAGACGCTACCTACAGGGCTTCTAAAGTAGTGCGTAATCCAGCACTATAGGAAGGAGCAAAGGCTAAATAGAACAAATGGCAAAGAGTGTCGAAACATTGAGGACCTGTGACCACACAAAAAAATATTGCCGAAGTCACATAACATAATTCACTGAAATGTCCGATATTAATAAAATTTAAAGTAACTTTTATATATCTACCCAATACCCCGGTCAACTTGACAAAGGTAAGCCCTTAACACATTTTAAATATTTCCATGGACTTTTCTGTTTTTAACGTATATCTATATGACCTGACAATCCTAAAAATGGAAGAGGGATCACAGCGATTGTTGGTAATCCTTTTCGACTGACAGAAGAGGGGGTTCAATGTATACAATGGTCCTAATCCATTTCAAGTGGATTTATGATTGTAGAATGGTCATGGTATAATCCGAAAATAAACTAAGGCAAAAATTGTCTAATTCGGATCCAAATATGGCAGTTACTTCTATTTTTTTCCGAAACGAAATGCGCAACTACGATCGTCTATTTTTAATGTCAACACTAAGCAACTGACGTGCTCAAGGTCATGGTTTTTTTTATCTAGGATGTAGAAAGAACCTTGAGTAGGCCGGGACCGAGCAATGGTCCCGATCTTGTGTCAGGTACTCCTTTAAAGCCTTACTCTAAGTACCCTAAACCTTTTTCTCTATCCCTAATACCGCATCTGTGTCGGGACCGCGTACCCATCTCTTCCACCGGTTGCTGTCCAGGAGCAGCCTGTACGCTGAAATTCTGCAAGTGCAGTTCTCAGGATTTCTGCATAGGGGGAAATTCCAAAAAATGTATACGATTGTGCTTCATCCAGTTAAGTAACCTTTATATAGTTATATACTTGTATTCGTATTGTGATGCACATTTAAATTAATCATTATTGTAAACCGAAATACAAATCTGGAAGTATCCTTGAATTTAAAAAAAATGTTTCACTGAAAAAAGAAGAATAGTTTTATTTTTTTAAATAACAATTTTATGAGCTCCCTAAATAGTGTAATTTCCAATATCTCTTGCAGATGATTGGTCCAATGCATTATCTTTGCGGTCAACAGGTTGATGTCAGGTGTAGGTTTTTTGAGAATTTTGGACCCTTTCATGCGTGTAACAGATCACATCTTTCTGTAATATTTTTTTCGTTGTATCATCCAGTGCTTCACTAGTTTCATTATCAGTAAAACATAATATAAATTTAATTAAAAAATATGTGTTGTGACTATAACAGGATTTTCTAATAACAACCACGTTTTCACAGATTACTCCCCATTCCCTCTCTCAAACTCCTTTCATACTGGCGTTACTGGGTGCATGTAAGTAATATGATGGCGTAATAATTACTTACATTATTCTATGAGTGAGTTTTATATAGTAAAGCCACTAGTAAATGATTTTGGGGAAGAGGGATCTGTAAAAACGTGGTTAGTATAAGAAAGTATAGTTTTGAACATATCACATAAACTTACTTTCTTATACCTTTTGTACAAGGAAGGTTGGTTATCGTGCAAAAATCCGAGATCGAGTTGTCGACGGATTTTCAACGTTTCTACATCCCCTGAACTTGATTTGACAACTTTTGAGATCATGTCTGTCTGTGATTGGAATTTTGTGAGCGCTCCAACTAAAAAAAACATTGTAACAATGAAATTGGAATTTGAAATGAAGATGTCACACGCGCTGTTGCTGGTTATTCTTTGCGCCGATCGGACAGGTCTGAGAAATGCAAAGCATCTATCTTTTGAAAAGGACTGAAGAGCGAGCACCTACTTGCAACACAATAGTCTGTTGATTACAGAACAATCACATTGTGTGTTGGTTGGCGATAAGTTTTAGTATTCATGACGTGGCATTTATTAGCTATGTGTTGTATGTTTGTTTGTTTTCATGACTCCTGCCCGAACTTTAACTAAGAGGTCATATCCCCTACTAGCGCTGCTTTGGTTCGTCGCTCTGGTGGACATTAGCCCGACTAGAGTCACAGTGGGAGTCTTCAAATTTGCCTACACTGGTTAAATTAATTATTTGGGATGAGGGTCTCTATCGATAATCTGAGATGGCACTGGCTCGGGACCATCGCACAACATCCCATCTGCATGCTCAAGACTTCATTAACTCTGATTTATATAATTGATGCATTGTTTCCTACGACTTACGTTATACTTGTTGCTATTTTATTATTTGAATTAATTATTTCCCGGCTATAAGGGGAAGTTATGTAATCGGTCAAAAATGTGAACGAATTTCAACGGAATTTCATGTTTTCCGTCCTCGAGATTCCAAATATGAAACAAAAAGTATCATGAAATTTTGTATATGAATTCAAAACCTCCAACATCGACACCTATTGATTTTCAGCTAAATCGACTAAGGGGAAGAAGGGATTAGGGGGGAGACAACACAAAAACTTCTGAATAACTGCCGATATAAAGAATTTATCACACAAAATTTAGTATGAGGATTTAGGAGCCTCTATGTAAGTCAACTGTTGAATATTAATGTAAACGGTCGACTGGTTTTGGAAGGGGAGGGAAAAATTAATTGATTAATTGATTCTTGGGAAGTACATTGCCGGTGATTCTCCTACGACTATCGTTGTGTGATTTTGATAATTGATGGATTATCTCCTAGAACTTATGGTTAATGCGTACTTGTTGCTTTCTTGTTTTTTGTTAATTAATTCATTCTACATCTTCTAGTTTATGTTCGGATATTCGTCAACTCTTTAGTTATTTTCAACCATTAAATTACAATAAATAAAGGAATACTAAGAAAAATTACGGTGTAATTTGTATGAAAATTGACACATTTCTAAATAAAACTTTTGACGTTTTGTATTCAAGTCTAATGTAAGTTAGAAGAGGGTAATGAATAACAGCGAATTAAAAATTATAGTTACACTGCACCGTTATTTGGTTTGTCCGGTCGCCGTAAAGAACAACCAGGAACGCACTTGGGGTACTAAAGGTCTTGAAGGGCGTAGAGCACGCCTCTTGTAGCGAGACCGTAACCGCATACCATAAAACAACACAGCATTTAGCAGTTGACTAATTTGCCGGATTTATTTTTTTAATCTGATCATCCTTTAGAGGAATTACAGTTGAAGATAAAGCCAACGAATAATTTTGTGAATACAATACATGAAGAGTATTTCAATGAAATAATCTTTGTCTCGTTATCAGCACCTCTGCTCTGATAATGACAAATTTAATGTTATAATAGAATTGTATGTGAATAGAGTTTAGCGTTTTGTAGGACAAAGACCAGAAAAAAAAAAAAAAAAACTAATATGTCCTTTATACCTAATGGTGGTTGTTTCCTGTTACATAACGCTCCTTATGTCAGTTTGTGTCAGCTACAAACCAAGCATAGTGACCGGTTCTAGAGATGTTGATGCTAATATTGCTGCCTTATCTGGAGAAGGTAATATTCAAAATTCTAGTTCAATTTGTGTAACATAATTTCACGGAAAGTCTAGGCATTTCATACAAAGCCGGCATATATTGAAATGAATATTTTTGTAAATGTGTCATCCTCCGACCAAATATATCCTCCATTTTCTGTAACAGATACTCCGGAAGCTTCAGTCATTGTTTTTTTTTTTTATTTAGGATAATTTGAAATCTGCTCAGATCCTAAGCTTCCGAGATAACTGGCACGACGGGTATGGGCCCAGTGACCACTTACAGAACACCACACCTTTCTAAACGATCTAACTTCTCCTCCATTCCCCTGCGTAACGGAACAATGGACATTTGAAGACTTCTTTTAGCGGAGTAGCAAATTCTTGTAATAGAACTTTACCCTTAACGCTGTTGGCCGTCCAGAGCTTAGTGTTAAAAAACACTCTCTGATATAAAACCCTAACACCGCCTCATATGGTCTTACCTGCAGGAAATATTTTTTCTCTTCAATACCCCCCCCTCTTTCTGACACTGAATGATGTCATCTAGGAAATTAATGTGATGACCTCACATAAAAACCGAGTGGCCTAACTAGAATTAAAATTCCAATCTAGCCACCCTTACTTAAGCTTTTAAAAAGCTCAGATGTAATCCCAGATTAAAAAGTAGGCTTTTGATAATTGCTTGGCCTTTAGGCAAAAATTGTAATTTACAAGGACGTTAATACTAACTAGGTCTTCAGCTTTATTGTAAATAACAGGATTTTCTTATACCAAGCACGTTTTTACAGGCAGGTCACATTCACTCCTCATTCCCCTCTCAAAATCACTTCATACTGATTACTGGGTATATGAAAGTAACGTGATGGCATAAGCGGTTTTCTTTTTTTCATTGTACAGCGTAGTTCTGAAATTCACTCCTTTATATCCAGTAATGATTCTGAGAAGCGAGATGGGGAGGGAGAGTGTTCTGTAAAAACGAGTTTCGTATAAGAAAGTCCTGTTATGGCCACATCACTTATATATTTTTTCATTTTGTTTTATCCATTTTAATAAATACTACCAGTAATAAAAAATACATTTTAAAATTCTTCGCATGGATTGCAATTTGAACATTACTTTGAGCTCTATAACTTAGGTGTTATTAGTCACATCTCACACAATGGTGATTGGAAATTTAATAAGAAACATTTTTGGTGGGGATAAATTTTTCGACAGGACGAACCATTTTTTCTCGTAACTCGAGCAAATGTCTAAAAAAAATGGGATTCAAAACGACATTTCTGGACGATTTTTGCCATTTATCTCGCAAACTGGGCGACTTTTGAAACATCATATATATGCAATGTGCCATCCAATTCTATCTACATCTTTTATTTAAAGACATTTTTTGATTAGTTCATAAATATAAGCTGTATCTTATAAACTGTGAACCGAAAATAACGTAATTTTCACTCTATTTTTTACTGTCTGTCGGTTGTGTATTATAATAATAAGGTAAAACATTCCTCACACAAAACTAGAATTTTCTAATTTCCTTAAACATTCGATGTGATTTTTTGGGCAGTTTTTTGAATGACACTAAATTCAAAGAATATTTTTAAGACACCACTTAAACTTTATTTGCGTCATTTTTAAATCGCGAAAAGCTGTCTTTTATTCGTCTTACACTAAAAATTATATCCCTTTTATGCTTTTGCAATTGTAATCATCGTTGTGTTTTTGCAATTGTAAACATCCTCCAATATATTCTGTGTAAATCAGATATCGTTAAACAAGAAATAACACTGAAAATTTTTGTCAGATTAAAAAAAAAAAATTAATTTGTCATTCACATTTCTTATTTAGTTTGGACCTCATAATGTATGAAGTTTCCTTTCTTGCACGTAGCTATAAAAGCTTATACGAACCTGCTCTAGACAGACTACCCCATACCTCCCATGAAGGGGAACAGGCAGGCCAGTAGTCACCCGAGCATCCGAGTCTAGAGCGAGTCTAATGCCATGGAACTTCAGACCATAGATGCATTCCTGTCTTTGTCATGAATCCTCCCCCGATTCTTCTTAGAACCTCCAAGGTTGCCAAACTTTGACCGTCTGTTCCTTCTATTCGAGAAACACTGGTATCAATTTTCCATTTAAAACCATTTCCCCCACCTCTCTTTGAACGAACAAAAGAAACTATTTCGTCTCCTCCACCAAAAAATATGAATAAACAATATCTGTTAATGGGTCTCTTCAAAGACAACTTTCTGACAAGAACACAGACTATGGTTAAGCTGAGGGCCGATGCTATCAACCTGTTCCACATAACTTAAGTTGAAGTTACACATAAAAAGTTTTATTGGCTTTTGTCCTTGGTTGATGAGAAATTAGCCAAGAAGACCTCTAACGCGGCTTTAAAATATATAAATTAATTCATTATCTTGTTGAATGTTTTCAAAGTTCCATGAGCCCTCATCAAGTCGGGAAAAAGTGAGTTTTCACAATTTCTAAAGAGGGGGGGGGGGGGGGGGGGGGGCTTAAATAAAGCCCTGCTTGGAGTTCAGGTTGAGAAAGGCAGGCCCATTATCAGTGTTCACAACTTTGTTATCAGAAGGAACGATAACAAACACAAGTTAGGCTCCGGATTTAGTCCTTGTAGCTTAGCAGTTCAACTTCTCTGCCGGGCCAATTCAAACAACTTTTAGTACAACGTGATAAAATACTAAACCCATTTCAATTATCAAAACATGTCAATAAAATTTTTGTCACTTGATCGCATGTATACAAAATTGCATCTAGAGTATCCTTATAAGAATGGTTCAGATATAGGCCATGCGGAACTATAACCAGCTGATCAATAATGAGGTGACCCTGCTTCGCCTGATTAGTAACTTTAAGTCAGAGGATTTTAGAAATAAGTTCAAAACAATGCGCTCTTCTCGGCATATATGCAAACTAGCATTTTACTCAGCTGAGAAGGGTGTACCTACTAACCACTCTCAAAACATCAATCAATGAACCACAAATTGACGGTTTTGTTTCTTTACAATGAGAAATCGGTCAATGTTTTTGGAATGGAGTTAAAGGTGACATCCTATACATCAAACTGTCTTACTTCAGGGACATTTCAACTATCAGCCTCTAAAGTAACCTCTCAATTCAAGACAAATTGAAAATAGAGTTCTCCTAACGATGGAACATTCAACCAATATTTTTAAAAAAAAAAGCAAAAAAAAAAAAAAACTGAAGGATCTACAAGGTTGACTGGGAGGTCAGGATGATGGGAGTCTGGAGCTTGAGACTGATGTCCTTCTTCGAAGTCCAGTTATTGACCAATTTGTCGCAGAGTTTCTGGAGGTCTGTCCCTGGCAGTTCCTACATCAACCAAACTTCACCGAACGGCTTGTTGCTACAGCTATCCAAGCCTCCCTCTCAGCCTATCAAGGCTCACTACAGTTCTCTCCTTAACTTTCCTAAACACTTTTGTTTTGACTATCTATAACAGCAATCACTAGGCACCGGATTAATATTATGTTTGTCTGCTTTTTGAGGTTTTGTATAAATTCTGGCCACGTTCTACCTCAGTGACATAGAGGGTAAGCCACTGTCTTTCTATGGATCGTCTCAAGCCCATCTTTTGTCATTGGTCGACGGTTGAGGAACATATCCTACCATTCTACTGCGGTCTGTGCATTCGAACTTCCACCAGCTTAAATACTCGCTGCAGCTGCTCCACTGCGGAGGGGGATGGTGTATCAGCGACAAACAACACTGCGTCGTATTCATATTATGTATATTCATTCAAATTAAGACATATACTATATACAGTTCAAGCAGTGAGTTGCAAATAAAACATACTTGTATCAAGGCCTTTAGTTTTTTTTTTTTTATCTGGGGTAAATAAACTTTGAGCACGCCGTCCTTTGGGTGGGATGTTAAACAATGGTCCCCAGCCTGTACGTTTGTCAGGTTTTTCAAGGATATTTTGGGGAAACGAAGACCAATATGTTGTTTGTTTCAAACTATACTCATATTTTCGGCTAAGCTTCTACTCAGCTGTATATATTTCATCTACGGAGTTGTGGAAAATATGTAAAGATACGGCATGTGCCATAAGTTATATTATTTTGCTTGAAGAAATTGTGGAAAATTCTGGACTCACCCGGGTGAAGTTGAGACTTCTGGTTGGTATTCAGTAAGTTACAGGGCCTTCTTAATTAGGTGGAGAACACGTGAATAAATGTAGTCTTGGGTTAGTTATCGGAAGACAAGGCGTGGTTGGGGGCAAGCCAAGACCGGAAACCATGTATACAATCTAACAAAGAACACGTATACCAATGACTTTGTATCATTCAGCTGAAGGTATAGTTTTTGCAGTAAAGAAGATTATGTTTTTCCGAATGTTCTATCCCCAAGATTTTCCATCTAAAACATTTTTGCTATTGTGAAAAGGTTTAACTCCTCGAGGAAGCATTAACCTAAATGGGCTATTGAAGTGTTCACTCCTGAGGGGGTACTTGAAGAAGGTTTGTTAGGGGTGAGAAATGTACCCTATACTGAAATTATGTACAATCCTTGGGTATCGATTTTCCAAACGCAAGACTGAAATCTAAAGAAGGCAATTCCTAATAGAAATTCTAAACGAAGATATATTGTGATGATCTCTGCTTGGGGCTTTAAACTTTTATTAATTACTATGAAAATGATTTTACTTTTGGGGTTAACATGTGTACTCAGAAGGTGAACTAGGCTGTAGAGAATTTAGAGAACAATTTATAAGACAACATACATTTATTAACAAAATTATTGACATATATTAGTGAGGCGTCCCTCCATAATCGCACATCTGGAATAAAATATCTATAAAAATATGAAATAAATTATATAGACTTAAATGTTCTGGTAACTCCCGCAACATAAAGGTGTCTATTGATGATCAGCCAGCCATTCGTCTCGATGTCGGAGAAATGTAAAATAAATGATTCCGTTACCTTGTAAGTCTTCTTTTTCTAACCACACTTAAGTCGGTGGTCTCTCCTCCAGGATCCACGACGATTGAGGAACTTCCAGTCCCTTCGAAGTAGGCAGCAGGGATGATTTCCCTCTAGCAGCAAAATTAGAGTCTTCGGTCTCCTACGTCCGGTCAAACAGGAGTCTCCTTCTTCCCACAGCTCAGCCAGGAATGTCTTCTCCCTCAATAGCTCAACTCTGACTCCTTTCTCGTAGCTGAACGAGGACCGACTAACTCCTCTGATAGCTGACTGAAGACTGTCTACCTCCTCTGACACATCAGCCACGACTCCTTCAACAGCTCAACGAGCAATGTCCACCTCCTCTGACACTTCAACTACGACTCTTCTGTCTGTCTGTCCCGACAGCTCAACTAGGACCGACTACCTCCTCTGACACTTCAACTACGACACTCCTTCATACCGCACTTCAGCGAGGAATCCTTCAATTTCCATCCCCTCCACTTTATGTATCTTCCACTAGTGCGCTTCTCGTGGTCGCTCTCATAACTATAATTAACAATCGTTCTGTGATATGCGATATATCACAATTGCCTCCCTTTGATTAAAAAAATTGCGGAGATACATTTATTAAGGTAGCGACGTAATTTTTTCTCTTCACTTGGCTCTAACTTCACTCACTTCTGAACACTTCTTATATTACACTGTACAATCTTATACTATATTTCAATGTTTTACAATATATAACGATGGCTTTAAAAATGGCTTGTATATGTTAGTCTGTTTCGTACTTTATCAACTTCGTCCTGTCTGTCTGTCTCATATTTTATCAGCTTTGTACTGTCGGCTTATTCAATCAAATTATTACTTTAAATTATTTATTCTTCATATTCTCCTTAAATTCTTTATTATTTATTCTTCAAATTCTTTATTATTCATCGAAACATGTGCCTTGGTAATAAAATTCCTTTTTTTTTTCTTTTATAACTATCAACCTTCATTTTCCTGCTATCATATCTCATTCCAAATACCCCACTTAGGTATCAATTATTAACGACGACCGACGAAGAATGCTTCCACAGCATTAAAATACTAATAACGACGAAATATGCTCTCAACGCATCTATATCCACAATTACTACCACAAATATCGACGAAGAATGTCTTTCCTGACATCGTAGATTGGCCCTATTTCGGCTCACAAAATTCTCAATAAACTTCCATATCATTATTTATCGTCTAATATCCTTCTCTGTTTAATAATTACCATTACCATTTCTTTCTTTACTTCGCACCATATTTAATCATCAAGGCATCCAAAAATAACAATGTTAATAAAGTTTTCCTTATTTATCTATCAATATTTAATCAGCCGACAGTCCATAGAATTAAAAATACTCTGTTGAGATATCTTCCCAAAGTGAAAACCCGCCATCCTAACAATGTGTCGAAGTTAATTTAATTTCTATATTATATCTAAATGTCCTGTCCTGTATCGTCATGTTGAAACCTGCAAGCCGCTATCTTAATACTTTTCTAAAAATTAATTTGATTTCTTACTTATCTACAAATGTTCTGTCCTGTCTGTTCATGTTGAGACCTGAAGCCGCTATCTTAACACTTTTCTAAAATTAATTTGATTTCTATTTATCCTACAACTATCCTGCCTAGTATTGTTGTCAGGTTGAAACCTGAAGCCGCTATCATAATAATACTGTTCTAAAAATTAATTTGTTATCTACAAATGTTCAAATGTTCTGTCCTGTCTGTTCATGTTGAAACCTGCAGCCCGCCAAATGAATAACTAACAAAAATATTAACACAAAACGAAACGAAAAATATATAAACGCAAAACTATATAATACTTATTTACAATTTTTATTTACAAATATGCCCAGTATGGATATTTTCCTGAATTCCGAAAAATACCCAATTGCACTCAACTAGCCGGGGGTTCGTGGGACCCCAAGAATCCTGGTCAATTCCGTCTGCGGCGTTGAGTTAGTTCCGGGCTCTTCCCTGGTCAATTTCCTGCGTCAATTCCGACCCTTCCCTCTCATATCTTTTCAAAAGAGAAATATGAAAACGTCCCCTTTTTTGTCCTGTATCTGAGTTATGTTTAATTGTTACTAAATAAGGTCCTTTCCAGTATGTCAATGGTTTATAAACTTCTTCGTTATTTTTCGGTATCCTTAATGGTTCAACTAATACTAATCCCCCCATGATTAATTTCTGAGTTCTATGTTGTCTATCGTCTGTACCTATACGGATAGTATCGTCTGTCTTATGTATGCATACCAGTGGAGACATGTATTGGCTTTCTGTATCCTCATTCATTTGTACGCATTTGTCTGTCAGTTCTGTTTTCGTATCTACTATTTCTTTTTCTATCATGTCCCCTTGTTGTACAGTTTCCGTAGTTAATTCTTGTCCCTGAATGTCCATGTCAGTCTGTAATTGTTTATTATGACTGGTCATGTCCTCAATTTTTATGTTCATTTCTTGGAGGCCATCTTGTATATCTGTCTTTAGTATCTTTGTCATTTTTGTCATAAACAATTTATTATTTTCTGTCATCTTTGTCATAAACAATTTATTCTCCGTCCTAATTGATGTCATATTTGATTCTATTTTTTCTGTCATCTCTGTCATAATTGATGTCATATTTGCTTCTATTCTTTCATTTCTTTCTGTCATCTTTGTCATAAACAATTTATTTTTTAATTCATTACTTTCTGTCATCGTTTTATTATCCGTCCTAATTGATGTCATATTTGCTTCTATTTTTTCTGTCATCTCTGTCATAAATTTCATTAATGTTTCAATGTCTAAACTACTGTTTCTGTCTGTCGTCTTTTTCGTTGTTTCGTTTGTCTCTAATACTAATTCTCCATTCGTCTCTTCCTCCTCCCTCTGGTCACCCTTTGTCATTGACTCACGTATTTTTGACCTTGTCCCTTCAGCCATTTTTAAAATACAAAATAATATAATAGATATAAATCAATATAAATTATAAATTGTTCTCTTATCTCACCGGATTTCTTTCGTACCCGGCGCCTCCACCATAAATTGTGATGATCTCTGCTTGGGGCTTTAAACTTTTATTAATTACTATGAAAATGATTTTACTTTTGGGGTTAACATGCGTACTCAGAAGGTGAACTAGGCTGTAGAGAATTTAGAGAACAATTTATAAGACAACATACATTTATTAACAAAATTATTGACATATATTAGTGAGGCGTCCCTCCATAATCGCACATCTGGAATAAAATATCTATAAAAATATGAAATAAATTATATAGACTTAAATGTTCTGGTAACTCCCGCAACATAAAGGTGTCTATTGATGATCAGCCAGCCATTCGTCTCGATGTCGGAGAAATGTAAAATAAATGATTCCGTTACCTTGTAAGTCTTCTTTTTCTAACCACACTTAAGTCGGTGGTCTCTCCTCCAGGATCCACGACGATTGAGGAACTTCCAGTCCCTTCGAAGTAGGCAGCAGGGATGATTTCCCTCTAGCAGCAAAATTAGAGTCTTCGGTCTCCTACGTCCGGTCAAACAGGAGTCTCCTTCTTCCCACAGCTCAGCCAGGAATGTCTTCTCCCTCAATAGCTCAACTCTGACTCCTTTCTCGTAGCTGAACGAGGACCGACTAACTCCTCTGATAGCTGACTGAAGACTGTCTACCTCCTCTGACACATCAGCCACGACTCCTTCAACAGCTCAACGAGCAATGTCCACCTCCTCTGACACTTCAACTACGACTCTTCTGTCTGTCTGTCCCGACAGCTCAACTAGGACCGACTACCTCCTCTGACACTTCAACTACGACACTCCTTCATACCGCACTTCAGCGAGGAATCCTTCAATTTCCATCCCCTCCACTTTATGTATCTTCCACTAGTGCGCTTCTCGTGGTCGCTCTCATAACTATAATTAACAATCGTTCTGTGATATGCGATATATCACAATATATATAGATCAGGGGAGGGCGAATTTTAATATTGTCTGACAGCCATGCAGCGCTGCTGTCATCATAGATTCTAAAATCGTCCTGGAATGCCTTCAAGCTATGGATTCCCTAACGGACCCAAATAGACTAGAGTTGAGATGGGCGCCAGGGCATCAGGGGTTTGAGGGCAATGAAACGGCTGATCAACTGGCCCGGTCAGGAGCGGACAGAGAACCTATAGGACCGGAACCCTTCTCTAAGAGCACCGCAAGGGCGGCAATAAATGGTTGGCTGACCACGAATCACATCCAGTTCTGGAGATGGGTCCCAAAGCAAAGACTCAGAGAAAAGAAACCGAGAGCCTCTGAATATGAGCAGAATGGATCTAAGAGCTATGACAGGGCTGATCACAGGACACTGTCATATGAACAAACACCTACACAATATGGGCATCGCTAGAAGCCCTCTGTGCAGGAAATGTGGCGAGGAAAATGAGACTCCGGTTCATATTCTAAGCCAGTAAGGGGGACTAGAAAGTAGAAGATTTCACTGCTTCGGGTCTGCCATATGGAACCGAAGGAGGTAATGGAAGGCACCTGCAGAAGAATCCTGGACTTTATCAAAGATACAGGGCTACTGTAGGGACCAACACACACAGGGCACGGAATAGGTCTACTCTGGCCGCCGTGACACAATCAACCCAAACAAAAAAAACAAAGATATAATTAAATATTTGAAGTAAACAGATTCATAAATTAACTTTGAGGTCAAAAAGTAAAAGGTAAAACCAAGGATTAAAATCGTGTCACGGAGGAGGGAAGAAGTCTCAGAACCAACCAGCCATTTCCAGCCTTGGGTCCTCTCCAGCAACACAGTACCATATCTTCATTCTTGTTCTTGCAGTTGCTGATTCGGGGCAAAGTCCATTCGCAGATCGTTGATCTACTTGTAGACGTTCCTCCTTCAGTTCTTGCAACTTTCGTATGAGTCCCTTTCTGGGGGACGCTTTCTCTTATACACACACGAACTTCTCTTGTACACCTCACCGAACCCCTTGTTGAACCGATGCTAAACCATATTATATGCCTCATTTTTCCTTGATGCAGCTTCCTTACTCTCACTATTCCTCCAGTCATTCTTCCTTGATGTGGCTTCCTTACTCTCACTATTCCTCCAGTCATTTTTCCTTGATGCAGCTTCCTTACTCTCACTATTCCTCCAGTCATTTTTCCTTGATGTGGCTTCCTTACTCTCACTATTCCTCCAGTCATTCTTCCTTGATGCAGCTTCCTAAGTCTCACTATTCCTCCAGTCATTCTTCCTTGATGTGGCTTCCTTACTCTCACTATTCCTCCAAACAATCTTCCTTGGCGTGGCTTCCTTACTCTCACTATTCCTCCAGTCATTCTTCCTTGCCTCCATCACGGTAATGACTTCATCTGACGCTCATGTAATATTATTTTCAAGTTGGATCCTAACTATAGTGATATCTTCCGACACGGATTAATTCGTTCAACTTCCAAGTTCTTAAGGTGTTTTCTGCGGACGGTGAACCTCGTACGCTTGTAGTTGGTATCATTGAATTCGTTTTTTAATAGCAAAAAGTGTAATGTCGCCCTTTTTTCCATTTTTTTCCTGAGAAGGGAGGAAAGAAGGAAGAACTTAAAAAAAAAGTTTGAAATTGTGTTGTCTTTCTGGTCTTGAGGTTGCCTGCTTGAACATGTATGAGTTATCATTAGATTCTAATTGAAAGAAGGTATACCGCAATGGGATCACTTTTTCCTTTATCGAATATGGAAGGAGAAAATGAGGAAAATTTCTTGGGTGAGGTTTTTCAGGCGTTTCTAAGTAAGCTGTCGAATTTTCCTGAAAAGACGGTGTACCGCATTTACATGTATAAGATATCATTGGATTAGTTTTTTTTAACAAGGAAGAGTTTGAAGTTGTACTTTTTTCATTTTGTTTCCTGAGAACGAAGGCATTAAGGCAAAAGTAAGGAAGAAACAGGTTGAAGATGTTACTTTTCTGGACTTACCCAGCAAAAACGGTTGATCACATGTTCATATTTGTATACATATATATATATACTGAGTGGAAATATACAGAAACAATCTTTATCTCACTCCCGGTCAATTGTAAATGTGCACATAAATGTTTTTTTTTGTTTTTTTTTTCGAAAAAAATGTTTTCAGAAGTTATGTTTTTGACAGCCGCTATTCTGAAATGCCAGTAAACTGAACCTCTCTTCATACCTATTGGCTTCAACACCTTCAGTTTGATACTCAACTCATATTTCCAGAAAAATATATATATTTTTTCAAGTGGACCACAATTTTGCGCAATATTTTCAGAAATTGTATTTTCGGAAAAATATGTTTTTCGTGTGTTATGTTGTCCAACCAACCCCCTGATTTCAAAAATTAAAAAATAAACTCTTTGTCTGTGAGAAAAAACATGATAAAGAATGAATGTATCTACACGAAATTTCATATGTGTATCCACAATTCTCTAAGGACAGCATCTGTTGATGTTCAGCCAAATCGGCCAATAGGATGGAAAGATTAGGGGAAGGTTGAAATGAATGTATCGACATAAAATTTCATGTTCTTCAAAACCCCATAAGGACGATACTTATTAATTTCTCGCGGATTCGGCCGAACGGATGGGGGATAAGAGGCGAACATCCCTCTCTCCCCATATGGATGAATATATCACAGACACAAAATGTTGAGAACTTTTGATGTGTTGTCGATTGGTTTTGAAGGGAGAGCAAAAACTTGATTAATTCGTGCTGGGAATTACATTGTCGGTGACTCACCGAATTACATTGTCAGTGACTCATCGAATTAGATTGTCGGTGACTCACCGAACTACATTGTCAGTGACTCACCGAATTACATTGTCAGTGGCTCACCGAATACCTTTTTTTAGAGTATCGCATACATTGTGCATATTAAGTTCCAAGTCTATAAATACGATGGTCTGGGCCCTGTGACATGCGAACGAAAACCGTACGGTTGCCTGGTATTCCTACAAAACTTCAGGAAGTATTGATTAATCTGAAAATTTAAGTGTGTACCACAGAACGTAGAATTACACATAAAATTTCGAAGTCTAAACCATTTCCCCGTTTCCCATTTTGAACTGATCAGTGGAATACTGGGTGTTGAATACTTTTAAATATTTATAAAGCTTTTAAATGTTAATTTATGCATTATATTAAATTTTTAACTCAGGGGCGCTGTTTCTTCCCAAACAAGTCCCAAGTATCCTATGTAAATTTCGTACAACTTTGTGATAAATTTGTGAATATATATGTCTGATTTTCTCTTCAATTCTTTTTTTTTAATGCTATTACACTTGAAAGCAGAGACAAACCACATTGAGTTTGTCTATCTCATAGGAAACATATATCATGAAAAATATTGGATTTTTTTGTTCATGTTTTGGTGTATCACAAACAAAATGAGAACATTTGTTTTTGAGAAATCATGTTAGCGTACGACCATATTTTCCCATAGCATAGAATATAAGTATCTAGTGTGTGATGTCCAAAATTTATGGACATTAATTTTTATAATCTTTAAGTAAAAACTATAATATAGATGGCAGTGTGAAAATAAAGGCCAACGTCTTGGCGCCAAAAAGGAGAGTCAGCAGAAACACCATAATATAAATATAAATAAATTAACAAATACTAGAGAAGTAACTACTCGTAGTATATATCTACAAAAATTGATAAGAAAAAAAAATTTAATAAAAGTAATTTTAGATAAAGATAGAAATTATAGGGTGTTGGGGAAGGACCTCTGCCAACAAATTAAAAATGCAAGCAAAAATTAAAGCTTTTATCGACGAAACATGACTTTTGAAAGATGTTTTTTTTCTTTTCGAACCCTAAGAGAGATAAATCTGTTTCCCAATATTATGGTATTGTTCCGAATATATGGTTTTCTATAACATAAACATTTTTAATTGAATTAAAATTTTTTAAATTGTATTTATTGCTTCCAAAAAGTGGAGGAAGGTCACTAAAGAAGTTGATTCTTTATGAGTTATATTTCTTTCAAAAACTGTGAAACAATGGTTAGTTATTCTAAATTCTTCTTTCATTCTTCATAAATTAGATGATGTGAATTCTCGAAGAGGATCAGTTGAAGTGCAGCGCTACGCTCGGGGAAAATAGGAGATGATGAATGTTGAGCCAAGACCTTAGGGGTAAGTCTAGGCCGAGTAAAACGATCTTGTTAATGGAGGTCCGAGGGGGGAGGGGAGAGCAGTGCTAACTAGCATTGGGGACGGCAATTATCCCTTCTTGACCAAGCATTGCCCATACAGGGCAAAGCCCAACCCCTGGCAAACTTAGTTTGGGGGCCTCCTCCCTCCCAGGAATTCCTACCCCCTTCACAGAATCATCTGAAGTATTTATCCCCCCAAATAGTTGGAGAGGTGTGAAGCCTTTGAAGCTTAAGACTTCCCGTTCTAGATCCACATCCTCTTTAAGCTCCAGGAATCCTCTTCGGGCCCCCAACTTTATTTAACAGAGAGGCGGCCCCTTATCAGAAGGGTGGTTCGGCCATCCTCTTATCCAAACATCTCCTAGTCAACCTAGCCCCATATTGAACACTGTCTACAAACTCCTTCCTCGGCTACAACAAAATTTACGTTAATGATATTCCTTCTGGCATCTCCTGTCGTGGCGCCTAATTCCTATCAAATATTTAGGATAAAATACGGGAGTAAGCAAATCGTATATAAGGGATTTCTCTCTAATCCTGAGAGTCGATTTCAATAGAATTTAATTCAGACCGTATAGTAAGGGGCGTAATGGACACATTTGAGCTAAATATGATAATAATGTAAAAATTGCACATACTCCTTCCTGTACCCTTGGCTACTGGATGGTAGTAACAGCTCATTTCACTAAGAGTTTCCTCTTAAAAAAAGTTGACGAATATGAAGTACACATTTTATCCTTCGTTAATTTTACTTAACCATGATTATTAGACATACAGAGAACAACAAAATCACGGCGATTTCCAAATTCAAATTCCAACCCCTTTCACCTGATGTATAACAAGAGTTCTAAGTTGAGAAAAGCGGATATATTGTAGAAACTTGCAATAAATAAATTAAACAAATTTATTTTGAAATATTATTCGACAAAAAATTGTTTCGGCATTTCACCATCGTCAGGTTTACTTATAAATTATAAATATATTGAGTCTTGTTGTTAGTATATTTATAAAAAGATAAGACCTGCTCAAGGTGTAATGCCGAAACCGGTAGTTTTGTATAATAATTTTTTTGTAGAATAGACAATAATTCAAAAAATATGTTTATTTTTTCCATTCAGTGAAATGATTTAGATTATAAGTAAACCTGATAATGTATAAAAGTTTTTTGTGGAGTAGACAATATAGACAGAAGTTTGTATTATTTATTAACTGAAAGTTTCCACGATATGTCCGTGTTTCTCAACAGAAGGAGCTAGTTTGACCTGTAATAACAGTTGAGTTGTGGTATATGAGAGAGGGGGGAAGATGGCCTGGCCTCTATGAAAGCACCACTTAATTAGCACATGGATTTAGCCAGAGTAGGAACCAGAATCGAGACAAATGGCCCTTCGTTCTCCACAATAGACATCTACCGGAGCCCTTCCTTACTAATTGGAATTAACGACCTTACCTTACAGCTTCCATTTTTTTTTCTCTTTCTCACTGAGCTCTAGAGGACCTGACGAGAAAAGAATCTGACATACAAAGTAATTGAGTTCTCCGCTGTCTGAAATTGCAAACTGAAGTAGGGGCATCGTTATTGCATTTTTGATTAACGACATACTTAACTTATAATTAAAACATATTAAACATTTTTTTTTACATTAACATAATGATGGTAGGTACTTAAACCCGGTTAACGACGGCAATGACCGGCTACACATTTTCGGCGGACCTTTGTAACAGGCAACAGCAACGTGAAAAAGTTGTGTGGGCTGTCATATTACCTACCTACATCAGTCCAGTCAGTGATTTAGATATATCTGGGGGACGTGACGACACCCGTTCGCCGAATCGAAAGAGGGCATAACAAGTTTATTATATAATTATATCAAGTAAAGGAAAAATAATTATCTATTGCTGTGGTCGGCTAAGAGCGACCGTCGCCAACCAACTGTGACGATAGGCAGTCACTCCTAGCCCACCTTGATTTCTTTGGCGTTCCGAGAGAGCTCGGGATAAATGTGGGGCGCTCGCTGGCTGTAGTACGGTGAGGCACTGGGGGTTCAACAGGGGTTACCGGGTAGTAGGTACAGGATACCCACTCATATGCGGCTCCTTAACTTTGACTTATTCTGAAGGATCATCGTCAGTTCCTTGTACGAGTTCGAGCGGGTATAACCACCTATCCAGTCAACTGCAGCATTGTTTGGACGGGAGGCGTAACTTGCACCCCTGACGTGTTCTCAAGTTGCGGATAGAAGAACGGTCTTAGTTTGGCCAGGAACGAAATCCCCTCCCCCCCCCCCCCCCCCCCCCCGCGTGTAACTCAGGAGATAGACGCTTGAAATTCCACTCACGTCTGGTCCGAACGCCAAAGATTGGGGGCGGGCTCCTTAATTCCGCCCTGCTCAGGTGAGAGTAGAATCACCCGGTTTGTGCTGTGTTAAGGTTGTGCGCCGGGATACAAGCTTGTGCCTCGGGGTGCAAGGGCCCTTTACCCATGGGAGTATGCAGGCTCGTGCAGACCTTTGGCAAGAGTTCATTCCCACTGTTGAGGGGTGGAAGGACAAGATGCTCTAATCATCAGGGTTTTTTGAAGTCCCCCACCACCCCTAAGGGTGGTATTGAGAATAAGGGAACTTACACTCCATTGGGACTGGTATACCTTTTTCGTCCCTGGGCCTCAAAGCTAAAAGTAGTCATAGCAACACTGGTGCTACGGGGTGGTTGTACTCGTTGCCGTTCACTTTGGGTGGAAGGGTTCCTACTCGGTGGGGTATGGGCTATAATAGCGCCTGCGTACCACCGTGAGTCACCCTAATCAAGTAGGTATATAAAAAAAAAAAACTACTTCGGACTCGTTAATATGGATAGATCTGGAGCCGATGCCAAAAATTAAGTCTCATTATTATCCTCCTCCAGACCTGGTGGAATATAAAATGGTGTGGAAGAAACGTAGTTTTTAAAGTTGTCAGTGGATATCACACTATACCCTAAATACCTCCTAATTCTTGAATAAACAGCAACATTTAAACCTAAATTAAATAAACAGAATTAAAGAGCATACAATTTTCTATAAGCTGAAAGTAGTTGGACATTTATACAACTTTTGTAATTCAAGATATGACGAAGGAAGGCAGTACTCTCCGGCTGTAAACAGTCTGTGAGGTTTTTATAGTTGACGCGAAAATACGTGAATTGAATCCTACATCAGACATGAAAAATTGTGAGGTTTTTATTAGGAATATACTGTTGGAATTTATATCCCACGAAAATGCATAGTTATGATTTACTGTTTTGATGAAACAACACGCACCAAAAGTCTGTACTGTGCTGGACACATAAAAATATCTGTGAAAATGTCAGGATAAATAAAAAGTTGAATAAAATTACCTTTGTCCAGGGCGCGTGGTTCGTGGAACTGAGAAGTATCGAAGAATGTACCAAGGAAAAAAATAATAAAAGTTATTGAATTTGAAAGATTATCTTATGTTAGTAAAATTTCTTCTTGTATTATATGAAACGCAATTGTTTATCAAATAGAAATCAGTACAAACTTAATATTAGTTCAAGTTATTTACAAAACTTGTGTCAGTCTCCAAGATGCTATGCAAAATAATAATTACTATATTAACAGATAATGAAGGGGCATGGTGGCCGTGCGGGCTAGAGAGTAGAGCTTCGGTCGCATGGTCTGCCCATGGTTGCGGGTTCGAGTCCCGTCCGGTAGAGAGTTTTATTTCGTAGGTAGTTGTAATGTAACCATAGATGTTGTAAATAACTAATTAACACCGTTATAGAGACATGACTAATATGCATCGTAGAAAACACCAATACATTTTAAAAAAACGACAGATAATGACCATTATTAGAAATTCAAATCTTTTGAATCTAATTTAAAAATGTATGGGTGATAAGAGTATTACAATACTTTCTTATACCAACTAAGGTTGTATAGATCACTCTCCCATCCCCTCTCAAAGTCATTTCATAAAAGTAATGTGTTGGCGTCAGCAATTTTCTTTATTTCATTGTACAACCTAATTTTGAGAGTGACTTTCTTATACACAGTAATGTCGATGAGGGTACTCTGAGTCGGATCCACACCATCCTTTCTTGTCGGTGAGATGCAGAACCCACGAGGCGGATACTTAGCAAAAAGTGGCGTGGTCGGTGGACATTGGTCTTCCATAAGAATGGAATTTGATTATGAGTAGTTAGTGCTGAATGCATCACCTCAGAAGAATAGGAAGAGGTGATAAGGGAAGGGATAAATAGGATTGTTGATCTGACAAAGTTGTTCCTCCTAGGGAGAGTAAATCTGGCAACGTTGCATCTGCACAGCGTCTGACCCTTCTTTTTCCTTCTTCACAACACTCATTTTAAAGAATTGCAAACCCACAATTCTTAAACCATCCTAACCCTCTCACATAAAGCGTATCTTTAATCGATTTAGCTGCTTTCTTAAACACTATTTTCTCTACAAATGTTATTTGTACATCCTTAACTTAGTTTAATTGTTCAGTTTCAGATTCAGTTTTGCCCCGCTTCGCAGAGCCCATACCCAACGTGACTGTCACCATAGGACGAGATGCCCTTATGGCATGCGTCGTAGACAACCTTAGAAATTATAAGGTAAACATAAATTTTATATTTAGCATGTCTAGTCAAAACGCATTCAGGGGAACTTGAAACGTGAAAATCAGTTGTAACCTCTATCTCAGATTTTCGCACGATTTCAATATTTTCTTATACTACAAATATATACCTACTTTGTATAAAAAAGTAAAAATTAATGAATATTATGCAAAAGTAATTAAAATGTTAAATAAAAACGTAATTTAAAGTTGCTAATATAATAAATTATAAAGATTACTTAGAAATGGGAAAAATTAAAGCTAATTATTAGGTTAAAACTAACATTTTAGTGACATGCCTCTCCTCTGGATATACATATGTGAAATATGCAAGAAATATTTTAGAGGAGACATTTTTGTCTCCGAAATAGGAAATGGTAAATCTAGGAAATGGAAAATATATTTATATTCAAAGTGAATAACAACAAGGAAAATAACCAATCAATTTATTTGGATATGGGGCCTCGTTGATAGATGGGTTGTCTGAAACTCTTGTGGTTCTGTCAATTTAAATTTCACATTTTAATTGGAGTCTCCGCAAAGGTAAATTAAATGAAATTCCAAAATCTGATTTCCTCTTCTCTTTCACTATTCGGTTAATCGTACTGCCAAAAACAGTCAGGGCTAATTTTTTTAAAGGTTATATAAATTTTGTAGTCAGTTATTGTGACTCATGCCCGGGCTTGAACTATGAGGTCATATCGCCTATTACCAGAGCGCTCATTCGTCAGCATGAGCCCAACTCCTGGTTTCTTTAACGAGTACCCGACTACAGGCTCGGGACCATTGCTTAATCCGAAGGACGGCGTGTTCAAGGTTCCCAGGTGAAAAACAACGGCGGTACCTCAGTGGTAGCGTTCTTGCTTACTGAGTTCAAAATCGCGGCCGAAGCCCTTAGGTTTTTTTCATCTGGGAGGTGAAAAAACCTCGAGCAAGCCGTGCTAGTTGTCAGGTACTCGTTAAAGATCTCTACCCTAGGTGAATAAAAATTGAGTTTTATATCTAGTTTAACTCCCATAGTAGAGTCGGAACTAGTCTATCTAGAAATAAAATATGGTAAGGGGGTATGATCCGAAGGTTCCCATATCCACTCCTGGATATTGGTGGAATTTTTTGAAATTCTTATATTCAACTTGGTCTGGTAGAGCGCAATATCTCCGTTCCCAAAAATGTTCTAGAACTGAAATTTAGCACATTATTATCCTACGTTATAAAGAAAAAAATAAATTTGAAATATGAAAATCAATTATTTACAAAATTATACTACTATATACATCCTAAAACTGCATCAGTCTTTTCTCTGTGGCCTCTTCTTTGGGCACATATAATTTAATAAAAAAAAACAGTACTTACCTTCTTTCTGGATCTCACTCACAATTGTCCTTCTATCTTCTACAACAGGAGCGACCAGCCTTGAATAATTTTACGGCCCGCGAGATTCATCACCATTTTACAAAATATGTGCAAATACACGTATTAAGATCGACTTGCAAAAGCTAAGTGAAAGAGTTGAGAAACAAATATCTCACTAATTAAATTAATTAAATATTATTACATCATTTCATTATTATATTACCTATTGTTATATGTATGAATAATAATAATTCATTCTGTTTTAAATTTTCACTCAAAAAAGTTTTGTAGTGGGTCCAAATCTAATATGGGGATGTATAATTGTATATGCGGCCCTCGGGATTATAATGCATTACCAAAGTGGCCCGCAAGTACATTTGGGTTGGCCACCTCTGTTCTATAAAATAACATTGAGGGCGCCGGTAGCTCAGTGGTATGCGTGCTTGACTTCTGAGCTCAATTGTGGGTTCGTAGCCCGACCGAGGCCCTTAGTTTATTTTATCTGGGAGGTAAAATAAACTTAAGCACTCCGTCATTCGGATGGGACGTTAAGCGATGGTCCCGAGCCTGTACGATGTCAGGTACTCGTTAAACACCCCTGCCCTAGGTGAATAAAAATTTAGGGTAGGCAAAATTTAGGACTCCCACAGTAGAGTCGGGCTCATGTCCACCAGAGTGACGATAGAGCGCTCTGGTAGTAGGCGATATGACCTCGTAGTTAAAGCCCGGGCATGAGTCATAAAACCTAACCTAAAATAACATTCCTTATTGTATTCAATGTCTACTTCATTAAAAAAAATCCCCAGTTATAATTTTCGTGTCTCCATCATCACTGTGATGTCACTAATCTCCATTAACTGACTTTAAATCTGTCCTTGAACCTTCTCTTATCCCTTGTGGGGCTTTGCCTGCGTCCCAAAATTTGTTTTCCAATGGTTTACTATATTATTCTCTTCAAATTGTGAAACAAATTTTTGATTAAACCTTAAATATAAGTGGTATCTTGTAAAATGTACTTAGACCCTGAAGTAAAGTGGTCTTAATTATTATTTGATTTCTGCCAAAATCTTGGATGTAAACAATACACACATTGTAATATTAAAAAACACCAAAATTAATTATTATATTTTGAAGAAGAGAATTGTCGAAGTTTTGAATTTTTTTGATAACGGCTGAAATATTTATTTTTTTCTTATAAACAAAAAACAGCTGTTGAGACATTAATGGATTGAAAAGTAATAAATGTGAAGGGACTCATATATTCGCTTTTATTACAAATGAAAGGAGAACAATGGACAGTCAAAAACAAATGCCGAACATCAGCTGTTTGAATAGAGAGAGACAGTCTAAGGGGAGTGGTCTTAGGGTTAAGGCGTCTACTGAGAGAGTTGAACCGAGACAGTCCTCTAGTGTTAACAGTCGAAGGAGAGTGATTTAAGATGGCAAAATAAGGAAAATTTAAAGACGATTGGAAGTGAAAGGAAAGAAAGAAAGTAGTGTTTTAAAAAAAATAAATTATACATATGAACATTTTTGATGACTGATGTGGTTCCAATAATTACTTTTTTTTTTTTTTTTTTTTTGGCTTTATGTACGGTGCATATTAGCCATGTCAATGTGTTATAATATATAATTATTTAAGACATCCATGGCCCCGGGAGGTAGTTCTATCTACGAAATTAAAACTCACTACCGGACGGGATTCGAACCCGCAAACCATAGTGAGACCATGCGACCAAAGCCCTACGCTCTAGCCCGCACGGCCACCATGCCCCCCCCCCCCCCCCCCCCCTCAATAATTATTTAGTAGTATAATTTTTGTAAATAATTTTTATTTTTCAAACTTAGTTTTTAAATTTATAATGTAGGTTAAGATTAAATAAACCCAATTTTTGATCTCCATTCTATGCTATTCATTTTCCCTGCGAAGTAAAGATAATACCTTTGGCTTAGATTGAATTTATTGAAAATTTGATGGCTTCTCAGACTATATATATATTTTAGAAGAAATCCAAATGAAATAATTATTAATTTAAATTTTTTAAGATACGTTCATTTTCTTCAAAATGTTTCTTAGGGACCTTTTCGGAAACTACTGTAGAAAGCAAAATTTAGTAGAAGATCAGCAAACAATTTCTACAGAAAATGTGATAATATTTATTTAATTATTTATTTGTTTGATAATTTTATTATTTTTATTAATTACTATTTGCTTATTTTAATTATTAATTTTATTTATATACATTTTTTTATAATTATCACAATCTATGCACATCTAGTTAGCATAGGTGACATCATATAGATTGATAGACAGAAGCACAGCCTGGTCAAAACGTGTCCAAGAGACTTGGAACTCGATCTTGGATTTGTACACGATTACAATACTACCGCATACTAAAGTTAGTAAATAAGAAAGTATAAAAAAATCAAAAGAACATTTCTACTTTCCTAAAATGTTGCTACAGGTAACTCGTGGGCCGTATCTGGTGCTCCTGAAGAGCTGGCTGCCATCTGTCATATGAATCTGACTGCGCAGTAATATTAAAAGATAATAATATTTGCTGGAAGAGAGGAGAGGAAAGCTGGAGAAACATTCTAAAGTGAGGCCGAGGGAGGTGTCAGATTATAGCTACGTCCCCCTATAATGCTTTATTCTCCAGCTCCAGCTCTCAGAAAGGACCGTCTGCCAAAGTTATAAGCTCATTTTTGTTCTTTCTTTTCCGTTCATTGTCACAATAAGTTTTTTCTTTTATTTTTTTTTTATTTTTCGTTTTTTTTTTGTTTTTTTTTCTAATTCTCAGTTTTTTGTTGACTTTCTGGCCGGGAGAAGCGAATAGGCGCTGGACCTCTCAGCATTAACAATGGATAAGGTCATTAGCGGGAACAATGAGGTGCTTCAATTGAGGCTTTCCTTGCTTGGGAACGCACGTCTGCAGAACGCCCGGGCATGTCTGGTCTCAGGTGGAGCACGTCTTGCTCTGCACGCTCTTCAAGCCTCTTGACCAGGTTTTTGTTTTCATCCTTTACATAGCCATTCTCTACCTAACCTAATTTTGTCCCATGAAAACCGAATGATCCCACACTGAAGCTATATTTGTTAAAGAAGTGAACGTATTACAAAACAGGAACCATTAGGGCAAACTTGTTACATCCTTTATTGCAGTGCTTCCTTTCTCAGTCTCAAACCTAGAAAACATTCTCAGTCCCAGTGAATATACCTACTTATTCATCAATAGTGCATTGATTTTCATTGCAATGGCACAATAATCTATAATATTCGACTTAGTATCCCATGTTGTTTATAACGCAGAGTTAGTTATTATGACTCACGCCTGGGCTTTAACTACAAGGTCATATCGCCTACTACCAGAGAGCTCTTTCATCATACTGGTGCACGGCTCGAGTCTAAGTGGGAGCCCTAAATGTTGTCTACCCAGAAAGGGGTCTTTAACGAGTACCTGACAACGCACAGGGGCCTTAATGTCTCATCCAAAGGACCACAAGCTTAAATTTTTTTTTGTTTGAACCCGCGATCTTGAGCACAGTAGGCAAGTTGCGAGGCAACCTTCGAGTTACCGACATGACGTAAAAATTAGCAAACATACCTCTGTGATAGGATTGTTTTTATTTATAGTATCTTTAGTAGTTCACGTGAATATAGCCAGAAGACCGAGAAACCGCCCACATTCGAAATAAGGACTAGCGTTGTGAGAGAAAGTCGTTGGTTATGTAAAAGACTTTCAACAAGTACCTATTTTATAATTTGCATATTTTCCCCGGTTTTCGAGAAAATCGAAAGAAAAACGTCCACAGAATGTCCATTTCCCGTACGAAACAGTTTATGCAAAACATATGTTTTCTATTTTTCAATCGTAAAAACACGGGTTATTTTAGATATTTATTTGTTCGTAGCATACCTGTTCAAAAAAAAAAAAAAATTACGTATTAGAACTTCCTAGGACCTAAGAGACTGAGTAGTGGCCTACCTTCATAAAATGGTGGTTAACAACACAGCAGAAGGCGGTGTCAAAGTAACAATCTTCTTTCTAGTACCTGTCTATTTATGTTTGTTTTACCACAACGATATACAACAACTGAATTTCCCTTTTGTAAGGGCTACCAATTGTTTTTCTGCAACAGTCGTTAGAAAAATGAAATATACAGCCCTACAATATATTGTACTATGTATGAAATCACAAGCCAATCTGAAAAGGGAATACAAGCATCGGGAGTTCCTTTTACTTGCAAAGGTTTTACGAGCAAGTCGACATTCTGTTCATCGTCCTATAGTCTCAGCTGCTATCGTAAATATTTTATTGGTAAATATTTTTTGAGGTTTTATAGTTTTTTTTTTCTTGTAATATTTTTTCAAGTTTCATTATTTTTATGTAGTGAAACATCTGTAAAATCCTTTTTAATTTTCCTACTTATGCCTCATGATAGTGGAAAAAATTAATTGCGAAAATTTTGGCGATGCATCAAAACTATATTAGTCAATACTTTAGACATCTTAAAATATTGAATTATATACATAACAACTTCGTAATCAGCGGCTAAAAGCCTTGAATTACAAACGTTATTTATTTTCTATAATTCCTCTGTATAACATGAGAGCAACTAACAGTGTCATCGTCTGGACCGGTTCCTAACCAGCTCTGGATACCCTTCTTCTCTTTTGGATCGTATTCGAGTTCTCTTCGGTATTATGAGCTTCACTTGCTCAATAGGTATATCCTGAGCTTTCATTTTCGTGTTTGTGTAAGTGGTTGTGCATGTTTTCCACATCTTGTCCAGTTTGAGAATGAACTGAAATGAATGAACGATATCTGCCTCTTCTCCGGTAGTCATACAGAGAAGTAGTTAGTTTCAGAAAACCAAATACTGCCTGTTTATCGACAGAGTAGCCCTAGGATCAATAGTCAAGTAACATTTCTGGAGTTTCCCACACCGTAAGAGATTATCCTCTGATCTCTTCAATTGGGAGACACTAATCGATGCCGGGACCTTCCTCGGTCTTGTCAATACTCGCTCCTCAGCGTTCTTCAGTTTTCCAATTTATTTGAAGAAGTGTAAAAAAGTTCTGTTCCTATGGAGGTATTAATTTTTGAAAAATAGGTTGGTTCCATGATGATTTCAAGAATAGCCGAGGAAGGAAGAAGGTACTCCGTATTAATATTCATAGACTGGAAAGCTGATGAGATCAGAGGATTAAAAGTAGGGATTAACTTTGTCAAATGCAAGGATCTGCCGTTAGCTGAATTTTCTCTAATAAAAAGGGGCTAATCTCTATAAGTACCGAAAATGAAACGAAGCCTTATATTATATTGCACATATTCATAGGCGACAGAAACTTCTGAAGAACCTTAACGGAATAATGAGCCAACGAGAGAAGGTCAGTAAAGTCGTACACAGTATTGAATAAATTCAAGTTTTGGTTAGATAATGCAGTATTGAGGAAGAAATCAATGTCTTGACTTTAAGAATGCAAGATGCTAGCTGTAATATTAGCTTGGAGTTAAATTAATGTTAAGCACAGCACCGGATTGTGAACAAGAACTTTCTGGACGAATCATTGGACTTTCAATGATTATGTGACAATGGAGAAATGCAAGCCCAATTATGTGCAATTGACCTTGCTTCTCTAACATCAAGTCTAAAGCTCTTAAAGCAAGACTAAAGTTCCTCTTGTAAAAAGTACTTATCATTTATCATTAGTAACAGAAGCCTCGCAGGGCATGTGGCGGAGTGGGCTGAAGAAACATCGCGCGGATTTTACGAAACGGGCTGAATGAGTTAATATTTATTTGAACGCTATTACCCTCTAAAATACTAGCGTAACAGCAAGAAATGTAGTAAGAAAAAAAAAAAAACAGTGGCCTACATTTCAAAGAATGGGATATGGGAAAGACCTTAACTGATCTAATTATATCGCCAGCTATTTTTTTTACTTATGCGCGAAATTCATTCAACATTGACATCCCAGAAGGACAAAAGGCAATGACACTTCCAAGATTAATCTTGATAAGGCTATAAATGAATACATCTGATCAGATTGTTTTTTTCATTGTTGCAGGTAGCCTGGGTGCGAGTGGACACACAGACAATCCTGTCGATCCATCACTCGGTGATCACACAGAATCCCCGGGTATCTTTGTCCTACAATGATCATCGGTCGTGGTATCTTCACATCAGCAACGTTCAAGAGGTAGACCGAGGCTGGTACATGTGTCAAATCAACACGGACCCCATGCGAAGTCGGGCTGGCTACCTTCAGGTTGTAGGTAAGCCACTCCGTCACACACAGGCCCAGAGTATCTTTCTGTTAGAGCTGAATTTTAGTGTTTTCTTTTCTCAGATTGGGAAATAACATAACTATAAAGAACTTATATGAAAATATTCAAGAGAAACATGTTCTAAAGCTTCTTGAAACACAACTAAAGTCTCTAAGACAATGCTTTCTTCGGCTTTGCTCCATGTAGACAGGTTTTTTCCATAGGTTTTTAGTAATTTTTTTACTATTATTACATATTTATATTATATTTACTATTATAGTATTTGTAATAAAAGCGTTCCGAATTCAAAGTTAATTTTCCTTCACTCACTCATCGGAGCGCTTTTAGGCAATATTGTTACATAATTCTTGCTGTGCCCCATTATTTATTGGCGGGGGGATATTTTATGAAGAACAAATTCTGAAGAACAATGTGTGGCATTACCAAGGGGAGGCGGGATCTGAGCCCTGGGCGGGTGGGGGGCGATAAACGTGGGTGGGGTGTGCTCTATTTATTTTCAAGATAACATGTGTAAGATTTAGTGAGGGTCGGCAGTCCCGCAAAAGACCAACCACTAGCACGCACACATTCCAACTTCTCCGCCGCTCCAATATATCCCCATTGCCTACGGGGCGTTTTTCCTGTTAAAAAAATCACCATTTACCTACTTCAAAAAAATTAGGATAGTCAATTAGAGCTCTTGAAAGAAGAAAATTTTAATTTCCAAAAATACTTTTTAATTTATTAAAGTAACTGAGGGGCGGCGTTTCTAGTCGTTGTTGTTAAACCGACAGATAATTCATTGGTCACGGAGGTGACAAGTGACAAAATAAACTGTTCAAATATATAGTGAAATAGCACTGTAATATGTAGTGGGGGGATTCTTAGTTCATTTCTAATCTCTTACCAGAGACGAGTCGGCGTGAACTATGTGGGCCCCGTAGAGGTCCTCTTCCACTATCCCACCACGGCTGTCCCCCTTCCCCCTCGACAACCTTACCACGATAGCGAAGGCCACTCCCCTCCCCTACGTCACCTCCTTCGACTTAGACTCATGGTAGTCTGAGTGAGTCTGTTTGTGTTTTGATAAATAATCCACACTTTGGAAAATAATTATAATATAAATAGAATAAAGGGTTGGATTTAAAAATAAGTTTATTGAATATTATATGTTCAAGCATCCTGGGGGATAGGATCCTGAATTTCAGAAGGAGCGAACGTCGGCCACTAACAGGAATCCTCATAGGACACGGTCCGTTCAGCAAACGGTAATTTACATTCTGGCTAAATGCCCGGGAAATGCTTGGACATAATTTCACATTTTTGGTAGTGATATGATCCTAGAGGTAGATTCTAGAAGATTAGACCACGGTACTATTCTTAGATTCGCTATACAAAAATACTAGGTATCACCAGATCCAGGTAAAATTAGATGTCAATGTAAGGAGGTAGCCCAACGCTTCCAGGAAAAGGATAAGAGCATTGGATGCTTTGGTCTCTAGGTGTACCTAATATATATATATCTATATATATTAGAAGAGATGGTTTCCTTTCTTTAATTGTTCATGGGATTAACCCTTCAGACTTTACGACAGACATAAACGAAAGAAAGAGCATCAGACACATTTTGAAAAAAAAAGTAATTTCGAAGAATATTTGTGGAATTTGTGTGCAGCCTGCTTTACAAAGGTTAATCACATTGGGAGAAAAGTGTACAAAAATTATAAATTATTTCCTCTCCCACCTCCTCCACCCCAAAAAATAAAAGGACTGTTTACACTTGTGTATGGAGTTAAGGACAGTTCTAAAGACCAGGTCCAGGGAGTTTCGGACAAAGACTGTTAGCTGAGATATACTGGCCAGAGATACGGAGGCCCTGGGTCCACTCTTCTTCCACTCATACGGAGATACACATACACAAAACATACCAACACTGACATACATAGACACAAACATTCACAAACACACTTCCACACATGCACTCCTCTTGGTATTAAAAGTTATTGTCCTTCTTTAGGCTCTTCATATATTTATATATATATATATATTTATGTTCTTCCTTGGACGATTCTCAAGAAGAACCTTTTAGTGAACATTTTTGGAAGAAAAAAATCAAAATAAAATATATGGCAATTGTAAAAAGGAGTTGGGATTGGGTGGCTCTCTTTTACATCCTATGACATTTTTCTGTACCAATGCACTTTTTCATTTCAAGTTATTATTGCTTTCCTATATCTTCAGTAGAAAGAAATATTGTAATCGTGCAAAAGCCTGTTTTCGCGATGATGTTTATATGTCCGTCTGCTCTGTGTTTATGAATGCGATTACCATTTCGCAAAAACTATCATAGCAACGGACTTGATATTTGAACAGAAGATTTCACATGTCCCAACTTAGATCGTCGAGCACCGTCTTCATGGCTCTCTTTCCTGGATCTGGCCCTGTTTTCTTGTATGCAGAATGTGCCCTAAAATTTCCATGTGCCTTGGGACTTCAAATAATAAAACCAGATCACTTTTTAATAATCAAGAATCAAGCCGTGAGAAAAAAAAGAGGATTAACAACAACTAAGGAATAATTAAACAAATGAAGGATGTTCGTCATTCATTAACTTGATGAAGGTTGTTACAAGGAGTATTACTTTATTTTTTGTCAAAATCAAGGAGGAAAATTACTAACTGCATAATTTAGAAATGAATGACCCTTCCTGCATCGCAATGTCCTTTCCATTAGAATATTTTTAATATTCATTTGTTCATTATTATGCCTATAGGTCAGTGGGGCTTTAACCAACTCAATTATGGAAGAGTGGCAGAGGTGAGGAAAAATGTTAATGTCATTTTCTAGGGAAAAGTAATGTTTTAAGTACAATTTATTCGGAAATTAAAAATAGTTACTGAATAATCTCCAGAGAACAGCCTCAGATGGAATACCTGTCATGAGTATACATATATAATTGTATGTATATTTTTTGGAATGTTCTTTGGAACAGGTTTGAAACCACTTACAAATAGTTAAGGATAGTTTGTATAAATGGACAGACAAAAAAATAACAATAATAATAAATAAAATAAACAACAATAAAGAAATGTTTGAATGAAATATTAAATTTTATCTGCAGTCACCACCAGTGTTCCTTGCATATAGTTTCCAACAAGATGTCCTGAGGTAGTCTGGGTTTGAGGCGATGTTGAGATGGTTGACCTAGTCGATAGAAGACTGCTCCAGGAACGAGGGGAAGAGTTGAAATTCTTCTTGATGTGTTTCTCGATAGTCTTCATGAGAAGGACTGAGTGGATCTGCAAGTGGCGATAGAACCAGAAGGCAGCCACCTCCATCCGGAGCACCTTCTTCTTGAAGGTCGGGAGACGCCGCATCTTGGAGGAAGCCGCTCCACCCACACCTGGTAGTCTAGGTGAGCTTGTGGTTGACTCGGAGCTTCCGGGTGGTTTAGCATCACCTGACTGCTTGGATTCCAAGCTATCTTTATATCGTCTATAGTTAGCCTAGGAGGGTCCGCTGGTCCTTCTCACAGTGAAGATCTCACTTCTCATGATTTAACGAGACTCGCCAAGTTTTAAAGTAGGCAGAAGGACAGCTCATCGAGTTTTTGAACGATGTCACGTGCCCTTATATCTTCATACTGGTCTTATCGGCAAACATTGTAGTAGAGCTGTCGTTTAAGTACTGGAGAAAGGACTGAGCTTTGAGGTACTTCAGTGTGTATAGTTCTAAGCTCAGAGGAACTCATGTTTATATTAACTGAAAACCTGCGGTCTTTAATGTTTGGCTTTAATATTTCAGTTAGAGTTAGTTCGTTAATATGACTCATGACCGTGCTCTAATAACTATTAGGTTATATCTCCTACTACCAGAGCGCTCTTTCGTCACTCGGTGGACATGAGTCCGACTCTACAATGGGAGTCTTAAATTTTGCACACCCTAAATTTTTAATCATCTAGGGTAGGGGTCTTTAACGAGTACCTGACACCGTACAGGCTCGGGACCATCGCTTAACGTCCCATCTGAAGGACAGCGTGCTTAAGTTTATTTTACCTTCCAGATGAAAGAAACTATGGACCTCGGCTGGGTTTCAAACCCACGATCTTGAGTTCAGTAAGCAAGCACGCATACCACTGAGCTACCAGTGTCCCTATATTCAGTTAGATATTTTATATATATCTACTTTCTGAATTTTTAAATTTGTACAATAATTCTTTATGATCTCACTTATGCGCTCATTCCTATCAATCAATTCGTCTTGACCTAAGACGGCTATAAAGTTGCCCTTTATCGGCGATTTTCCGCCTGCACAAGGAATAATT
Organism: Aradus depressus; assembly: GCA_963662175.1. Lineage (NCBI taxonomy): Eukaryota > Metazoa > Arthropoda > Insecta > Hemiptera > Aradidae > Aradus > Aradus depressus. The sequence goes on along the minus strand of OY759215.1, from coordinate 58,098,747 downwards.
CAGTAAAAAAATGTTTTTCATGCGTTTTGGTGCTATATTTCAATGTTTATTGGAAAAACGGTTCACTGTATACGGATGTAATTTGTATCATTTGTTGTTTTTTTATTTTTGAGGAAGATCTCTTCAGATGGTAAAAGTAAACGAAAATATTAAGGAAAAAAGTTGAAGGTGTTGTCTTTCTGGGTTTAATACCTGGTTGACTGTATACTTATTATTAAAGTGTCCATTGAAAGAAAAACCATTCTGGTGGTCTGGCCCGACATGATAGGCTCTGAGGCTCTGTCGCCCAAGGGATATGACGTCACTTGCCTCACCTCGTTTATATATACCAAGTGTAGGGGAAGTTATGTTATCAGTCAGAAATTAGATGCTAAGTTTTCTCCGGAATTTCATGTTTACTGACAACTTGATTCCACAAATGAAGAAATAAATGTCTATATTTCTGTGTGTCTATGAACACGATAACTCCTCATAGGATGAGTACATCAAGTTAAAATTTTATAGGTGTATCCAGAACCCATGAGGACAACACTTATTGAATTAAGGCTTAAGGGAAGGAAGGGACCCGAGCAGGGTAGGTTGATGATTCAGAAGTCACTGAGTAAGACACCTATTAATTTTCAACCAATTATGTTTCAGAGAGAGAGAGCAAAGCATTGTTGATTAATTTGCCTTGGGGAAGTACAATGCGGGTGTTTCACAAACGACTTTTTTTCATAGCGCCCTTCTTCACGCCCCTAATTTCCATTCAGGCTCTGGATCTCCTTGGCCTCAGCCTGGATCTAATTAGGTTCACCTTCCAGACTCATCGAGATATCGGAGTACTCCCTGAACCCATTTTCCTACACTAAATGGTGGCTGGGTGGTGTCTGCTAATGGAGAGGCCTGGTTCTGTTAATTTCATCTCTTCCATCTACTATAGCTTACAATACTCGCTCTACAGTATGCATTTTTCCTTCGCTGTGCCTCACTGGACCAAAGGGCTGCTCTCAATAAATATCTAAAGGATTTTTTTTTGAACGTTTTTTCGAGTTAATGAAACTTCTAGCAACACAAAAAATAGATTCATTAGACACATAGAGGTCAGGTTGTGACTTTGTTGCTGCGCAGGTGCTATTTCCTCAAGAGCAGAAAATGACGCGTGGCATGAAACTATTGCACATTTAGAACGTTTTGCTCACAGATAAAAACATCAGCCTAACTGCGGACAAGTACTAGCAGTAGAGCAACGCAACATCAGTCAAACTGCGGACAAGTACTAGCAGTAGAGCAGCGCAACATCAGTCAAACTGCGGACAAGTACTAGCAGTAGAGCAGCGCAACATCAGTCAAACTGCTGACAAGTACTAGCAGTAGAGCAGCGCAACATCAGTCAAACTGCGGACAAGCACTAGCAGTAGAGCATCTCAACATTTTTACTTCCCTGGCTATATGAAGAATAGAAAATGTTATGTAATCGATGTTGTTTTCTCCTGAATTTCGTGTTTTCCGACCCGCTGATTCCAAAAATGAAAAACAAATATGGGTATCTGTGTTTGTTTTTGTGAACACGATAACTCCTAATAGAATGAATTTATCGAAACAAAAGGTTATTGTGTATCCAGAACCCAATAATGACGACAGCTATTGATTTTCAGCTAAATCCGCTGAAGGGAATGGAGTAGGATGATTTAAACAAATACTCTAGTAACTGCCGATATAATGAATGTATTGACTCAAAATTTGATATGAAAATTCAAACCCTTGTAAGGACGACACATATCAGTCTTCCCTGAAATCGTCCTAAGAGAACGGGCTGAGGAGAGGGGCTCAACTAATAAACCCGAATATGTGCCAATGTAATGAATGTATCGGCATGAAAATTCGTATGTGAATTCAATATCCCATAAGGACGAGACCTATTAATTTTCAGCCAAATCGGCCAAAGGAAAGTGGGGTATCAGAAGAGGAGGCCTAACTGACAAAACGCTAAAAACATTTAGAAGACGTCTATTTATAACCAAATCGTTAAATTGAATTCAGAGGAAAGTTCATTTGTTTGCTCTGCAAAATTTCTGATGATTCACCGACAACCTTTTTCTGTGCTTATCTAGACAAATGAATCTTCTCCCATGTGTATGTGTCTCCATTGAAGAAAAAAAAAGAGTCAATATTGTTTCGACAAATGAGAATTTTCCCTTCCGGCATCAAAAATGCCACAAGAGAAATAATATGAGAGAGGCTATTCATGAAGGTTCATCTCTAAATTCAGACTTTCATTTTTCCGAGAATAGAAAATTGTTGTTACTTTCTTATACCTTTAGTATAAAAAATTATAATTGTATCCATCCAAAAAATCGAAATTTAGTTTTTAGCTGAGTTTCACGTTTTATGGTCCCCTGAACACGATTGACCAATTATGCGAAGCTGCCTGTGTGTCTGTCTGTGTATGCGATTGAAACATTGTGTACGCTTCATATTATTAATTAGGTGTCAAATAAAAATTGAAGGGGAAACTAAAAGGCACATTTCATAAAACTACATAAAACCAATTTTTTTAAGACATTTGATCGATTTACACGAAAACGGTTTGTCCTATCGAAAAATTGATCCTTACCAATAATGTTCCTTATTAAATTTCCTTTATTTTTATTTTTTTTCAAAGGATGAAAATAAAGAAAAAAAAATATGTTGTGGCGATAACAGTAGATTCTTATATGAACCAACCTTGTACCGACACTTCTCTTCCTTTCAAATTCATTTCGTAATGTCATTCTTGGGTATATAAAAGTCACTCTCAGAACTACGCTATACAATGAAACAAAGAAAACCGCTGATGCCAGCACATTACTTCCATATACTCAATAATGCCAGTAGGAAGGGAGGGAGGGGAGGGGGGGTGACTTGTACAAAAGTGGTTGGTTTAAGGAACTTCTGTTATGTCCACGTCACAGCTATCCCAAGTATAGGGGAAGTTATGTATTTTATTAGTAACTACTATAATATTGAATTACACAACTTTTTTTTACCTATGCCGATTTTCAAAAGATTGGAGTCGATAAGTACATAAGTTCTTGGACAGCTTAAATGCATAAGTTCCTAGTTGTTTTTATGTTATATAATTACATTTAATTAAACAATTAAGTAATCCTTATAGATTTGAGCTTATACACTTTTTTTTTTACATTTACACGTGAAATATGTTTTATCCTACATAATGCGCATTATAAATAAATGGGTAGTGTATTTGTATTATTTCAAACAAAATTCATGTACCTTCAATACTAAACAAATGTTATAGTATCGAAGTATCGAAACTCTCAATAAATATTACTTGTGAATAGAGATGAGCAATGATGACCGATGTTTTGCTAGCTATGGTTCTGTATAGATGTTTCCCCGCCATCGATGTGATGTTTATTTGTTTGAAATTTCGTTGAATTTTTGATGAAATTAAAGATAAAAAATATTAATTATTTACGTACTCTTTATATAGGTTGTTCGTACTTCACGATTTATCTCCCATTTGGAATAACAAAATATAGCGCCATGTAAACAAATTTCCACAAAAGGTATTATGTTTATGATTCGCAAAGTTTGAACCCATTAACGACAATGGTTTTTGATACTTATGAAAGCCCAACTATAACCGAGTAAGTCACACTATGAGTAAATAGTAGATTAATTGGCTACTACAAATATAATATGTAGTAGATAAGGGGATACGAGATAGCCATTGTCTATTTGACATCTGTGCTTATTCTCTAAACCAAGTCAGTTGATAACTACGATAAGAATTAGGCTGGAAGGAAAGTTTGCTTCCAAATTACTTTTTAAAATTCAATTTCTCAAGTTTTTTCGTACTTTTAAGTTTAAAAAATAAAAATATGTGACAAAGTTAGAGATAAACATCAAACGTTATAATTCTTGTTTCTTTCTTTTTTTACTTTCTCTTTCTCTCCCATTATTATGAAGGCAATAAAGACATTTATGAATTAAATGTTGTTTAATTTTTATCTTTTAACCTTGCGTGATGTTGAAGTTACCATCGATGAAATAAGGTCGAAGTTTTCCGATTCACGATGGTTCCCTTTAAAATTATATTCGTTGGCAAACATTGATGGTTTTATTTCGATGCTCATCCTTACTTGTTAGTAATAATATCGATACTTACCGATTGCATTCTACAAATGAGGAAATGAAAAAGAGACGAAGATATTTAAGTCTGAATAGGTGATTATTGCGATAGTTCCTACTTGACTGTAAACAGTGTTTTGTGATTGTGTGTGTTTAGTGCCTCCTAGACTACTCGGCGGGGAGGGACCCCGGGAACTGGTGGTCCGGGAGAGCACCGAGGTACGGCTGGAGTGCCGAGCCCAGGGTTATCCGGAGCCCTACGTCATGTGGCGGCGAGAGGACGGAAAGGACATCAACTACAACGGCGACATTGGTAAGCTACTGAGAACTACTTTCTGTTTAATAAGAACTGCAGACAAGATTGTTCTTGACTCTTGACAGAAACCGATATTTGATTCTGTACATATTTTGATTGGACAACCGGCTAGTGTGTACAACGGGTACAAACTATAGTGTAATGAACAATGGAACACTATTATGTTAAATTTTTCTTAATCTTTAGAAATAACTTTTAAGGCGAAGGCAAACGACAGTCAAAAAAGTCTTGTATTTGTAGAATCCGTTTTCTCCGGCTACTCAGATTCTTCAGATGGTGAAGATTCTCACTCCACTCATTCTAGAAATTGAACTGCCTATTTTTTGATTTTGTGCAAAGGATTGCGACGAACCTAATCGTACTACATGTCATCCTATTCAGGGAAACGTTATCTACAAAATGGCAATCTGCGTTTTCTAATTTAAAATTTTTTTCCTGCAATGTTTTCACATCTGATCACATACAACATTTTTTTGACAACATCAATAACTTACGAGGGCGCCGGTAGCTCAGTGGTATGCGTGCTTGACTTCTGAGCTCAAGAACGTGGGTTCGTAACCCGACCGAGGCCCTTAGTTTATTTTATCTGGGAGGTAAAATAAACTTAAGCACGCCGTCCTTCGGATGGGACGTTAAGCGATTGTCCCGTGCCTGTACGATGTCAGGTACTCGTTAAAGACCCCTACCCTAGGTGAATAAAAAATTTAGGGTAGGCAAAATTTAGGACTCCCACAGTAGAGTCGGGCTCATGTCCACCAGAGTGACGAAAGAGCGCTCTGGTAGTAGGCGATATGACCTCGTAGTTAAAGCCCGGGCATGAGTCATAAACCCTAACCCTAACCCTGAATAACTTACCACACTTCCAAAATTGTTTTTTTTTTTTTTTTCCAATGCATTTTTCTGAATAAATTCAATTGTTTTTAGTTGTTTCTGTAGTTCAGTAACATTGCAAAATATAGTTGACAGGAAGAATAGTTTACCGGAAATATTGGAAAATAGGCCACTAATTCAAGCGATCATTCCGTTTAGTAGACTAAATTGGAATATTCTTCTAAATATGTATATTCTTTAAATTGGTTTATACAAGCAGTTAATGTACAGAAACATTGTTCTGTCCAAGTTTAGATAATTTCACATGTTTGTTAATTCGATATCGACTAAATATGTAAATTTCACTGATGAAACACATTTTCACGTCCACTTTGGGCGGATCTCTTCAAGATACGTGTCCTACAGTGACCCCAACTAGCCCATAAAAGGCTGCCTCAAAAGTATTGATATAATCCTGACACGTGGACGTTCAATTTTATTCTTTCAAACAGAAAAGAAAAAAATATTCAGTTCTAAAAAAATAAAAAAATGTTTTTTTATATCGTTCACTTCTCTTTGTACTTACTGACATTTGTAAAGGCATTACAATGAAATAATGGAACATAAAAAAATAAAAAGAGGTATGGATGATAATTTTGATTTCAGGGGGGGGGGGGGGGGGGGGAGGGGGCGTATACAAAACGCTCTTCCCTCCACGTTACGTCGATTCAATGTGCTTCAGACTTTAATTAAAAACTCTTTGTGTTATTTATCCACATATTGAAAACTTTTTTCAGCTTTCTGATACTTTGACATATTTATATACTCTTTTTCTCCTGAAATACTAATGATACCCGTATATGTATGTTTCAATTATCTTTCCAAATATTCCATTTTTTTACATCCCCTCATTAAAAAGTAGTAAACATTTTATTTCATACAGTTTCCAGTTTACATTACTTTCTTTATAGTGTTTCTTAAACTTAACCCGAGGTTGTGACTCACATGGGAGACAGGAATAACTTATCTGTCCCCATTCATGAAATTTTAAATTGTTAAAGTTTTTAGATGGTTTTATTTATTTATAGTTTATTGAGTGAGTCGTTTGTGAGTAGCAAAAAACAGGAAAGAGTCCGAAAATGTCAAGGTTTTTGAGGCACCCCACCTATTAAGCACAAGCAGAAAATTGTCGCAATTTTCAAAAAAACTCTTTTCACATGTAAATGAAGAGATTAAAACGGTTTCCTGTTTTCCACGAATTATTTCACTCTACAGCCTTTTTTTGGCCTTACTTTCCTGGCCTATATGCAAAAAATTTTTTTGTTATGACGTCATAAATGTTTTCCCTTGAAGGTACAAACGACGAAACTTCCGTTGGAGTCGGCATTTCGTACGTACTCAAGCATGAAAACGTTTCTAAAAAGTTATCAGTTCTCATGTGGCCGCAATTAGAGCTTAGACGATCGCTGTTTAGCGTTCTTTTCCAGCTTTTTTCGAATTTTATTATTTTTTATGTTTTTTACAAATCACTTGAATTCACAATTCATCACGATGTCAAAGTGTATGATGCAAGTTCGAAGACAAAATATGAATTAGTATAAACATAAAACGAGGCGGACCTACGGATGTATACAAAGCCGCTAGAGAAAAGGGATTAGTGCTGCTATCGAATCAAAACAAAAACCAAGAACCAACATTCATTTCGTATTTTTCTGTTTCCGTTTCATCTATTCATCCGATTTTGGATATGAAAAATGATTTGAACTCATTGAACTGTCTACTTTCGGCGCCCTACCTGTAAATCTTAAAAAATTGAAAAAATATCATGTAAAAATGATAGAAAAATACATAAAACATCTAAAATTCGGAATTTACAATTAAAAAAAAAATACGGTGTTCATATAAATTCTACATTTATATTGAGTACAAAGGAAAAGAAAATATTTAAAAAAAGTTGAGCCGTTTGGTCAAAATACCTTTAATACTTTCGCCGTTACTAGTGGTGCCATCTGTTGAAATAATTCATAATGTGTTTATGTGCTGTGTTTCCAAAGCCCTCTATAGTTTATATACATGCCACTTCCCTATTCCCTAGTATCAACATCACATCAATATTATATTAAAATGTTAAAATCTATATTTAACTGAGCTAAAGATCGCCGGTTCGAAACCTGGCTGAGGCCCTTAGGTATTTTATTTGGGAGGTGAAAAAACCTTGAGCACGCCGTCCTTCGATTGAAACGTTTAGTGTTGGTCCGGAGCCTGAACGATGTCAGGTACTCGTTACAAGACTAGGTGAATAAAAATTTAGGCTGTACACCAAATGGACGGAAGAGCGCTCTGGTAGTCGGCGATATGGCCTCGTAGTTAAAAGCCCGGGCATGAGTCACAATAACTGACGTAACTAAACTATATTTACCAAACTAGTGACTAAATCTGCAAGGATGGAGGCGGGGGACACTTAAAATTCTGGGACAAAAGTCATCCAAATCAATCAATCAGTCAATCTCTAGGTCACTGTCAGTAGTCACAAACAAAAATAAACCCATCGAATAATACCAATTAAAAGTTCTTCGGATCACCAGTATTGTACTTACCTCCCTCTCCTTTCTCTGATTTCATTGATTGAATTTTTTTAAGTGTACTGCTTATAAAAAATAAAGAAAAACGTACGTTTAGAAAATATAGTTCATTTCACAAAATATTTAAAGCTAATGGGAGTATTTCCGGTATTGCTACTATATATTTTGTGAAATAGACAATATTTTTAAAAAAAACGTATGTTCTTTATTTTTTATTAATAGTCGAGTGCAATTAGGTTTATACCTCGAAACCCAGCTATAATGAATGTATTTGAATTTTTCCGTTTTTTTTGAATTTCTTACACTAAAAAGTAAAAAGTTTACCTGAAACTTTCCGCTAATGATTTTTTTTTTTTTTTTAAGGATACTCCCATGAAAATGACGTTACATCTAGTATAGTATATTCCTTTTACAGCTATATTCATTTTTTCTCTCCAGAATTATTTAATGTCTATATAAAGTAAACAAAGGGACAACAAACGTCTTTGAAACGTAGGCATTGCAAGTATAGAAAAGGGAGTAGGGTGGGGAAGCAGGGATAGTGGAGAACATGAGTGGCTCTGCTCCGAATGCTGACGTATTTGATAGGTTTAACTGAATAGAAATCCAAGAAAGTGACACAAAATGACATCGAAAACGAAAACGTCGGAGACAATTAGTTTGCAAGATTTATCCTTTTAATTAAAATTTATAATAATTATTATTTAGCATAAGTTGTTAATAAATTATTTTCTATGAAATTGATGTATTTGTATTATTTAACGTTTATTTCTCTTTTTGGAGCTTCTGCAACCTTCAAATTAATTTTAAAAAGTTTCATTTTTTCACAAATTCTGTATTAACAACCTCGAAAACTATAATAATGATTGTTTTCTTAAAAGAAATATTTAAAAATGTCGATAATTGTATTTTTCGGTGAGATTTCTAAAAAAATTTTTTTTTTTTTTAATTCACGGATTTTCGAAATTGCGGTAATTTTTAATTGGTAGTTTATGGCATTAGAAATCCAAAAAAAAAAAAAAAAATCATTCAAATCCATTCATTATAACTGGGTTCCGTCATTTTTCATTTATAATGTCTAATTGCACTGGACTATAAGTATTTCACAATGTATCTGTAAAGAATGTTAAGTAAATGTTTTGCTTATGGTTTTATGAATCCAATTAAAAATTTTCATTTCATCTATTGAAAGTAATTAGGGGAGGTAGGGTATTTTTCGTCACTATCGATACAGATCGTGTTCCAATTTGGTTCACACCTAAGACCACCTGTAACATGATTCATTCATTTTAAAATATTCTCTTAGCAAAATATTTCTGACTAAACTCAGTTTAATATAATATATATCTTGTGCACTGAACTTCTCATAAGTATTCAATATAATTATCCTGCCTTAATATTGCATTTAACTACAACAAAATGAGAATTCCAATATTTATTCATAATTCAATGTGATTCTATCTATCTACCATGGCGCTACAACCCGGTGACGGGTCCTGGTCCCCTCCACCAACAGCCGCCAATTGTCTCGATCCTGTGCGGCTGCCATCCATTGTCATTAGACCTCAGAATTATCCTAGAACTTAGTGGGAAATTTGAAGATTATGAAAAATTACATATAGCCCTTTTTCACAGAAAATATTTAAGTATTAGGCTCGTGAATTACAACTTTTTTTATTCCATAATTTTAATAAATTAAAAATTTCTCAATAATAATTATTATGACTTGGTAGGTATATAAAATACATAAAATGGATGTGTATTGTATTGGCCTTTTGAGGATCCTGTAACAACAGCAAGCCTTCACTTCAAATAAATACGTTTAGTCAACAAGGTTCATAATGTAAACACACGGCTAGTCCCTCTCTGAGTCTGATACTCAGTGCCAGTCAGTGCCATGCTATAGTTGCCAGTGAGTGGACCTATTTAAGCTTCTATTTATTGCCCTATTCTATTACGGCCCTCCTTTTTGGTTTTCTTGAACTTCTATTTGGACTTGCTATATGCCAATGTCCCCGTTCAACTTTGTCTTCATTCTCATTTTTGTTTGTATTTTAATTTCACTATTTTCACCACACTGTGGTTGTCAACATAAAGATATTTATCATTTAATTTTCATTTTCATCGTGAGCTCACGTTAATATATTCAGTTTTAATTACATATTGGGTATTTAAACATTGTTTCTTACGGAATTACTTTAGTTGTACGTAGTCCATAGTCGATTATATTTTTTATTATATTACTTTCAGTGATTATTTTTTAACAATGTATATATATACTTTTTTTTTTGTTTTAAGAATTGATATTCTGTTAGTTTTTATTATGGATCCGATATGTCCGATAATAATAAACTCTAGTTAATTTTTAATTTTGTTTTAATTAACAAGATTTATTCTTTTTTGCGTCATTGAATACACATAGGTATGTATATATATTTTTTTCTTATAATATATTTATATTTTTTACATTGTTCTCAGTATCATTATTATTTTGTTCCCTTTTATTTTTGTTCTCCGTTTCCCTTATCATGTGCTTGTCCAATAGTTAGGAAGCTCCGGGGAAATTAAATTTTTTTGAGGATTTTCCTATTCAAAAGGAATAGGGAGCCTTGAATTAAACAAAATATTTTGTACGGGAAAATACTATTTTTTTATTTTCCTTAAGAGTTGACCTAGTAGAGATGTCGACCAAGGATCTAGTTAACTAACTCCCCTGAGACACATCACATTTATTCCTCCTTTAAGGTTTGTCCAATCTATTTTCTGTTCTCGGTCAAAAATTCGATGCAGAGTTTTCAACGGAATTTCATGATTTCCGACCTTATAACTACAAAAATGAAAAAAAAAAAAATAATAATGCTGTCTGTCTGTGAACGCGATAAGACCCGATAGAATGAATGTGACACCTATTGAATTTCAGCAAAATCGGCGAAAGGCAAGACAGAGGTTAGGCTACCACACGAACTCTATTAACTGCCGATGTAATGAATGTGTGCAGAACATAGCCGGTGATACACCGATTTTTTTTTTTTTTTTTTTGAATCAGGAGGTAGGAAAACATGAAAATAGGGTGAAAATTCAACATGGAGTGTCTGCCTGATTACATAACGATCCTTACACTTCGTACAGCTGAAGAAGTACAAATTAGAGTTGTTTATCAAATCGGGTTGAGACATTTTTTTTTTAAAGTAAATTTAGATTCACTTTTAGGGCACCAATAAATTTTATTTGATACCCAATATGTAAGTTTGAAAGAATAATGAACAATTTCCACGATTCCATTTATTTCTTCATTTGATGTGAAATTCTATGTCGATATATTCTTTACAACGGCGATTATTAGAGTATTTGGGTTAAGCCTCTTTCCTAATCCCGCTCTCCACTTCGATGGATTTGGCTGAAAATTTATAGGTGTTGTTCTTATGGGATTTTGGTCGCACATATAAAATTTCGTGTAGATACATTCATTTTATCGGTAGTTTTTAGACTTTTTACCTTAAGCCTCCCCCTAATCCCCCCTTACCTTCGGTCGATTTGTCTGAAAAACAGAACTCCGCATAGGATTGTTGGCTGATTACAAAACTTCCCCTATAATTCGTACAGCTGGGGAAGTAAAAACCTAACTGTCTCGGTCAGGTTTCGAACCCGCAATCTTGAGCTCAGTACACAAAGCAGGCTACCTCTGTGGTACCGGTGCCTTTTTATTGAATTGTTTGTTTGGTTCAATTCATGTACCTACTCCCAGTTGGGGCAGAAAAGACAGACTGCTGCTTTTTTGTAGCTCTGAGATCGTCTCTACAATCAAAGACTATCCTTAATTTATTCAACTTATTTTTAATTAACCTTCCGTGTACTAGGTGGGGTCCAAGCAGACCCCTCTACCCTTTGTTTGTTTCTGGGCATGAGCCATGTTTTCAGAATTCTCTGTGGCCTTGAGTAGCCACCTTCTCAATATCGCTCTACACGTGGACGAGCACACAAGTTTGTCAGAGGTATGTAACACTTTTTATTTCCACAACTTCTTAGAGAGTTGTAGTCGGGGTCCCAGCGTACCCCACCTAGTTTTTTGTGTTATGGCTGTGGGGTCTGGTCAAACCCCACCTGGGACACAATTAAAAAATATTTTTGCATGCATTTCTTTTTCCAAATCCTTTAATTTTTGTTTTACATCAAAAATTTAAAAACAATTATTCAATTGCAAGTTTCCTCAACAAACTTGTTCACAATTTATGTGCAGATGGCTAGATCCCCACGATTCACCACTTTGGAAGAAATTAGAGCTGAACTAGATAGACAGGCAAGGGAAGAGGACTCATCTGGTTTGGAAGACTCCACCAGCGAAGTCAACGTCGAGATTTTATCAAACGATGATGTAGAGGACGACGAGTTTATAGTTACTGGTGTGAATAGTTATGTTTTGTACACATTATCCGAAAAAAAATGCCCACGAGCCGATTTCTTGAAAACACTAGCTTATTCCCTTGCAGAGACTCAAATAAAACGAAGAGTATTCAATAAAAAGATGAGCAAGCAGCTTCGTCAGGAAATGAAGATAGTACTTGGAATGGATACTTCGGGAAAGGTTGGCCAAGATCCACAACCCAAAAAGAGACGGTGCTACTTGTGTGATCTTCAAAAGGACAGAAAAACCAACTACTCGTGTTTCAAGTGCCACAACCCGATATGCAAAGACCATGAAAAAATTATTCGTTCATGATTACAATGTTTTGAAGAGAGCGATAATTCAGGGTCGGAGGAGTGATGAATGGTCATTTACAGAACACCTATATATTATAAACGTATATTTTTATGTGATGCAACGTGGTGCAGTTTTATTTGTAACATTAATTATCATTTTATGGAAATATTCAGGCAAATTATGCCTAAGTAAAAGTGAAAATGTTCATTTGTTATTCTCAATATTTCATGTTCCTTAGAAGTTACATGTAAATGTACCACTACACAATGTAATTGTATCAGAATAAAGTGTTATAACAACTGACGAATATATAAATGATCTTTTCACAATGTTTCAGGTTATTTCGTCCCTCCCACAGCAGTTATAATTGTTTTTATGTTTTCACTTTACCTCATAACTCTTTTTCTTTTTGCCTAATTTGCCTGAAAATCAGTAGATGTCTTACCCAGCGACTGCTCAACACGAAGTAAAATTTTTGTGAAATTCCGTATTATAATTAATGCGAATTATTAATAAATTAATCTAGTGGCGATTTATTTGGATTTAGGAGACAATCCCCATCACCAGTTGGTGACATGTTGAAAACTGAATTCAGAATCATGTTGTGCGCCTCAATAGCTTTCATTTGATATACCATTTGTATTTTTCAATCAGCTTCATTCATACTCTCTGGTTTGAATGCTCATAATGGGACTTTTACAATTTTCGAAATTTGCTCGTTGATTTCAGATCTTTTTCCCAATTTTACAAATAAAGCCCACCGCTATTGGATGTGGGTTAACACTTCCATGAATAAATCTGTCATTGAATGGTGAACGGTCTATTTACTTTATATATATACTCGTATTATGACCAAATTTGCAATAGGAAAAATATCCTTTTTAGTTAGGCTAGCATACATTCAAAATTATTATTCGGAGTGTATTCTAGCCCCTTTACTAATTTAAGTATTATTCACTTATCATCCATTTTTTTTTTTAATCTTAAGGCATTTCGAGCAATAGGGTATGGATGCGTGATGGATCAGTCTGTGGGGATCCTAGCCATAATGATTATGAAAATTCGAGAAAAATATGTTTCATATCCACTCCGAGTAAACTTTAGTTTAATTAATCTGATTTTAATGTTGATTACCATATGAAATGTTATGGATATAAATGGTTTATTTTTGTCACAAAAGGTATGTCAGGTTTTAATAATTGAAGGGTAGGTACAGGGTAAGAACGATCATAGTCCACTTTTTGTCGAAATTAAGGTATGTTGGCATTTGAGGAGTACTTTCGAATGCTGTATTCACTTTGGCGAACAACCGTCAAGGTCCCTTTGAAAAACGCTTGGGAAATTTAGCTATGCTAGGGAAGAACCATCATAGTCACATCGAGTTACGGGAAAAACAATCCAAGATAACAATCAAGTAAAAAGTAGCATGGCGGAAGGTTACGTCGCTCCATCGGGTTATATTGCTTGTTTATTCTTCTTCCTTGTGTTTTTCCAGCTGTGTATTCCTTGTTTTTCTGCTTATTTCTTCCTTGTAATTTTCCAGGTGTGTGTTCCTTGTTTTTTTGCTTATTTGTGTTTCAAAAAACTTCAAATGAGTCAGTTTTCGGATGAAAGTGCATGCGAAACATCGTTGAGTAACAGTGGATAGTGGAAAAGTGATACCGTTGATAAGAAAACTTGTTTTTTTTGTCAAATGGGCCCTTGTGCTTGTAAACGATTTCGATGCTTCGAAAACGTAAGTGAAGTACAAATAATAAGAATTTTAAAAGAGTAATCAGATGGGTGATTGTAATACCTAAAATACAACAATTATTGTTTCTGATAAAAGTAGGTATGCATAATAATATTATACAGCCAGTAACAAAAATGTTCGGACGGTTTGATTTTTCAATAAAAAATTATAATAATTAAATGCACAAGTAATAAAAAATAATTAAAGCCATTTTTCAATCAAGAATAAGAATTCAAAAGTGGGTTAGGATAAAGAAAAAACAGCTTTGATTAGAACAAATAAATATTTTAATTTAATAAATTTTATAACAAGTAATGTAGGTAACAAAAATTTTCGGACAAAAATGTAAACAACTATAAATAAATTCAATGTTTTTTTTACGATTTCACAAATTCAAAAACCATAATGTTAATTAATATTAGGTTGGGTACCCTTTTTGTGTAATAACATCTTTCATTCGATTCGGCATTGATGATGAAACTAATTTTTTGGTGAAATTTGGAGATATTTTACCCCACTCTTCTAATAACTTTTGTTTCAATTCGTTTTTTGAAGCAATGGGTGTTAATCGAATTTTCCTGTCGAGCTCACCCATACGTGTTCAATTGGGTTGAGATCGGGCGATTGGGGGGGGTTTCATAACTTTAGGGCAGTTATACAAAAGCCAAGTACGTACCAATTCACAGGTGTGTTTCGGATCGTTGTCTTGGTAAAAATGAAAAGTCCGTAAAATCCCAAGTTTTTCAGCACTCTTTTTCAAATTGCTCCTTAGTAATTCGGCATAAACTTTTCCAGTCATGGTGGTTTCAATGAAAACCAGTTCACCAATTCCACTAGATGCCATACACCCCCACACCATCACTGAGCCACCCCCATGTTTTACTATTGGTTTTAAATTTTTTGGATTCAGCTCCTCATTACGTCTTCTCCAAATTTTTTCGCGACTGTCGGGACTAAATATATTAAACTTACATTCAAAAGTATTTGCTTGCAATAGAACAAACCGCAATAATAAAATATTCTTGTATCTTGTAACTCTTCACAACATAAAAAGAAATCTCAGGTCATGTAATGTCAGAAAACTAGATTTTTGTGATATGACGTTGGAAGAGAGCGACAGCAGCGCTGACCCTCGGCAGAAACCATCCCTTCACCCTACTCTATCCCCTCCACCTTCCCTCTAAAGAAACTAAGTACCCAATTTTTCTAATTTAAACGTTTTTTTTCCGATATTTCGACAAATAAATGTTTCCAGATCATGTCCGTTTACTTCCATGTAATATATGTATACATATACTATTACTTTACTTTTGTTTACTTCCCTATACATATAATATATGTATACATAATAATATGTACTAAAAATTTTGTAATCGTGTGAACATCAGAGATCAATTGCATGCGTGTGTTTATGTGAGAGCTCAAACGCTTTGACCTGACATCGTACAGGCTCATGACCATCGCTTAACATCCCATCCGAAGGACGGAGTGCTTAAGTCTATTTTACCTCGCAGATTAATGACATTACTCCAAAAAATTTCTGAATGATTCTGGAACTCTTTTGCGAAGCTCAATCTTTTTTTTATATTTTTTTCACTCACAAACGGTTCTTGGTACTCTCCCATTATATCCTGCTTCTTTTAGAATTCTTCGAACATTTTGTGGGTGAACTTTCTTTCCCGTTTCTCTGTCCACCTCGGCGACGATCTGAGGTGCACTCCTCGAGGGCTTGTTTTTAATTTTCCGGACAACGCTACACCTTTCTCGGTCGTTTAATACTCTTGAACGGCCAGAGGAAGATTTCAAATCTATCCGATCCTCGTGCTTATACCTTCGAATTACATCGGCTACGGTGCTTTTACTTCGGCCTACCATACCACCGATTTTGCGGACACTTAATCCTTTTTCATAATTAAAAATTATTATCTGTTGAACTTCAAAAGATGTTCGACCCATCTTGACAGCAGGAAATACAAATAACTACTGAATGCAGTAATAGAAGGATATAAACACATTTTATTTGTTCGGTATTAGCGGTTGGTTGAGAAGGGATTAAAGATCATGATCAGAGTCGCATTTGTTTACAAAACAAACAACATGTGTCCAGAAAATTTTGTTACGTGAATTTCTTGTCTTCAATTATTAATGCAAAATTTCCTATTAGCTGTAAATGTTTAATTAATTGTTTTACGGAGTTTTGAAATGATTGATGATCTCGAAATTTAAAACTTTGCTTGAATTAAATATTTTGCCATATAACTATGTGTAACTGCAAAAGAAAAACAAAATTATAAATTGTCCGAAAATTTTTGTTACTGATTGTATGTTATAAAGAATTTTTGTTCTTTTAGTTTTGAAAATGCCTGAATTATGGCGAAACGTTAAATAAATTATACTTAACGTTGTTTACAGTGATATTGTGAAACAATAATAAAAAAAAAAAAACGTACGTAAAATATGGCAGTACTTTCTGTATTGCTACAATATTTTATACCTGTACATATATTTTGTGAAATAAACAATAAAAAAAAAAAAATCATTATTTTTTCTATATTTTTTGTTTGATAAAAATATTATAAGTATATTTTGTGGAGACCGAAGGGCAATTATTGGTATGTTGAAACCACCTTTAGTTTTCTTGATTTGTGCGAAAACTATTTGTTTTGTAGAGAAATTGTATGTACCTACATAAGATATTCGTTATGCAGTTTCTAACTAATGATTCTTCGTGGATTTGAAGTAGGACCGACGTACGCAAAGCTATAGCGTTCTCTAATTGGAAAAATAAATCTTCGGTGAATCACATGCTTTATACTTCCCCAGCACGAATTAATTGTGTTTTCGCTCTCCCTCCAAAATTAATCCCAATTTCTTCTAGTAAGTTTCTAAATAGAAAGTGCAACCCGTAGGTGGTGGCCTATGGAGTCATTTTTCTTCTGAATGTACCTACTGTTATTATATTATTATTCGTGAAAATATTGACGTAGAAATAGGAGAATTTTTAGGAGTTATTGGAAACCCGTTCCAGATAACTGCCGGGGCGTGCATTGTTTCTGTTTAGGAACGTTCCATAAATAGGATAATAACTATTTTGTCCTTTGCCAGAACTTCTATTATCTGTAATAACAAGGTAAACACATGGTCATTTGAAAATGTACTTTACATTACTTTCGTGTTTTAATTAGGTAGGTACATACGAGTATATGTACTGAAGTATTTATTATCACAGAACATTTTAATGAGATATACTTATTGAAATCTACTTATATTAATTGTTGACTGAATTCAATAATATTTAAACTTCATTGACTGATTTTTTTTAAGTAATAATTTTTAATTTGGATGTTCCATAGAATATGTACAAAATAAATGGTTAATGATAAAATAAAATACATAATAAAAACATACAAAAAACAAAATAAAAAATAAAGAACTATGTACAAAATGATATGATAAATCATAATAAAATCCGTAATCGCTATAATCTGTTTAGTCTCTGACTTTTTAAGTACCAACATAATATAATTAGAAAGACGTTAAATTTTCGAACAGACCGTTCAACGTTTTTTTTTTAAATATTCCATTACTCTTATTTCGATTTAGTCCGCTAGTCCTTGGCCGCCCATATACATATGCCTCCTCCATCTAGAATGACCCTCAGTTATCGTCTTATTGTTGACAGGGTGTTCTGCAGCGGCCTTGATTACATTACTGCCCCCGGGATACTGGTCTTCCTCTGCTTTAGCCTATTTCTAGCTCCGCTTCAAGAGTTCTGTAAATGCGAGGAGAGGTGAATTCCCTTTCTCACCGGAGGCTCACCCAAATCTGAACTGTTCAATTGCCACCTTCTTCCATAATATTGCACAGATTCTCTTGAAGTTATGCAGTTTCAAGAGGCACTAACAGCTAGTGGGCTTCCCTATTTGCCTGCAAAACAAGTGGACCTCTTGATAGTCGTCGTAATACAGCTTCTGTAGTAGTTAAGCTTCTATAAAAATCTGGTAAAAATCATTTGTTGCCTTCTTTTTTAGACTGGACTATAAGCGGCTCTCCCCCTTCCAGATCCTCTTTATCAGGCGTTGCCTTGGGGTTCTCTCCCGTTCTTCAGAAGTTCTCTAGATATATAATCTATACCAGGGGCTTTGCCGCTCTTCAGATTATCAATTACAATTTGCTGCTCAAGCTCGTCTGGCTCCGATATTACCACTAAATTAGATATTTACACTGGTAACCGATTAACAAAAATCTATCACTAAACTATTCTTCTGCACCCATAGAAAATAGGTATGTTGTTTTTGTTGTTGCAGTGAATGTTGTGGATGGGGAGGTGCTACTCATGAACCGAGTCAGTCGGCTGCACATGGGTGCATATCTCTGTATTGCATCTAACGGGGTCCCCCCTTCAATAAGTAGAAGGATCCTCCTCAGGGTACAGTGTAAGTTAATATCTTTATGATTTATTTCAAGACTTTTTTTTTTCTATACCCACAATTAACTTAGGAATGGGCATGTTCGAAATTGGACAGATTTAAACCTTGAGAGAACCATGGTTCAAGGTAGTTCATCATATTACTTCTGTTCTGCATGGGCCATAAATTTCAATTCTTCAATGGATATCTTGAACTATTTTGCCTTATTTTAGAGGTCTTTCATATAGAAACTCTCATCAATCTTGAGTTTTACAATTGCCCTATAAAATCAAATTTTAGTTTAGTTATTATAATATATAAATTAGTTTTTAAAATCCTCACACATTTGTCTAATCTGTTCCCCTCTCCCCTCTTGACCCAGATCAGGTAATTTCTTTTAAATCTATAGTACTTTGAAATTCTTTTTTGCTCCCAAAGATTTACGTCTGTCCACTTTCAGCCATGTTGTTATGTGTTACTCCTCAACTTCCTTCTTGCAGTTAGCCTGCACTCTTCTTCTATTTACTCCTCTTGTTCAGACGCCTGTCCTTTCTAAACCAACCTTCACCTCCTTTTCTCACATTTTACTCTACTTTTAAATGTATACCTTGCTTAAACATTGCTTGCCAACATAATTTCCGTCTTAACGTTTTTCTTTCTTCATTGGATTTAGTACATATTCCTCTGCTCCCACACTTTTTTCTCGCTTCCATTTTTTAATCCAAACCTAGTTATTTCTCCCTAATATTGAATATAAACTTTGTCTTAGTGTCTTTTTCCTAGCAGTGCCTTACGAAAGCCAACCTTGAGCAGTGTTGTCTCTGTGCAGTTCCTCCGATGTTGTCCATTGCCAATCAGCTGGAAGGCGCGTACATCGGTCAGGATGTTTCCCTCGAATGTCAGACTGAAGCCTTCCCCTCCTCC
Source organism: Aradus depressus (assembly GCA_963662175.1). Lineage (NCBI taxonomy): Eukaryota > Metazoa > Arthropoda > Insecta > Hemiptera > Aradidae > Aradus > Aradus depressus. Next base: position 58,079,159 of record OY759215.1, on the reverse strand, counting down.
ATCAACTATTGGACCACCGATGTTGGGGATATGATCGTCTCAGGTTAACTACTTATCATTCTTTTTTTATAAGTTATAAATAAATTAAAGGCATCACTCTCATAAAAAAAAAAAAAAAAAATACTTGTCAGCTTCACTCAAGAAACTGTCTTATCTTAAAATCGTTTAGACATAATAACTACATGTATTTAATGATATTGGTTTCAGGAGAGAAACATGAAACCTCTTCGATAGATCAGGGCTACAGCAGATTCATGATGCTTAAAATCAAGAATGTCACTGAAAAAGACTTCGGAACCTACCAATGCGTCGCGAAGAACTCTCTCGGCGAAACTGACGGAGTCATCAAGCTTGAAGGTAATTAGCAACTTAATTTCTGTTACTCCTATGTCAGGCTAGTATGTCTTGCTATAATATCCCAAAATATTTATTTTGTTGTTTTCCTCAGTATTTTTTGGTTACTTACTGACAGCAGCTTTGAAAATGAGGACCACAACGCTGATATTAGCTTGTTTAACTACTTCTAACAACTGTAACTCTTGTTAAACATTAAAATGTAACTTTCTGAGGACTTTATATACTGTTAACGTCTGTGGCTTCTTACTTCCCCAGCTGTACCAAGTATAGGGGAAGTTCTGTAATCGGTCAGAAAGTCAATGTTGAGTTTTCACCACATTTTCATATTTTCCGCCCCCCTGATTTCAGAAAAAAAAAAAAAAAAATCGCTGAAACACTGGCAATGTTCCCCAGCATGAATTTACCAATTAAGTTCACCAAAACCAATGGATCGCTTTGGATAAAAATCTATAGTTAACTAATATAGAGCTTCTGAATCTGCATACTATATCCCGTGTCGATACATTCATTACATCGGCAGTTGTTAGGATTTTTGAGTTAAGCCCCCTCTTTTCTTCAGCCGGTGTAGTTGAAAATTGAATGGTGTTGCTCTTCTCGATTTTGAATTTACATATGAAATAAGCCCCCCCCCCCCCTCCTCTAATGTTTCTCTCAATTTGGCTGAAACATTTTCAAAAATGTGACTTGGACCATTTTGATTCTAACCCCGTCAATTATCCAATCGTGTTCAGATGACCTTGAAGCGTGAAAATCCATTGATTACTCAGACTTTCGCACGACTATGATATTTTCTTATACTATAGATATAACGAAGTAAAATTTAAAAAGAATGGGTTGGAGGAAAATAGATGATAATATTCGATTATCGAACCGTCCTGGATTGCGGGGTGTAGTTACGTCACTGCTCTTATAAAACTAAAAGAATCAATAATTTCTTATGGAAATACTAAATCCCTGCTAAATCTAAACCCCTTAAGTTTAAACTCACTCCATGAGTGAAGTTGATCATTCCACTAGGGATTGTCGACGGGAAGAAGGAGGTGGTTGTCGGTTGCCGTTAGCTAACAGAGATAGGAGGTGGGTTGAGGTAGGTCGGGAGGTGGCTGATTGATCAGACGGGAGCTGGGGCACTATTCGTGTCTAGAGGGGGCTGCAACAGGTGGACAGTCTGTCCTGTCCCCATCAATAGTGAAGTAGCCTCAGTGGGGCTCCCCTCAAACAGTCATCCTAATGTCTTCTATACAGACAAATATACTATATTTCCACATTGAAATTACATAATAAAAAAGTCGTCATTGAGTTATCGTCAAGTTAGTTAGTAACTTGACGGTAACTCACCGATGACTTCTTTGGGTGTAACTTCGTTACTTATATACAATTAGTTATAGCAGGACGAACGTGGGTCTCTTTCGAATTTTATTTTGTCTGATGTAGGTGACGTTTGTATGGCCGAATGTGAACACGGCAATATCTATTAACACAAAGAGAAACTGAAACTAGAAGAGTTAGGAACGGAAGTTACATTTCAAACGTTTGTACTAACTGCACACACACATTTTTTTGTTATTATGTAGTAATAAACAAGCAGCAAATGTGCTAAGAGAGAAAATATGACAATGTTAAAATGTCAAGAGGGGAGAAATCACCCAGTGGTGACACTCCATAAATTGACATAAACATGGTCTTATGAGTTGGGAGCCAGGCTAATGAATGAAGGAAAAGTGGAAATTGTTGACACTTTATTTCACTTTTTGATAATATGTAGAATTAATTCTACTAATACCTAAATTCAGGATACAATTTAGTTCGAATGTCCAAACTGCCCTCCACAGTTCCGAGTATACTCGCATACTCACTTCCTCACCGCGAACCAACCATGACGTTGAATGATATTTCCCTCAACCTCCAGTCCCTTCATCTATGCGTGCCTTAAGTCAGGATAAGCCCTTCACCCTTTATGATGCAATAATAAATGAGTTACCGTCAATGTACAAATTGATCAAGTAAACTTTCGCTCTCCTTCCAAAGCCAATCGACCCTTTGCGCTAAAACATAGTGGCTCTTGAATCTTCCTTTCGATAAGTTCTTTACATCGGCAGTTATTAGGGTATTTGAGTCAATCCCTCTTTCTCTGATCCCCGCTTTCATTTCGCTGAAAACTGATAGGTTTCGTCATTATGAGGTTTTAAATTTAAATATGAAATTTGTAACGAAACATTGATTAACGGCAGTTATTAGAGTTTTTCTATTCATCTCTTCCCTTTGGTATATTCGGCTAGAAATCAATAGGTGTTGCCTTAGAGGGTTCTGGATACACAAAAAAAATTGTAGATACATTTATTCTATCGGTAAATGTAGAAAAGGATTGTTCTTTTTCATTTTGGGATGAGGGGAACGGAAAACATGAAACGCACAGAACTTTCTTATATCGACCCCCCCCTTCCCCCTGATGGGGGACTGGGTATAGGGAGTTAATGTGTTTGTATCAACGGTTTTTATATTCCAATGTTCAACGTAACTCTTTATGTCCTAATATTACTACAACTATTGGTTTACAGCCAAATCCGCCGAAGGGAGGATCGGGGGGGAAGGCTGAACAAAGAAACCCCAGTAATGGCCGATGTTATAAATGTATCGACATGAAATTTTATATTTAAATTCAATTCTCCGAAAGAAGGCACCTATTAATTTTCCGCGAAATCTGACAAAGAGAAGTCGCATATCACATATAAATTAGTTTATCTTAATAATATTTATTAATTTTATCTTAATTTAAGTTTTGCCATTTTTATTGGAAAAAGGGAAATAAATATATAGGAAGAAACAAATACTTAACTGTAAAGCACGGAGATTTCCTAGTAAACGTCTTTGTTTATAACTAAACTTGACAACGGTGTAATGCCAAATTCGCTAGTTTATGTGCAGATTTGTGGAATAGACAATATTTCTAAAAAAAAATCATTTTATTTATTAATTACGAGTCTCCTTAATATGCTTTTCTCAACTTAGAAGTGAATAGCCTCTTCACTAAATATACGCATAAATTAAAAAATATTAATTGTGTCAACACAGGACCTTTACCAACCAGATTTTCACAGATCCTCCCCTTTCTATCTTTCACTTCCCCCTCTCAAATTTAATATTAGCCATAGCCATGACTCTATAACGGTGTTATATTTAGTCCATGGACTCGGGAGGGGGTTCTCTCTACGAAATAAAACTCTCTTCCGGACGGGATTCGAACTCGCAAGCCATGGTGAGACCATGTGACCACTACGCTCTAGCCCGCAGGGCCCCCCTACAATGTACATTGAAATAACAGCTGTTTAGCACGTGAATTTCTCGTGCGCCGTTATTGCCTGTTTGAAATGTGAATTTACGAGGGAGAAGGGAAAGTTGGGGAGTGGTCTGCAAAATGCGTGGTTGGTGTGCGAGAGTCTTGTATTAGCCATGATCAATATGTTTTATCTTTCTATTTGATTTCCTTTTTTGCCCTGCAAATTTCAAATGAGAATTAATTGAATTTTATTTAACTATGTATTCGTATGGTTCTCCTCTTCCCAGTCATCATCCTGTTTTTTTAAATTTATTTTTAATTTCCTATTAAACCAATTCCTATCACGTGAGGTTGGTTCTGAAAAATGATCAAGGTAAATATAGTGCTAATTGGTTTTCAGGGAACAATGTTTGTAAGGTCAGGTTCTGACTAGCACGTGTGTACATATCAAGGCTGCTCTTTAACAAACGACAGACAAACAGTTCACATATAGGCGTTAGTGCAATTCTATGCTTGATGTAGCTGTTTGTCACGGCTCGTCTTGGCGTCCCCTCACACATACATATTATATTTCTAATTGCCGTGCGAAGCTGTCTATACGACCTATGTGATAGGACGAAAGTTGCAGGGCGAATTTATCAAAGAAATATAAGACATTGTTTTTCTGCTACGAACACATTCCCTTTGGACCCTTCAATCTCTTCTCCCTCCTCTTCAACATTGGCCCTGAATGCATGAAAATAAGAAATAAAGAACTGTTTTGGGGAAACAAAGTTTCAATCCTTATATTGCTACGGTAATTTGCATATCCACAGATAATATAACCTAAGTGACAACCTGCAGAACGTCAGGTGGTTATTCCTAGGTTGTGCCTTCCTGTCAAGAACATTTAGAAGAAAAGGCCATTTGACGTTCGAGTCATTTGTTATTTTATTTCTCTATTTTTATTGTAAAAAAAAAACCTTATTGAACAACTTCATGCAACTGATTTTAAAATAATAACTGCATAAATAATTATATACACATATATATATTTTTTTTCTGTTCTCAGAGATCCCCGGGCCCCAACCACAATCCACAGTCGTCCCTGTACTGACCACACAATTCTGGCACAAAGGTGAGTTTCAATATAATATATTAAAGATAAGTTAATAATGCAAGACAAGGAAACCAGTATGTTTCGAGCCCTCTTTCTCCCCTTCTAATATAGTTAAATCTCGGTCTTCGAAGTGGCACGAGAAGTAGTGACTTTGCTGGACAGCGTCTGGTATCACAGCTAGTAGCCAGTATTTTAAGATATATAAGTGTAATCTCTAAATTTTATTTATTTCGGTATGGTATCAAGCCAGGATAAATTTGCCCTGTTAAGTAGTATAAATTAGTTAATTTAAATTGTAATTAAAAATTTGACAGAATTTTTGAAATTGCATAAAAAGTTAATTTTCCCCGTCGCACCTTCCCAACTTATATTATTTTCTTAGTTAGAAATCTTTAAAAAGAACATTTTTTGTAACCGAGGATTTTTCTATGAACTAGCCTTTTCAAATTACTTCATTAACAGTCATGCCAAGAGGTTGGTTACCTGGAAATATTTATTAGTTTATTATGTACATATAATTTGGGCTGGAGAGTATTATAATTTAATTTTTTTGCGAAAGGGTCTTCGGGACGTTCTGGCTACGCCCATGCATCCACTTTTCTGGTTTCGGTATTACACGAAACATCTGTTAAAGGAGGGTTGGAATTTCAATTTGGGAAGCCCCGAGTCGGTACAGTTAGGTATTCAATTGAGTTTATTAAATTCAATTAAATAAATATTTCATTGATTTACAAGATGAGTGCTGGTAGAAGGCGTTACATGGAATAAGTAAAATTTCATTTTAAACTAAGTTATATCAGTTACCTGAACATATGTTCATTACCATAAAAATAAAATACATTGTCTTGCCACTGTTTTATTTCCGACCAGAAACGTCAACTGCGTCATCATCAATGGCACATCTATGAATTAAATATAAGTATTAAGCAAAAATCTTAAAACCCTGGTACAGATTATTCTACTTCATCTGTATCACACAATGAACATATTTGTTGATCCTCTTTGTTGTGCCTTTTATTTTTTACCGCGTTCTTATTTTTAATATCCAGCTAACATCTTCAATCATTATTATTAGTATATATATTTATTTTATTTATTGTGTATACCATATTAGTTTCGAATGCATTTTTAAGTATTTATTTGGATGTACATAAAGTGAGTGAATAAACCTAGTATCCCTTTCTTTTTGAGCTAACATTTAACTTACATAACATATAACTATTAGCCAGTGTTTCTTTAGACGCCACACTATACGGGTGCGGTAAGCTAGTTTTATTTAAGTTTGTTACTCTGTACCCTGAGGATTTAAGGTTTTGTTTGTTACTTATCCATATTTATATTTTATACGTATGCAGTTGTTTCTATGAGAAATCTCGCCCCACAACATCTTACATTCACATATATATTCATTACTCGGTACGATTCATGAAGCGTGAAGGGCACCCACCCCTTTCCTATGATCTGTAGGAAGTACTTAACAATAATGAATATATTTAGGTATATAACTTTTGTACTGACTTGTCATGTAAATACAATAACCCTGTGACCCATGTCGTTAATACGGTTGCTGAACCAGACAACGTATTCTATATTCCTTTTCAAGTCACCATTTCTTAGTTTATGTTGTATAAAAACCAGAAGGAATTGTATATCACACAGAATGATGACTGGTTAACCAGCGTGTCTCCTTGTATTAATGCAAATGTCGTCTCGCGGTTTGTAGTCAAATACTTCAATGTAAGATTTTACAGATAACAAATCTCGACCGAGAAAATATAAAAATATATATTACTTTTTGGTAAATGAGTTTTGATCCCTGAAAACTAATTGTTATATCTATAATCATACCTTTAAAATTCAAGTTTGAGAGGTTTAGAAAACTCCAACGTCCTTCAATGGGAGCTTCTTATACAAATTCGATGAAACTTAAAATAATTACTTGTATAAGTGTTATAAGGTTAAGTTATTGCGATTTATGCTTGAGCTATGAGGTCATATCGCCTACTACCATAGCGCTCTTTCATCGCTCTGGTGGATATGAGTCAAACTATTTTGCCTGCCCAGGTTCAGTTATCTAGAGTTGGGGTCTCTACCCCTGAGACACGCTAGTTCTGAGCTACTGGCTAGTTAGTATAATCATCAAAATTGTTCAAATGTCACTTCACATAGATACCTAAAGAAAGCTTCAAATTTTGTAGTGCATATCTCGGATTTTACTGTCTGTCTGCCCCCACCCTGATTTCTTGACGATGGTGACGTTCACTGAAGCTAAGCAATAGATACCAAATAATTTTGTAATTAAAAGATAAAAATATTGAAAATTGAGAGGATAAAAGATGGAGACTTAGCTTCGAAAATCACGAACTTTTTTACTTACTCGCTTTGTGGAACAGACAACGAACATCCCGCCGAAAACACGTAGTGTCTAATTGTTAGCACTTAGGCCTTCACAAGTGCTCTGCAGCAAGAGCGCTCACACTCAGCCCACTCGCTCTGACTTGGACAAATTGTCACACAGATCAAGTCTCTACAAATGATTGTCACAAATCTGACACTAGCTATTCCGTCTCTGGGTGTAGTTTATTTTCTGAGCTATTATGCTTAGGCGGGGGTAGAATGGATTTGATTTATTTTGTCGGCTAATAAACGTGTCTTCGATTCTATTTGTTGGCAAATATTTGTCCTTTTCGTAAAGAGGCTTTGCGGGGTTAAGGATCATCCTCCCTTAAAGGATGTAATGTAATTTCAACGGAATTTCACGTTTCAAGTTCCCCTGAACACAATGTCAGTTTGTACGAATTCGGAAAGGAAAGTAGCAATGAACTTGAAATTTGATATGAAGATGTCACATGTGCTAACTTTGATCTCATTAGATTTTGGCCGAAATCGGACGAAAATTGAGACACTTTACTTGTCCTGAGAACATTTGACAAGACACCGCCTACATTAATGTTTTAATCAAACATCTCAAGTTGTAAAGAAAATCGAAAAGTACATTTTATAGCCAATACATTCAAATCATCAAAGGCCACCTAGTTTGCGAGATGCATGCCGAAAACCATCCTAAAATGACATATCGAAACCCATATTTTTAGATGTTTGCTTGATTTATGCGGAAACCGTCAGTCCTGTCGAAAACTTGGCTCACTGACCTATTATCAAAATGAACTCAGATTGTAGATAAGACCAATGCAAAACAAAGTTATAGCGCTTCAAAAATGTACAATAATACCTTTTGAAACATAATAATATTATTATTTAGGATACCTGATGTTGCCGGTTAGTAAATTGTTAAGGCTAAAAAAAATCCGAAAATTGCATTACAGTTTGGGTGTCGGCCGATATAACTTATTTTTACTAATTATTGAACTATTTTCCCATCTGGACTGGCCACAGTTATAGTTTCAGCAATGGGATGCCTGGTGACATTAGTAGCTGGATTTGAGCCAAGGAGGAGGATATGTTTTTCGTTGATATTTGAACTGGGGAAGGGCACATCTCTACCTCAGGACAAGACTGTCATAACTAAAAAAATGTGAATTTTTGGAAATCACGTTTTAAAATTCACTGATCTTAATGGTACATTACTTTTAATATTTATAAAACTGCTAGATATTGCTGGATATAGCTATTTATTGCTAGAGCAATAAGGTTAGGTTAGGTTTTATGACTCATGCCCTGGCTTTAACTACGAGGTCATATCGCCTACTACCAGAGCGCTCTTTCGTCACTCTGGTGGACATGAGCCCGACTACTGTGGGAGTCCTAAATTTTGCCTACCCTAAATTTTTATTCATCTAGGGTAGGGGTCTTTAACGAGTACCTGACATCGTACAGGCTCGGGACCATCGCTTAACGTCCCATCCGAAGGACGGCGTGCTTAAGTTTATTTTACCTCCCAGATAAAATAAACTAAGGGCCTCGGTCGGGCTACGAACCCACGACCTTGAGCTCAGAAGTCAAGCACGCATACCACTGAGCTACCGGCGCCCTCGCTAGAGCAATAAGCTTTTACACTGTTAATAGTACTTACTTATTACCATTCTTCGTATGAGTTTATACGAATTCGATATTTTTTTAGTTGTGACAATCTTGTTGTGAGGTAGCGTTGCGACATGTGAGAAGTTGTCAAGAGAATTATGTCTAATGGAGGGGCGAAGAGGGGCTAAGTTGGTACGTCACGTGGCTGGGATTTCGTCATCATCCGCCACCCCCCTCCCCCACAAGAGGAGGGCAATTTGTATGGTGGAGCCAACGTGGTGGCCTCCATGCAAATCTCAGGACAACTTCACACTACCTACTGTCTTCTCGGTCTCTCTTTTGTTATCACAGCATCCTAGCAAAATATAAAAATACAATTTTAATTTTATGAAGCTCGTACATAGTTCTCAGCTGAGGTCAAAGGTCAATATTGGTTGGAAAAACAGAAATAAAAAAACATTCTTGTCTCAAAATAAAGAATAAATATATATTTTTTAAATATTGCCTATTTCAGAAAATATATGTAATAGGTACGAAGATGAAAGCGATACTGAAAGTACTTCCACATCATACATATAAGAGGGATGATCAAAAAGTTCTAGGACTGATTTTTAAAAATTTATAAAAAAAATTTACAAATGGGACGGACATACTATATAATTTATTGTGTTTATTGTGAAATAGACAACATTTTAAAAAACATTATCTATTTTTTGTTAAGTGTTTCACAATAACTCTGCATAAAATGTTAAGTATCATTTTTGTTTCACCCTGCCTTATATTTACCGAATTGGGGCTTTCAGCCTCGAAGGTTCTATTCAACATGAGGTTATGTCCTTATGTGTTTTGTCTTCAAATATGACATTTCATGTTGATACATTCATTACATCGGCAGTTATTGGGCTTTTTGAGTTGAGCCCCTTCTGATCCCCCCACTATTTTGCTGAAAATCCACGTCCACTGAAAATCAAAAGGTGTCGTCCTTAGCGGGATTTAAATTCGCATGTAAAATTTCGTGTCGATAATACATTCATTTTATCGGGAGTTAACGTGTTTACAAACACACCACACATACACAGACAGAATATTGTTTCATATTTGGAATCTGGAGGACGGAAAACATGAAATTCCGTTGAAAACTGCGCATCGAATGTTTGACCGATCTCCTAACTCCCTTCGTATAGCTGGGAAAGTAAAATAATAATATTTCGTATTGTAGTGATCTCATGAAACTGTGGCGAGAGTAGCAAAAGCTCAGTGGTATGCATGCTTGCTTACTGAGCTCAAGATAGCGGGTTGTAACCTGGCCAAGGTCCTTAGTTCATTTTATCTAAGAGGTAAAAAAAAAACTTGAGCCTTGGGATGGGACGTTAAGCGACAGTCTCGACCCTGTGCGATGTCAGATACTCGTTAAAGATCCCTCTTAGGTAACTAAACCTGGGTAGGCAAAATTTAGGACTCCCACAGTAGCGCTCGGGCCCAACAGAGCGATAAAAGAGCGCTCTGGTAGAAGGCGATATGACCTCGTAGTTGAAGCGGGCATGAGTCATAATAATCAACTAACTGGATCGGTGCGGATTTAAAGTAAAAAGAAGAAGAAATAAAAAATTAGAGAGAAGTTCTTTTCACTGTGAGAGAGAGCATTGGATGCTTAGGTCCCTAGGTGTAAACACCAGCCCTACCAAGAAAACAATATAAAAATATGATTACTTCTTATCCGACAAATTTGGCCATTAATTTTTGACGTGAACTTCCCTGACTTCCCTTCGGCCGATTCTGTTGAGACTCGTCCTCAGTTGCTTTTACGAATGACAACTCGTAAGCCCTATTGTCTCATAACTGGATCAGTTGTATAGAAGCCATATTTGCTTGACGTACGTAGGTTGAAAGCAGTTTCTGGGAATTTTTATAATCTCAGGAGTTATTAGCTGACACGTATCCATGACCCCAGGGGTTGATATGTTCTAAAGGAGGGGGGGAGGGTTAAGAGAGAGATAAGAGGAACACGGGTTGGTCCAAATAGTAACGAGAAGGTTGACGAGAAGGAAAACAGAACGGGAGAGAGCGAGATGGCAATTAACCGACAGCCAAAGTTTGATATTCATCAAGGGAGAGGAAGGCGGAGAGGGACAAGAGCTGTGTGATTAGAGAGTTTGTCTTGAGTTGGGGCGGCAAATTGGCATCTCATTGCCGCTACATTAACTCGTGAGGGCACCTCTTTCAGTGCCCCCTCCCCCACCACCGCTCTCTGACCATTACGCTAATGAAAGGACACCCCCGCCCTTCCTCAGCAGTTGAATTGTTTGTCTTCGTTTGCATGTCAAAGAGCAGCGGTTCTGAACCAACATCCTGACCACTTGAGGACTCTACCACAGACAATGTTATTAATTGAATAGAACCAGAAGAGGAGCTTAACTCTATTTTCTGTAAACAAAATTGACTAACTCTGGAGAGTTCACCGGAGAGTTTGTCTGTTTGGTTTGTTGGCGTCAGCACCGCACTCACACCACATCTCACAGTCGTCTTTCCAACCTTCATTCCTCTACAATTGGGAAAAACCTAGGAAGAAAAAATAAGCTAAATGATTTTTTTTAAGGAAGGCAAGGCAATCGTAGATGAACTTTTGTTTTTAACATATCTTAACGATCGCGTGGGGGCCATGGTGGCCGTGCGGGCTAGAGCGTAGGGCTTTGGTCGCATGGTCTCACCATGGTTTGCGGGTTCGAATCCCGTCCGGGAGTGAGTTTTATTTCGTAGATAGAACTCCCTCCCGGGGCCATGGATGTCTTAAATAATTATACATAACACATTGACATGGCTAATATGCACCGTTCATAAAGCCAAAAGAAAAAAAAAAAAAAAAAAAAACGATCGCGTGAAATTCCTCGATCCCAGCGATATCATAATTTTTATTATTATTATTATTATTATTATTGTTATTTCTAATGTAGATGTTTGCTAGCGACTGTAGAATTCAAAATTCTGGGGGTATTGAGGGTCAGTCAATTGACTGACCCTCAATACCCCCAGAATTTTGTTATTTCTAAAGCTATACGAAGTGTAAGGGAAGTTATGTAATCGGTCGTAAATTCGATGCGGAGTTTTTAACGGAATTTCATTTTTTCCAAACTCTGGTTTCCAAATTCTAATCTAGTTCCCATAGAATGAATGTATCGATACGAAATTTTATATGTGAATCCAGAACCCTCCAAGGACGACACCTATCGACTAAAGGGTAGGAGGGATTTGAGGGAAAGCTTAATATGTACAAAAACTCTATTAACTGCCGATAGAATGAAGGTACTGACACAACATTGAGGGCGCCGGTAGCTCAGTGGTATGCGTGCTTGTCTTCTGAGCTCAAGAACGTGGGTTCGAAACCCGACCGAGGTCCTAAGTTTATTTTATCTGGGAGGTTAAATAAACTTAAGCACACCGTCTTTCGGATGGAACGTTAAGCGATGGTCCCGAGCCTGTATGATGTCAGGTACTCGTTAAAATACCCCTGACCTAGGTGAGTAAAAATTTAGGGTAGACAAAATTTAGGACTCTCATAGTAGAATCGGGCTCATGTCCACCAGACTGACGAAAGAGCACTCTGGTAGTAGGTAATATGACCTCATGGTTAAAGCTTGGACATGAGTCATAAAACCTAACCTAACCTCGACACAAAATTTCTTACGTGAATTGAAGACCCATAAGGACGACACTTTAATTAATTTTCAGCGGAATCGGCAGAAAGGAAGGAGGATGAAAAGGGGGCTCAACTCAAAAACCCCAAAATAGCTGCCGATGTAATGGAAGTATCGACACACAAATTAGTATGGGAATCTAGGAGCTCCTATATCAACTACTGAATAATAAACGGTCGACTGGATTGGGAAGTGGGGCGAAAAGTTAATTCATTAATTCGTTCTGGGGAAGTACATTGCCGGTGATTCACAGACGACTTTGGTCGCGGGTTTCAACACATCTAGGAGGTAAAGAATACCTTGAGCATGCCGTCCTTCGGATGGGTGGTTAAGCGATGATCCCAAGCCAGACAGGTACTAGTTAGAGATCCCTACCCTAGGTAACTGAATGGGTAGGCAAACACAATACTCCCACAATGTCCAGCAGAGCGACGAAAGAGCGCTCTAATATTTGGCGATATGACCTCGTAGATAATCTCGGCATTGAATCACAAACATAAAAATAAAAAAATAAAATTAGAAAATAAATAAAATTAAAAATAAAATAATTCAATAAAATATAAATAATAAGTTAAAATAAGTACACAAGAAAAGTAACCCACAGTTAGAATCACCCCCGGCTTCCTGCGATTTCCTTTCCTCCAACTTATAATGTAGGGCCCGAGGTAACCCCCGCCATCCTGCTCCGCCTAGACACTGCACAGCAATTTTGGCAAAACATGATAATTATTTTAATCACTGATTTAAAAATGCATTAAAATTAACGATTTTTACCATAATATTTTAATAATGAAATCCACTTAATATTCATTGGTAACACCAATTTTTCAAATATAAAGTGCAATAAAAGCTACAAGATTAAATTCAGATCATGTAAATGTTAAAAACCACTGCAGGGAAATTGAAGGAACCATCCAGGCAAAATAAGTGAAATAATCTCACATATTTGCAGAAAATTTGCAGTTTTTAAGGAGGGAAATTAGAGACGGACAGGATTGACGCTACGGACACATGGTGCCGACTGAACAAATTAACCCTCTCTCCCAGCGGCCATGCTGATGAGAGGAAAAACTGACGCCCGCCACTCCCTGGTTCTTGCAGTGTACGGCCGACGCGTTGAGTTTCCGGCCGTGGTCACGTACCTAGGTGTGGGGATTGGGCCGGGATTCAACGTCACGCCCCACCCAGTTGCCATCAAGGATAAGACAACAGCTACCTTTAGCGCTCTGAGCTACCTAGCCCGAGCGACATGGGGCCTCGGGTACTCCGCGTGTAAAACTATTTACGCCGGGGTCTTCGAGGCCGTAGCAAGATACGCCGCTGCCGGATGGTGGCATCACCCCACCAAACGGCAGCGTACGTTGCTATTACAAGCTCAAAGAGCGGCCCTCCTCAGGGTTACCAAGGCCTACCGTACAGTTTCCACGGCTGCGCTGCAGGTGCTGGCGGGGGCTCCTCCCATAGACCTAGTCTTGGATGGAGCCGTCGCCTCTTACTTCTGTAGACGCGGCTTACCACTGGAAGCAAACACGGACGTGGCCTTGCGTCAAGCCTTAGAGGAGGGGATGCAAGGACAGGCGAGACCGGAGCGCCTGAGGGGCATTGTCCAGGCATGGATTGTGGAAAGATGGCAACGGCGTTGGGCGCAATCGACAGATGGCCGAACCACCTTCGCCTATTTCTCGAGCGTCCGGACGCGTCTTGACTCTCCATGGATACAACCAGACCACTGGATGTCACAGGTGCTATCAGGTCACGGTGACTTCAGCGCCAAGCTCTTCTTCTTTAAGAGGAAGAACAGCCCTGCCTGCTCGTGTGGCGGCGTCGAGACTGCGGAACACGTAGTCCTCGAATGCCCGCTATACGACGGGCCAAGGGCGGCGCTGATTCGCCGGACAGGATCGTACCTGGGACTGAATCTGCCGGGACTAATGACGGAGACTGGCTACCCGGCTTTTGGTCGGTTCGTCTCCTCCTGGCGAAAAATTAAGAAAGCCTTCTAACCCGGTGCCGGGGGCCCCACCGACCGCCGACAGGCGCAGCGGTGGAAGCCCCCGGCTCCGGGAGGTAGGCAGACCAGAAGCCACCGAAGAGTCTCGAGCTCATTCGGCGCAATGAGGCGGCGAGGAACCAAGGACGACTGCCGACCGTAGCCATCGAGCCGGTCCACAGCCGTCCATAGCACCAAAAGTAAATTGTGAATAAAAACGGAGAAAGGTTACCCATTTCCCCGCCGAACAAATAGGGTGATGTGACCGACCCCCCCTCAGGGGGTCAGGGGCACCCTAAAAAAAAAAAAAAAAAAAAAAAAAAAAAAAAAAAGAGACGGACAGGATCGTACCTGGCACTAAACCCTCGGAAGCTGCGGATGAGTGAGGCTAATTACCTGGCGGAGGGTAAAGAAGGCAGTATAACGTGGTTCCGGGGATGACCGCTAGGGGCTGTAACACGGCCCACATGCGACCATCCTCGGCGCATTGCAGCCATAAAACCTAGATGCCCTGGTCCCGAGCTCTCTCGGGAATCACCGATAAGGTAGGTTGGAGGACCCAACCGATTGCTCCGGGGAGTGACGGGGTCCTACAACTAGCTGTAGCACCATGGATATAGTTTAAATACAAATTAAAAAATACCTATTTTCCCTCCACGCGGCGGACGGGTGGTGTGGTCTCACAAGGGTCTGGTAGGCCCGAAAAAGAAAAAAGAAATAAAAATAGATAAGTCGGTTTCATGTCCAGCGACGAAAGAGCGCTCTGGTAGTAGGCAATATGACTAGCTAAAGGTGTGTCCCGAGCCTGTACAGGTACTCGTTAAAGACTCCTAGGTCACTAAACCTGGGTTGGCAATATGTAGGACTTTTACAGTTATAGTCGGCTCATGTCCACCAGAGCGCTCTGATAGGCAATGTGACTAGTTAAAGGCCCTGACGTGAGTCATAATAACTAACTGCTTAACTTACACGAAATTCATTTTGTTTTTACAAAACACAAAGTCCCTACCTAACTCTAAGCGAGCCCTTAGTTGGCCCTGTACCCCTCTACACAGACGGTAATTCTGGACCTTTTATTATCCAGAAAGAGTATATCAATGTGCCAGTGTTTCACTTCTCGTATTTTGCTATTTTACAAGATTTTACATTATTAACGATGATGTAGAATTATATCTAATAATGTATATAAAACATAAAAGTCAAGTGCACTTTTATGTAACATCGACTTCTAATACATGTACAGAATAAACACAAATCCAGATATTCACATAACAACACATAGAAGTAGATTTTGTGACTCCTATCAATACTAATTTCTGAATTTGAGATTTCAATGGCATGAGAATTTGATTGAAACATTTGAGAAGGGGAGAACTGGGTAAAGGAGCTAGGTAGCTACCCCTTGAACACAATACTAGTAAGAACTGTACGGCATATGTCAGAGGGCGGTCCAAACATGGATATTACTTCCCCAGCTAGACCACGTATAGGGAAAGTTATTTAATAGCTTAAAAAATCGATGCGGAGTATTGAACGGAATTTCATATTTTCCGACCTTTAGATTCCAAATATGAAAAAAACAAATGTCTGTTTGTATGTGTGCTTGTAAACAAGATAACATTCGATAGAAGTGCTTGTAAACAAGATAACACTCGATAGAATGAATGATGAATGTATCGACACGAAATTTTATATGTGAATACAGAACCCTCCAACGACAACATCTATTGTTTTAAAGCCAAATTGATCAAAGGGAAGGGTTGATTAGGGGGGAGGCTTAACATAAAAATTGAAATAACTGCCGTTGTAATGACAACACAAAATTTCATATGTGAATTCAAAACCCCATAAGGACGACCAATTTTTAGCGGGATTAGCGAAAGGGAAGAGAGAGATCAGAAAGGGCTCAGCTCAAAACCCCCAAAAACTGCCGATGTAATGAGTGTATCGACATGAAATTATTTCATATTTGAAGTTAACCCAATGAGGACATAACCTGTTATATTTCAGCGATATCGGCTGAAGGGAAGAGGGGTTCAGTCCCGCAATTCAAAAACCCTATTAACTGCCTATGTAATAAATTTCTCAACACAAAATTTAGTATGAGGATTTAGTCACTATGTAAGTCAACTGTTGAATATTAGCACAAACGGTCTACTAGTTTTGGGGGGAACGAAAAGTTAATTGATTAACACGTTCTGGAGGATATAGCCGGTTTTTTCACTATGAAAGCCCCTCATACAGGGTTCATTCCCTCAAAATATGGAAGTTCTCATCAAAGGTCAACCTGAGGAAAAGGAATAATTTATGAATTAACCTTTAAAGCATCATGACAGATTCATGATATTTTATAGAAAATCAAACTTGAAAGTGACGTGATTAGACACCATGAATTGACAATACATATGATTTATTTCCAAATTATATCATGGGAATTTTTAAAGATCTGAATTTTTTTATAATAAAATACACATTTTCAAAGCATAAGAAGTTTGTTACATTAAGCCGCAAAAACCGTATTATTTGTAAATGTATACATGATTTTATTCCAAAACCGGCCAATATCCGTGAATGGTTGCAAAGCGTGTCTCCAGTCTCGAGAAATCAGAGTCCCTATCGAAGAACATCTAATGTTTGCATGTGAGAAGTCGGTTCCTAGAAAGCAACTTACCTACCCCACAGTCACCTCCACAAGCAAGCCCTATCCTCGAGGCACCAGATGCAGCGATATTGGAGATCGTGGTTATAAAACCGTGGGGAGTGGGGTGTCGAATATATAAGATTAAGTCGCTTTAAAAACGTGAGTTGCCAATTCGAGAGACCGTGTTCTCAACCGAATCCTTCCCTCGAGAAAATATGATTTTCTCTCTCCCGATTCTCGTGCTTACTGGCTAATAAACTCCGAGTCCTATTAGATTTCTTCTTCTTTTGTGGCATGGGAGCCCTTACTCGAATATTTCCCGCCTCGCTGCCTCTCTTCTGACCGCAGTCCTGACTACGAGTATATTAGACCTACATGCTATACTCCACTCCCTGAATACGATGTTTCAGCATCAACGTCCAAAAAACTCTGAAATTTCTACCAGCCTCACAATATATTCCTTAAGAAGAAGAATTAGGAATCGGAAGGCTTACGGGGAAGATTTCAAATTATTTTACAAGTGATGAGTACTTGACGAAATGTACGACTCAGAAGGATGTGCAGGTTCAGGAGGTAAGGAAAGATGAAGAGAGTCAAGGGACTACACAACTTTTAATGATTGGGACAGAAGGTCAGGTGAAGGGTGAATGTTAACAGCGGTTAGAAACGAACTTCTCCTGGAGCTGCTCACGAGCCATCTTCATGTCGAATAGAGGTCGATGTAGTGTGGTATTGTAGGATTTATTTTGTGGTGGACCATATAATATATAATCATCCATCTTCAGTGGATTAGAGTTGCTGTTTGAGTAGTCGGTCGATGGGAAAACGTGAGGGACTCGAACATGAGGTGATGAGGTTTAGGTGTTTTGAGGAAGGTGTGGGAAGAGGTGTTAGAAAGGAAAGCTGCCAAGCGTTTTCTTAGAACAGGGTTTTGAATTGGCTTACTGCTTCGTCGAGTTCTTTTACTGTTTTAGGAAATTTAGTTTCCAAAGTTTCCAGTCAACAGATCTATTAGGAAAGGGGGTGAAGGTTGTAGATCTAATAGCGAGTAGCAGACTATGGTCCAAGAAGAGGTCATCAAGGAGGGAAATATTGGAGTGCTCTAGTACAGGAAGAGACGATGAAATCCAAGTGGGAGTTTGTAGTTTAGTTTTACTTACAATCGCCAAAAATGGGACAACTATTGCTGAATTTTCGATTACTGATTGAAATTTTGTTTCCGGTCCGCCCCTCATCCCAGGAATAAATTCTATGAGCACTCAAAGATACATTTTAAAGAAATTAAGAGGCTAGCAAATTTGTTTTAAGTTGTAGAAATCAGTAACTTAGAATTCACATTTTTCACGAATTACAAGTGCCTAGTACAAGAATTATTATAGCAACAGTGTGCATAATTTCAATGATTTATTCTGATTTCAGGAAGAAAAAAAATGAAGCAAGAAAGATATTCCAAACAAGAATCCGAAGAATATCATAAGCGAAGTAAAGGTGAGCTAATCTGTAATAAACATGAAAGTAACTTCAACTTTACATTTAGCGGGATTCTGTAAGAAATCAGCTCATGCACTCACCCAGATGATTCACACACGCATAAAAACATTTATACACTAATATATAATTTATGAATGCATGTGCGTGTCTGTGTTCGTGTGAGAGAGAGTGTCTTTCTACATTCCCGCAAGTCTGAGGAAGTGACCTAGGACGATGAATCTTTGCACACTTACAGTATAGACGATGGGACAGAACCTAATGAAGCCAGAATTTATATTTTTTTGGAACCCTAATCCTGATGTACTCAATCAAAATAGACACCCGGCAAAATAACCCTCGAAAGTATAGCTGTCCGATAAAGTAGTCAAAAACCTTGGTTCTTCTAATAGAATGTTGAGCGATAGCGTTGATGTACAATTTCAGGTACTCAATAAAGAGCCCTATCCTAACATTCATTGTGATTCAAGGATAACTTTTTTCTGTCCAGATTGAGTTATACCTAAAAGCTATAGATCTAGTTCCACATACAGCCACAGGGTTAGCTGGCTATCTAGTCATTGCTACCTCATAACAAATTAATAGAAAACTACTGAAAAACTTGTTTTCGATCATTTTTATAATATTTAATATCTCATATTAAAGTTACGAGGTTTAATGCCCCTCGCGTGAGATTAGATACTAGTGGATTGTAAAAGCCAAAACTTGAGGATTGTTGTGGTAAGTAGCTCGCATCCTGAACTCACGTAGGCCAAAGTAAATGTGGCAGAAATAACGTCTTGTGAATACATTCAGACCCCCAAATCCAGGCCCTTCTACTCAATTTGTTCCAATCCTTCCGCTTACAAAGTTATCTTCCAAATTTTTATAGAAGTATTTACGAATCAACGTTTACCTCCCACTAGTTAATTGGTTAAATCCCACACCTAAAAACATGAGATCGAAAATGTTGTAGATATTTGCGAATAATTTAGGTCGTCTTCCCAATAAATAGGTTTGGACGAAATTCAAAATGTATCGAGTAGCACTGGTATCATATTATTTTAAATATATAATATTTATGAGTAAAGTTAAACTTTTAAGTAAACTATTACTTCTCTAAACTATGACAAAGTGTACTTTAACATTATTACAGTATTATACTAATAACTATGTACAATTTCTAAGTTGAGAAACCGCGGAAATATAATAAATGAATAAAACACTTTTTTCTTGTAATAGTAATTATGACTCATGCCAGGGCTTTTAACCATGCGATCATTTCGCTTACTCCCAGAGCGCTCTTTCGTCACTCTGGTGGACATGAGCCCAACTCTATTAAGGGAGTCCTAAATTTTGCCTACCCTAAATTTTTATTCACCCTAGGGTCTTTAGCGAGTACTATCTGAGATCGTACAGGCTCGGGACCATCACTTAACGTCCCATCCGAAGGACGGCATACTTAAGTTTATTTTACCTCTCAGATAAAATAAACTAAGGGCCTCTGCCGGGTTTCGAACTCAGTAAGCAAACACGCATACCACGGAGCTACCGGCGCCCTCTTTTTTTGAAATATTTCTTATTCTACAAAATTGAATATCCCTCTATAAGCTCAGAATCAGTTATAACGAAATCGGACGATGGCGTAATGCTAAAGAGAGTTTCAGAAATTTGATTTGAAGACAAAATACAGGGAAAACATGTCTGTAAGCAATCTCTGTTCTGGGGCGGAAGTGACGTTATAACATGTGAAGGTATCTCTCAGCTATCCCTCAGCCCAAGTGCAGTTGATGATCCAAACCACAGAAACCCCGTGTTAACCATCGCTAACCACTCTAGAATACCTTACCCATGTATCCGGATTGCCCATAAAAAAAAATTGTCGATGTCCCTGATTTTATCTAGTGAAGTGGGCCTCCAGTGCACCCCTCCCAAATTGTTTGCACAAAAAAAAAAAAAAAAAAAAAAAAAGATTTAGGCTATCCCAGGAAAACTTTTGGTCGACTTTGAATAGCATTGAAGTATTGGTTCAAATGTTATGGTATCTAAAGGTGAAACGTACCCATTCACGTGATTTAGAACGGTAAGGAGCGGTGAAATGATATATGGAACCCGCGCTCCACATTTTTATATCTACTGTGATAAACGACAATTTTCTACATGAACCTTTAGTCTGTTCTACCCAACCGGATACATAACGAAAGATTGCGATTTTTCGCATAAATATAATACTAGAATATTTCCGAAAATAAATAAATGATAACGGATTTCAACTTTTATCTTGCAAAAAGGGAATACAGAGTTATTCAACATCTTTATTTATATACTTTTTTTCTTTTATCGAGAACGGAAATCTTTCCATCTCAAACTTGAATTTGACTTTAGGGATTGAGACAAATTTAAATTTAAACAGGGAAATATAATCAAAAGGATTTTTTTTCTCTTTTTGAATAAAATTGGAGATGGGTAGAGAGGGGTAAAAAAAAAGAAAAATCGAAATCGAGAGAAAGAAGAAAGAAAAAAGAAATGTTATTCACTTATAAATGGAAACATTATACTGAAGAAGAAAATCTGAGGGACGGAGGACAACGGATACAGCCTTCAGAACTCTATCTAGTTCGGGATGTGTTACCCAAGGATAAGTTACATATATTTATTCAATTTTGGATAGCATTACAATCAGTGAGCGCATTGCGAATGTCAACATTTGCGTGTGAACTGTACGTAACCTGGCAACACATAGGAATTATTTGGCAAAGAGGATTGGCATTAGATGAAGGCTGGGAATACAAAGAATGTGAATATAAAATGTATTTGTAGAGTGAAGAGAGCAGAACAGTGTGAGAAGAGGGAAGGTATTGAAATATGTAACCAATATGGCGAGGCGAGGGGATCAGTTCCTGGCAAACTGAGGTCCTTCCTTCCGAAGATCTACAAAATGTTTTCTGTCTCCAAAAAAAAAAAAGGAAATAGGTCATCAGAAACTTCTGTTTGTGTCCCCTAAACATATTTCTGCCTATGCAAGAGATAAAAAATTCTCAACAATCAGAATTTGGGGAAAATATAGGTCGGAACAGCACGAAACTTATTCATACTGCTTTCAAAGGGCTTTAGAAAGCTGGTGCAGGGCTCCTAAATCGATTAACTAAATTTCGTCACAGTAAATTAACGAGTATTTATATTATATATTATATTATTCATATATTGTACTACGTGCACGGGAGAGTCACTAACATATAGGAGATGTAATTTATCTCTTATACTAGCGGTATAAAAAAGTAATAACTACAGAGTTAAATCACATGGAGGGGGAGGCTCGCTCATCTTGTAATGTTTAGATGTTTTTCATTCAAGGAATGAACCTGAGAGTTTACGACAAGTTTGCAGCCTGCCGTTAGTCCAAGATGCGATTCCTCTTTCTGTGGACACAAGCCAGCCTTTTTTTACACCTGACCTCTTGTAAATATAAAAGAGTTTGGATCAAAAACAGAGAACATTCATGAAAAAATTTGAACAAAAATGTGGACAGACATGAAAACGCTTTTATATTTACTCATAAAGTCTTTAGAAAGTTAAAAAGTATAAGTGGCCGATAGAGTGGATGGAAAATCATAATACCTTTCCTCGTAGGCTTTAATGGAAATCGGTTTCCTGTTAGTTACTTACTAATAATTTAACTCTAATATAATTTAGGTGGAGAAGCTGGCTGCATTGCCCTCTTAACTAATATTGACGGCTCTTTTCCAGAGTTTCCCACTTGAGCTTGTCCATAACTTGAGCTTGTCCTCTAATCAGATTATCTGCTAACCCAACATCATTGCCCTCTTGGCCACAACTTTCCTTCAAACTCTCTAACCTCTTCCTAGTTTTCCACCCTGTATATTATTATTAATATTATTTGGTTAAAGTTGCGTAAGAAAATATGGTGGATAATAATAACAAATATTTGTAGATCTACTTCTTAACGGGCAAGTAACCTTATAATTCCACCGGATCAATTTCAGGTTGGTGTATGTATACCTTTTTTTTTTTATATCTATTTGCAATAAATACATAATAACAAAATATGCGATCACAATAGCAGAAATATAACAATGTCATGTGATGGGAGAAACCTCGAAAGTTAATTTTTTATTCACCTAGGGTAGTGGTGTTTAATGAGTACCTGATAGCGCATTGGCTTGGGTCCATCGGAAGTACGGCATTCTTAAAGTTTTTTCACCTTGATAAAAAACCTAAGGGCCTCGGTCGGGTTGCGAACCCGCGATCTTGAACTCAGTAGGCTAATACGCTACCGGCGTACTCATCATAACCTATGATAGCTTTAAAGTGCAGATAAACAACAACTAAATAACAGTTTAAAAAAAATAGTTTTTCAGAAATATATCTTCTATTTTAACTATTGTACACTCAAAAGTTGGCAATAAACTTTTTTTCCGCAACGATCGTTGGTGTGGAGTATGAATAATAGTTACAAAAAATATATTCCGACATAATATGAGAGCATTTCCTGTTGCATTGTTGACTCTGGTCTGTGACCTGTGCACAATTGTCTCTGCAACATAATATTATGTCGGAATTAATTTTTTTAAATGTTTATTATTCATATTCTCAACACCGATCACCACGGAAAGAAGAACGATTTATTTTCTACTTTTCAGTGTAGTATTTTATGTGATCTGATCATTAACATGGTAGAGTTGTGTTCACAGATAAAATTGCCAGTGAGACTCAGGAGACAACCACGAGGCCTGCCTCCAGTTCAGGTTCCTCAGCCCGACCTATGTACATCCACTACCTCGTCTGTCTTCTCTTCTGGGGCTCTCTGGAAGCGCTGTGACACCAACCTTCTCATTGTGCTAACTGAACATTATGAAGAATGGTCATCAATAACTACCGGGAAAAACTTTTTTTTTTTTCAATTTATTTCAACTCTTGCTTCTGATATATGTAAGACTAGCTGTGCTACCCGTCGTTTGAGGGGGAGGGGGGGTCAGATCGACTAACTCTAAAGATTATATTAGATTGAAACCATATTATTTCTATCAAGAGGAAACGTTAAGCCATTGAAAGATGATTCGGAGATATCTGAAGGACAGCACTACGGCAGTATACGGGAAGTAATCGGTCAAAAATTTGATGCGGTTTCATGTTTTCTAACCTCCAGATTCCAAATATGAAAATAAAATTACGGGTGCCTGTAAACATAACTCCTGAAAGAATGAATGTATCAACACAAAGTTTTATATATGAATCCAGAATGCTCTAACGATGATATCTTTTAATTTTCAGCCAAATCGACTAAAGTTTAAGGGGGAATTAGGGTGAGGCTTTACACAAAAACTCCAATAACTGATGTTGTAATGAATTTGTCGACACAAGATTTCATATTTTAATTCAAAACCCCATAAGGACGACACTTATTAATTTTCAGAAGAATCGACAGAAGGGAAGGAGGGGGATAAGAGGGGGCTCAACTCAAAAACCCCCAATAACTGCCGACTTAATGACATGAAATTTCATATCTAAAGTCAAAACCTTATGAGGACATAAGGATTGGTTTGGTGAGCTTATGGTGGTGGGTTGGTTAAAGATGAATTGGGGTTACATAACCTGACACGGATGAGAAGGGAGTGGAGTGATCCTCAGAGCATCTCCCAGGAGAGCTGCGTTCGGCTACTCCATTAAGCAGCAATGTTCGCAGATAAACGGGGAGTGGGGAGGGAGGGGGCCAACACTTACAAATATATCTTTTAGATGTCTCACTCTTGAACGCAAATTGACAAACTAAGTTTCACCCTGTAAGATCAACGGTAGGAGGGGCAACACTGGCCGTTCGCCTAAGGTTCCCTAGCTCGGGCTCTCATCATTCAAATTATATAGACCTGAACGTTTTTGTTAAATGGAATAGTTTCAACTACGGAAACCTTCGATGTGTGTTTCGAGCAAACATCTCTCTACTATTTTGAAACAATTCCTACCTCTCTGTACGGTCTACTTACATGAACCTTTTCAGTGTATTATTAAACTAATTAGCTCTTTGGCAGCAGTTTTCAGCATCAAATATTTGCAATAATAAATTTCTCTCTATATTTAATTTCCAAATTTACTCTTTGTACTTTGAAGTATATAATAATTATTTATGACCTAAAGCTTTGCAGTTAGAATTAATGGAGGGATGGTAACACATTACGGGATGTGGAGTCAAGGGAAATAGAACCTACCCTCTGGAAATCTGTTCAAGTGAAATAACCCTTATCTTAAGTCTAATGTTAACTTGAAAGTTTTATTTTACAAAACAGTTTCAACTACGGCGCCATGAATGAACAAATAATGCATCTTGCAGTCAGAACCAACCCAGAAGTGGCACCCTGCAATGTTTGGGAGGGAGCCGAACCAAGGGAATAACAAGATTTTTACTTTTCCAGCTATAAAATGTATAGGGAAAGTTATGTGATCGGCCAGAAAGATGTTGAGTTTTCAACATAATTTCATATTTTCCGACTATTCCAAAAATGGGGAAAACAAATCTGTCTGTCTGAACACGATTAATCCCGATAGAATGAATGTATCGACATGAAATTTTATATATGAATCCAAAAGTCCATAAGAACGACAACTATTGGATTTCAGCCAAATCTGCCAAAGGGAGGTGGGGGTTTAGAGGAGGGGGCTCGACTCTAAAACACAAAATACTGCTGATGTAATGAAGCATCGACACAAAATTCAGTGCGAGGATTCAGAAGCCCTATATAAGTTAACAATTTTTAGCCCAAATGGTCGGTGGGTTTTGAAGGAAGAGCGAAAACTTAAATGATTAATCGTGCTGAGGAAGTACATTGCCGGTGATTTTCCGACGACTTGTTCATCGTTTATTGGGGGCCCAAAGAAAACTGCTGAAGGGATAAGGGGCGAAATTTGAACTTAACCCACTACAACCTTTAAAAAAAAAATAAATAAAATTAAATTCCTTTTTGGGATGGCGAAGGAAGCCTAAATTATGGATTGAACTATTAATTGCTCTAATAATGAGTGGGATAAGCCCTATTAGTTTAGAAGGAGGGACATTTTTGATTATCACTTTTAGTACTGAGAAAGATAGTATATACAGAGTAACACCCCTTTGATGTTCACAACGGGGATTCTGTTTCTCTGTATTTACTGTGAAAGCCATTAATATGTAAAAACCATTCATTAAATGAAAAAAAAAAAAAACTGTAGAGTTACCAGTACAGGGCTTTTAAAGTGAAAAAAAAAATCTGATTAAATTTATTATGTTTACAGAAATTTACTCTAATTATGATGACGTAAAATAATGGAAAGTAAACATGAGACCGATCGGCATCTCTAATGATTGGAATTGTTGGACCGGAAATGTTCTGTCAACAAATAAAATGAATGAATAAATAAATATTCTCGAGCAGAAATCAAATAAAAATATATGAATAAAAATCCGCAGTTCAAATAAATCTGTACTTTCTAATGAAACGTTGTTAGGTATATAAAAAATAACGCCCTGAATTGAGTTACATTAGACTCCCTCTTATCCGACGTGCCGGGTTATCCGGTTTTATTGCGTATAAGTATAAGGGAAGTTATATAATCTGTCAGAAATACGATGTTGAGTTTTCACCTGAATTTAATGTTTTCCGAATCCCTAATCCCAAAGGGGGGGAAAGAAGTATTTGTTTGTTAACACGATTACTCCCACTAGAACTAATTTTTCGACACGAAATGTTGTATGTGTTGTGTATCCAGAACCCCATAAAGAGAAAACGTATTGGGTGGATTAACACAACAACTCTAATAACTACCAATAATAAATGTATCGACATACAATTTAATATGGAGGATTGAGAAGCGCCTATCTATTGTACATCAACTAGAACGGTCGATTGGTTTTGGAGGGAGAGCAAAAACTTATTTGAATAATTTATACAGGGGAAGTACATTGCCGGAGATGCACCGACGAATTCTTAAATATGATAATGTTTCAATCGGGACGAAACTTCATCGGCATTTCTTCCATTGGTGTCCTCGTTCTGACAATATTTCGGGGGGGGGGGGGGGGGGGGGGGGGGGGGGGGTTAATAGACAATCATTATATGTATTCAGTCTGGCAGTTATTAGGGTTTTGAGTCGAGCCTGATCCCCCTCTTCCCTTCTCCCCATTACACTGAAAATGAATAGGTGTCGTCCTTATGGCGTTGTGAATTTACGTATGATATTTCTTGTCAATACATTCATTACAACGGCAGTTATTGGAGTTTTTATGTTGTCCCCTCTAAAATCCTTTCTCTTCGGTGGATTTGGCTGAGAATCAGTAGGTGTTTCTGGCGATAAATTCATTTTATCGGGAGTTATTGTGTTCACAGACACATAATTTTATTTTTATTTTTTAGAATCAGGGATTGGAAAACATGAAATTTTGATGAAAACTCAACATCGAGTTTCTGACAGATTACATAACTTCTCCTATACTTCGTATAGGTGGGGGAGTAAAGACCTTGGATGCGAGGCCCGGGTGCAGCCGCTCCTCACCTGCCTCATAAAACCTCAACTTTAAATTTACTTGTCGAAACGAAGGATAGACTCATAGTCCAGGCTTCTGGATTTTGTTCTGATTACATCGCCATTCAGATGGAAAGTCTTCCTCCCATAGACACCCATGGTATTGAAGTGCCGTTGGGTGGGCCCTTCTTTTCATTATCCCTGTTATTTCACTCCTTATTCCTATTTATTACCTACTAGTTCCTTCTGCCAACAAACCCATCTAGAAACATCTTAGACTTGGAGACATCTCCTTCTCCGGAGTTAGTATCATGAGTTATATAGACTTCTTTATCAGTCCTGGAGTATAGATAGTTGACAGCTAGGACTTGAGGATTATTTTTCAAGAAGTATGTTTCAATATCATGCTCCTTGCTTGCTATTCAAAATATATAAATGTTTGAAAAAAAAATAAATAAAAAAAAAGAGAAAAGAAATAAATAGTTGATGACTTATCTTCATAAATGTTCCCGCATTGATATTAAACAATTTATTGTTTTCATGAGATATTTGTTAATAAAGATAAAATATATTTATTAATAAAGGGAAATGAACCAATCAGTATTATAAATCTAAGATCTATAACCTGCTTAGGAGAGCTAGCTGAATACAATAATCTGTATATATCCTCATGTATTTAAAATGTACTCATTGATGTAAATATATATATGTATCAGGCTTACAGCAATATTGTTGTATATTAAATTTTAAATAAATGTTGAATAAAATGTATATACTACACATAAAAAAGACTTATGATTACTTTTATTATTCCAGGTTTGTCCTTTCTTTACATAGATTTAGGAAAAAAAATTAGTTTTAAGCGTTGGTCTGTTGGCCGGTTGAAATAAAAAATTGTTATTGCAATTGAAAAGACAAATATTTTTATCGTGTGTAAATAATTGTTTTCGAATCATTAACCGAAAAGTTTTAAACTATTTTTTTTTTACGTTAAAGATTTCTAAGGTTGGTTGAAGAATTTCTGTTCGATTTTTTATTTAGATTTCAGTGTCGTGTTTTGCAGTGCTATTGACATGTAATGACCCATAAATATTTTATGAATTTTAACTATTCGTATAGTTTACGAGTATATTGGATGGCATATACCCCACATTGGTATGATGGTAAGAAGGTACGAAATACATTTCAATAATTCAGGGTCAGGGACCTTTGAAGTATAAAGCCTACCACCTAGGTTTACTTAGGGTACGGAGTCTATCATCTGCCCTCAGGCTCGGGACCACTATCTAATGTCCACTCCGAAGGATGACATGCTCAATGTGTTGTAAACTTCTTGATAAGAAACCATACACTTCGCTACTGGCGTCCTCCTACATTGACTAATAGGACACTAGTTAAAAATGTTTAAATCATCATATTTTTATGTTCTCTGTGGTAATATCAATAGTATATTATAATAACATACATCATAGTAACAAGGTAATGATAGCTATTTGTCCACATAAGCTATGATAAGTAAACCTAGAATTACCAGCCAGAGTCCAAGCTTCTAAAAAAATTAAATCTCCCTCCAATTTTTTATAATCTAATTGTCAGTTGGTCTTTTTATTACTTCGTATCGATTCCTGCTCGTGGAAAATTAAATTAACTCCGCCCTATCTGATGGAAAATTTCTTAGTTGTACTTCTACCGTTGAAAAAAGTAGTCCTGATAAGGTAATGGCGTCATCATGATAATAGTTCATATGACTCGAACCGGAGGAGTTCACATTTTCATGTGTATTGAGGGTGATTAAAAAAACAGATATGAATCGGTTCAACCATTTTGGCTGTAGGTCCGACAATAGGGTGAAGAACAAGAAGAAAATCTTTAGAGAAATTCTCTTTTCGAACGAATACCTCCGGTACAGATCGCGTTATTGATGCAAACGTGCGTTCTATGGTCATGCCAGGCTTAAAAATCTTTCTTTCCGTGCTGGTGTGCTAGGCAACTGCCCGCTAGTATATAAATCTATAGCTAGGCACCCCATACTAGCTGAGGGCCTACCTTGGTCTAGCACAAACTAAAAGTTTCAATTAAAAAAAAGGTTTTCTTCAATATTCGGTGTTCACAAGTTTGTAACTTTGTGTATTTCTCATAGAAATAAAGACATATTGTTTTATTTTCGACCGGTTCTGGTTGTTATCATCTATGGGTAGATATAAAATATAAATATGGAGAAGTAACTAGTACAGCACCAGAATAAAGAGAAACAAAATAAAATGAAAATAGTGTTCCACTCGTATAATGTGGTGGCTAAAGGAACACGGGCTAATAGCTCAAAGGGGAGGGGTTACGAGGTTTATTCACTCATTATATATAAATGGTAATAAATAATTAAACACACAATCGGAAAAAACGATATATGATGATATACACAATAAATAAAATAAATACAGTTATTATAGGTCTATGATAATAATACAATAAATATTTATGCAATAATATAAGATTCATAACTATTCGACAAACAATGTATGTTTGTCATACTGTCACAGAGCTTAAAATAAAATCTGTACAATAGAATAGAATAGAATGGTTTTATTAAAAGAAGAAAAATAACATCATTCCAAGAAATATACAAAGAAAAAAACACTTAACTATAAAAATAAAGAAAACGTATGTTTTTAAAAAATATTGTCTATTTCACAAATAATATATAATATGAGAGTACTTTCGGTATTGCTACCATCTTCAGCCACGACTTAACAAATACTGAGTCGTGGCTGAAGATGGTAGCAATACCGAAAGTACTCCCATATTATATATTATTTGTGAAATAGACAATATTTTTTTAAAAACATACGTTTTCTTTATTTTTATCAAGTGTTTCACAATATCTCTGCAAAAATGTTAAGTATCACTTAGACTATAGCCATTTAGGCCGTCAGTCGGAGTTGGCATTACAGATATTTGATAATGAAGAACAAAAAATATTAGCTTATATATTATATAAATGAAGAAAATAAATAATCATCGTTAAATTCTTAAAAAAAACGAAAAAAAAAAAAAAAAAAATTTGTAAACATAAAACGTACAAAAATAATAATGCGAATAATGAGAAAATAAAATAAAGACAAGAAACCAAATAAAATTAACTCAACAACATGGCGGGTAAATGGTAATAGTCATAAATTACATGAAGGAAGGAGGGTCCCAGAAATTAAATTCCCGAATTAACATATTTCTATATTTAGATGCAGCCCTTGCGTAGTTATAGATTTGGAATCTGTTTTTCCCATTCAGAAAAGCGATGAGTTCCCCTCTCCCTAGGGTAGGTTTGCCCAGCCACCTCTGTCTGGCCTCTCTAAGGACGGGACATACCCCAACAAAATGGAACAGGTCCTCCACCTCTCTCAAGTTACAGAGCGATCAGAGGAATTGCTCTTCTCTCCTGCTCACGTTGAAATTCAGGTATAGCAACTGTAAATCTGTACAATATGTTTATAAGAAACAGACAGCCAAATGAATTCTTGTTCTTAAATAAAAATGAAATGTGCTATCACAGAGCTCAAAAAATAAAATCTATACAATAATAAAGTCTATAAAATAAATAGCAAAGTAAATTATTGTGTATATTTTGCTCGTATTTATGATACCAGTTAGTCCTTGCGTACCGTGCTAGTTTTGGGGATATTCAGTTGAAAAAATTGTTATTTGATACTTCAAACCGCCATAAAAACAGGAATATGTGAAATACGGAGAAACATTACGAAATTTTTTGAACACCTCTATCAGTAGTACAACATTTCAAAATTACATGAAAATCAGTAAAATCAGTATTTTGAAATGGAATGAGTGATGGTTTTGGTGTGTATGGCCCTGTTATACTTTCAGTTGGCTGACAAAGCCTCATGAAAAGGAAGGCCTTAGACGGAGCCCCACCCCATATATTTGGAGCAGAGAGAGAGAGAGAGAATGGTGGCGATAATCGAGTAAGTGGAGAGTTCTTTGAACCGTTACAGACCAGGATTTATGTGTTGCCCCCTTTAGAGAAGCCAGTAAGGGTCCCTGAGCAGCCCCACAGGGCCCCTAGGCCTCAAGCCCTCTCCACCAGTATCGTGCTCCCCTCTCTTTAGGTATATTTAATAGGCCTATAATAGTCAGCTCAACAGCCCTCTACAGACCCACAAAATTTCCCAAGAACACTCATCGGTTCTCATTATTTATTTATTTTATTTTCTTTTCCTCAGTAAGTAGGTGAATTGAGAGAGCAACTGCGGCGAATTTACAATCACTTTTCTTTTTACCGAACATTATCAAACAAAAATATTCATTCAAGATCGAGTAAGTGGAGAAGATCTCATTTATTTATAGTATAAAGCCAATTAACCTTACTACATGTACAGCGGAAAGTCAGATATACAAACATTTCAAAGAGGAAGAAAACTAGGTCTTCATTTAAAAAGAAATGATATATACATTACTCTTGTAAATTTTGCATATCTTATTATTAACTTATTTTACTTTGAAATGCAGGTTGTAGGCCATGATGGACGACGAGAAAACCGATTTGTTAGCGACTCATCTCTCATCTCCTTTCAAACCTCATCAAGATTTAACATATTAGATTCCCTTCCTATCTCCCGCCCCCTGAAAGCGTTCATACCCACCGATGTTCAATACGAAATCAAAAATCTCACCAAGAATTCCCCGGGCTACGAACTGATAACAGCGGAGATTGAGAGGCTACTCCGTACTTCTGACAACTCTGTACAATTCAATTATTCGTGCAATCTACTTTCCCATTCAAAGGAAGTTATGGCCATGATCCAAAAACGAAGCAACTCTGCTTCTTTTCGACCTAACACTCTTCTCTCTTTCCTTTCTAAGATCTTCGAAAAACATCACTATAATCGCCTCAATGCTATACTTTTGCCTCATCTTTCCGATCACCAGTTTGACTTTCTACCCACCAACTGCACAGTTGGCGACATCACAGCGTCTGCATTAGAGCAAAACTCTACTCTACGGAGCCGGAGCATTCTTGGTTATATCTCAGACTTTATATCTGTTCGGTCTTTCTTGCGGCACTTCTTTCCAAGCTTACCCCGTACATATTATCTCATTCTTCAGTCAAACAAAAAGGTATTTCGCTGCCCGTCAGAGCTCAGCTACTTCCTGCTGCCACCCCATACTGGCCGGCGTGCCTCAGGCATAATATTGGTCCCTCTCTTATACTCCATGTATACCTTCGACTTACCCACAGTACCTAACACATATTAACATCCACATATGCTGATGATGACATTCTAGCCTCTCACGAAGACTCACACTACATCAACATCTCCCCAAAACTGAAGTTTGGAGTAAATCACGTAAGTTAATTTTCTTTCACCACACAATGTCAAATGTCAATATGTAATGATCCTCTGTTTTGGTAATTGCCCCCCCCCCCCCTCCATACCTCTTTAGTGAAACATTTAGGATTATCCTAGGAGGACATCGAATCCTCATCCACGGACGACATGACTCACACTACTATATACCACGTTGACTACTATATAGCGATTTGTATGAGCGATCTAACTATCGACTGGACAAGATATTACATCTACCTCCACCGACCTCTCGGACTTAGGGCTTACAAATATTACATATAATATTGAAATGGCCTCGAACATCAAAAGAATACAGATATTTCAATCCAAAACATCATACGTAAGGAACAAGACGCTGCACTGCGAATTGAACATCAGACCCACAAACACAACCATGAAATACTTATACAAACGTGTTTACACAATTGAAATTTACCCCACAATCCCCCAAGAAGGTTAAAAGTAATCGCCTCTTAAGAACCTAGTTCACCCATATTTTTCCTCTCTCAAGAAGCAAGAAGACTGGAGAGAGGATGGGGTTGGCGAGCGAACCTTAAAATAAATGAAAAGTCGTCGGTGAATCACCTGCAATGTACTTTCCCAGAAGGAATTAATCAATTAATTTTTCGTTCCCTTCCTAAAACCAGTGGGCCGTTTGGGCTAATAATCAATAGTTGACTTACATAGGAGCTTCTAAATCTCTACATTTAGTGTCGATAAATTCATTACAGTCGTTAGGGTTTTCGAGTTAAGTCCCCTTCCCTGAACTGCCCTTTCCCTATGGCCGATTTGGCTGAAAATCAATAGGTTCGTCCTTACCGGGTTTTGGATATACATATAAAATGTTGTGTCGATACATTGTTTGTATCGGGAGTTATTAGATAGCTAGGTAAACTCATAAGCCTACTTTCCTGTTGGAAGGTAGGCTAAAATCAGTGTTGGTCCAGAAGTCCAACAGCCAATATTTAGAATGCGTGTCCTATACTCAGGACCGTTAAAACAATCAGCAGAGAACAAATAATCGTTTATAATACCCTAATCGAGGTAATGCCTAATTCAAGATAAGCAGGGAAGTTAGGGCCTAATGGGCTATTACAGTCATCGCCACCCTGAAAATAAGCTGATATATTCTTATCCCATATTGAATGTACATTCTAGCCTGTTATGTTGGGAGGGTTTAGCCAACTACATATAGGTTGTGGTATCCTACCTTATCCTAACATTTACAAATATTTGAGTTGTCAATGATCTAATAAAGTGAAGAAAATACAAAATAAAGAAAATATAGTAGTAAATTCATAAAAAAGTTTATAGTAGTATACATATTATAAAAAAGTAATCACGACTGTATGCGAAACTAGTTGTGGTTAAATAAATTTATGTTGGACAGATACATCTATTACTTATTTAACAAGTTAGTCCACTACATCTACCTGTCACTAAGAAAAATATTAGACTTACATAGGTCTCTGAATCCTCATACTAAATGTTGAGTCGTTACATTCATTACATTGACAATTATTAGGGTATTTGGGCCTAGTCCACTTTCTCTGGTCACCCTTCCCGTTATCCGATTTTGGAAAACTAATAGGTGCCATTGTTATAAGGTTTTCAGTTTAAATATACAATTTCATGTCGATACGTTCATTGCATCTGCACTTATTTATATTTTTCAGTTAAGCCCCCTCTAGTCCCCCTCCCCTTCGGCTCATTCCGCTGAAAGTTAATAGGTTTCGTCCTAAAATTTGGCAGATATTAGAGTTTTTGTGTAAAGCCTCCCCCCTAATCCCCCTTCCCTCTGACCGATTCGACTGAAAATCAATAGTTGCCGTGCTCAATGTGTTCTGAATATAATAGATTAATTCGTTCTGGGGAAGTAGATTGCCGTTGATTCACCGACGTTTTATAATGGTAGAAAAGTGGTATGACTGATGTAGCCAGGAGTCTTATTGTGAGCGCAATGTAATAAATTAGAAAGCAGCCATTGTCAAGTTCTCCGCTAAGTAGTCTAATTCCATTAAGGCAACTTCACTGCTTTTTATTATAATGAAATCCTTTATGAAGTTGGTGAAAATTACTTTTTAAGCCAACGTCTTCATCAATTTTTTTTCTTCTTTTTTATATCCCTCTTCTCTCCCATCCAGAAGGTAATAACGTTGAGGTTGTTTCAATGAGAATGAACACAAAATGAAAACTTATCTTTTTCCACTTTTTTTAATTTTTTTATAACGCTTACTTAAGTACATTTCTTGAATATCTTTTACGGTTTTAATGTATTAATTGAAATTGAGGAATAGTAATAAAGGAATAAAAGGCTGTAAAAAGATTTTCATAATAACAGAAAGAATCCTGTGTGAATTTAATTTAAACATTACTTTGTGAATAAAATATTGAGATGATTTTATTATTTTTTTTGTTTCTCAGAGAAAATCTGAAGAAAAAAGCATTGAAAAATTGAGAGAGTATCCTGGTATTCTTTATTGAAAATTTATCCAAAGAATCTTCCACTTGACAAGGGCTTTGTGAATGGCATGATCATTGACGAGACGATCACGATAAATCGGTTAAACAATTCCGAAATTAAAAAGATTTATAAAGGACTATCTAAAAATTTCGTGAAGGAGAAAAGGCATCCTAGCTCAATTTGTAAACCTTAGTTGTCCATTTTTAAGCTAGTTTAGGTGGTACAAATCCAGGGTCAGTTTGCTCAGTTAATTGAAATACCAAAATATGTTAAGTATGGCCACTAACTCAGCGCTCTTTGCCTCAGTTGCCCTCTAGGATAGTAACACTAACCAGTGAAGTCCCTCTCAACTACCAAGGTCCACTGACATGTCTTTTATGATTACATGATTGCAATCATGAATCATAAAATCATAATCAAGTAATCATGTAATCATAATCAAGTAATCATGTAATCACAATAACTGTAATCGGGGGATTTAGTGGGTATCATATTTAAAAAAAATGGTAATAGCACTTTGGTTACGTAATAAACTTAAAAAAAATTACTTATTAGTGTAAAAAATAAAACAATTTAATAAAATGAAAGGAAATCGAAGGCGATGGTTTGCGCTGTGTAATCATGTGTACATTGTGATTATGATTTCATGATTATGATTACATGATTACGATTACATGATTACTCGATTACAATCACAATCATGGCCGTGATTACGATTACAATTGTGTAATCAAGTAATCACCCAATTTTTTTTATTATAATCGTAATCATAATCGTAATCTTAATCATTGATTATGATTATGCGATTATGCCCATCTCTGGTTGCAGTATCCACAACCGAGAGTAACTCTTAATGTTTAATCCCCCCCCCCCCCCCCCCCTCACCCTCCCATCAGAATGTTTACAATCGTAACACTTTATCCTCTCATCAATACTATGTACTTTAGTGCTGTGGACAAACATTAAAGCGACCCCAGTCGTCAGTAACAGATATACCTGGAAATTTATCTTTATTAGGATTATAAGAATGTATACATTAAGATAGCTTTTAAATTAGATACATATACAGATATTAACTCTTACTCTGACACACATGGATTAGAATTATTATTATTTTTTTTTTTAGATTAGAATTAACAATACTACTAAAAATAAAATGAAATAAATACTTGAAATAATGAGTACATAAATAATAATACTTGTTGGGTTTGGGTACAGGTTAAATGAGAACTTCGAGTAGAACAAGAGATATATTTATTTGGACAACACCCTTATTACAAAACCGCGTGGTAACGAACACAAAGTCAGTTGTTCAATAATAAGTCCCATACCGCGTGGGAACTACACAAGTCACTCACTTACTGAGCTTGGTAACAGACGACTCACTTTATACCCGCGTGGTAATAAACAACTCACTTCCGCATGGCATAACGACTCACCTTATACCCGCGTGGCAATAAGGACGAATCCATTCCGCACACCGCGTGCTGGCTCGACCCAGACTCTCAGTCCACCCCGCGTGGCGACCAAAGCTACGAACTCAGTCCACCCCGCGTGGTGCCCAACTCCCGAACTCAGTCCACCCCGCGTGGCGACCAACTCAACGAACTCAGTCCACCCCGCGTGGTGCCCAACTGCTTACTCACTCAAGTAGTTCATCAACAACAAATCGATTGTCTCGGCGTGTTCTCGTATTCACCATCACTCAACTCGCGACTTAACAATACTAATAAAAACATTAAATTTAAGATAATAATTTTTTCATAGCTTTTCTGTTTTTACACGACAAAATTTCGGGACGTTCTTATGCCTTTTCCTCATACCACAATATATATGTGTATATATATATGTCACAGTCAAAGTGTGAATTCCAGTGAATGTATTCATTAACTAGTCAATGTATACATTAACTAGCCGTTTTAGTGAAAGTATCAATTGATTATAAAAATGAACACTATTGCTAGAGAATGTATACATTTACTAGACAATGTATACATTTTCTAGTGTTCCTTAGTGAAAGTATAAATAAATGAGAAAAAAAGGTTTTTGTAAAAAAAAAAAACTAAACTTCAAAATTTATTTTACAATATAAATATCTAGGAAAGATGCAACAATAACATAAAATATAAACATTTGTAAACAATATTAAAATGGATCTTTTGAATAAAAGCTGATTTTAATTATAAGCTAGAACCTGTACTACTTCAAATATAGGAACGACGGGAGGGGCAGATATATCGTCCCGCCGGCGGAACGCCGGCAAATACGCCCCCAAATTTTGTAATATTTCTATTTATGTTATTAATGCTAGCTATTTATACTTTCACTAAGGCATAGACGTAAGTGTATACATCCATGTACACTTTGACTAGAGAATTCAGTCAATGTATACATTGACTAGTTAATGTATACATTGACTGGAATTCATACTTTGACTGCAACATATACATTTATAAATAAATGAAAAAAATAAATAGAAATAATCAAATTGGTCATAAAAATACATAAAAAAGAAAAACAAGAAAAATAAATTAGTATATTAATAATAAAAAGTAATAATTAAAACGTAGATTCGACAGACCTTAAAGAGAATATCTATGGAGGAATAAAAATGAAAGCTATGTATCAAATTATGTGTTTGAATATGTTACAAGATTTTTTTATTATGGTTATTTTATTATGTTGCAACAATGAGTGAGAAGTCCGTTTCCGAATAGAGGGTTTCCTCTAACATAAACATTTTTAATTGAAATTAATTTTTTTAATTGTTTCTATTGTCGTCAGGAAGTGAGGAAGGGCATTATAGAAATTAATTCCGTTATAGTTATATATTTTTCAAAAAGAGAGGAGCAATGTTTAGTTATTAGAAAATCTTCTTTCTTTCTGGTATCGTAATCATGACTAGAATTGTTAAAAGGGAAAATTGGGTTATGACTAAGACAAATATTTGAAATCAGACTGAGTATAAGTGGATAATGGATGTTTCATAATGAGCCAACCTGTTAGTGTGAGGGCATATATACTGAATATCATGTATCAAATATAATGTGGAGCTTAACTTGGTGACACTTGCCGAACTAGGCCAGAGAGTCAACTGTAGTGTAGTTAGCGGAAATTATCTTCCTTCTAGATACATCCTATCTCTTCTTCTTATCTACAATTTGGGGATATACGAGAACATTTCAACAAACGAAATTCACTTAATTCTCGATATCTTCTCAAATTTACTGCTTTAGGATTTTTTAGGTTAATATAAAACTGTGTTCGAGGGCGCCGGTAGCTCAGTGGTATGCGTGCTTGCCTTCTGAGCTCAAGATCGAGGGTTCGAAACCCGACCGAGGCCTTTTAGTTTATTTTATTTGGGAGGTAAAATAAACTTAAGCACGCCGTCCTTCGGATGGGACGTTAAGCGATGGTCCCGAGCCTGTACGATGTCAGGTACTCGTTAAAGACCCCTACCCTATGTGAATAAAAATTTAGGGTAGGCAAAATTTAGGACTCCCACAGTAGAGTCGGGCCCATGTCCACCAGAGTGACGAAAGAGCGCTCTGGTAGTAGGCGATATGACCTCGTAGTTAAAGCCCGGGCATGAGTCATAAAACCTAACCTAATCTAACCTAAAACTGTGTTGGTCCAAGAAGTACCCTCTTAGTTATCATGTGTATGGGTGAGTTCAATGGAAAAGAAGGAAGCAATGAAATTTAGACGCCACTGATGATAACGCAGTTGCGTTGACAGCTGGTTCAGGTCGGGAATAAAACAGTTGGAAGACAAGCCTTTTGATTCTGTGATAACAATAATTAATAAAAAAAGTCGATGATGAATCAACGGCTATGTACTTCCCCAACACGAATTAATAAACTAAATTTTCGCTCTGCCTTCAAAGACAATCAACCGTTTGGGCTAAAACTTAATATTAGACTTACATAGTGGTCTCAGAATCCTCGTACTAAATGTTGGAGTCGTTACATTCATTACATCGGCAGTTATTATGGTATTTGGGCCTAGTCCTCTTTCTCTGGTCACCCTTCCCGTTAACTGATTTCGCGGAAAACTAATAGATGCCATTCATGTAAGGTTGTCAGTTTAAATATACAATTTCATTTCGATACGCTCATTACATCGGCACTTATTTATATTTTTCAGTTAAGCCCCCTCTAGTCCCCCTCCCCTTCGGCTCATTCCGCTGAAAGTTAATAGGTTTCGTCCATACAATGCTTTAAATTTACATATAACATTTTGTGTCATAAAATTGGCCGTTTCGCTGAAAATCAATAGATGGCCGTCATTTTGCCAGAACATACAAATATTCCCTACTGCTCCCATTAACGTTATTGCAATACTTCTGCAACTTGCACATACTTCAAATATTCTGTACATATCAGTCTTCAGCAGTATCAATATTATTTCACACATGTAGAGAAAAGTACTGTATCTCGAACATGCACTTCAAATAAACTCCTGTTCAAAATTAACGCACAGCCCAGTATTTTTTCATTTTCTTCTGTTGTTTTCATTTTAAACTTATAATTACTATTTTTATTGAAGGTTTA
Organism: Aradus depressus; assembly: GCA_963662175.1. Lineage (NCBI taxonomy): Eukaryota > Metazoa > Arthropoda > Insecta > Hemiptera > Aradidae > Aradus > Aradus depressus. The sequence goes on along the minus strand of OY759215.1, from coordinate 58,039,767 downwards.
TTTAAAATTGAGGTGGAAAATTAACAATTTCAACACAATATTGCTGCAATAAAATGTATTCAATAATAAAGAACAGATCAAATGTTTCATTAGATAAGTCAATTAAAAGAAATTTTGAAAAAAAGAGATGCTGTTCGAGATTTTGTAACTTCTTGATCTTTTGAGTACTTGGTATTTCCTCCTCTGGCAGATTTGACAGCTTGGAGCCTTCTTTCCATCCCTCTGATCAGATTGGGAGGTCTTCCTAAGGGATATTATCCTATTCCTCCTTTACAGCAGTATTCAGCTGAGGAAGGTCCACCTACGGATCCCGGGCTCGAACCCTTTTATTTACCATGTCCCAGACCTGCTCTATTGGGTTCAGGTCCGGGCTCCTCGAAGGCCAAACCAAAGTGGCTGTTCGAACTTTCGAAGGTAGTTACCCCTCTTGCACAATGCGGACGAGCATTATCGTGCATCAGAATGAAATCTGGACCGATTAAAGGAGCAAATGGCTCTACGTGCTCTTCAAGGATATCAGTCACGTATCTTCGGGCGTTCAAAGCTGGTCTTGGACGCTGACCAACTTTGTGCACGCGTCGTAACAAATCCCTCCACAGAACATTAAGCCCCCTCCAAAAGGCACCCTGGATGACAAACAAGCTTCAGCGAATCTCTCCCCATCCCTTCTCCATACACGTTCACATCTGTCTGGTGAATGCAGACTAACCCTGGTTTCGTCTGAGAAGAGTACTCTCTTCCAGTCCTCCAGTGTCCACTCGACATGTTCATGTGCAAAGTGATGTCTAACTCCCCGATGCCGCCTGGCGAGAAGCGGGCCAGTGGCTGATCTTATACTAATCAGATGACACTCTCGGAGACGTCGGCACACCGTTTGCCTAGAAATGTGTACATTTCGTACGCCCCTTATCAAGCCCTGTAGCTCAGTGCTTGTTGAGGTCCTCTTTCTCAATGCATTATCCTTCAGAAATTGATCATTCCTCTCACTGATACACCTTCGTCTACCCTGTCCTCGTCTTCTACTGTTAGATCCCGTCTAATAACTCTCTCGATCTTGGTATGATTAACTTCTAACTGCCTAGCAACTTCACTCTGCGAACGTCCAGCTTCAACCAATAACTCTAGCCCTTACAGCATCCTCCACAGTCACATTATGATGCCTATCCATAACTATTCTCGCACTACCTTCTAACTATACAATATTGAAACACGACTAACGAGCGGCAACTTCCTAAACCCTGTATAATATTGACAAACAAGAAGATAAAGGTGATGTTTGCGAGGCTGACCTTTGAACTTGACTAATTTTCTTCACGTTTTTAGATAAACCAATGATAAAAGTTGCAATACTCAGTTAATAAAAAAAAAAAAACGAAAGAAAATGGAGAAATACTGGGTTGTGCGTTAATTTTGAGCAGGAGTGTATTTTGAAAAATGACTTTTAATAACTAAAAAAAAAAAAAAATCTTAATACGGAGCCGATGCAGAGTGGTCTAAACTAAACAGAAGTTGACCCTAATTAGGACCACCATTAGGGTGGTCGTTAATAATGCAAGGTTCTAATTTTAACGCTCTCACCCAAAAATCTCGATCAACATGATAAAAAAATACGATTGGCATTATTCCGGGCCCATAATAAATGATTTAACCCGTGCCGGCAGAGGAATCAAATTTTCCGTGTATTTTAAATGGCGTTTAGTGATGTTTCGGATTTTTGTTCTATAACTATGAAACTGTCTATCGTAAATCTCTGAAAATTTGTACACTACTAATATGTTTGAAGTTGCTGAACACGAATATTTCATCAAAAATTATATTGGTCAAGTCAAAACTGTCAAAATTGACTTCGGAATTTGCGAAAAATATTTTTCGATTTGTTTGAGGAATAAAAAATCTAATTCATATAATTTTTTTTTCTTTTCAATTTGAATTCTATTTTGCAGCTCAAAATGTCGATTATATGCTAAATAGTAAAATGCGAGTGAAAATTGAAAATTTGAAATTCAACCGCTTTTCGATGATTACGCGATATTTTCGTGAAGAACGCGCTCCATTTATATAATTGACATTTTGAGCTGCAAAATAGAATTCAAATTGAAAAGAAAAAAAAATTATATGAATTAGATTTTTTATTCCTCAAAAAAATCGAAAAATATTTTTTGCAAATTCGGAAGCCAATTTTGACAGTTTTGACTTGACCAATATAATTTTGGATGAAATATTCGTATTCAGCAACTTCAAAAATAGTAGTGTACAAATTTTCAGAGATTTACGATAGACAGTTTCATAGTTATAGAACATAAACCCGAAACATATTTACAAGACAATAATAAGAGCTATACGGACATACGGACTTGAATTATGGGGTTGTGCTAAGCCATCTAACATCAATCGTATCCAGTGTTTCCAATTCAAGACCTGTACTCCAGCAATCAGCTCTCCTTCCTTCTTGGTCTACATCCACTGCTATGCAGTGCACAGGTGGAGCAGGATGGCGGGGGGATCACTCGTCTTCTCTTGCCTCCATTGTTGGAGCAATGGGGTGGTAGAGAACCAGGGGTGTTTCGAGTGGTCTCGAGCTGAAATCAATACGGCACTTTTGCTCAAGTATTTATTTTATTTTATATTTACTTTGTATATTTCTGTACATATTTTATTTATTGCTTTTTTTGAATAGTTGATTTATTTTATTATCTATTTGTTTATAATATAAACATAATATTTACAATTAGTCCAGTGCAATTAGGTTTATACCTCGGAACCCAGCTATAATGAATGGATTTTAATTTTTCCGGTTTTTTTGAATTTCTTATATTAAAAAGTAAAAAGTTTACCTGAAACTTTCCGCTAATGATTTTTTTTTTTTTTTTTTAAGGATACTCCCATGAAAATGACGTTACTTCTAGTATAGTATACTCCTTTTACAGCTATATTCATCTTTTCTCTCGAGAATTATTTAGTTTCTATATAAAGTAAACAAAGGGACAACAAACGTCCTTGAAAAGTAGGCATTGCAGGTATAGAAAAGGGAGTAGGGTGGGGAAGCAGGGATAGTGGAGAACACGAGTGACACTGCTCCGAAAACAGTTTAGTATCGTGCCTGTGTCCACATGGAATGTTATTTTGAATATTTTTCGCAGTATTTGTTTAAATTCTCGATTATATTCGCCGACAGAAACGTATGTATCGTGTGTTGCTACTGTGATAATATTATATTGTAGTAAAAAAAATTTCATTTGTAGAAAAAATAATTATGGGAACAATGTTTTTGTCGTTTTTGACGGATACCGCAACATCAACTGCACTAAATCAGCTGAAAGATATCGTCGATCATTGAAAAATGCCTCAACGGATTTAATTTTTGAAGAAAATATGCCTTTAAAAATTCGCCAAGAAAGGTTCCTTGCAAACAGCAATAACAAAAGCAGATTCATCGAAATTCGATGAATCAATCGAAGAAAGTAGCTGATAACAATATTTTCTCGTGTCAAGCAGAAGGTGATGATGATACATTAATCATACAAACGGCAAATAATATTGAATCAGAAAATGTTGTTGTTGTTGCTGAAGATATCGATGTGTTAGTTTTATTAACATATTTAACAACTCCTCATAGAGAAATATATTTTCTCAAACCAGCAGAAGGCACGGTATCGGCAAAAATGTATCCTAACAAAAGCCTTGAACAAACATTACCATGTGTAAGAAGCATATTTAGTTTTTACATGCATTAACTGGATGTGATACAACTTCAGCGTTTTACAAAAAGGGTAAAAATAAATTTGCTAAATTTTCCGAAAATCGTACAAATTTACAAGATGCTGCTATTATCTTTACTGATGAAAATGCTGACGTCATTAATATTTTGTAATCGGGTATTTTATGCATTTTAGCATTATATGGTGCTCCTAAAAATCAAGAAAATATAAATAATTTTCGATACCAATCGTTTCTTAAAGCTACAAGTAAAAATACCTGTGTCAACTTGGCTTCATTGATACCTACACTAGATGCTAGTTGAGAACATATAAAAAGAGTGTATTTACAAGTAAAGTTGTGGATGGGACATGATAAGTTGCCAAAAGAATGGGGTTGGAAAAAAAAAGATAATTCACTAGTACCAGTTACAATGAACCAACCACCAGCTTCTGAAAATCCATTAAAAATGATTTTTTGTTCATGTAAAACTGGGTGTGGCTCTGCTTGTGGATGTAGAAAAGGTGGCTTAAATTGTTCTATAGCATGTTTACTATGTAAAGGGTTTAGCTGCTTAAATGCTCCACCAATGATATAAAGAATGACATCGATAACAAAAACGTCGGAGACAAATAGTTTTCAAGATTTATCCTTTTAATTAAAATTTATAATTATGTTCTATGAAAATTGATGTAATTGTATTATTTAACGTTTTTTAAATTTATTTCGCTTTTTGGAGCTTCTGCAACCTCCAAATTAATTTTAAATAGTTTCATTTTTACACAAACTTTTTATAAACAACCTCGAAAACTATAATAATCATTATTTTCTTCAAAGAAATAATTAAAAATTTCGATAATTGTATTTTTCGTTGAGATTTCTAAAAAAAAATTTTTTTTTTTTAATTCACGGATTTTCGGAATTGCGGTCATTTTCAATTGGTAAACTTTTTTATGACATTATTGGTAAACTTGTTTATGACATTAGAAATCCAAAAAAAAAAAATTCATTCAAATCCATTCATTATAACTGGGTTCCGTCAATGACTAATTGCACTGGACTAAATGGGTAAATCACCATAAATATTGTAATCTTTATAAAAAAAATGCTTATCTTTGTTTTTGTTAAATAATAAAATGTTCTTGAGAAAATGATTCTAATTCTTTGTTACCTTCCTTTGGTCGTGGGTCCGCCAAGACTAGCAGTTGTGAAAAGTCAAAATGACATGAGGTGCAAAATACATGAAATAAAAATTAGGCCATTCTGGTTTGATTGTATATATTCTTAATGAAAAACATGTGTGGAAAACTTAAAAACAATTGCTCAGAATCCTTATCAAACAAGTCTTTAAAAATGAAAACGTATTTTCTCAAAATACTCTCCGGCTTTGTCTTTACAATTGTTTAAAATTCACGGTACCTTCTTGATTTAATGCTGGATGTGATGGCTATTGGGTCCTGGAGTTTTGCGCTGATCAACCTCTGCTGTTATCTTAATGGTCCAGAAGAGCTCCAATGGATTTCCCTCTGTTGATCTGATGTTGAATGGTTGCTCAGGACAGTTGATGAAGTAGTGTGATCCTCCCTCTCTGGAGGCAACGGATGAGTTGGGGCAGGTCCTCCCTCGGCGGCGGTCTCTGACGAAGTAGGCTTGTTCCTACCTCTCTGGTGGCAACAGTTGAAGAATATCGATCCATATAGGGGTCCGCTCACAGCAACTTTTCCCGCCCTCCGGGACTGATCTGGGTCCCTATTGGTGGCTCAGTTCCCCATCTTGGTTTCTCCGTATTGTTGTGGTTCTTCTTGGACTTCCTGTTGTTCAAGCCACCGGTTTTCTTTCCTTTGTCCCTAATTTATTTCAAACAATGTATGTCCATATTTTTGGGCATCACAATATATTATATTTATGGTGATTTACCCATTGTAAATATTAAAAATAAAGGATTAAAAAAAAAAAAAAATCAGAAGTTTTTACTTTTTCAGAGAAGACTAGAAATTTCAAATATTAAGAATGTTTTGGAATATTAATGGAAGAAAGACTAATTCTTGCTCTGAATGTTCATTATGTAACATTTGACGACAGTGAAAATGACCATTAGGGAGCGGGAAGGTATTTGTGTGGGATAGGTTAGGTTAGGTTTTATGACCTCGTGTTTTTTATATAAGTCTTATTGTTTATTTCCTCATTTTGTAAATATTTTTTCTCTACCAATTTTCTTTTCCGTTTTTAAGCAAACCATTTTCATTTAATCTAATGTTCAATTTACTAACAGGATCTTTGTCACCCTTAACTAGATTATTTTCTCTTGTTTTTCTTCTATTTATTTAGTTTTCTCTTTCTTCAACAATATCTTACTTGAGCACCATTAGAGAACTTTTAATTTTTTTATCTATTCATCTCTTCACATGTTTATATTTATTTCGTGTATTTTTTTAAACTATTCTTTATTCTTCTAATTTCCAGCACCATGTATTATGCCAACCTCCATCTGTAATATACTACCTAATGTATAAAAAACAGATGTAAATAAAAAATAAATAAAATAACTGCCAAAGATCAAGTTAACTGTTGAATATTCGACTGGCAAACGGTCAACCAGTTTTGGGGGCGATGCAAAGTTAATTGATTAATTCGTTTTGTAGAAGTATTTCTTGTGATTGAGTATTAGACTATACGATGGTAACTAGTCAGCAGCTGAGGCCAGACTTTAGTTGCAGATTTTTTCATGTTTTTCTTCACAACTTTCCCTCCTCAACCCGCCAAGGAATCAACATCATTAAGTTGTTGGTTAAAGTTCTGTACCCACTTGAAGGGGAACTATAGTTGAAAGTTTACAACAATCAGTCAGAGTTTATGACAAGTTAATTAGAAGAGGCAAGTAAGACGTTGACAGACAGATAAAGAAAGGCTGGAGACCCCTCAACTGCGGAAGGTTGGGAAGCCCTGTCAAAATGTTCCAATCCCTATTTAATTAGAGTGTAGAGTGGTTAGAGGGTTGGAGGGTTGGAGGCACTTGTTGAACCATGAGCCAAGCAGGCAACCTGTTGAGCCCTCACCCCCTCTCAGCCAATATCCACAACCCCATTTAGAGCTATTTTCTCTGCCTGCTAACTAAGGAACGTACTATATAACATGAGTATGTTCAAATAAAGTAACGGTACAAGTAATTTTGTGCTAAAAATATATGTATTTCCTTTTATTAACTTTGTTAGATATTTTCATTTAATGACACTGTGCACGAAGGTCTACTAATTCAACCTAACGAGGTTGTATTGTCTGAGGAGTCCCTGTGTAAATAGACCTTTTTGTACGGAAAAATAGAAGGAAAAAGGATGCAGCAATTTTGAGTGAAGCGGCATGATATAAGACAATGGCAAACAATTTATGCATGTGTTACTTACAGTGATATGCACTGGAATATCCAACGCATTATGTATCCTGCACTTGAGAAAACCATGACATAAATGGGGATAGGATAGGATTTGGAGTTTAAGGACGCAAAACAGCAAAGGTCATCAGCGTCCAATATAATTGGAGTATCAAGCTTGATGATAAGAAAAAAAAAAAAAAAGTGTGGCAAATCTGTATCTGTACAATTTCAAGGTCATGCTCCAATTCGATATTTCTTTATTATTTCTTTTTTTTTTTCACATGGATGCATTCATACTAGTCAGTGGAAATAAATAAACTAATAGTGAAAAAATAAAACAAACAATAACAATAAATATAAGAATAAATAAACAGCAATAACAGTAAAAATATAGATACACGGGAATACATAAGCATATTTACAAAAACATGCATGCATTCAATATATCTCATACACACATACCTCATATAGATATGAATAATAAGTGAAAAATAAATAAATATAGATAATAAGTATATATACAGGTAACCTATAGACTTTTTTTTTTTTTTTTACTTGTATCTTTTATTTTAATATGGGTCTGCAAATTTAAAAAAGTTGTCGATTCCCTACACAAAACTGGGGAAGTGGCATTCTTTAGTCGCCTATCTTTACCTACATTATATGTCACGGGTTCATAACCCGGCCGAGCTTCTTAGGTTTCTTATTTGGGAGATAAGAAAAATCTTGAGCTCGCTATCCTTCGGATGGGATTTTAAGCCATGGTCCCGATCTATTACGATATCACATATTCGTTAAAGACCCCTTCTTAGGTAACTAAACCTGGATAGACAACATTTAGGACTCCCACTGTAGTCGGCTTCATGTCTACCAGAGTGACAAAAGAGCGCGGAGTTAAGGCTGGGCACGAGTCACAATAAGTAACTAATAGCTTTAATTAATATAAATAGATGTCACCAGTGCTTGCTTAATGAGCTCAAGATCGCGGGTTCGAAGCCCGACCAAGGCCCTTAGGTTTTATATCTTGGAGGTAAAAAAATCTTGAGCACTCGAAGGGACGTTAAGCGATGGTCTCGAGCCTGTGTGGTGTCAAGTACTCGTTAAAGGGTCCAACCATAGGTGAATAAAAATGTAGTGTAGGCAATATTTAGGACTCTCATAGTAGAGTCGGTCTCATGTCCATCAGAGTGACGAAAGAGCGCTCTGTTAGTAGGCGATTTGACCTTGTAGTTAAAACCCGAGCATGAGTCATAATAACCAACCAATATTATAACAGGTATAATAATGAGCAGCTAGCTATCTATAATATCCGTCCCCGTTGTGCGTCACTTCTGTTGCACGTCCAACACAATTACAGTTTCATGAAGCATGACGATTTCACTAACTAAGCCTGGGTAGGCCAAATGTTCGACTCCCATCATAGTCAAGCTCATGTCCATCAGAGCGACAAAAGAGAGCCGTGTATCAGGTGATATGACCTCGTGGTTGAAGCCATGGCATCAGTCACAATGATTAACTTAGCTAATACTTTAGAAAAAGGGGGAGATGAGGCTTGTGGTCGATAAAACACAATCGTAGATCCCTGCGAAGCTTTTGGCACTGAGTGTGCCTTCTTCTGGGCCTGTATTGACATGTATATACGTTATCAGTAAGGTTATATATGCTAGAATTGAGTAACGATATAACACTAAAACTAAATGTGACTTAACATCACACACAATAAACTTAAAGATATTTATACTAAAACAAAAACAAACATGAAATATACTCTGATAATATAAACTAAATACAACTAAACAAATCCTACATCCTGATCTTTACCTAAATAAACCTACACCAACAACGAATAGAATTCTCAAACTATTCAAAATAAAATATATATATATATATATTCAACAGTAGACTTACATATGAGCTACTAAATCCCCATGCTAAATTTTGTGTACATAAGTTCATCACATCGGCAGTTATTAGGGTTTTTTGAATTGAGCCCCGTCTCCTGAACCCTCCCTTCCCTTCAGCCGATATCGCTGAAATTTCACCCCTTATTGGGTTTTGATTTTAAATATGAAATTTCATGTTGATATATTCATTACATGGGCAGTCCCTCTCCCCATCTGCCGATTCTGCTGAAAATAAGTGTCGTTCTTATGTGTTTTTGAGTGCACATATGGAATTACGTGTCGATACATTTATTACAACTGAAGTTTTTGAATTAATCTCCACTAACCCCCCTCTCTTTTAACCAGTTTGGTTCAAAATCGATGGGTAGGTGTGGTCCTTATGGGGTTTTGGTCACACAAATAAAACTTTGTGTCAATGCATTCATTCAATCGGCAGTTATTAGAGTTTTTATGTTAAGCCTCCCCCTGATCCTCCCTTCCCTTTGGTCGATTTCGCTGAAAAAACAATAGGTGTTGTCGTTAGAGTGTTCTCATACATAAAATTTCGTATTGATACATTTATTCTATTGGGAGTTATCGTGTTCACAGACAGATGTCATATTTTTTCATATTTGGAATCTAGAGTTAGGAAAAGATAAAACTCCCCACCGAATTTTTGACCGATAACATAACTTCAGCTATACTTCGTTATATCTGGGGAAGTAAAGATTCAGAGAGTATCCTGCTACGCTTTGTAGTTAATTTACGGTATAACATATGCGAAAAATAATATTCACTATAATAAGCGAAACAAAGCAACAAGTCGATCATGAATAATTTTGTTTCACTCAAATCGGTCAAAATATAACTTACTCAATTAGGGAAGGATTGATCAACGCTGAAATTGGAAGGGAGAGATGAGGCTTGTAGTCGATAAAACAGACTTGTAGAATTTCTGCCAAACTTTCCGCACTGAGTGAGCCTTCTTCAGGGAACATATTGACATAATATATATATATTATATAAATAAAACAAACTTTTTTTTTTTTTAAATATTGTCTATTCCACTAAAGATATTTATAAAAATAAAACTACCGGTTTCGGCCTCACACCATCGTCAGGTCTAGTTATGAACTAAGTTAGTTTGCAGAGTGCGACCCCTCCAATACATCTCTGGTGAAAGGTGTCACTTCAATTAGGGAATCCCCCGGCTTAACCGTTAGCTACATCATGAAATATTTGACAAAACACTAATTTTTCTTAATTTACATAAAATAACATCCTTTGACTAATAAGTAAAGAATACAACTAAAAAACATAACAGATAATAACATATATGTGGAAACCAATAATAATAACAGATAATAACAAACATAGGTATATGTGGAAATAGAACCGGTTCAGGGTGTTAGCAAAGGGGAATAGTTAAAATAAATTTGGTCATTCATACAAATGTTCCTTTTGTTAGCTTTATTTATTTCTAATTGTTCTAAGCTATCAAGTAGCCTGCTTTTAGAGCAACAATGGAGATATTTTATGCCTGTAGATGGGTCAAAAGTGTGGCTATTGTCGATAATGTGAGTCGCGAATGTAGAACGGTTGCCTCGGTTCTTTATTTCGGCTGTGTGTTCCTTGATCCTGTCTTTAAAACGACGTCCCGTCTGGACAGGTTTTATCTTTTTGTTACTGTCGCCTGGTTTTTTTGGCTATCCCCGAATGTTCTACGATTGCAAGAATTGCCAGATTTTATAACAAGAACAGTCAATTCCTATTAGATTCTCAATGAATATATCAACATGAAATTTCATATTTAAAATCAAAACCCAATAAGGGGTGAAATTTCAGCGATATCGGCTGAAGGGAAGGGAGGGTTCAGGAGACGGGGCTCAATTCAAAAAACCCTAATAACTGCCGATGTAATGAACTTATGTACCCAAAATTTAGCATGGGGATTTAGTAGCTCATATGTAAGTCTACTGTTGAATATTACCTCAAACAGTCGACTGGTTTTGGAGAAGGAGCGAAAAAGTACCTACTTGAATAATTCGTTCTGGGGAAGTACATGGCGGGTGAATCACCGATTTTTTTTTTATTGGTATAAATGAAATGACAAAAAAAAAGGTAATTGTTTGAGGGTTGGAGACCAGCCGTCGACACAGTTTTGTGTTTTAGCCAGGTATTAGCTTTAAAGAGACATGATAAACTCGGGTTGATTACGTTGGTGTGGGCTTCAAAGCCGGGGCAGTAAAGTGTAGCTTAGCCTGAACAGGACCCGGCTCCCGCTTTTATTGCAACTACCCTGAAACTAGTGCAATAACTTTTATCTGCCAATATACCTAGAAACTTTCTATCAAAAACTACACATTGGCTATTGACAAAAATGTACTATGCATTCTTACAAATCTTCCTAGGATTTATTATTTGAGGGGCTCAACCGGTGGATATGTGCTTCTATATTCTCATTGATCCCCCACTACCTCTGAGTATGATTTGATGGATCCATCAAATTCTTATTGTATGTATAGTGATGTACAAAAAGTACACACATAAATATTTTTTTTCTTTTTTTTTTTTTTTTCTTTTGGCTTTATGTACGGTGCATATTAGCCATGTCAATGTGTTATGTATAATTATTTAAGACATCCATGGCCCCGGGAGGGAGTTCTATCTACGAAATAAAACTCACTCCCGGACGGGATTCGAACCCGCAAACCATGGTGAGACCATGCGACCAAAGCCCTACGCTCTAGCCCGCACGGCCACCATGGCCCCCCCAGGGTGTTTTACTTTGGAAATACAACACTTATCAACTAATAACATTATACATATTATTGAAATCATACATAAGATATGCACATTCACTGTAGATAATTATTCCAGAACAATTTTAGAAGAAATATATTCCATTTTTTAGTCAATGCTGGCCGTCATTAAACTAACAAGTGAATTTTAATATGTATTTGTTTTGTAATTTTTAGAGTTCCGTATGTCAGGTGCACTCCCGAAACATCGCTAACATGCGGCAAACTCTACCAGATATGTATTCAAACATGGATGTTATATCAGAAATAATATTTAAAATTATTATTCATATTTTCTATTAAATCTAAATGTTTAAATAATAATAGTAATAAATAATATTACCTTATTTCACAATACCTCTGCAATAATGTCAGTTTTCAAGACAAAATAGTTTAAATTCTGCAGTTCTCCAAATGAATATAGAAACTGTGAATCGTAAGTTTGAAAAAAGTTTTGTTTTGTAGGTCTATTTTGTGATATAGATTATACATTGTGTCCCACATAAATATTAAAATACTGTAAAAATTATAATTTTTTCCTTTAAAAAAGAGACCCAAAGCGTTGGAATTTCTATGAAAACAGCTGTTTAAGAAATTAGGAATTATTTTTGTGATTATTAATATAAAAATAGTATTTTCGTTTTTATTAAAAGTGATGATGGACAATAGATGGTCGAGGCAAGATACAAGCCGGCCAGTGTAGATGGAGAGATGAGCTAGACACAACACAGTGTAGATCGAGACATGAGCAAAATGACATCACAGTGTAAATAGAAAAATGACGGCATTTTTTGATGAAGTAGGTACTTAGCTATCAAATAAATATTGTGTGAGCTACAGAAAAAAGATAAGTACCTACTGTTTTTTTTTTTTTTTTTTTTTTTTTTTTTTCTAATTTAGAAAATTTGCTGGCATTTCAGAATTATATTTTAGATGAAATCCAAATGAAGTAATTACAAATTGAAATTTTTTGTACATTGCACATTCTTCAAAATTGCACGTAATAAGGTTTGTATATTTTTTTATTAAGACCCTTTTCGGAAACTACTTAAGAAATCAACATTTAACATGATCTGCTAATTCCTTCAGAAATTGTGGTAATATTATAATTAATTTTTTTTTAAAATTATATTATTATATTGATGTTGATATTGTTGTTCCAGGACATAATTATCCACATATGCTAGACCAACACCCCAGCAAATATGATCTGGACAACGGGCAGTATCCAAGCAACCGGTAACTCAGATGTAGCATGCTTGCTTACTGAGCTCAAAATCGCGGGTTCGAAACACGGCTCAAACCCTTTGGTTTTTTATCTGGGAGGTGGAGCAGGCGAGCCGGCGATGGTCCCGAGTCTGGGTAGGCAAAATTTAGGACTCCCATAGGAGAGTCGGCTCATGTCTACTAGAGTGACAAAAGAGCGCTCTGGTAGTAGGCGATGTGACCTTAGTTAAAGGCCGGGCATGAGTCTCAATAACTAACTATGGAGGAAAGCTAATAAAAAAATTAAAACGAAGAACTTGTTTAACTTTTATATTGTCTCATTTCAAAAAAATACATTTTTGTGGAAATAGACAAAAGTTGTAACAAGTGTTTGTTTTTATTAGTATATAGTATGGTAGGCAATGGTCTGCCATTTTTACATAATTACCATTTTCCAGATAACAATATGGATATTTTTGTTCTTACCTTTCTTGATGAAAATTTAATAAACTTTCGATACAGCCGATTTCCGAAACGTTTTCGTGATGTTAAAAAAATAAATGGAAAAATATGTTTGAAAATTGGTAATATTAATTTTTTTCATGACCTTTTTCGCACCTGTAAAAGGTTAAACTCTCTCTTGTTGAGACAAATCTAACAAGCTGTAATACATATCAATGGATCCAACTGTTCAGACTATAGGCCTGTCTACCTGAACTGTTCAGGCTATAGGCCTGTCTACCTGAACAAGAAGTTGTGAATTGTTCCTGTTGAACAAAAACACGGAGGAGAAGAGAAAAAAACCTAATTTTCCAAGTTGAATTTCTCCCTGATTTCTAATCAAATTCAACTCTCCATTTTTTTTTCTCTGTTCAGGCGTATCCTAACACGGAGACGTGCCGCACAGGCCGGTACGCGCTGTGATACCAAGAAAATACGTATAAAGTCTCTGTCAAATAAATATATTTATACTTGGCAGCTCGCCCAGTTTTCCAACTTTACTTGGCTGGACGGGACGCCGCCACGTTCCTGGATACTATCATATCCATCAGATGGCATCCAAGGACACTATTATTATTTGGTGCCGGCAATTTCTGTACACCTAAAGGCAAGACTCAGGTATATGATCTCACATGGAAAGGATTTATGTTCCTTATCCAATAATATATTAGGAAGGCAAAAAGAATAAGGATTACAAAGTGAATAACGTTGTGTCAGTCTATTTGTTCCAGCGCAGTGCCCACACCGTTTGAACTATATTTACGAAATGATATGCGAATGAATTGGGTTATAGGATGAATTTGGGATACAGAATAAGCCGGAGAGGGAGGGAAGAGGTGCAGCATTTTTTTTAAAATAAATATTGTGTAGTACATTGTTTCAAAGCTATTGGCAATCACTGTTCGAAAATATGGTGTTCTTGAAATAGAAATAATAGGATATATAATATAGAAATAATAATAATAACTGAAAATTAATAGGTGTCGTATTTTGGAGTTTTTAAATTCACATAATGTCATATCGATTATTAACATTTATATATTATATTATTCGCAGTTATTGGAGTTTTTGTGTTATCCCCTTTTCCCATTCCCTGCTAATCCTATCTTCTCTTTGGACGATTTGACTCTAAATCAATATGTGCCGCCCTTATAGGATTCTGTACTTACACATACATACACAATTTATTGTCGATACATTCATTTTATTAGCAGGTATCGTTCACAGACAGTACATTTTTTTTTAATAAGAAAAAATAAATGTGACACAGTGTTGCCAGCTTTGTCATATTGCCTATACTAGCGGTTTCTTCATTTGAAAGTTACAACGGCTACTCATTTGCACCAACGGCCATCCCGGCAGTAGATCAGCTGGAAGGGGTGGATTAGTGTGATGAAGGATTGTCACCGTGTGACTCCTCATGGTGAAACTATGTTTCTTTTGTTTGTTTTTTTTTGAGCCGCTTTTATTAAAAAAATGATGAAAGCAAAAGGAACGGAGGTGATGTGATGAAAGTCAAGTTCGATGTGTCTGAGAAGAACTAAAACCAATTAACGCCATCAGGAGTCAGGAAGCTCACTGGGAAAGGAGAAAAAAAATTGGAATCTCAGCATCAATCAAATTCAAGTCCAATCAAGTGTCTAGCAAATTGGAAATTCCTTCACCTGGCCAAGGATTTAACATTCTTAACCTTGGAGATCTTCTCACGTTTTACTTAACATTTTTTCTTGAAGTCTTCAGTCCAAGTTCCTTCGAAAGAAATATGTGAAGTGTTTCACAATTTTACACCAGAGCGCACACTGATGCCAAGAAGGGAGATTAATTTTATATTGCTTATGTCCTAACAGGGGACGACAACTAAGGGGGCTCAAGCAGTCGTTAGTCTTGGTAGAGAGCTGGCGTAACGAAGGGCGAGGGGGAGTAGACTGCAGGGAGACTGTTCCTCCCTCTTTGTCAAATCTTCAAGGCCAACTATTTTTTTTTTTTCGAATAAATGCGGCATCTCAGAAAAAAAAATTGAAACATTTATGACAGTGGGAGCACCCCGAAACAAGTTTCTACCTCCCCACTGTTCTTAGGTCAATATTTCTTGGCATCGATTTTCATAAATGAATTACGATAGATATAGAAGAAAAATAGTCGTATGAAAAAGAGCTAATGTATACAGTGAAACACTGGCATGTGAGGAAGGCATGTACGGCCACGAGGCTTCAATATGCCGAACTATATCTTAATCTATCTACCTTCCCAGATTGATGATTTTCCCTTGGAAGGAATCGCGAGACAGAATAGATAAGAACCATCTTCTATAGAGGAGTCGATATTGTAACTAAAAGATTAAAAAAGGACTGGACACTGTGGAATTCTAGAAAATGAAGAGGCTGATTTACTAGTCGCGACGTGGGCTAAGATTACTTCATCAATTTTCTACCGCTGAGTTATCTCCTGATTATTCTGCTAGCATAAATATGGAACGTATCAATGTATGTTATTCTTTTTCAGTATTTTCTCCATTCGAGTCTTTTTAATTTCGACAATAAGATGTCTTATGGTTCATTGTGACCTGAGGAAAGGATGTGGAATCATCACGAAATATTGCCAGGAAGAAAGAAGACACCTTTGAGGTTGCTCCAAGCAACCCAGAGAAGTTTAACAAACATATCAATCTACTTATATTTTTTTATCGATAGCATGTCATAGAAATATTGGTACAAAATGTTCGATATACCTAGTAGACAGGTAATTCCTGTTGATCCAGGTCGCCTGGCTCGTTGGCTGAATTGTGGATCCGGACATCAGCGACGCATTACCAAAATCTCCTGTTTCTAACCCCCACAACTTCCATCTCATCAATAATTCATAAATAGAGACTTACAGATTCCTAAGTCAGTTCCACTTTATATTTTCCAAATAATAAATAAAACAACCTGTCCATACTGAATGCATAAATAGAATATTTTATTTCTTATTCGGGGATTTTAGCAAAAGCTGTAATAATAAAAAGAATTATGCATTAGTTCTCTTACAAAACAAATTACTGTTTTTTTCTTATCGCTGCTATTGGACAAAGGTTTTTGGTCGATCTGTCCACAGACATATCACTTCTTTTATCATAGTAGTAATTATTTCTGTTTTATATTTTTGTGATTTTTTTCTGTTCGTCCCTACCCATATTATGTAATTTGGACTCAGTAAAGGTTGGCGATCTGGAGTCTGAAAACCCCCGTTCTACAGGGTTATGTAGCGTTAATGGTGTGAGGTGCTAACTCCCCAGTGTTGGAAGCCCGTGTTTTATAGTCCGTCGTGGCTCTTACCAGATTAGATCGTTATACTAAGTAAAACGACCCTTAGTGCTCCGTTCAACCGGGCTTTTATTGAATCACTACAACCCCTAGAAAGACCCTCAGTTTCTTTTAAAACCCTCCTCTGTATCCCATTATTATCTAATAATTTGTGCAGTACTATGATTTATTATTTTCTTACTATTGATTTATATTTAGAGTAATCAACTTTGGCTTTTCAGCCTCTAAAAAACACAGAGCTCTTAAGAAATGTGTATATCACATTATTGTTGCAGTGTTTTTCAGTGCATTAATGAGACTGTCAACAATTAGAGTCTAGATCTCCTAGATGTCTTGAAATACTTCTGTAGAGGCCTCTAGGTTTGAAAATGTGTTTTTAGAACTCCGAACAATATAGTACACAATATGGGAAACTCGGTTAGGATGTTTAACAGTATTTCCTGTCCGCCATAATGATTAACGTAAGCCCCAAATCCGGATGACCAATCAAAGTCTGCGCTGTAACAATAAAACATTTGTGCCATATGAAGTACCACCCTTTAGCGCGTTGGAAGATTGAAAGATTGACCCTCTTCTTCGAAAGTAGACTAAGAACATCTTTCCAATGGCTATCTTCATACTGCTTTCTTTTCGAAATGACTTCTTCATATTTATTTTTTTCAAGTTCTCGAAAAGAGCTCAACGCAAATGGTCACAACAGAACGAGTAAAAACGCTCCTTCTTACGACTTGTTTACTTTTATGGATATTTTACTGAAAATTGTTCTAAAATGTCTTCGTCAAGTATTACACTGAAAAAGATGGAGAGTGCATCATCACAGACTAACCAATTCGGCTGAAGTGACAATTTTTTTCCTTAGCTCTAGATGAACTGAAGAAAGGGGGAAGTAATAGAGCTAATGATGCTGAACCGGCGCACCATTTCGATGATTGCGCTAATCACGACAACGAGGGCTTAACGCAGTGACAAATCGAGGCTGCTCTTTTGACATAATTAAAGTGCACCTGGGGAGGTGGAAGGAGTCCTATTACCTGGATGGAGGGAGGGCTGGCGTAGGGTGAGGGATAGCAGGGACTTCCTCTAAATCCAGACCCTCTCCCTCCTCTTCCAGTGGTAATCTCAGTAAAAGTCCCTCCTCCCTCTCCCCCTCCTCGTACCTCCTCTGCTATTTACTGCACCATTGTCCTGGTCACCTCTGCTCCTTGATTTCTATTTATTGTCTGGATCCAATCTTGTTCTCCAAGGCGTCTACGATACTCTCAACCACTTCTACTTATGAGTAAGCCGGAGGCCCACAAAACAACCTCATAAAGTATTCGTATATAACTTCTATGCACCGTCAATAGATCTTTCAGAGACTCAGCTCCTTTAAACAATAATTAAGCCACTATGAAACTCTTCTAAAGCTTTAATTATTCCAAATATTCGCCTATTTATTATTGTTCTAGCTCCTATTATTCAAGGAACGCATATTTTTTTTTTTGTTACTTATTAGAACTGATGTTAGACGAATAATTTGTTTCGGTTAAATAATAACTAGAAAATATATTCTATAGTACGCAAAAAATTAGCCACAATCTGTGACGCCAATGTGTTCTTTCGGTTCAGAAAAATGAGGAGCCCCGAATCACGTTACTAACGCAAGAAGAAAATTTGAAACCCCATCAAGCCAAATCAGCTTATTTAACATGGATCTCTCATGTTACCTACCAACATGGTGAGCGGGGGTTCTGTACAATCGTTTACAGCGTTCAAAAGTGATCTCTGACACTTTTTTCCCTCTGAGTCAAATTGCTCTATGGTTTGAAACTACCTGATTCTCAATGTACTGTGATGAAATTTAACAATTTCTGCAGAGATATTGTGAAACACTTAATAAAAAATAAAGAAAATGTTTTTTAAAGTATGGTCTATTTCACAAAATAGATGTAATATAGGGAGTATCTACTTTGCTGCCATCTTCAGCCAAAACTAAATAAAAAACATTTCTTATTTTATTTTTTTTATTGTTTTATATTCATTTTTTTGTTAAGTTGTGGCTGTTGATGGTAGCAATACCGAAAGTATTCCCATATATTATATATATTTTGTGAAATAGTCAATATTTTATAAAACACATTTTTCATTATTTTTTAATGTCCTACAAGATTAGCACAGACTGATCTCATTACTGGATTCTCTGCAGGTCTTGTTCTTATGCTAAAAATAATAATAATTACTTTTTTAAACCAGCCCATCTTGGCAGGCGTGACGCAAGGGTCTATTATATCTTCTTTGTTATGTACACTCTACACCTCAGACATGCCACGTCACCACATACCTTGACAGCTACATACGCCGATGTCACTGCCATCTTAGCTGCTGCTGAAACTTCCATACATGCCTCGTTCACATTACAACACCGTATTACTCAAATTGAGAACTGGTGTAACATTTGGAAAATTAAACTTAACACGGACAAATCACAACTATAACATTTACATTAAGAAGAGAAACATGAGATACATACACAAGAGATGACTCACATGGAACCCTCATACAAGCCTCATACGTAATACACTAAACAAACTATTTAAAATGCTTTATTCTCTTCTGCACAGACATTCAAAATTACCCTTAGCACAAAAGCATAACTGCTACACATTTCCACTAAAACCACTCTGGATGTATGGCTCACAAATCTACGGTTCGGCTAAAATATCTAACCTGAAACGTATCCAGGTTTTCCAGTCAAAGACACTCAGACTCATTACACAATGCCCACCATACGTAAGTAATAGAACACTCCACAATGACCTCATGATAAACCCAGTACACGACAGAATTCAGGACCTTTACAGATGTTTCCATAGCAAATTTTATTCACAACCAAATCCATACATCCACTCACTTTCTTCACCACACTTGCCACACAATCCTCCCAGGAGATTCAAGAGGAGATGTAACCGTGAATTACTATAATCCCAAATTGTAACCGTCCACTTCTCGAAACAAAATCATAATATCCCCACAATATTTATTGATAATAATCATAATATTCATTCTTTAATTTTTTTTAAATTTCGCCCTGAGGAGCTACCGCTGGGTAGCCTTCCTCTCTCACGCCAATCAAGACATCCACTATCAATCAACTCCTCTTGGTAGCTGGCTGTTGCGTCATGACAACAGTTGCTACCAACATTATAAAGGCAAAAACATTTTTTTTAAACATAAACAGGATAGAATTCATGTCGATAGTATATGTACAGAAATATTTTGATTACCAATCAATACGGGAACACCTGATAGTATCGATTCTAGATCAAATGAAGGAATGATTAGAGGAAAATTTAGGAACATATCAGTTCCCAATATAGATAAAAAAAACTAGTTTATATAGGCCAGTTTTAGTCATTCAGTTACAACTATTTATAAAATAATAAGTTTTTTTTAGCGAAGTGGAAGACAGAAGAAGAAAAGAAGTTTAACTTCAAGACACAACAATGAATTTTGACCATGTCCAACAGAATAAGTGATTAATTGAAAAGAAAATATTTTGAAGGCGTGTTATTTTAACAAAGAAAAGAAAAACGTGGCGAAGAAATGAATTAACGACTTTAGTATGTGAAAATACAATTTACAATGTTTAGAAACTTTGAAAGTTTGGAAAAAAAATCTAATTAGCTCAGTAACAACGGCAGCATGTTTATATACGTTTCATGTACTACAAAAGAAAATGAAAACGATTCAGTTTTTCAATTACTTTTATCATATTTTGGTTAATAATTAGAATATGTACTTTGTTTTACATTAAGTTAAATCTAAAACATATTTTATCATTATTGAAAATTTGTTGCAGGAAAATGTGTTAAGGAAATGTCGAGACGAGGAAGCAGGAGAAAATTATAGTGCAGTTTACTGGTCAGTGTTGAAGTGGAAAAGTACGAAGGAAAGACCAGAAGTTCTCGGTGTCGGTAACTCCATTGACATCATCATTGTAAAAAATTATTAGGTTGTAAATTATTTTATGTTTTATTAATGAGTCGAGTCATTAGCCTTTAGTATTGAAAAATTGATCTTAAAAAAAAAAAAAACAGATATAGGTTTAGGTTTTATGACTCATGCCCGGGCTTTAACTACGAGGTCATATCGCCTACTTCCAGAGCGCTCTTTTCTCACTCTGGTCGACATGAACCCCCAAAAAAGATTTATATATATCGCAATAGATACATAACCTGACAAGAAAAATTTGACACTCCATTTGTAGAATCGGACTCATATTCACCAGAGCGACACACTATTGTAGTAGGCGATATGACCTCGAAGTC
The DNA here is from genome assembly GCA_963662175.1 of Aradus depressus. Lineage (NCBI taxonomy): Eukaryota > Metazoa > Arthropoda > Insecta > Hemiptera > Aradidae > Aradus > Aradus depressus. Next base: position 58,018,701 of record OY759215.1, on the reverse strand, counting down.
CTTTACCATATAGAAGTAGTACAAGAGCTTTACTCAAATTTTAATTAATATTTTATTTATATAAGATATCGAATGGATCAGGTCGTTAAGACAATCTACAAGTTTTCTATTAAGATTTATTTCTTTGTTTAGTGCTGAATACCTTTAGTTTCCAATTTTATTTTAATAATATGTATTATGATTTCAATCGTACAGGCTCGGCACCATCGCTTAATGTCCCAATGCTCGAGGTTTTTCTAATAGTTGTATCAACACAACGTTTAGTTTTAGTTTTTTAGTTTATTGATTTTTAGCCCATTCGGTCGATTGGTTTTGGAGGAGGAGCTTAGTTGATTAATTCGTGCGGAGGAAGTACATTGTCTCTGATTCACATACCACTTTTTTTTTTGTATCTTCTGTTATAATTTAAAAAAACTAAGCTGGCTTGTGATATTTTTTACCGCTAATTGACAAACAAGTTGTCACACGGATACTAGATTCAGGAGCACTCATTAAGAGGATTTAAACTTTTTTAAAGGCTTTAAATTAAAAAATAAATATAAAGCAGAAGCAAAGAACTTAGTTAGAAAAAAAGAAATAAAACTGTATAAAAAGGCAAAAGAAAAGAAGACTTAAAAAGGTGGCTTGGTGTCCTCCGTCTAACATAAAATTTTTAAACGTTAGTGAATCAAATCCGACCACAAAAAAAAGTAAGGCTCTTTCATGTTAGTCTCATTAGCTGTGGATAGGACACTTGAATGCTGTCCTGAATTCTGTTTTCCTCCTATTCAGACAGGGGCCTTTCCTCCTGTTTACATCCAGCATTGTTGGTCCTTACTCATCTTGCCATTGTCACAATAGTCCTGGGTCTCCGTTCAAACCTCCCCCCCATTCCAAAAAGAATCCTTGAATAGGATTCTCTCCGAATCCCTCTCGTTTATTTTAGCTAAACAAAAAACTAAAAGTGGCCAAGATATGTCTAGTTAGTATTTTTCGCTGGAAGCGGAAACTGATATCATACTCCAGCTCCAAAATTGACGGTCGATGAGCACTTAGTCCTGGAGGAAGAGATGCGCGAGCGGTCCGGACTAGAGCGTTACAAGGACATTGTGCAGGAATGGATATAGGGAAAATGACAACAACGTTGGTCACGAAATTCTGACGGCCTAACCACGTACGCATACTTTCCGAACCTCCGGGTATACCTCAACTCTACGTGGGTACACCCTGACCAATGTCTAGACCTAGACTGGGGTCGACCGCCTATCGACACAGATTGACCGGCCGGCGGTCGCCGCCAACCCCAACCCGCCTTCACTTAAGCTGCACTTTGCTCTCTCGACACATGACGAACGTGATGTTTCATATGGGGTGCACCCACTAATGTTAATAATAAACAAAAGATACTACAACGACCGGTTTTGTTAATTTTATTTAACTCATTTTGGTAGTACTATATTACTGGCCCCCGTAGGGCAATTTATCTTCATTATTGCTTATCAAGTATTATTATCTAACAATTTATTTAGAATTTTCTTTCGTTCGCAACAACTTCTGTTAAAATGTACCAATTTTATTTTTATTTTTTTTTTATTGTTCGTCTCGATGTGTACTCCAGATCTAATGATTTTGATGCTGCTTGGATCAGTGGTTGTGATAGAATTTTGTTTTTCATGATAACTTCTCTAAAAATGCGTCGATTTGAATGTTTCTTTTTGCATAATATTTGCTTTGGTAAAGACTCAAGGTCTATTAATTTTGGTGTCAATCGTAGGAGTGGTTATGGAAGTTTGTCCAATTTTCCAGATATTTTTCTTCTATTCTCAACTACTTCTTTCATTCACGACAATTTCTGCTAAAATAAACTTCAATATATATGTAAACATAAATTCGGTTTTGAGAGTCGGGGATTACGAATATTAAATTGATTATGCTATACAATTTGTATATATTTGAAAATTGATCTTGAAACATGGAAGTCATGTATGGTTCCTCATGCCGATATTTTTAATTGTAATTACACCCGCCCTTGCTAAAAATAAAAGTCTGACCAGTGGATTAATTTAAATAAAAATGTAGTTGTTAACCAATGAGAAAAAGGGAAAATACACAGAAACGATTCCTGCTAATTGTGCCAAGGATAAGAGATTAAAGCAAGAACCTTTTTCACTGAGATAAGTACCAGCAAAAAAAGAATAATAATAAAAATAAGAAAGGGAAGAGAGAAAAAAAGTAAGTGTAGGTTTGTGTGGGCTAATGGGGATGGGATGGTAGGGTAGTGCTGACTGAGGGAGATATGGAAATGGGAAGGTCTCGAGGCCAGCGGCGCGGCTGCCCGAGCTGAGTTTACACAAAAAGCCAGTCTGACTTGTGTCAGCTTGATTACTTCCCAGGAGACTTCCTAGCCAAGCCACAGCATCCTCCTCCCCTTTCTCGGGATTAATTGGCCACAGAGCCCCAGATAAAACTCAAACCACCCGTCCGGCTCACCCTTGTGAAAATTCAGCAGATTGCTACTTTTTTTTATACTCCCAGCCCGTCCTACGTTATTTGTGAAAAGAGGGAAAAGCAGGGAAGGGAAATCTTAAAGTCTGTCTAATTGACGACATGAAAGCGGTAAACTCTTCTTTCAAATCTGTAAAAAGGGACCTGTTAATTTTCACGCCCTTAAAAATACTAATTATTAATTAATATTTTATGGGGTGCTACCCTTCGAGATTGCTTTAAAAAAAAAAAAACGGGTCGTTACCTTATACAATGTCTTCCTTGTTTCAGGGTTGGAGAACATGAAAAGTATAAAGAAAATGTATGTCCGTCCTCCAGAGCATTCAAGAGCTCTACAGCCGCATCCCACATTTTTGGGATCAGGGGTTCGGAAAACATGTAATTCCAGTGAAAACTCAACATCGAATTTCTGACAGATTACATAACTTAGGAAGGAGGTAGGTACATTAGTAGGGGCATACACAGCTTTGCTAAACAATACTTTGAGTCTAATAACTGTTAGTTATTGTGACTCATGTCCGGGGTCATATCATCATTGTGACTACGAGGTCATATCACCTACTACCAGAGCGCTTGGTGGATATGAGCCCGACTCCTACTATGGGAGTCCTAAATTTTGCATATCCTAAATTGACTTAAACTGAGGTTTTCTCCATAAATGTATAACTTGGATTCAATTTAAATTTGGTTTAAATAAAAACTATAGGGCGCCGGTAGCTCACTGGTATGCGTGTTTGTTTACTGAGCTCAAGTTCGCAGGTTCGAAACCCGAGGCTCTTAAAAAAAACCTTGAGCAGGCCGTCCTTCGGATGGGATGTTAAGCGATGGTCCCGAGCCTGTACGATGTAGGTACTCGTCAAAGCCCTCTACCCTAAGTGAATAAAAATTTAGGTAGGCAAAATTTAGAACTCCCTTATTAGAATCGGGCTCATGTCCAACAGAGTGACGAAACAGCGCTCTGGTAGTAGGCAATATGACCACGTAGTTAATGCCCGGGCATGAGTCATAATAACTAACCTAAACAAAAATTTCAATCAAGATTGTTTTAGGTAGGTTATTCTGTTTGTTGTTTTCACCAAACATATGATGATGACCTCATTCACGAATGAGGCTATTGTGTTTACTTATTTTTTCAATAACCGTCATGTTTGTAACCTTTTTCGTGAAGAGATAATTATAATTTCAGTGATGGAAAACTTAATAATTGCAGGTAAAAGCAGTAAATATTCTAAGGACAAAGAGACAGAAATTTTGTTGAATTTGGGAAAAGACAAACGTGATATTTTCATTTTCAAAAAAGTATTTCTTTGAAAGATAAAGAAAGGGTAGGAAAGAATCATCTGATGAATTTGATGAGGTAAGTGGTTCTTTTGTAAGAGATTGGAGAACTTTGAAGGCAAAGTTTGAAAATTTAAAGAAAACTTCTAAAAATAAATTTGCTGATGAAAAAATACGTTTTAGATACGTAGCGGGAGGATCCGGGAGGGCCTCCCAGCCTATTTGAGTTTAGATACAGATATAAAAGTAAAGGATTTACTTGGGGAAGTTCAAATCCAAGGATTATGTTCGGAATCGGATTGAGACTGTAGATAGAACTCAAGCTCTCAGTTCTATGTGGTACAGTGGAAGCTGGGCTCCTAGCAGAGATGTGCGTACAGAGCTACGATGAGAGGAGGACAGAGGATGTCACTGTCATCAGTTGTGTGTTCTCACTGAAGAAGGTTATACAGTTACAACAATAAATATGGTGAATGACCGTCAATGTACTTCACCAGACCGAGTCAGTTAAGTTTCCACACTGATTCCGAAACACTTACATAAAGGCATCTGAATCCCCATAGTAAATTTTATGTCAATTAATCCATTACATCGTCAGTTATAGTTTTTGAATCGAGACCCCTCCGCTGATCGTAACTGAATTATTAGGCGCCGTCCTTATAGGGTTTTGAAGTTAAAAGACAATTTTAGGGCGCCGGTAGCTCAGTGGTATGCGTGCTGGCTTACTGAGCTAAAGATAGCGGCTTCGTAGCCCTTAGTTTATTTTATAGTAAATATAATAAACCTAAGTACACCGTCCTTCGGATGGGACGTTAAGCGATGGTCTCAAGCCTGTACGATGTCAGATACTCGACATGAGCCCACCAGAGGGACGACAGAGCGCTCTGGTAGTTGGCGATATGACGCCGTAGTTAAAGCCCAGGCATGAGTCATAATAACTAACTACGATTTTGTTTTCATATTTTGGTTCTAGAGATTGGAAAACATGAAATTACGTTGAAAACTCTGTATCGAATTTCTGACCGATTACATAACTTCCCCTATACTTTGTATAGCTGGAGAAGTAAAAACTGTATTTAAGGTATTATGATTTTTATACTCATTTATTTTCTATTATTTATTTATTTGTATTTTTACTATTATTGTTATTATTAATCACATGTTTATGCTCATTATTATTGTTATTATCATAGAGCTCTTCCCACCGTTATTCACTCACCTGGCAGAGATGACAGCCCACAGCTTGCATTCTGATGGATTGGGGTCCTCCTTTGTAGAGACTCCTCTATATGTCATCCTATTGACACTGCATCTCTAGTTCTATGTCTGTGTAGTCCATGGTCACTGATATCACCGTCTCCAAGTGTCCAAGAGTCGCAATGTCTCTAGGATAGAAGTCGGGAAATGGCAACTAGAAAATTCAGATAATTCTGTGATAAGACTCATCGCATTCCAAAATCGTTTGTCAAACTGTGTAAATAGTTCATTGTGCTCGTTTAGTAAGCAAAGTGTGGCTGTTGTATTAAAAGCGTATTAAGACGAGCAGCCATTCCGAGACCTATATCAGAGCTTGATTTTGATCCATCACGTCTCCTATTGATATATTGAAAAGCAGTGGTGGATGTACAGATTTGGGGCCCTGAGGCTTTTCCCTCCAGAACTTAAGAGAAAAATTTTGGATGAAGTTAGGTGGGGTAGGGCAAAAAGTAAATAAATATTACAAAAATGTACTCCTCCCTATGTTTATCTGTTTTGTGTATTTATAACGAGACTAAAGTAATAATTGATTTCTTTATTTCATCATAGATTATGAAGAAACTGGAGAATTTTTTTGATGTATTCTAGTATACAGGAGGAAAAAAAAGCTTCATTGCACTTATAAACGTATACATAGATTAATTATGACATTATTGTCGTGAATAGAAAAAAAAAAAAAACAATAACTATAGGAAGCAGTACTATAAAGGATAATTCAATTCAATTTCTTTATTAGCCCTTAGGAAGTGCATCTTTCAGGCAAGGGGTTCGGTCTCATGTGTACGTTATCGACCTGATGTAACATTTTTGAACATAATAATAATAAAATACAAGGAAGTAAAACATAACTCTTAATTAACAAATAAATATAATTCTTTTAGTAAAATAATTTTACTAGTAGTAAAACGGACGTTAAATAGAGTACAATTATTGTACTCTATTTAACGTCCGTTTTACTAAGTAGAGCATGATATTGAGTTTATTATTGTTGTCAATGTTGAAAAAAGGCCTTGTGTGGTTGTGGGCTGGTCAGTGGTTCTACCAGATCCTTCTCAGTTGGCAGAAAGCTGGACACTCCATGAAGAAGTGGTGGATGTCGGACTTCGTTATTGACACCACAGCTGTCCTCCCTGCTGAACAGGTAGGACACTCCTCCCACCGTTACTCTAGCCAGGCTTTCTTTACACACCGTATCTGGGATATCACTCTCGTCCTCTAGATGTTTGTCCTCAGCTTCAAGTGTTCGTTGTAGCTGTAGATATTCTCGTAAGTGAGGTTATAGCTAGATGTCAGGATGTGCTGAATGTCCCTGGAGCAGCTTCTCACAATCATAAGTAGCCTACAGAGTTAGGATATTGTGAAGTTGACATCCAGTTGTAGACATCTTAAGAAATAAAACATACAGAAATAAATAAATGAAATATCTTTGCTTCTTAGGCTTCTCTGGAATGATTGTTGGTTACGTTTTTCCGGCATTACTTCCAGAGGAGTCCTCAACTTGGTTTGACAATACTTTTAGGAGTCACAATGTATTTTACATCTAGCAGAAGCGTTATCGGCAAATCGATCGAAGCGGCTCTACCGCTTGCAGGTAAATTACCAGATCGCTAAGAAGGACCTTATTTACCAATGAGCTGGGTTTCCCAATTCTTTTCATATTGGCAATATGGTTTTAAAATAAACATAAAAATACTTATACAAAGAAAGAGTAACACTTAATACAGTAAAGGAATAGCCGTCTGTGTGATATGACCCGCTTCGTGGGCCAGAGGCACAAGCCTCATGGTAGATTGCTGAAAAGTACTGTTCTGACGAGTTTAGGCAGCTTCTGACGTACGCATAACGTCCTCAGTAACCTCAGCTTATTATTCTGTCCTAGATTTTAGCCGTGTTGTCAAATAGAAGGACCGGTAAAGTTGGAACCATAACGGGTTCTATTTGTGCAGGAAACTGAGATATTGTCCATTGAAGCCGAGCTGGCCCAACAATTATATTCCTACATAATTAGAAATTAATGCATTTGTGTCAACGGTGTTGTCCATTTGTCATCATAACACTAGTAACAGAAAGACTCGCAAATGTGTCCTCTAGACAGTAACTAGCAGTTTATCGGCATTGCCTGGTTAGTAAAGTTATTTGCACGGTTAGTAACTGTAAGATGACAATTTCAATTCATTTGAGGTCGTAGAAGTGATGTGTCACGTAACCGTCCACCTTGGTGGTTGTGTGCAATGTCCGGATAATGAAAAAAAAAAAAAAAAAGCTTATAAGGAAATTTCAATCATTGCCCCCAATCCCTCTCCCGTTCAAGAATTTGAGATGTCTGGCCTAGGTGAATATACGATGGACTGTCAAAAATGTCTTTTCTTGCCGTTCAAAATGTTAAGCCAAAATGGTCTTTGGAATGGGCGTATGAGGACGCTACATTTGAAATTTCATGAAAATCCGATCAACCGTTAAAGAGATATCTAGCACTCTTCTGTGATAGTTGAAAGGCCTTGCTTTAGTGAAGATACGTTCAGACCAATTCCTGTGAAGCTCAAACAAACAGACCTACTGACAGAAATTGAACTTCCAAGGACTTAATATAACATTTTTAATCAAATTCATTCTGACAATGTACAGACAAAAATTTAATTATATATATATATGAACATATTTTGGTGGTTTTCCTATCGGCGTCTTGTTTCTTAGAATGCTTCCCTCAAAGTATAACCATTGAATACTTCAGAGTGCCCAAGTTAGCAAGCGCTTCTACAAATTGCTTTTCCAGATTGCCAACATTTTGTACCTTACTATCCCCCGTGTATATGATGGATATAAAATTGTATATTCGGACAAGAGCACAAACTAACAGACAACAGTCTCTTAAGAATGAATTTAGATAACTTACCCTATACCTACTTGGTAAAGGTGAGGAAATATCTGAGATCAGTTGTTGCCAGCTTTCCCACATAAGGAGTACATAAGAACATTATGCACACATGCACAAACCATATCACAGAGACATAACACTAGACTTTCAGATACAACCTTGCATCCTAGTAGAGATACCACGCCTTAACGATACATTCTTCCTTCCAAGGACCCTATGTTGGTCACCTTCCGACAGACCAGAAGTAGCAGATAAGCCAGCCACTGCTGGGAGAGGCTTGCTAATTGTCTTGAAGGAGCTAGAGACGGTGCTACCTAACAAGATAACCCGGGCTTCGTGAGTAGACTTCACACCTCGGGCACCCGACATTGGCATTTCACACCAGTCTCCACCACTCTTCAATAGGATTAGCCAACTAGCCTAGTCTCCTCTTTTATAGCCGGAATTTAGTAATTCATAGTTCCTAAAAAATCAACAATACATTAATAATCTCACCCTCAATTTTCACACAGTGGATTATTAATGATCTGACCATAACATGAATAAAACATTTTTATGTTTACGGGGATCATTCCCCCCCTCCCCTCCCTCAGTTCAAATTGGCATTACTGACTTCAAGAAAGTCACATGAAAGTTATGGCATCAGCGGTTTTCTTTGTTTAATTTTAGTTCAGCATAATGGGAATAGTGATCTGTACAAAAGTGGTTGGTATAAGAAATTTTATATATTATTCTTGTCATGGCTTCTAAATATACATTTACTATAGCCATACGAAGCATAAGGGAAGTTATGTAATCGGACAAAAATTCGATATTAGTTTGATATCTTGCCAATCCATAAAGCATGAGATATTTCGAAAAATGTAGTTATTCCAAATAAAATGTGCCTTTTAGTATTCTCTACACTTTCTGTTCGGAAATATTTTTGATTATAATTTTTTTCATAAATATAAGCGGTGACTTATAAAAAATACTTATGCTAAAGTAAAGTGACTGAGTTAGAGCACTCACAAAGTTCCAATCTCATACACAGACAGACATCATCTCGAAAATGGTCAAAATGTGTTCAGGGGACCTTGAAGAGAGAAATTTCCTTGAAAACTCGATCTCGGATTTTCGCACGATTAGAATATTTCATTACTACTAATATAATGTAACGTGATTCACCACACGAATCCCTGTCAATGGACTTCTCAAGCAGATCTACGCGACAGGATTATTCTTCTTATCCACGAACACTCAGAGAAGCACACGCTGCCTCTTATACATTATCAGTGGGAAATTATACACTAAATGGCTCTCTTGACGTAACCACTAGAAATTCTTCAGAAGGGGAAAATTTCCTTCTAACATATACTTCGAAATGTTTCAAGAGCTTTACGGGTTTAATTAATCCGATTGAATGTGACTGAGGGATGTTTGTTTTTGTGAATCGTGCCCGGGGCTTTATCTACGAAATCATATCGTCTACTACCAGAGAACTCTTCGCCGCTCTGCTGGCGACTGAGAGTTTCTCGTACACCGACTTCTAACATATGAGTCTACTTGTAACATAAAAAGTTCGAGTTTGTGTGTGTGTCTGTGGACATGATACAATTAACATATCAACACGAGACATTAGAGGGCGCCGGTAGCTCAGTGGTATGCGTGCTTGTCTTCTGAGCTCAACAACGTGGGTTCGAAACCCGACCGAGGCCCTTAGTTTATTTTATCTGGGAGGTAAAATAAACTTAAGCACGCCGTCCTTGGGACGTTAAGCGATGGTCCCGAGCCTGTACGATGTCAGGTACAGGGTCAAAGTCGGGCTCATGTTCACCAGAGTGACGAAAGAGCGCTCTGGTAGTAAGCGATATGACCTCGTAGTTTAAGCATGAGTCTTAAAACCTAACCTAACACGAGACATTATACTCGTATGTGTATCCTGAACTACATATGCATGTCACTTATTGATTTTCAGCTAAATTTGCCAAAAAGAAAAGAAGATTAGGGGAGGAGGAGGCTTGACTGAATAACCCTAATAAGTGTTAATCTAATGAATGATTCACCACGAAATTGTATAAAAAAAAAAAATATATATCAAAGTGAAGGGGAGAATCAAAGTAGACTCTAATAACTGCCATTGTAGTAATAGTTATGCTAATTCCGCCAAATTTACAGAATATGTCAATAGGTTTTTTGGATATACTACTTTTCAATTATAAATTAATATATATTATAAATAATTCGAGTCGGGAAAGTACATGATTTATTGACGAATTCTTACTCTCTTGATACTATTAGTATAAGGAAGTAATGTAGTCGTAAGGACTTCCGAGATTGAGTTTACAACGGATTTTCACGATTCCGCTTGTCTGTGAGTTTGGTTGGATTTTTGTGAGCGCTATAACATTCGTTGTAGCTATGAATTTGGAATTAGAAATGAAAATCTTAGATCTGGTTAGATTTTGGCAGAAATCAGAAGAAAAATAAGAGCACATTACTTTGGGGCATCAGTACATTCTACTAGATCCTGCTTATATTTACCACCTAATTAGAAATCTTTTCAAATATTGCTTGTAGAGAAAACAGAGGCACATTTTGCTTATAATACATTTTTTGACCGTCTCTCGAATTGTTATATACATGAAAATCGTTCTCAAATGTTTTCAAACCCATTTTTTTTGTATGTGCTTGATTTACCCAAAAACGGTTAGTCCTATTGAAAAATTGGTTCTTACTAAAAATATTTCTTATTAAATTTCCAATTAATTTTTCTACTGTGTATATGAATGTCTCTTTCAAAACTACACTGTACAATGAAAGAAAGAAAACCGCTGTCGTCAAAACATTACTATGACATATTTTTGTCTTGTACGCTTTTAACAATGATTCTTTATGTAATCAACGTCCTACGGGACCTTAAAATCGCGTAATCCGTAATAACTTGGATCACAATATTTTCTGGCGCTATATACACCTTCCTTTACTCTCTCCATATTTCGTTTTGAAACGGGTCTTTAAGTATATCAAACTAAAAAAGGTAATGCAAGAACTACTGTTTTTCCAAGAGATCCAATCTTGTAATTTCACGTGTAATCTGTGAAACCTTTTTATTTTGAGGAAACAAACAGCTGCTTTGTTCTGTTCCCTGAATGAGATGGCGACAATGTACCACTGTGGAGGATATAACCTGTCTGCCTTCTCTATGAAAATTAGACCTTTGTGCGTTGGTACAATGTGCTCATACAACTCTAACCTCGTCTTGTTTCAGAACCAGTGCATCCTGCCTTTTCTTTATCAGCTTACAAAAATTCACTCTTTTTTTTCACCTAAAATGATATTTTCTGAAACTCGAAATTATTTTGGAGAAACATTACTTAACCTGTTCCATTTTCCCGTTGCACTTCCATTATTCACTTATCGTTTTTTGGGCTTTTCATTTCCATTACTGACATTATCCTTAGGAGCTTTATTTCCATTATTCAATTATCGTTGATAGTTTCATTTCCATTATTTAATTATCGTTGGGAGTTTCACTTCCATTATTCAATTATCGTTGATAGTTTCATTTCCATTATTCAATTATCGTTGATAGTTTCACTTCCATTATTCAATTATCGTTGGGAGTTTCACTTCCATTATTCAATTATCGTTGGGAGTTTCATTTCCATTATTCAATTATCGTTGATAGTTTCATTTCCATTATTCAATTATCGTTAGGAGTTTAATTTCCACTATTCACCTTATCGGTTAGGAGTTTAATTTCCACTATTCGCCTTATCGGTTAGAAGTTTAATTTCCATTATTCGCCTTATCGGTTAGAAGTTTCATTTCCATTATTCGCCTTATCGGTTAGAAGTTTCATTTCCATTATTCGCCTTATCGGTTAGAAGTTTAATTTCCATTATTCGCCTTATCGGTTAGAAGTTTCATTTCCATTATTCGCCTTATCGGTTAGAAGTTTCATTTCCATTATTCGCCTTATCGGTTAGAAGTTTAATTTCCATTATTCGCCTTATCGGTTAGAAGTTTCATTTCCATTATTCAATAATCGTTGGGAGTTTCATTTCCATTATTCGCCTCATTTTATTGTTAGGAAAAATAAATAAAACAAAGAACTTGTTTAACTTTTATATTGTCTAATTTCACAAAAGTATATTGTATATACATAAAGTGTACCAGTTTGGACTTATATTCATAACCCGAAATCGGTCACTTTACGTATATATTTTTTTGAAATTTTTTCCACTTTATCGACACAGATCGGAAGAATGTATTCGGATTTTTTTTGTTAGAAGTTTCATTTCCATTATTCACCTTACCATTAGAACCACTCAGTGTACAAATGTTGTTGGTTTAACCCTAGAAAGCTAAACTGTTCAAAAGTTACGTTATAGCTAAACTATCGTGAAATATACGACGGTTTAATTTAATTAAATAAAAAATTCTTCGAGATACAAATTTGAACTTTAATTAATACAATTTGTCAACACACATCATTACAAACATGTTTCTATCAAATTTGGATATTTGCAAGTCCTCAACGCAGTCGACACAGCACTTTCCGCGATGCTCAGCGCAGATTGGCTTGTTGCAGCGACAGCACTAAACCGTTGTCATCCTTCTCTTGACGGACGGGCAAATCCCACAAATTGTTGGTGGTAGGTTTTGAGGGAGGGCATGGGCACCGAAACTTTCAATATATCGGCAATAAATTGCCGGAGTTTGCGTGTCAAATTTGGGTGCTGGAATCGCTGTTGAAGCCATGGCTCGATAAGACTGTCGTGTATTTGCATAGGAAATTTCCTCCTTGAATCCGGTTTCTGGTCCCTTTTTAGAAGATTAGTGACGTAAATGACATATGCATTCACAAGTATAATGTTCAACATACCATAAAATACGCACAAGGGCCACCGTCTAGTCTAACGGCTTCATAACATTTGATGACACATTTGGTCCAAAGTGTCAACTGCCCCTTTTGTGCCATTGTAGGTCTCGATTATTTAAGGTTTCTTGGATACTTGACCGATGACAGGCTTTTCGTGGCAAGTGGATAGTAGCAAAACCACTTTTGAATATCTCACCTTGTATGAAACCATAGTTTTTGGCCCATCGAAACAAAACATGCTTCTCCCTTAGGCTCTGCCCTTAGGATTTTTCATTTCGGGTGGGATTTCTCGCTTGTCTTTTCTAAGTGTACCTACAATCGTAAGTTTGTATGGGTCTTCCAAAAGTGAGGTTGCCAATGGAACACAGGTGAACCAATTGTCAACGGTTATGTTGCGATTGGATCCATGACAAGTTGTTGAAAGCTTTTTCACAAAAAACTCGGCTTGAGGTAAACCTTCTGTGTCCATCGTTCTACCTGTGTGTCAACTTCCGACTCATTATTGGAACTTACTAAAACTACTCGTAAGAACAAAATATTATCACTTTTCAATTAATAATATACCACTATAAGCGAAGTGGGTGTACAAAATCCAAACGTAAAAGCTAAACTATCGTAAAACTTACGATCGATTGACAGCGGAGCAAAGTTGACAACCTTCAAGACGTAACAAAGACTAACTGATGAGGCGGCAGAAGTAAGGTACGGAACTGGCTGGGAGAATCCATTGTCGCAGCCAAAGGGGTCGAAACTAGACAAAAGAAAATCTCTCTCATAATTTTTACGTTAGTTTAGCTTTCTAGGGTTAAGAAAGTCCTCTTATGGCCACAACACATAGGTATATTATATTTTTTATAATTTTCAATTAAAAATCACCAATAATAGAAAAATATTTTAAAATACGTTGCTGTGAATTATAATTTAAACATTATATTGAAATAATTCCTACGGAAGTTTATTGTAGATTTTTGGGGTGCTATAACTTTGTTGATATTGGTCCTATCTTAACTCTGAGAGCATATGACTGTTGGAAATTTAATAAAAAAACACGTTTGGTAGAAGACTGTTTCCGCGTAAATGCAATCTTTCGGCATGCATCTCGAAAAATCTTATTTCATATAAAATGTACCTACCGTTTAGTTTTCTCTACAACTTTTGTTATTTTTTTTTATAAGGCCATAAATATGAGCAGTATTTTGTAAAATGTACTTAGGACGTGTTCAGGGGACCTTAAAACTTCCTTGAAAACTCGATCTCTAATTTTCGCACGATTACAATAGGTAGGTACTTTATTATACTAAAGATATAGACAAGTAAACATGTATTTGTTGTTGATTACTATTTAACAGATCAAGAAATAAACTGGTAAGTGACCCCCTTTGATAATACTGAATATTTCAGACTGACACTAACCGAGGGAGTTGTGTTCTGAATGGAAGCCGAAGTGTGTAGCTAATGTTGTGGACTGGCACATATAGTTGCCGATCAAGTTGGAGCTATTTCGATGAAATAGGTCTAATTTCCTCAACTAGTCTGTTCCTGGAGCGATTTGTGGCGTTCACTGATTGCCCTCACTTCCAATAATCCTCCATTTCCAAGTCTTTAGTCCGCCATTAAACTGTCTCTGCTACTTTCCTCGTAGGCTACACTTCATTTTGAGGCAACTTTTTCATGTTCTGTTAATTCTGTCATCATTATCTTGTAATGATGTTGATGACAGCAAATGCCCATTAGGATATATGCATTGGTAAAATTGAATAATGTATATAGTAAACATTAGAAACCAGAATGAAGAGAAATTACATGCGGTGTTCCCTCGCAAGGATCAATCTGACGGTCATGAAACCTTTTACATCGGTTCTTTTCGCTAATGTTACTAATATTCTTAAGATGATTAAAAATGCCACCTCGTTGATTGAATCCATTTCTAAATCATGGAGGCCGTGCGGGCTAGAGCGTAGGGCTTTGGTCGCATGGTCTCTTGGTTTGCGGGTTCGAATCCCGTCCGGGAGTGAGTTTTATTTTGTAGATAGAACTCCCTCCCGGGGCCATGGATATCGTAAATAACTCGATAGCACAATGATGTGGCTAATATGCATCGTACATAAAGCAAAAAATAATAATAATAAAAATAAATAAACATTAAACGAATGACTTTTAATCAATGAGTTAATTTTAAATGTGTTCAAAACAACCATTTTAAATTTCAAAACGACGTATACCTACATTACCAAATGAAAACATACCATTAGCGGATAATAGTCTCCATAAAATTTATATTTAACAATATACATTTTCTGGGTTTCCATTTTGAAATGAAACTAACATGAGCTGAACAAACGAAAGACATAAGTAATGAGTTCCGTTTGTTTCTTACATAATATCTTGAAAGGAGGGAGGGCGCCAGTAGCTCAGGGGTAGTGTGCTAGCCTATTTGGCTCAAGATCGCGGGTTCGAAACCCGGCTAAGGCCCTTAGGTTTTTTATCTGGGTGGTACTCTAAAGGCCCCTAGCCTAGGTGAATAATAAACCTGGGTAGGCAAAATTTAGGACTCCCACTGCATTTATTAGTATTATTATTTGAATACTCATTTATTTTTCTTTATTAATTAGTTATTCATTTTTATTTATTTAATTTTATTTTCTAGTGTTATTGTTATTAGTAATATTTAATAATGTTTATATATCTAATTCATAATTCATTCTCCCATAGTAGGGTCGGGCTCATTTCGACCAGAGTGACGAAAGAGCGCTCAGGTAGTAGGCGATATGACCTAGTAGTTAAAGCCCGGGTATGAGTCACAATAACTAACTGTCTTGAAAAGAGGATCCATTGTACCACATGAAACATTAATTATACTGTATTATGCGTATTAATTTACGGTTTAATGTATTGGGGAGCTTCTCGCTCCAATACCAATATTTCCAGACTTCAAAAGATACCATTATAAATAATAAACAATATTAATCAAAGAACAAGCTGCAGAGAAATATTTAAAAAAACGTAGAATCATGTCTTTACCTGCGCTCTTTATATTTGAAACATTAATGTTTCTTAAAAAAAATATAAATGTTTTCCCTCTTAACAATACTAGTCATGATTATGATACCAAGAAGAGTTGTGATTAATTTTTGACTGATTCACCACCTGAGGATGGCAAATTGCTGAAACTAGTTGCGGAATAAATAAAATCTATCTAGCTGGACTGATACCTCTGTGTTACATAATTAAAGGTATGTAGGTTGTACCTCATGTATTTAGGTTTGCATAAGGAGAATGCACTCTAGCGGGATTACCGCAAACTACATTTCAGAAACAGTTCTCTTCAGGTTGTGTTACAGTTCTACTGGAATCCGTTAGGTAGCTCTGTGTTGTGGTAGTTCAGAGACATGTCACTAGATGTCATGGATATGGAAATATTTCAAACAGTTGTCGTTGAATCACCGGCAATGTACTTCCTTAGCACGAATTAAGTTTTCGCTGTCCATCCAGAACCGATCGATTATTTGGGTTTCAAATCAATAGTTGACTTAATAGAAATTTCTGAATTCTTTTTGCTGATATATTTATTATATACATATAATATCACGACAGTGATTAGAGTTTTTGTGTTAAGCCCCCTGGGCTGAGTTGAACATGCAATATTCATAGACGTGCCACTGATGATGACGCAGTTTCGTTGAAAGCCGGTTTTGAACTGAGGTTGTACAAATTAATTATCTCATAGAAACAAAAGACGTTGTCTTTCAACTGTTTTATTTTTGACTAGAACGCAGTGGTACATCTAAGATTAAATAAATATAAAATATAAATAATGAAAAGTCACTAGTAAATCTTAATGTATCTGAGTACAGAATAATAAAATGAATCACTTGTTTACCCCACCCGTACAGCACAGAGACTAAAGGATTATTAAATTAATTATTGTATTTTAAAAGGTGTTATCTCTGCAAAAGAATGACCGATACTGGAACCGACTAATTCATCTGAATAAGACCATTCATCTCTCACTCGCGTGCTCATAAGGAAATTTGATACAAAGTAAAAACTTCTGCCGGGCATTCTTTTATTTTTTTCTCCAATAAAAATTAATGTCATTCTAACTGATTTTATAAACATAAAGTTAAAACTCTTCTGTACAAATTGTTATACTTTTTGTTTATAAAAATCGAGTTGGAGGGGCCGAAATACACCCGATGCAATGTCATACAATAGTTGGATGAGGTCGTGAGTGGAAAGGAGCTGTTGGTAGTCGGGCAGGTGAAGGGCGCGGGGCTGTGGTGTCTCCGGACTACGGGTTGAGGGCATATACAATAGTGGTTGGATGAGGTCGTGAACGGAAAGGAATGGACGCTGTTGGTAGCCGGGCAGGTGTAGGTCGCGGGGTTGTGGTGTCTCCGAACTTCGGGCTGAGTGGACTACGAAGATTTATAAGAAATCCTACCGAGTGGTTTTTGTGCAACTGAGGAGAGTTCTCTATTGCTTTTATCTTGTTTACTTCTGGTCCATTCCTTACTTGCCTCTATTTTTTGTTATTGCCGTCTTTCCTGTGACTCCACTACCAAGTTTGAAGTAGCTAGTTCAAACTATCTCTAGCTAGAGATATGAAAGTTTATTTCCATATTGTCTGCAGAATGGTCCATCTTCTCTTCTCAGGGATGTTGGGGAGGGGGCAAGTGAGGGTGTTTGTCTAGCGTACTGTCGTCCCCATGCGCCATGAATCTATCAATAGACATGTACCAAACAAATATCAAAAGTTCTGCGTGAATCACCGTCAATGTAAGTACATTGGGGAAGTACCCACAACGAATTTATCAATTAACTTTTCGCTCCCCCTCCAAAACCAGTCTTACGTTTGCGCTAATATTCAACAGTTGACTTACATAAGAACTCTTAAATCCTCATAATAAATTTTGTGTCGATAAATTCATTACATCGGCGGTTACTAGGATCTTTGAGTTGAGCTCTCTCCCCTGAACCCCCCTCCCTTCAGCTGACATCCCGAAATTCTGGTTCTGTCCTCATTGAGTTTTGACTTCAAGTATGAAATTTCATGTCGATACGTTCATTACATCGGCAGTTATTGAAGTTTTTGAGTTGAGCCTCCTCTGACCCCTCCCTCCCCATTCTCCTCTACCGATTCCACTGAAAAATAAGTGTCATCCTTATGGTGTTTTGAATTCACATATGAAATGTTGTGTCGATACATTCAGTACGAAGGCAGTTATTGAGTTAAGCTTCCTCCTAATCCCTCCTCCCCTTAGGTCGATTTGACCAAAACACACTCACATAGACACACACATACTATGTCAGAAAACATACAATTCTGTTGAAAACTCCGCATCTAATTTTTGACAGATTACATAACTTTCCCTATACTTTGCATAGCTGAGGAAGTAAAAATAGCGAACAATAATTGCTCTCTTCATATGTGATGGGTGTTGCCAAAATTTCTTATAGAAATAAAATACGTCTCCCCACTGTTTTATTTCCTACCAGAACCAGCTTTCAACGCAACTACGTCATCATCAGTGGCACATCTATGAATACATATAAAATATAAACATGGAAAATTACAAAAATCTTAAAGCATCAGGGTATAGAGTAACATAATGAAATGATATCAAATAAAAACTTACCCGTACAGTGTGGAGTCTAAATGCACACTGGCTAATAGCTCAAAGGTAAATAACAGGTTTACTCACCATATAACTGCTTTCTAGTATTTAGTCAATGTTATTTATGTTCGTCACAGTGAGTAAGGTTTATACTTATGTATATATAGTAATGGGGTTGACAAAGTTCTAGCTATTTACGTAAGTAGTTGAGCGACAAACTACAAGGAACCCAGGAGAAATGGGCAACTTAGCGATGACAAGTTTAGGTGAGCCAAGTAGCTCATACTGTTTGTTCACGAAATCAGTCTCCAAGTTTGTTCCTGAGCTGATCAATCCAAGGAGGGGAGCCGCTGGAAGTAGTACGACGCGTCAGAACTACTCCCGCCGATGATCCAGTTCTTTGAGTCTACTCTTGGGTAGAAAAGACTGTCTAGGGGAAAGCAACAGGATCCCATCCTTCCCTATATCTCAGATCGGGCGAGAGCTATCCAATAACAGCTCGCTCCATTTTTTAATTCAAATTTGAGCCCTTGGGTCCGTGAAGTCAAAAAAAATCTTGCAACAGCCTGACAGGAAGAGCCCCAAAGCTATCGAAATTACCAATCGCAAATTTGAAGTCGGAGTAAGTTGTCAATCAGAAGCTCACACCTACCTGAATATATATATATTTTCATAAAAAAAAAGTGCATAATTTAGCATGTTTAGTTAAACTGTTGTGTTTCCCAAACCCAGAGGTCATTGTTCGTAATGTTCGCACATCATTGTCATATTTAATTAACAGTTACTCGCCAAAGGTTTGCACCTAAACAAAATAGACGGACATTGCTTTAAATCGGACATTGCTTAACTTAGTGAATTCAAAATATATACAATTCGTAACTGTTGGGGTCGAAAGGAAAATATATACATACGAGTATATGTGATGTAGCCATAATAGGACTTTCTTATACAAATCACAAATTTTTACTGATCATTCTCCCCCTCCCCCTTCCTATCCCATACTGGATATATGAATGTGATGTGTTTTCTTTGTTCATTGGATAGCGTTTTTTTTTTTGTTTCAGTGTACATCGTGATTCAGAGAGTGAATTTCTTTCTGTGAGTGATCTAAAAATGGTCGATATAAGAAAGTCTGTTGTTGTAACATCACATATATTTCAGTTAGTGAATTAGGTATTGTGACTCATGTCCGGCCTTTTACTGCCAGACAAAAGAGCGAAGTTTATTCACCTAGGGTAAAGGTATATGACGAGTTTATGACATCATACAGGCTCGGGACCATCACTTAACGTCCCATCCGACGGCGTGTCAAGGTTTTTCAAGGTTCTTCCCAGATAAGAAACCTAAGGGCCTTGGTCGGATTTGAAACCCGCGACCTTGACCTCAGTAGGCAAGGACGCTAGCTCTGATTTACCGGCGCTCTTTACATATATAAATATATATATTCTTTATATATTTATATTTATATATATTCTTTATATATATATTTTTATTTGTTTATTTAAAAAACTAACAATAATAAAAACACAAGGTAAAAAGAAGTCGTCGGTGTATCACTGGCAATGTACTTACCCAGAACGAATTATTCAATAACGAACTAATCAGTTAACTTTTCGCTCTCACTCAAAAACCAGTCGACCGTTTGCGCTAATATTCAATAGCTAACACAAGGACTCCTAAATCATACTAAATATGAAATTTGTCAGGTTATGACCGTGTTTATTGCGTTTTGACTTCAAATATGAAATTTCAGGTCGATACATTCATTACATCGGAAGTTATCGGGATTTGTGAATTGAGCCCCCTCCCCTTCTCCTGATTCCGTTAATCTGTCGCCCTTACGGGATTTTGAATTTACATATGAAATTTTGTATCGATACATTTATTACAATGACAGTTATTACAGTTTTTGAGTTAAGCTTCTCCCCTAATCCCCCCCTTCCTTTTGGTCGATTTCAGCTGGGGTAGTAATAGTTTCGTAGTAGGTCATACCAATCGAGTTAACTCATAAAGCCATTTCTTGTGGAAATTCGCTAAAAGCGACGGTAGAGAATGAAAGTGTGATGAACAATTTTCTCAGCTTTATGTAGAGATGAACGACACAAAGTCCCTCTTTAGCCTGCCCTTACAAGTTAAACCGAAGACGCACTTCTCCGAGTTAACATTTTCAAGTTATTCATGAGTGGGAGAATCTCTCCACCTTTTAGCCAGAGTGTCTATCTTCAAAGCAAAACTTGGAGCTACGCTTAAATGTGTACGTAGAGAGGTTGTACTCCACGATTTCTCCAACTCCTTCACCCATGTCAACGTGCTAAAGTGAAGGTCTTATCTTAAAGAACTTTGTCAAAGCACTTATGTCACTTAGAGCGTCTTAAGTAAGGTCTTAGGATCTTCTTCTCTGTTTTCTGTAGTAATTAGCTTCATTTATCTTCCTGTTTCATTTGCATTTATAACGGGTTTAGACGACGGATTGCAACGCACCAGGTGAGGATAAGCTAAATTAAGGATGAAAAAAGTTGCTTTTCATGCCCGGGCTTTAACTACCTGGTTATATCGCCTAGTACCAGTGCTCTGGTCGACATGAGCACGACTTTACAGTGGAAGTTCTAAATTTTGCCTTCACTGAAATTGTATTCACCTAAGGTAGGGATCAACGAGTACCTGACATTGTACAGGCTCGTGACCATCGCTTAACATCCCACCCGAAAAGGAAATTTATATAGATAGTTTGTAAATTTCACGAATTCAGGGAGACCTTTGAAGTGTGCTGTTTCACTTACCCGGGTCCCAAAACTTATAAATGGTAAGTGGACAGGGTATGAGAGGTTGTTTCTTGGTTTTTAAAGCGACCGGATCGCTCTGCAAATTTTCTTTACCAAGAGACACTGGTGAGTTGCCAGCTTTGTACCCCTTTATCAAGAAACAGTGGTGAGCCACCAGCTTTGTACCCCTTTATCAAGAGATACTGGTGAGCCACCAGCTTTGTACCCCCTTTATCAAGAGACACTGGTGAGCCAGCTTTGTACCCCTTTATCCCAGCTACTTTACCCAATTTTCAAGTTCAGCACCTGCCAGCTGTATTTTAGGTTTCCGAATATAGGTCTTTCCATTAGCTTCAGAATAATTGATGCTAATGCTTCCGGTCCTTTCCTGGTGCGGGGATTAAAGCAACTTTAGCTTTTCTCCGTTGGCTGGGTACGGATTTATCCCAGGAGCCTGATCTTGGGCTGTTCAGACATCATTATGGGATACATCCCATCAGATTCAAGAGATTTATATAGATTAAATCTACTGAGGGTTGCACTACATCGGTGCCCTACACGAAGATTCCTGTGTTTAATCAATATGTGTAACTACAATTTTATTCGATACCAAGTGGGCCATTACTTTCGTTTAAAGTTAAAAGTTAGACTTTAAATGAATTGACAACTCTGGATTAGTCTGTTTGCTGAAGATTGCAGGTTCACATCCCGGGCGAGGGCCTTATTTTTTTATTTGGAAGGTAAAAAAACCTTGAATACGCCATATTTTGATTGGAATGTTAAGCCATATTCCGGAGCCATTGCGACGTCAGGTATTGGATAATTTAGAATTCCAATAGTAGAGAGGACTTATTCCAACTGAATTTCAATAAAAACAGGTATTCAATAATTACTCGTGCAGTTTGAGGGGACATCTTGTATTATCTAATATACACGAGAGAGCAGAGGTTTCGTATATAGATGACAGTTGTTTCCTAAGAAGCTAAATAAGTCTTCCGTCAACACACCACCATTAATTATTAATGGTATATTTATGTAATATATTATGTATATAATGGTATTAATATATAATTATTATACATTACACATAAACCATTATATCGTAGAAGGTTAAGAAGTCTGCTATAGAAAGATGTTTTCAATCAAGAATGTAATCAATCAACTTATATAAAATGTTAAGATTAGTATTTTAATAAGTAAGGCTACCTCATAATGTATACCTATGTACCTTACGTTCACTATCACATAATGTGTATGTACCTTACGTTCACTATCACATAATGTGTATGTACCTTACGTTCACTATCACATAATGTGTATGTACCTTACGTTCACTATCACATAATGTGTATGTACCTTACGTTCACTATCACATAATGTGTATGTACCTTACGTTCACTATCACATAATGTGTATGTACCTTACGTTCACTATCACATAATGTGTATGTACCTTACGTTCACTATCACATAATGTGTATGTACCTTACGTTCACTATCACATAATGTGTATGTACCTTACGTTCACTATCACATAATGTGTATGTACCTTACGTTCACTATCACATAATGTGTATGTACCTTACGTTCACTATCACATAATGTGTATGTACCTTACGTTCACTATCACATAATGTGTACCTATGTACCTTACGTTCACTATCACATAATGTGTATGTACCTTACGTTCACTATCACATAATGTGTATGTACCTTACGTTCACTATCACATAATGTGTATGTACCTTACGTTCACTATCACATAATGTGACATAATGTGTATGTACCTTACGTTCACTATCACATAATGTGTAACTATGTACCTTACGTTCACTATCACATAATGTGCATGTACCTTACGTTCACTATCACATAATGTGTATGTACCTTACGTTCACTATCACATAATGTGTATGTACCTTACGTTCACTATCACATAATGTGTATGTACCTTACGTTCACTATCACATAACGTGTATGTACCTTACGTTCACTATCACATAATGTGTACCTATGTACCTTACGTTCACTATCACATAATGTGTATGTACCTTACGTTCACTATCACATAATGTGTATGTACCTTACGTTCACTATCACATAATGTGTATGTACCTTACGTTCACTATAATCATCTTGTGTTGCTTATATAGGAGGTTATTGATTGATAGAACTTTGAAAATGCCTCAGAGGAGGCGAAAAGAGAGTTGGATGATGTGAGAAATCATTTCAGAAAACAAACTTTATCTATACACCTTTGGTTTCGCGTTATTAGTTAGTTATTTCAACTCATGCCCGGGCTATAACTATATGGTCATATCGCCTACTAGCAGAGCGCTCTTCAGTCACTCTGGTGGACATGAGCCCGACTCTACTAGTGAATCCTAAATTTTGCCTACCCTAAAGTTTTATTCACCTAGGGTATAGGGGGTCTTTAACGAGTACCTGACATCGTACAGGCTCGGGACCATCGCTCAACGGGAGATGAGGTTGTGGAAGTCTCAAAACTTAAAATGATTTGAGCTCTATAACGGTTGACCGAATTATTATGGAGTTTCACAACTTTATAAACCCGGATCAAACAGGCTGTGTGGCATTTCAAAATTGTTAAAGCGGTTCAAACTATGAAATTACTGTGAGCTGTTTAAACACAATCAGATTTTTATAAAATTTCACACAACATTCTTATAATTCCGATTACAGCTACTAACCGGGCAAATAACGTTCTAACCGGATGCTCAGCACTAAAAGCAATTTGCCATGAATGAAAACAACAAGAAAATTGGCCCGAATTCAAAGATCTAAGATGCAACCTAATACATTTGAAGGAAAGAAAACAACCTATGAATTAGAATAAGAAAAGTAAGTGGTAAGAAAAATACACACCCTCTAGTGGAGATGTTTAGAGGGTATAGTGTTGGAAAAAAGGGAGAAATGGGGGGGGGGGGGGGGGGGGGGGGTTCTTTATCGAAGAAAGGAAGAAGGTTTCTTGGAGTCACAAATAGTGGGTTGAGGAGGGAAGTGTTGGACGAGGGCCAAGCTACTTCGTAGACGGCTTTTATATAGGCAGCTCTGGGAGACACATCTGTGGCGCGTGTGCGTAGGGTTCGTCACTTCAGATACATTATAGTTCAGTCGGAGCTCATCTCAGGTAGTCTGTCACCAAGAGCCAAAGTGTCGTTTGGGGGAGGCAGCAAAGAGGATAAATATTGAGATGAATGTTATGATATTGGCACCAAGAACAGATGTAGAGTTTATTGAGTTCCACCGCATCTCCAAAGATGTAGATCGAGCAGTTTTTTTATTTAAAAAAATTCGTCGGTGAAACACCGGTGGAATAATAAATTATGTTTTAACCCTCCCCCTAAAGCGACCGTTTGGGCCAAAAAATTATGAAACTTCATTCTAAATTGTTTGTCAATTTTCCCCTCGTTGTGATCTCCGGCCGACTTCGAGGAAAATTAATAGGTGCCGTCCGTATGCGGTTTGACATTTCATGTCGATACATTCATCACTTTAGCAGTTATTGGGGTTTTTGAGTTGAGCCCCCTCTGTTTGTTCCGTTTCCTTGGCCGATTTTGCTGAAAATCAATTAGTGTCGGTCCTTATGGGCTTTTGGATACACGTATAAAATTTCGTGTGATGACATTCATTTTATAGGGAGTTATCGTGTTCACATTCATACACAAATGCACAGACAGACTTTTACTTTCTCAAGAAAATGGTCCAGAAAACCCTGAAAAGTAAAATTTCGTTAAAAACCTGATCTCGGATAGCCTTGGTTTAGTATGTTGAAATTAAAAAAAGAGTTTCTGTCATTTATGGTGAACGATCAACTTCGAAATAGACCGAACTCCTTAATGAATCTTCTCGCTTGGAACATTTCACGATAAACTCTTAAGTTTATTGCTTACTTAGGGTTTTGGATTAGTAAATTTAGGTAATAGGATTAATTATAAAGTTATTATAAATATAAACATATAATATTAAAATATCAGATTTCAAAATTAATTATCCTTTGTAAAGTTAACACCGCTCACATTAACCAACACGAACACACTTCCAGCATCCTTTGCCGTCGATACAGCTATCCATAGATTCCAGCTAAATGCCCGCCACAGCTTCCCAACAAGAGCGCCCTGTCCTCCGAGTTTCTTCAATAACATTCCGATTTGTACTTCCAAACAAGTCCGCTCTATCTCACCAAAGACCGATATGGGATCCCCACAAACGACAAGAGCTCGGCAGACGGCTTTGTCTGCTCTATCCTGCTTAGTAAACAAGCCACACTTTTTATTGATTTATGAACTAATCATTTACGAGACCATAATAAATCACATATGGGAAATACGGATTCGAATTATGTGGTTATGCTAAGCCGTACAACATCAAGTATATTCAATCCTTCCAGGAAACTTGCAGATGCACCCTTTTATGTCTCCAGCATTATCTAACGAACTTAAAATTCATTTTGTTAGAGACATCAGGGCCCGCCTCTCCAAAGTCCATTCTAACCTTTCTTTCCATGTCAATTCAGTCACTCGACTCGTCATGCCATTCCCTTCCAGATAATCCCTCCGAAGACTGAAGCGGTGCTGGCCGAGAGACCTGCTTCTTCCCCCATGCCCTCGCACTTTCCTTCTTCGTCTGCATATACTCCTGGACAGTGAACTGGCGAAACAAACTTTGGTAGAGGGATCACTCGGGCCCTCGCGTCCTTCCCTGCCCGCTTTTAGGAGAAGGAATGGAAAGAATATTTGTTAATTTCACAAAAACCTCAATAACTACCGATGTAATGAATGTATCGACAAAAAATTTAGTTTGGATTCAGAAGTTCCTTTTGTGTTAGTCAACTATTGATTTTTAGCTTAAACAGTCGATTGATGTGAGAGGGAGAGCATAAACTTTGTTGCTTCATTTGTGCTGGGGAAGAACATTGCTGATGATTCACCGACGGCCTTTTTTTAGTATCTGCCATAGATCAGAGGAGGTTGCCTAAGGACTGGCCACTTCCCGAGTGCTTGGAAACGTGCACTTGTGTGCACGTTTGTCAAGCCTGGGGACAGGGACCTCTCCTTGGTGGGTAGCTATAGACCGATCAGTCTACTCCCAGTCTCCGGCAAGGTGTTGGAGACTCTGATTCTCTCAGGAATTCGAGCCCGGGTACAGGCCTTCGTATCGCACAGACAATTCGGATGCATGAGGGGCAGATCCGCTGAGGATGCGTTGAGGATGCTGAGGGCGGATGTCGGGGACGGCAGAGGGAAATACTCTCTCTGTATCTTCTTCGACATAGCCGCGGCCTTCGACTGCGCCTGGTGGCCTGCCATTCTCTTGCGATTACGGTCTGTGGGAATTCCCAGGAACCTATTCGGGCTCATCTCCAGCTTCCTCAGCGAGCGCTCTGCGACGGTGAGGCAGCAATTCACCAGCACTACAGCGAACGTCACCAGGGGGTGTCCCCAGGGCTCGGTCCTCGGACCAACACTCTTGAACATCCTCTTTGATGGACTGCTTCGTGACCTCGAGACTCGTGGACTCAAGGCAATTGCCTATGTCGACGACCTAGTGGTCACGGTGCACGCTGACAGTCGAGCTACTTTAACCGCCCGAGCCCAAGCCGCGATTGACGCTACGGACACATGGTGCCGACTGAACAAGTTAACCCTCTCTCCAAGCAAGACAGCGGCCATGCTGATGAGAGGAAAAACTGACGCCCGCCACCCCCTGGTTCTTGCAGTACACGGCCGACGCGTTGAGTTTCCGGCCGTGGTCACCTACCTAGGTGTGGGGATTGAGCCGGGATTCAACGTCACGCCCCACGCAGTTGCCATCAAGGATAAGAAAACAGCTACCTTCAACGCTCTGAGCTACCTAGCCCGAGCGACGTGGGGCCTCGGGTACTCCGCGTGTAGAACTATTTACACCGGGGTCTTCGAGGCCGTAGCAAGATACGCCGCTGCCGGATGGTGGCATCGCCCCACCAAACGACAGCGTACGTTGCTATTACAAGCTCCAAGAGCGGCCCTCCTCAGGGTTACCAAGGCCTACCGTACAGTTTCCACGGCTGCGCTGCAGGTGCTGGCGGGGGCTCCTCCCATAGACCTAGGAGCCGTCGCCTCGTACTTATGCAGACGCGGCTTACCACTGGAAGCAAACACGGACGTGGCCTTGCGTCAAGCCTTAGAGGAGGGGATGCAAGGACAGGCGAGACCGGAGCGCGTGAGGGGCATTGTCCAGGAATGGATTGTGGAAAGATGGCAACGGCGTTGGGCGCAATCGACAGATGGCCGAACCACCTTCGCCTATTTCTCGAGCGTCCGGACGCGCCTTGACTCTCCATGGATACAACCAGACTACTGGATGTCACAGGTGCTATCAGGTCACGGCGACTTCAGCGCCAAGCTCTTCTTCTTTAAGAGGAAGAACAGCCCTGCCTGCTCGTGTGGCGGCGTCGAGACTGCGGAACACGTAGTCCTTGAATGCCCGCTATACGACGGGCCTAGGGCGGCGCTGATTCGCCGGACAGGATCGTACCTGGGACTGAACCTGCCGGGACTGATGACCGAGGCTGGCTACCCGGCCTTTGGTCGGTTCGTCTCCTCCTGGCGAAAAATTAAGAAAGCCTTCTAACCCGGTGCCAGGGGCCCCGCCGACAGCCAACAGGCGCAGCGGTGGCTGCCCCCGGCTCCGGAAGATAGGCAGAAGAGAACCCACCGAAGAATCTCGAGCTTACTCGGCGCAATAAGGCGTTGAGGAACCAATGACGACTGCGAACCGTAGCCATCGAGCCGGTATCAAGCGGGTATGGCAGAGGGACCGGCTCCAGGACTAGCCTGGACTCCTCTTCGGTCACGTACCTCAGCAGTACAGCGACACACTTGCCACAGCACATCATCACAATCACTAGTGACAAATGTTGTCGTTGTGAATATGTAAATAAATAAATAAAACTTAGACTTGGTGGAAAACAGACGAAAATTGAGGACTTTATTTTGGGGTCTAAGTACATTTCACAAGATACCGCTTATATTTATGACCCAATCAAAAGTTTTAGAAAAAACTATAGACACACTAAATGTGAAATATGAATTTTCGCAGGTCCCCGGATTTACGAGATTTATGCCGCAATCCGTACACCAATGTCGTTTTGATACCCATTTATTTTAGACGTTTGCTTGATTTACTCGAAAATGATAAATTCTACCTAAATATTGGTCCTTACCAAAAATATTTCTTATTAAATTTCAAACCGTCTTATGTCTCCAGATTTTAGATACGATCATAGTCGTCTGTTTTTATGTTCTCAGATTTGAGATAACACCGAAAAATGGAAAATATTATTATGAACTGACTAATTCTCTATTTCTTGAATTTTGACGAGCTTTACGAAAGCAATAAATGCGGAGGAAATACAGTAAAATTTTTCGAAGTCCTTAAAATTTTCATTACTGAGGAATTACCTTTGTAAGTTCCGCAAATATTTGTGTAGGTTGGAGCTTTACACAATACAAGCTCTTTTACATAAGTTGTACATTATACAATACTTGCTATACAAGAGATTCTCTGGTGTACAATCCATCATCCCTTGCATACTATATACCAAGAGGAAATTCCATTCATATATTAGTTACAATATATAACAACAAAAGATGGAACTCAGAATTCTGTAACAACACACATTGTAAAAAGTAAAAAGACGTTACAAGTAGAACGAAGGGCTCTTTTAAGTATTTACAGTAGATAAGAACAGCCCCAGGTTGAGTATATTTACTTTACCACGGGGGATTTACATAATATAGTACAGTAATATTACATAGTCAAACATTTCCTTTACTCTGAAAAATTACAGTCCCCCCTCTCATTTTATATAGGTACTAGTATTTTTTAGATGAGACCATTTCTGAATAATGTCCATGGTTCTTCATTTCTTCAAATGGATCGATTTCAACCAAAGGTATGTTGTTGTGCATTGATATTGACGTAGACTTTTAAGGCGTCAGTAGCTCAGAGGTAGCGTGCTTGCTTACTGGTCTCAAGATCGCGGGTTCGAAACCCGGCCGAGGCTCTTAGGTTTTTTATCTGGTAAGTGAAAAAACCTTGAACACGCCGGTCCTTCGGATGGGAAGTTAAGAGATGGTTTCGAGCCTGTTCGGCAAGTACTCGTTAAAGACCTCTATCCTACGTGAATAACAATTTAGTGTATTTAAGACTTCCACAGTACAGTCGAGCTCATGTCCACCATAGCTTCGGAAGAGCGCTCTGGTAGTAAGCGATATTACCTCATTGTTAAAAGCCCCGGGCATGAGTCACAATAACTAAATTATGGCGCCGTTAGTTCAGTGGTATGCGAGCTTATTGAGCTCAAGATCGCGGGTTCGAAACCCGGCCGATGGACCCGAGCCTGTACGATGTCAGGTACTCGTTAAAGACCCCTACCCTAGGTGTATAAAAATTTGTGTAGTAGGACTCTCTTAGTAGAGTCGGGCTCATACCAACCAGAGCGCTCTTTCGTTTCGGGCATGAGCCATAATAACTAATTTGGCCACAGCGTTTCAAGCAATACTTCAACTCAACGTCAGATTTTCGATAACATAACGTTTCCTACACTTCGTGCTACTGGGAAAGAGAGATCTCGAAAATGAAGTTTATAGGTCAGGAAAAGAGTGGTGATATATTCTTCTTATGGTTGGCGGGGTCAGCCCTGTTGGAAAGCGTGAAGAAAAAAGAACAAAAAAAGAAAGAAAAAACAGCGGTTCCCTATAAGAAGGAGTCGGGGAGGGAGTGTTGTGTCCGCACTATAACCGTAAATCACAAGTTGGCTGCCTCGCCTCGTGTTTACTTCCATGGAAGGACATGACTATAGCCATCTGGACAAGTGCCGCCTCCAGCAGCTCCGAGGCAATACAAGAGTTCCTACTGAGCAGCCCTCAGACCAAGTACGGCCAAACTAAGGCCCGGGCCACCTGCTTAACACTATTTCATTTTATTTTATTTGTTTCTTTCTATTTTATACCTATAGTACAAGAAAGTATTGTAATCGCGCGAAAATCCGAGTTCGAGTTTTCTACGGATATTCACGTTTCGATGTTCCACGTTAGTGTTCACCCCCCCCCCCCCCCCTTTCCTTTTGACTAATTTGACTGAAAATCAAAAGATATTTATGGTTTTTTTTGTATACATTGAAAATTTCGTGTGATACATTCAATCTATCGGGAGTTATCGTGTTCACAAACCTACACACACAAAGACGCATATACAAAAATTCCTTTGAGAGCCCAGTACCGAATTTTACATAACTTCCCCTATACTTCGTAAAGCTGGTAAAATAAAATGTAGCTGGGCCGGAGATAGCGCCAAGTACGATATAAAATGAAGTTATCCTGGTCGGAATATGAGTAATAATATTTTGTACATGTCTCTAGATTCCAGGAACATTGGTAATCATGTATTTTTTTGTTTATTAACTTTTAATAGAGTATTTATTATTTGTTATTTATTCTCTATAATTCGATAGACCCTAGACAATTTACTTTATGAATGTAAACAAAACCATTTTTTAATACCAAAATAGGACCATTCTGTCTTCCTCGCACACCTGTCTTCCCACTTAGCCTTAAAACCAATTTTTTTTTATCATAACAAAATTTATAAAATAATTGGGAACAACAGGTTTTTTTTTTCAGTACAAAGTATTTTTTTACAATACAATTTTTTTTACAATACCTACTGTGTTTATTAACTTCAAGAAATTTTTTTATATGAGAACTAATTGTACTACAAGTTGATAGCCAGAAGGCAATTCCAATATCCATTTTTGTATTGTTTTCATCTTTACAAATGGTTTTATTTTACCGATTGTAAATATACTCAATAAAAAAAATAATAATAAGACAATAAAATGAACTAAAAATATAAACACCAAAGTCATTTCACAGTTGAATCAGTTTGTGAATTAAGAGGGAAATACTTGTTTTAATTCAGTGTTACTGTGAAAAGTAGCTTTGGTGTTGCATGAGCCAGTTCAACATGGTTTTGTTGTATATTAGTTTCCAAACTTTAACTACTGTAGTTTATTTTTGACTAAAGATATTTTCTCTAGCTCTATAAAGGCAGTTTTCTTCTTTTAGTGAACGTTTGACCTGGTTTTCTTTTGTACAGGTCGGATCAACAAGTGTGCACTATTGGGAAATTGTGAATAAAGAGTTACGTGTAGTGGGCAATATTTTACTCACATATAACCTTACTCAAATTCCATCAAGTTATGACGTTAGGTTAGGTTTTATGACTCATGCTCGGGCTTTAACTACGAGGTCATATCGCCTACTACCAGAGCGCTTTTTCTTCACTCTGGTGGGCATGAGCCCGTCTCTACTGTGGGAGTCCTAAATTTTTATTCATATAGGGCAGGGGTCTTTAACGAGTACCTACCTGACATCGTACAGGCTCGGGATCATCGTCCCATCCGAAGGATGGCGTGCTTACGTTTATTTTACCTCTCATATAAAATAAACTAAGGGCCTTGGTCGGATTTCGAACCCATGTTCTAATGCCCTAACAGTCTCCATTATTACAGATGCCTCCAGAGCCGGATTTACCTATGGTGCAGGGTGTACAGCGACCTCTCAGGGTGTCAGGGGGCGCCGAGCGCCGCTCGCGACACCTCCGAAGATGCGTCGCTGTCGGCGCCGGTGCTCTCAAACACCCTGCACCCGTATCGTGGCCGACGCCGGGCGCGGTAGCAAATCAAGGCGACCCACGAGCGCGCGAGCGGCTCCTTTACTACTACACAATAACTTTTGTTTCAACGTGAAATCAACCTTAAAACAGATCATTAAAGATTATATTGGCGTAGTGTCCTATCGCTACCAAAGGCGCGTGTCGGTACCTGTTTTGATTCGTTTAAAAACACGCCGATGATTGATAATGCAAAAATAAGTTTGTCTGAATTTCGCAATGAGTCCGCTTTTGGGGAGTTCCTTAACAGCGCGAAAACTGTAGCGGAAGAAGTCGAGGCAATAGCAGAATTTTCCACACCTGCCCGCCCTCGCGCTCGTAGAACGTTTTTCAATTATGAGGCGGAGGATGAACCAATAACAGACGCGCAAACACATTTCAAAGTAAACTTTTACTCTATTTGTTAGATATCGCGATAACTAAGTTCGACGAACGGTCCAAACTTCTGAGTCAAAATAACGTAATTTTTTAATTTCTTCAAAAACTAAAACACTGGAAGGATTTGGTCTTAAATACAGAAAAAAACACATTGTTCTAATTTAGAAAATAAACTGTGCCATGATGGCTCTTCAGATGTGGAGAAGTTCGAGCACTTTAATGAAATCGAATTACTACTCATGTTTATTGATGATTCCACTATGTCGTTGGATATTTTAAATAACTTGTTTATGAATAAATAAATTTCAGTGTTCCCAAATCTGTCCACAGCACTTAGAATTTACCTCACATTGCCAGTCATTGTAGCACACAGCGAAAGATCATTTTCTAAACTAAAAATCATAAAAAATTATCTTAGATCAACATTGTCGCAAAGTAGATTGACAAATTTATCGTTAATAAGTATTGAACATGAAATCAAAATTGAAGTCGATGACATTGTTAAAGATTTTGCTCATGCAAAAGCACGAAAAGTAAATTTTTTGTAAATATAGGTACCTATTTATGTTGTATTACGAGCGTCCTATAATGTAACTAGTTTTTAAATTAAATATTTTTCAAATAACTACAAAGTTGTGCTTTTTTATTCTTGTAACCCCTTCCTTCCTAAATATACTTTTTACTCCTGTACCTATTGCTTCCCGACATCATTTAAAATTGCACCATTTGCACCCAAATTTCCGTTTGAAAATATAACTGTGAGTAATCCATTTCGACCGCGAGCCTACTAGAGGGCGCCAGGGTGTTGATTGCATACGGGCGCTACATGGGCTAGAGCTGCCCCTGGATGCCTCAATGAATTATTTAGAACATACAGAGCCTAAAATAAGAAACAAAAAGTTTTCAATAAATCACCGGCTATGTACTTTCCCAGCATGAATCAATCAATTTAGTTTTCGCTCTCCCTCCAAAATCAATCGACAGTTTGGGCTAAAACTCAATATTTGACTAACATAGTGGCATCTGAATTCTCATACTAAATTAAAATATACAATTTCATGTCGATATATTCATTACATCGGCCGTTATTGGGATTTCTGACTTTAGCCACCACCTCTTGACCCCGTCCCGTTCGGCTGAAATATAATAAGTGTCGTTAGATGGTTTCGAATTTACATTTGAATTTTCATGTCCATACATTCATCACAACGGCAGTTATTAAAGTTTCTGTTTGGCTGAAGACCAATGGGTGTCGTTCTTATGGGCTTCTGAATGCACTTATGAAATTAAAAAGGGGTTATGTTTGTTTGATCATCATGAACGTAGCCAAATATAACTCTTGAACCAATGTAAATAAAATGTGAGATAATGTAAATAAAAATAACTGTTAGGAAGAAAGAACATTCTCAAATTGGGTACTAAAGTACAAATAAATACGTTTTATGGAGAGTTCTTGTTTGTTTTTGTTCCCCTGGCAAGGAGGCGATGATAGGAGGGTCTAGAAGTGAAGAAAAGTAGCGCATTCCGGGCTTCTTGAGAGGACAATACGCAGGAGGTCAAATTGATTAGGCTGGGTTGAAGGGCTGACAAGATACAGGCAGGAAAAAAGAGGAAAAGAAAGACCATAAGAAAATGAGGAGAACTGGACGATAAAAAAATGGGCTGTGTGACTCGAGGTTTGGGGGTAATGGCAGCACTCCCAGCAAAATAGGAACATGAAATAAAGCTAAGAATGGGGGAGTTGATCAGTCCATAACAAAAAATATTTTGTTCTGTGAACCAAACAATTACCATCCGATTCATTGAGATGTTCCAATATCAACCTTTACCGTAACGCCCCGTGTTATATGCGCTGTGAAAGGAGACAAACTCTATGTATTTTTTCATTTGAAACAGTTAAACTATTAATTGTTTAACTTTGAATGAGTGGTTCTCTCAAAATCTTTTTTTTTTTTTTTACAACTGTATAAAAATATATACAACAAGCAAATATGGTAATACAGAGATAATGGCAATGTCAAAATGTCATGAGGGGAGAAATCACCCAGTGGTGACACTCCCTAGTCCACTGTTTTTCTCTCGTTTTTAGCTAATCACTGTCACTGTCACTGCTTCTGATCAGGAGACCTCTAGGCCATTGACGCTTAAGCCGTCGTTGGGGAAGTATGGCAGAATGGAGGGCACGGACTAGAGGATTATTGTGGGAACTAAGAAGGGAAAATATTTTTTTGTATTTGGATTTAGCGACTTCAGTAATGAAAGGTACGTTAAGGTCAGTGTGAAGGGTTTTGTTGGAGACGTAGTAAGGAGCATTGGCTATTGTACGAAGGATTGTGGATTGAAGGGATTGGATGCGCTGGAGATTTGAAGCCTTGGCAGAACCCCAGAGTTCAAGTCCGTAAGTCCACATAGGTTTGAGTATTGAGTTGTATATAAGTCGTTTTTTTGTCAAAGTTAGTTTGGATCTTTTGTCTAGTAGTCTTAGTAGAAGTTTATAACGTATGTTCATTTCTTGTCTTTTCAGTCTCGTGGAGGATTCCAAGTTAGTCGTTTGTCGAGTATGAGGCCTAGATAGCGGACTTAGTTTTTTAAAGGGATGGGATTTTTGTTAAGGTACACTGGAGGGCAGGTATATTTTCGACGAAGGGTGAAGACGATGTGAACTGATTTTGTGTCGTTCACCTTCCACCATTAAACCAAAGTGACTGTGAAAAATTCCAATATGATCATCATGGTAGCAGGCAGATATGCCTCAGCATATGGTCATAATTAGAAATAAAAAAAATTGCATTTAATTTAATTTCATATGTGATAGTAAGATGGGGACGAGATTTCTCATTTAAACAAAAGACATTGTCTTCCCATTGTTTTATTTTTTATAAGAACAGTTTTTCAACGCAACAGCTTTATCAGTGGCATATCCCGTACAGCGCAGCTGCTAAGAGGCCAGTAGTTTTTAAGCCTCTACTCTGTACTGGTGGGGTGTGCCACTGATGATGACACTATTGCGTTGAAAAACAGTCCTTGTCAAAAATAAAACAGTGGAAAAACAACATCTTTTGTTTATATGATAAGTGTAAGTTATTCTAATAATTACTTCTTCACTAATATTACTATTACGGAGGGCGCCGGTAGCTCAGTGGTATGCGTTCTTGTCTTCTGAGCTCAAGAACGTGGGTTCAAAACTCGACCCTTAGTTTATTTTATCTGGGAAGTAAAATAAACTTAAGCATGCCGTCCTTCGGATGGGACGTTAAGCGATAGTCCCGAGCCTGTACGATGTCAGGTACATCATTAGTGACACATTACATGTATAGTGTGTTGTCTAAAGGAAAACTGACTACAAGACACCACACTAGACGTATCTTGGTAATATTTTGTGTTTAAAGGGTTAGGAATGATGCACTTGAGAAGGTCTGTCTCTGTAACGGAGGAGCCGGTCAAGATGAAATCAGGCAGGATGTGTTATTTTAAAGCAGCTATATTAGCAATCTTTACAGAAGGTCGGCACTACTTCTTACAACTTTAGCATGCGTAATTACCATAAATTTAATTATAGTATCTTAAACCTTGTTTGAAGTCTTAAAATGGCTTGGAAGCTTTTGTCTTGGGAATCTTTTTGTATCCGGGTATTTCCTGTGGGTAACGCTGCGCGAACTTGCCATTATGTGCTAAGATTGGTGTGGGAGCGAGGTCCAATGTGTCCCAGATCTCATGCTGTCCCAAATAGCGCGAACAGAGCTCACAAGTTCGTGATCTCCAGTCGCAGCTGACTTAACTCCATCCCCCAAGCTTTTCTCTATCGACCAACTCACCGACACCGTTCGTTTTTCATCCTCAACCCCCTGGCGTGTTAGCTCACCCACTATAGAGGGCTTATCTCGCCTTTTAACAACCTACATTAGCCCTACAATCAAACACGAATATCTACATTCGAAGAACTAGTTATGAAATCTATGAATATAAAGTTTTGTCTGTACATAGTCGGAATGATTTTTTTGTTTGATCGGAAATCCGTTTCATGTTACAATAGAGCGTCTATCAAAGGAATTAAATGGGAACGTATATTGTTCTTATTATCAAACGTTTATATAATCTAACTTCCATTAAAAAAAGTAAGGAAAAATAAGCAAAAGTCAGTTGCAAAGAAAATACATTATCTTCATAATTAATGGCAAGGAGCGATAGTTGACAAATGTGATATATGTGATATAGTCATTAAGAAGAAATTGTTTCCAAAAAAAATCAATTTAAAGATATACACATATTGTACTGAGAAAAAGAACCACACATAAAGTACTATACGTATAGTACCTACTCAAAAATGTACATTTGTTTAACTGTAATTTATTTTTGTTTGCATGAAAGAAACTTTTTCTTTTGCTGCTAAATCTCGAAACATTCATTTGTTTCATTCAATCCAAGATTTGGCGTTCAGCAAGTTAACAATGTTATCTGCCCGGTTGATAACCTCAAGTTAGCTAATTTTAGATGTAAGTTGAAATTTTCAATGATTTTGAGGTCATTGAAGTTTCCCGCTCCCCTCTGCAAAAATAAAAATTGCGGTTTCACTTGGCCTAGGTAATACAAAAGATATGAAATTATCTAGTCTGGTCCAGAAATAGTTATATAAGCTGAGGGGGGCGGTTATATGACACCGTTACTACGGTTAGTTACTAATCGAGTAGAAGACCTGGTAGTACTATACATAAATATATAAGAATTTAAAGGATCCCCTTAATCGTGTTGAGGGTCGTACGTTTGATGCAATTCTGGTGGTGATTTCTCGTAAGTCTTACAAACCGGAAGAGCTCATAAGCCGATTTCTTATAAAAACCCGCTGTAGTTAATTAGAATAATCATTAATGATTGAATATTAGTGAGTTATTGTCTCATGCCCGGGCTTTAACTACGAGGTCATATCGCCTACTACCAAAGCGATTTTTCTTCACTGGTGGACATGAGCCTAACTCTACTGTGTGAGTCCTAAATTTTGCTTACCTAGGTTTATTCACTTAGGGTAGAGGGGCTGACATCGCACAGGCTCGGGACCATTGCTTAACGTTCCATCCTAAGGAAGACATGCTCAAAGTTTTTTCACTTCTCAGATAAATAACCTAAGGACCCCGGCCGGGTTTCGAACTCAAGACCTTGAGCTGAGTAGGCTGGCATGCTACCTCTGAGTTCCGGCGCTCTCTTTGAATAGTGGTGTAAAGATACAAAATATATAGGTACAGATAAATACACAAAACAAATGTACACATACGAAAATAAAAACACTAAAAAGCAATTTATCAGCCGCAAGGACAATAGCGTCAATGATTGAGTGCCCCTTCAAGTCGTATTGGGAGTTATTTGGACCGAAGTGCGTAGATACCCAACATCAACATAAACGAAGACCCCACGGGAAGAACCAGAGATGTCAAAATATTTTGAAATTGAGATATGAACGCTACCTTTTGGAGATGCCAGAGGACTACGTGTCGAAACTCGGGAAAATGAAGAAAATTGGAAGGCGTAGTGAATACTTGATCAATTTCATGAAGTTTAACCATGATATATTTTAACAAGAATTTAATGAGAATGTGCTAGAAAATTAATGAATGACTAAGAGGAGGAGGTAACAGAAATTAATTAAACACTAACGTTTTATGTACCTGCACGGCATTTGAAAAGTCAAACGACTGTGTGGAGAAGAATTTCACGTGGAGAATTCTTATAAGGCCGGACAAACTTAGCCTGTGTTACATCTCCAAATTGTGAATGTTCCTTGTGGTGGAGGGTCCTTGGTCCACTAACTGGGACCTCTGGGGTCCTGGAGCTCAACAGCTGATGTACTTCCCCAGCTGTATGAAGTATAGGCGAAGTTATATAATTGGTCAAAAATTCGATGCTAAGTTTTCTACGGAATTTCATGTTTTCCGACCTCTAGATTCCAAATATGAATAAAAAATATTCTGTCTGTTTGTGTATGTGAACACGATAACTCCCGATAAAATCAATGTAACAACTCGAAATTTTATGTGTGAATCCAGATCCCCTATAACGACGACACCTATTGATTTTCAGCCAAATTGACCAAAGACATGAGGGAATTAGGGGGAAGGGTTAACACAAAAACTTTAATAACTGCCGTTGTAATGAATATTCGACATAAGAAGTTATATATGAACCCAATAAGGACATAACCTGTCAAATTTCAGCGATATTGGCGGAAGAGAAGAGGGAGGGGACCCATAACTGGTGAAATGAATTTATCGACACAATATTTAAATGGGGATTTAGGAGCCTCTATGTAAGTAAACTATTTGAATATTAAGGCAAACAGTCGACTGTTTTTGGAGGCGGAGCGTAAAGTTAATTGATTAATTCGTTCTGAAGTGAGGACGCTGGTAGCTGAGGCAGCGTGTTTGCTTAGCTGAGCTCTAGATCGCGGGTTCGAAACCACAAAGAAATATAAACCTTGAGTACTCCATCCTTCAGATGGGACGTTAATGATGTTCCCGAGCATGTACGATGTTAGGTACTCGTTAAAGATCCCTACCCTAGATGAATAAACCTGGATTGGCATCATTCAGGACTCCCAGAGTAGAGTCGGGCTCATGTCCACCAGAGCGAAGGAAGAACGCTCTGGAAGTAGGATTATATGTCCTAGTTAAAGCTCGGGCAAGTCACAATAACTAACTAATAATCTTATTGGTAGTAGTGACTTAGGTATTATCTGTTCTCAGTGTCACAGGCATAGAATGAACAGAAGTTTTCCTATATATTGTCAGTGCTTGATTCAGCTCTGGCTTTAGACGACTTTCCTCCTCTCCCCAACTTTCAGACCTGCTCTTGAGATATGCTGACCTTGCCCCCTAATCCTGTAGAAGGCAAGAAGGAAATATGAAGATGGCTGATGTAGTGAGAAGTGATTATTTCACAGGTTGTCAAAGAAAATGTAGTATGACCTTTCACAGATTTTTATTGGAAGTAGCTAACCGGCTTTCGAGGTTTCCCTCATCATCAGGCAGTCTGATAAAAGTTTTTAAAAAATTGTATCAGACTGCTTGATAATGAGGGAAACCTCGAAAGCCGGCTAGCTACTTCTAATAAAAATCTGTGAGAGGTCATACTACATTTTATTTGACAACCTGTGAAAAAAAAAAGGTGAGAAGGCCCTATAACAGTAGACTCACTCATGACAGCTTGG
Organism: Aradus depressus; assembly: GCA_963662175.1. NCBI lineage: Eukaryota > Metazoa > Arthropoda > Insecta > Hemiptera > Aradidae > Aradus > Aradus depressus. The sequence goes on along the minus strand of OY759215.1, from coordinate 57,979,251 downwards.
CCAACCTATCCTATAAATTGTCAGTGCTTGATTCAGCTCTGGGTTATGACGACTTTCCTCTTTTTCCCGACTTTCAGACCTGCTGTTGAGATGTGCTGACCTTGCCCCCTAATCCTGTAGAAGGTGAGACGGCCCTATAACAGTGGACTCACTCATGACAGCTTGGCCATCCTATCCTATAATGGATCCTGTGCGGGATATCACATAGCAGCCCGGACCAGTCCTTCTTCTCACTCAACGTCACAACAGATTCTCTCTGATAAATCTTAACTTGGAGATACCACACCATATATTTCTTATCGGGTCCTGGATCCTATCTCAGACTATACATTTTAACTTTATTTGACCTTTAGTAGAAGGAAGTATTGTAATCTTGTGAAAATCCGAGATCGAGTTTCCAGTGTTGTGTTTTGACCATTTTTGTTATAATATATGTCTGTCGATGTAAACTTTGTTAGCGCTCTAACGCAGAAATGATTGTAGCCATGAACTTAAACGTAAAATGAAGAAGTTGCATGTGCTAACTTAGATCTGTCAAGATTTTCGCTCAAGATTGCAGGACTTTCGTAAACCAACCACTTCTGTACAGATCATTTCCCTTCTTAAATACATTTCATACTGGCATTTCTGGCAACATGTAACTTGGATGGCGGTTTGAGGATGAGTGATCTGTACAAAAATGGTGGTTATAAGAAAGTTCTGTAATGGCCACATCACATTTATATTTATCTGAAAAGAAGGATTTGAGGGAAAAATGGTGATTCCTCATGTATTATTTTACAAAACTTAGTGGTCTGAACTGTGTTGCTTTACAAGAATGCTTTAAGATATAACAAAATTTAATGAAAAAACCAAATTAAAAATATTTTTTAAAGAAACTAGATCAATTTATTTCTTTATTGGTAGGCGGAAGTAGTGGACTTACTTGTTAAATAAGTAATACATATGTAAACTGACATTATTGCAGAGATATTGTGAAATAATTCAAATGAACTTGAAAGAAATAAAACTTGTTTATTTATGATATTGTCTAATTTCACCAACTATATTTACATGGGAGTACTTTCGGTATTTCTACCATCCTCAGCCAAAAGCATAAGAGATAAGACAGTCTTATAGTTGGTGAAATTAGACAATATCATAAATAAACAAGTTTTATTTCTTTCAAGTTCATAATACATATGTATCAGTCCAACTATATTGTTATACTATGTTCTTTGATATGGGAAATTTTTCTAAAATGAATATTTTAATTGGCAATGCCTTTGCGAATATAAATAATAATACAAAAATCTGAGCTGAGATTACACTAATTATTTATACAGGGACGCATGTGGATTCTTTGATGATAAATAACTGAGTGGAAAGTGGAAACATAAAAAATAAACGAATCAAACATATTACCTTAACAATTCGTTTTTGTTTTTGTTATATAAAAATATATTTTTATTTAAATACGCATAATAAATAATTGTTATATTTTTATTTTTTTAAATATATAAAATTACCATAAATGTCTTTCTTTTTATACTTTTATCTCCACTTATGGTTATTTTTTTTTTTTTTTTTTGCATTGGAGGGTGAAATGCTGTGACGCACATCCAGGGAAGGTAGCCCTGGATAGTGTGGGACTCGAGACGGTTCACCATCACCATACCCACTAAAACCCCCTCCTTGCCGATCCTGATTCCCTTCCGCGGAACTGACGGTCTGTCATTACTTCGCGGAAGGGAGGAAGGGTGGCTGGTAACGCCCCTTCTTCTGTTTTATTACCGCTACTGTTCCTTGTCAGCCCTCTCCTGAAGGGCCAACCCGCCCATGATGAGCGCTGCAAAATCGCAGCCTTCATCCCACGACTCCTGGGAGCGCAGCATAGCGTCCACGTAACTGGTAGCAGTCAGTGGGGCGCCCATGCTGCACTCCAGATTTTTCCTTCCCTCCTCAAATCTGGGGCATTTGAGGAGGACATGCTCCGCCGACTCCGTCTCACCAAGGCACGCGGGGCAGTCTGGTGTTGTTGCTGCCCCGATTTTGTGGAGGTACCCCCGGAACCCACCGTGTCCCGTGAGTACCTGGGTGAGGTGGTAATTCACCTCCCCATGCTTTCTGGTGAGCCAAGGCTCGACTCGTGGGATGAGCCGATGGGTCCACCGTCCCTTTGTGGACTTGTCCCATTCTTCCTGCCACTCCCTAATTGTCCTGGCCCTCTCTGGCTCTGCTGGACCAGGGCTGGCCCCCGCGTCCTGATAGAAGACCCGGTTTCCCCTGTGGTCGAAGCGCTGCACCACCTCTTCCACCTGAACCTGGTCTTGTTTCCTTTTGAAGTGTCGCGTACGTTCCCGTGCCAAGAGGTCAATGGGGGGCAGCCCAGCAATTACATAGGCAGCGTCGCCAGAAACTGTTCGGTAGGCGCATGCGACTCTCAGTGCGCTTCGCCTGTGAGCGGGGGCGATCAACCTCAGGTATGAGGGAATCCTCGTTGCATCTGCCCATGTTGGGGCCCCGTGCAGAAGGATGGAAGTGCTGACTCCTGCCAGCAGTCTTCTCCTGCTCTGCCTAGGGCCACCGACGTTGGGCAGAATTCTCGAAATCGCCGCCGATGTCCTGGCGGCCTTCGCTCCCACGTATTTGAGGTGCTCCCTAAAAGTGAGCCTCTGATCCAGCATTACTCCCAGGTACCTGATTGCCGGTTGGGTCTCGATAGTATAACCCTGGAAGGTCAGTGACATGTTGGTTCTGGCCTTCCTCCCGGTGAAGAGTACTGCATCCGTCTTGTGGATGGCCAGGGAAAGGCCCACAGAGCTCATCCAATGGTGTATCCGCTCCATGGCAGCCTGGAATTTGCGTTCCAGGTTTTCCAGATCATCAGCCACTATGACGATCCCTACATCGTCAGCATACGCCACCAAGGTAAGGTCTTCTGGCATTGGCAGGCTCAGCAAGCCATTGTACAGGATGTTCCACAGTGTGGGGCCAAGGACTGACCCTTGTGGAACTCCTGTAGTGACCTTGAATTCCCTGGTTCCGTCAGTGGTGTCCGCGAACAGCATCCTCTCGCTTAGGTAGTTCCTGATGATCTTCATCAGATACCTGGGGATCTTGAAGTCCCGTAAGAGGCTCTCCCAGATCTTGTCCCACCGAGCCGAGTTGAACGCATTGCTGATGTCCAACGTGACCATAAGGCAACGCTTCCGGTTCCTTAGCGTCCCGGTTATTGCTGCACACACCAGATTCTTCACCTCTTCCACTGCATCTGTTGTTGACCTCCCTGGTCGAAACCCATACTGATTGTCGGTTAGGCCAGCCTCCACATGCTCGCGCAACCTCTCGTGGATGATGCCTTCCAGCACCTTCCCCGCTGTATCAATGAGGCAGAGGGGTCTGTATGCCGAAGGATCACCTGGGGGCTTTCCCAGCTTCGGGATCAGGACAAGACGTTGCCTTTTCCATCGACCAGGGAAAACCCCCGCTCTCAAACACTTATCGTACACGTCAGCGAAGACCATTGGCCTGGCCTTCATTGCTGCTTTCAGGGCTCGGTTTGGGATTTTATCCAGCCCGGGTGCCTTGTTGGCACCGACGTGTCGACAGGCTCTTTCAGTTTCCTCTCTTGTGACAGGGGGGATGTCGTTTGGCCCGCCTTCATCCATCTCTAATGTTGCCACGCCGCTGCAGGGGAAGAGGCATTCCACGATGTTCTGGACCTCCCCTGGCTCCATCTTTGGCTGGCTCTTGTGGAGCTTCTTGGTCACGATCTTGTAAGCCCTACCCCATGGGTCTGCGTTCAACTCGGCACACAGCTCCGTCCAGCAGGTTCTCTTGCTCTTCTGAATCTCCTTGCGCAGGTTTCGCCTGGCCTCGGCGAACTTTTGCCGGAGCACTTCCGCGCTACCCCCATTCCTTTTCCTTGCCCTTTGGTACTGGCGCCTGACGGAGTGGCATTCATTGCGTAGAGCTGCGATGGTGTCACTCCACCAATATGCCGGTGGGCCCCTGATGCAACCCTTGCTGACTCGCATGGTGACGTCGCACACACGGGAGAGCCAGAGCATGACGGCCTCTACCTGCTCGGCGGCACTCCCTGCGCTGGCGCTGTTAGTCTCAGGCGGCCATAGCTCCAGTGCCTGATTGAAGGTGTCCATCTGGAAGTCCCTAACGTTCCAGTGGGGTGAGCCTAACCCTCTGTCTCCTCTTCGAGTGAGTCTCTTGACAGGGTACACCTCGAACAGGATCGCCTGATGGTCGCTGGCGGTGTACCCCTGACCCACTCTCCAGCCCCCACCTCCCTTGTACAGGGTAGGGGAGACGAAGGTATGGTCCACGATGGACCCCGTACCTATCCCCGTGAACGTCGGGACATTTCCCACATTCAGCAGCACCAAGTCCAATAAGGCGAAAGCCTCCAAGAGAGCCTTCCCTCTTGGGTTGGTGCCCCTGCTGCCCCACTCGACCGCCCAGGCATTGAAATCGCCTGCTATAACTAGGGGCTTGAGCGTGCGCGCCTCCCTCACCAGTTCCAAGAGTCCCGCCTCAAAGAGGTCTAGGGGCTCATTTGGTGAGAAGTAGCAGCTGAAGAAGTGTACTCCGGCTATCTCTCCGTGGACGTAGCCCTTGCCACCCCTGCAGGGTGTCGCCCCGAATGACATAGTCCCGCAAGCCCATAGCGCTGCCTTGCCGGTGGGATCCGATCTCCACCGGCTGTCATCCCTCAGGTCGCGGTTTTGTTCACAGATAAGGGCTACTTCCTTACCTGCTTCACGAATTTCCTGCGCAAGGAGATCTTGCGCCACCCCGCATCTATTGAGATTAAGCTGAATCCCCTTCATACTCTGAGCGAGGATGCAGCTCCTCCCTGCTCTACTTCCATATTGCCCTCCGGGGATTCCTCCGGCTTTCGATCTTGTGGCTGCTGAGAGCCTTCCTCGCGGGGCTTACAGTCCCGTGCCATGTGACCGGTCTGACCACACTTCCTACAGTCCTTCGACCGGTCCCTCTTGCTTTTGCAGTGCGGGGCGATGTGTCCTGTCTCCCAGCATCTGAAACACTTCTGAGGCCGTTCTGATGTCCTGATTCTGCAGGACACCCAGCCAATCTTGATCTTCCCGACCTCCAACAGTTTTTGAGCACGGACCCGCCCCAGCCTGACGCGCGCCACCTGAGTTTGGCCGAAGGCCGGTCTCAGGTGGATGATAGCGTCAGCCAAATCAGCGGCCGTTCCATCGAGTGGCATGATCAGGGATTGCTTGACTTCATCGGCCGTAGTCGACTCATCAAGGTCCCTGATCACAATCTCGGCCATCGGGGTTTTCCAAGTGACCTCCGCTGATGTTGTCAGTACGGCTCTCAGAGTCTCCGCAAATTCCTGCGTCGGGGGGGCCTCGCTGCCCCCTAGGATGAGGAGAAGATCCCCTGTCGCCGTCCTCCGGATCTTTGTGACCGCCTCGCCGATCTGTTTTAGGGACGGGTCGGCTTTCATTCGGGCGAGAATGTCTTTGTACGCGACATCCTCTGACTTCCTAATGACAATGGCGTCGGGCCTGACCCGCTTTCTGCCATCCCTCTTAGGGTCAGCCAGTGCAGCTTTTGTTGCTCGTCCCTTCGCCGATGTAGTTTCTGCTGAGGCGGTCACAGTTGTGCGCCCGGAGCTGCCTCCAGCTGCTGCCTGCTTGACATGTTTGGCCTGAGCAGGGGGTGCTGCTGTTGAGGTCTGCTGTCTCTGTCGCTGCTGCTGTTGCTGTCGCTGCCACTGCTGCTGCTGGTGTGCTGCGTTTCCCCTGCGTTTCTTCGTTACCTCCGTCCATTCCTGGGCTGATGTAGTTACTTATGGTTATTTGTTGATACTTTTTAATTTAATTACTTGATTCGTTTTTTTTCTCATTTATTGGCAATTTTTGTACAATATACGTTCAATTGTGCTAATACAAAACATTTGACACTTGAATGAGGCTGCTGGCCAACGTCAGTCCTCTTGGTTAAGGTCGCTATGATGCTTCCTCTTCAGTCGACGTTCTGATCTTGGCGGAGGCAGCTGAAGAGGGATGACACGTAGCGGAGGGTTTTGGTGTTCTTGCATGTTCCGCAACAGACTGGCGTAACAAATAGGCAGACATTCTTTTACCTCAGAGATCTGAAGATCAGTGTGTATCGTTTTGTTTCGGACAAACCAGGGCGCACTGGTGATTCTGGAATGTCTGAATTCGTTTTATTTGAGAATCGGAGGCAGAACCCCAGATAACGCAACCGTAAAGCCACATGGGCTTGATGAGCATCATATAGACAAGCCTCTTGAGGTGGAGGGGGAGCTGAGAGTACTTAAGGAGAGGTGTCAGCTGATAGAGTCGATGTCTTAGCCTCTGCAGCAGCGAGGTGATGTGTTCGTTCCAGTTTTTTTTTTTTTTTTTTTTTTAAACAAACTTCAATATTACTACTTTATTAGTTATCCGAACTTTGAGACATATTTTTTTTCTCTCTTTTTTTATTTATATAAATTATGGCTTTTACTTGACTTTGATGTGATGTGGATGTTTTCAGATCCAACGTGATGTACGGTTTTCTAGCTTCTTGTCCACATGGTTCCCTTCATTGCACCTTTCCTCGTTTTCTTCAAACGGACATAAATATAGTTTAGTTATGATGATCAGTTCCTCTCCACATCTGCCAACACTCTCTAGAGAGGTATTCTCATCATCTATAAACTGACAAACTGTTAAGTTTCAACAAACAAATTGTTGGGTTTGGGTACAGGTTAAATGAGAACTTCGAGTAGAACAAGAGATATATTTATTTGGACAACACCCTTATTACAAAACCGCGTGGTAACGAACACAAAGTCAGTTGTTCAATAATAAGTCCCATACCGCTTGGGAACTACACAAGTCACTCACTTACTGTGCTTGGTAACAGACGACTCACTTTATACCCGCGTGGTAATAAACAACTCACTTCCGCATGGCATAACGACTCACCTTATACCCGCGTGGTAATAAGGACGAATCCTCCATTCCGCACACCGCGTGCTGGCTCGACCCAGACTCTCAGTCCACCCCGCGTGGCGACCAAAGCTTACTGACTCAAGTAGTTCATCAACAACAAATCGATTCTTTTGACGAGTTCTCGTATTCACCATCACTCAACTCGCGACTTAACATCCCGCCCCCCATGAAGGCTCGGCTTCATTATTGCGTTGGGAGCGGGCATAGTCGCAAAAGGGGGTCTGCGCACGACCCCGGTGGTCGTTGCGACATCCGCGACTCGCGCGATCGCGTCTTGCCCCCGGTAGAGCTGGGTGATCCGTCCCAGCTTCCAGGATTGCGGCGGAGCGTTGTCGTCCCCGTAGGTCTCCTTCAAGAGCACTTCTGACGCGAGCGGGTACCGCTGCAGCTCCCGATCAGCCAGCTCATGCAGCGTGCGAATCGCGAGAAAAGGCGCGGAAGTCGTCCATGAACGGAGCGGAGGCGACATGCATCAGTGTAGCGAATGGTGTGCGAGTGGTGATCTTAGTGCCTCGTGGATTGGAAGGCGGCTGTCCGAGCCGACTTTTGCGTCCAGGCATGCGATGAGTAGGCCAATTGGTGCGTTGAGGTCGTGGGTTGCAGGCTTCATCCAAAGAGGCTGGAGGCGCGAGCGCTGAAGTGTCGGTTCAGCTTGCGCAGAAGAGGCGTCGCAGGTGGGTTCGTTCGCGGTAGCGGGAGGTGCAGTCTTCTCAGCAGCAGAAGATCTACGGCGTCGGCGCTAGTGCCGATGGGTTGTCGTTTTTTCTAAGTCGACTAATTTGACTTTCTTCGCGACATTTTGAAATTGAAAATAATGAAATGAAATGGACTGTATTACTTACTTTAATCCGGCCCGGCAAAAACCATGGTGGGTTTGGGTACAGGTTAAATGAGAACTTCGAGTAGAACAAGAGATATATTTATTTGGACAACACCCTTATTACAAAACCGCGTGGTAACGAACACAAAGTCAGTTGTTCAATAATAAGTCCCATACCGCGTGGGAACTACACAAGTCACTCACTTACTGTGCTTGGTAACAGACGACTCACTTTATACCCGCGTGGTAATAAACAACTCACTTCCGCATGGCATAACGACTCACCTTATACCCGCGTGGTAATAAGGACGAATCCTCCATTCCGCACACCGCGTGCTGGCTCGACCCAGACTCTCAGTCCACCCCGCGTGGTGACCAAAGCTTACTGACTCAAGTAGTTCATCAACAACAAATCGATTCTTTTGGCGAGTTCTCGTATTCACCATCACTCAACTCGCGACTTAACACAAATCATGAACGACCACTTGACACTCAAAAGGGCAGATCTCCAGTCCCACCTTCTTCTTTCTACTCCGATACCTCCATGTTGCAGCCGCTTACTATTTATTTTATTTTATTTATGTCTCAGTTCAATTATTGTTATATTTAAGTTTTACTATATCTCCATTTTTTTATTTCTATTTTCTTTTATATTTATTTTTTAACAACTATTTGATATTACATCTAATTTTCTAAATCTAGTTACTATTGTCCACTCATGATGTATGACTTGAAAAATGAATCGATATAGGTATATATTTTTCTGTGTATTTTCAACCTGTATTATTTTTCTGTGTATTTTCAACCTGTATTATTTTTCTTACAAGTTCCCCCCCCCCCCCCCCCCAAAAAAAAAAAAAATACAATTAATTTACCAAAAGTTATGTGGCGGTTAAACCATACCCCTACAATATATTTTATTTATACCACAACTAGTCGGCAATTATTCGCCATCAATCTAGAAGTAGAGAAGGGGTAAAGAAGTTAAAGACTCATCTGATAAATTTACTCTTTAAAAGAAACAAGTTTATATTGCTAACGTAGCCAACATGAACCTAATTAACTCTAATGACGCCAACGCCAACTAATTAACTAAGTTTCCGCACTCCCCTCTCAAATTAATTTACCAATTCGGTTGATAATCAATAAGTGTATTTACTAAGGGACTTCTCAATCAACACTAAATTGTGTGTTGATGCATTCGTTGTACCGACAATTATAGATAGGGGTCTGACATCGTTCACGCTCGAACCACCACTTAACGTCTCATCCGAAGGACGGCCAACTCATGGTTATTTCATCAAGTAGATAAAAAACCTAAGAGCCTCGGCCGGACTCCAAACCCGCGATATTGAGCTCAATAAGCAAGCACCGCTACCTCTGAGCATTTATATGTATAACAAGCATTTATATTATGCAGTTTTTAATTTACATATAAAATTGTGTGTTAATACTGTGATAATAAAAAAAATTTATTTAATTAAAAATATTAAATAATAATATCATCACACTTCCTGAAGAAATTATACTAAATTTTGTTTTCTATAGTAGTTTCCGAAATGTATCCTAATAAAAAAAAATATAGAAAGTTTAGGACTTGCAGTTTTGAAGAAAGTGCACATATATAAAAAAAAATTCAATTTCTAACTACTACTTCATTTGGATTTCTTCTAAACTATAATTCTGAGATGCTAGCAAATTTTTCTAAATTTCCAAAAATGTTCAATCTAATCCAAAAGTATTTTTTATTTGGTTTATACGGAAAATGAATAGCATTTAATCAAGAACAAAATATTTGATTTATTAACACTTAACCTACATTATAAAAAAAAAAAAAATTGAAAAATAAAAATCAATTATTTTCAAAATTATACTACTAAGTAATTTCTAAAACTACATCAGCCTTTTCTCTGTGGCCTCTTCTTCATAGTTGATTAGATGATGCTGGGGAAAAACATTCACCGATGAATTTTTTCGATATTTCTTCTAAGTCTGTAGTCTGTACTTACAGTGATTCTGCAGAGCCTAACCTCCTCCATTCTCATTGTTCAAATAACTCTCTTTCTGAGTTACTTTACTTTAATCTTCTATAGTGGACCCCCTCATCTAAGCAATTTCTTATAACATCAAGAACATTCCTTACTCTTCAGTGTCATTCCAGTCATTCCTTCTTTTGGTGAATTTCTGGAAAAAAATTTGCATCAAACATGCTGCTTTAAACACGATTTGAGGGGTAATTAAAATTCTTATAAATATGTGTTCTTTCGTATGGTAACATCCGAACATTTATTCCGATCATACTTCCCCTGCTAAAACAAATATAATAATAATACTTTATTTCCGTTAAACCAATACATGGTAATAGGATACGTCAAATGAATTTATACATTAAGATAGCTTATAGATTAGATTTATAACTACTTGAGTCTAACACATCTATGATTAGTTGTAATAACAAAACTATTAAAAAAAGTAAAATGAAATGAATAAAAACTGAACAAATAAATACTTAAAAATATATGAGTACATGAACAAAATTAATACAAGATACGTTCATAATAAGTAGACACATTTTTCAATTTAATAAAAATTAAGAAAACTATTCTTCCAAAAAAATTCTTCGGAAGTGTCTTTATCCCTCAACGATGTTTCGGGGCATTCTTACGTCCCATCATCAGGTCCCAATGTTCGAGATATAGAAAAGAAAGAAAACAATGTAACTATAAAAATATATGAAAAATAATATTATATATATATACTTATATGTATAAATTATAAAATATTATATTATAAAAAAGTATAAATGAATAAATAAAACAATAACGAACATTGGACTGACCTTCAAGGTGTGGAGGAACTCTGCCCAAAATATAAAAATGAAAGCTTTGTATCAAATAATGATTTGGGATATGAAACACGATTCTTTATTGTGATTATATTATTCTTTTTGAACTTTATAGGGGAAGTAATGTAATCACTCACAAATTCGATGTTGAGTTTTCACCGTAATTTCATGTTTTCCGACCTCCTTAATACCAGTTTTACAATAAATGGAAAAAAAAAAAAATTGCCTGTATGTGTCATGTGCATACGACATGACTCTTGATAAAATGAATGTATCAAAAGGAAATTTTATTTGTGTACACAGAAAGCCATAAAAACGACACATTTTTCAGCTAAATGAACCGAAGTGAAGGGAGGATCAACACAGAAACTCTGTATGTGAATACGATAACTGTCTATGTAATCAATGTATTGGTACAAAATTCAGAAGTTCCTATGTAAGTCTACTATTAATTTTTAGTCTGGTCGAGTGATCAGAACGAAAACTCACTTGATTTATTAGTGATGAGGAAGTACATAGCCGGTGATTCAGTTACAATTTTTGTTATAAGACTTCAGGAAATAAGGAGTAGGAAAACATGAAATTCAAGATCTGACCGATTAAATAATAAACTTCGTTTAGCTGGAGAATTAAAAAAGATTGAATATTTAATTTTTGGCGAATTTTTACATTTTTAGTTTTTAGCTCCCTGTAAATTTTGTGATCTAATTAGTAATTAAAGGAATAACTTTTTAGTAATGCATAAAGTCAATTAATAATTCTTTGGTGGGAGGCCATAACTGTACAAGTCAAAAAAGTCAATTTTTCAGTAGAACAGAAAATGTCTTTTGCCATTGGACAAATTTTTTTTTAACTGCCAAAAAATTAGGTCTACACTACGTGAGAGACATTACCGACTTGTCCTTTTCTCACCACTTCTAGAGATTGACTTCACATTGTGAAATATGTAATAATACTGTTTTGGCCAAAAATGGACTTGTACTCTTTTTCCCGCCCATTAAAGAATTGATCTAAAAAAAACAAAACACAGAATAATAAGCTATTTTACTAAAAAATGAAACATATAATGTTGTGACCCATTACATACCTACCAATTTTGGTTAAAATCAATTCAGCAATTAGTTAAAAAGAAAAAATAATAATTGTAAAAAAGGATTAAAAAAGTAAGCAGATTGATAATAACTATTACCTTGTAATCAGACCAATGGATGCATTTTTATAGTTATTTAAAATGTCTTATTCTACATTCAACATACAATTAATTACTAAAATGTGTTTAATGGATGTAGGAGCAGAGCTGAAGCTTTTGAAAGCCCACTTGAGTGTGCTAAGTAGGAGGTCCTGGAAAGAGATGTACTTCTTATCAAAAACATTTCTCAAAGCTTATATTAGGAGGTTATATTCAGAAAAATTAAATCAAAAAAAATACTCAATATATTTAAAATCTTTTATATATATATATATATATATATATATATATATATATATATACAATATATACATATACAAATAAAGATGTTTTTATTATGTTTAATAATTATGTTTTTTGAAAAATATTGTCTATTTCACAAATAATATATAATATGGGAGTACTTTCGGTATTGCTACCATCTTCAGCCACGACTTAACAAAGTTCATGCAAAGTACATTGCTGGTGAGAGTTCATGTCAAAAACATTTGTAAAAGCTGATTATATTCAGACAATTAGAATTTTTTAAAAAATATTTGAGTGAACCAACATAAATATTTTGATTCAGGAGAGGGAGCAGCCATTTTTATAATATAGCGTATTATAAGGACAAACAAGGAAAGTAAAATAAATAAGTTGATAAAAACAGGAAAGCCCAATTAAAATTGTGTTTATACAGGGAGGGGAGGGGAGGGGAGGGAGGTAGGTAACAAGGATCTTTTTACTAAATCGAATCAATACTTATATAAGTTGTGTGTTTGTTGATATAAAACAAAATTAATTGGGCGATCTCACTGTGTATTCACTCAGATCATATGATACACAAACAGTAATACATGTGGAACTGTAAAATGTATTTCCACTCGCTCTGCTGAAGGTGAAATAAAATGAAAATAGGGGTGCGGATTCTATAACACCGTTCAAGGCCACAATCAAACTTAAATCTGCATAACATTGAACATCAAAGTCTTTAACTTCAATTTTAAAATAGTCTTACATGCATCAACATTATTCGAAATAAAATGGATGCTTACCGCTACCTGGAGCTTGCAGAACGCTCTACCTCTGCAGGCTACAGGAGTGCAGGAGGTACAGAGCATCTTACCGCTGGCTGGAGCTTGCAGAACGCTCTATCTCTGCAGGCTACAGGAGTGCAGGAGATACAGAGCATCTTACCGCTGGCTGGAGCTTACAGAACGCTCCACCTCTCCAGGGTACAGGAGTGCAGGAGGTACAGAGCATCTTACCGCTGGCTGGAGCTTGCAGAACGCTCTACCTCTGCAGGCTACAGGAGTGCAGGAGGTACAGAGCATCTTACTGCTGGCTGGAGCTTGCAGAACGCTCTACCTCTGCAGGCTACAGGAGTGCAGGAGATACAGAGCATCATCCCGCTGCTTGGAGCTTGCAGAAAGCTTCAGATGGGTTGTTAAGCGATGATAACGAGCCTGTATAATGTGTACCTTTAATAAACCCCCTATCAAAATTAAAAGCAGTCATTATTAAAAATTAAACCCCATAATTAAACCAGTCAGGCTCATGTTCGTGAAAAGGCCTAAAAAACCTCTGTTAGGAGGGCGGTATGACCTCAATAAAAACAATAATAAATAAAACAATACAAAATAATAATAAAAAAATTCACGCGAAAAACTAGTCATAATAAAATGCTGGCCCTGATTTTCTCCAGGATCCGTGAAATTCATTGTCATTGCCAAAGCCTACTCTTGAAATCTGTACAGGTTGGCTTAACTGAGGTGAAAGTGATATTTTTTAATAAGGCCACGAGACTGGGGTAGCAGGAGCGAGGAGTCTGAAACACTTAAAATGTAAATAGAGGAAATATTAAACTCAAGCGCACCCCCCCCCCCCCTCCCTTCTCCCTCGCAACCAGCCCTAAAACCGGAGGGTCGAGGTGTCTCCAGTTTTTTTTTTTTTTTAATTTTTCATTAAAAACGCGGCTTGCATCCTTAATTTGGGAGATGGGGAAGTCGAAGAGGTCGACTGAATTAAAGGAAGGCAATGAGGTATTGGAAGCAGTTTGAGGGTGGGGAAAGGAATGGACAATTTTCATGGGGCACTCATCCCAATCTTCAGAGGGATTAAGGAAATTGTCTTGGAAGAAGATGAAGATGGAAAAAAGGGGAGACGAGAATCAATAAAGCTCCTTCTGTCAACCATCGTCCGCCACAACTGCAACACAAAACTATAATATTAGAGAAAAATATCATCATTGGTTACGTAATGAAGGATTTTCTACTTCATTATCTAGGGACTTCAAGAGTTTTGGAAAATACAGATTTCGAGCCATGTTGAAAGCATCATTGCAAGCAGATTTTTATACCTAAAATATCTAGTAAGCCAAAAAAATTATTTGTCTGAATCTTTTTTCTAAAAACCGAATTGAATAATTTTCTGCTGGTCTAGATGTGCGAGGGCTATTCCTCCAGATAACCTGACAGGTCGGACAGCGGTAAGTGATATATTGCACTTATCCTTTGTGAAGTAAATGCTATGAATTATGCTCAAATGAAAAATAGTATCTATATCATACAGTAAACGTCATGGTAGAATGTTCAACACACTATCTACACATGGACTTCCATGTTCCAAGATAATTTTTCAAAGTAATTTTTAATATAAAAAATCTCAGTGTCATGTAATTTGTATAGTTCATTTCTGCAGCAAATATCATGAACGAAAATAGTTCAGAAACAAAAAATATCTAATATTTTCAAAAATACTGATACAATTGGCACCAAAATATTTATTAATCAAATATTTTGGACAGAAACATTCAAATCGATTCCTTTTACAGAAGTTTCAATTTAACCCACTTGGCCAATCTTAGGACTTTTATTCGTTAATTAGTTAGATATTATGATTCATGCCCGGGCTTTAACTACGAGGTTATATCGTCACTCTTGTGGACACGAGTCCGTCTCTACTAAGGGAGTCCTAAATTTTGCCTGCCTAGATTTATTTACCTAGAGTAGGGGACTTTAACGAGTACCTGACATCGCAAAGGCTCGGGATCATCACCTAACCTTCCATACGAATGGTTTTTTTCACCCCCAACATTCTAAAAAAAAGGTCTCGGCCGTGTTTCAAAGCCCCGATCTTGAGCTGAGTAGGCTGGCAAGCTACCGGCGTCCTCGACCACTTTCATTCTTGTTATCAAAAAGTTCCACATGAGAAATGACAATAAAACCTCATCTCATATGTTAATTATAATTCATATGACAACAATATCGACCATACAGAACACGGAGGTTACGTAACCTAACATGAACATACATACGAAAGGTGCCCCAATTAAGCCTCTATATGTCTCAGTTATCATATCTGCTATAGCAGAAAAAACAGGAGGATATAGATAATAAACAGGAAGGTTACACTCCTACATCTTAATTATCGTTTTTAAGAATTCTATGTCGACAATGTAGATAACCACCAAGAATGCTAAATGAAACTCCCATCTCCCTCCTCCTTCATTTTTTAAGAAAACTCCCGATAAAAAATGAATGTATTGACACGACATTTCATTTGGAAATTTAAAACCATATAAAGGCATTTATTAATTTTCAGCGAAATCGGCTGAAGAGAAGGGGAGGATCTGAGGAGGCTCAACTCAATAACCCGAATAACGGCCAATGTATAATGAATGTATCGATATGAAATTTCATATATAAACTCAAACTTCCATAAGTATAAAATCTGTTAAATTCCAATGAAATCGGACAAAAGAACGGGTAATAAAAATGTAAGTACATTGCCTGTGATGATCGAAATGTGTTAAGGCGTTCAAGGTCTAGGTCTGTCAATGTAGACATAAATGGTTAGTTCTCACACAGAATATTCGTTTAGGACAAGCGCTTTCTGTTGTTACACGAATGTTTCTCAAAGGAGTGTTCATGCACATCGCCGCCGTTCCGACGCAGATCATTTCAACACAACATTTCATATATTTTTTTTTTTTTTTATATTTTTTTTTTTTTTATAAACATTTTTTTTATATATAGTTAATTCTAACGATATATTCGCCTTATATTATATTTTTGAACACTATTTTTATTTTCATAAAAAGAACAAACAATAGAAAATGGTAACATATTTAAAATAAAATACATACCTGGTTAGTATAAGTGAATTAAATATACCGAGTTTAGGAAACATGTATGTATGTATGACCACCTAGTATAAGCCTCTTTTCCCACAACTATTTGTTCCCTACTACATTATACGAACTGAATAACTAATTCAAGAATAATATAACAAATAATTACACTACATTAACAAATTATCCCTATATGTCTTTCGGGGATTACAATGATAAGATGGAATATATTGTTTCCTTATTATCAAAAGAACATGAAAATAAATACACACAGAAAGTTCTAAATTGGTCAATTCATGAATAATTCAAAATAGTATAAATTGTGTACTATCTTATGAATAATTTGAACTGAAATTATTTACGATGTTATGTTCAGAGGTAGGGTTCTTTTTCGAAAATCGGCCCTTAGTTTTTTATCTGAAAGATAAAATAACCTTGAGCCCTTGGAAGGGACTTTAAGCAGCAGTCCCGAGCCTATATAATGTTATGTACTCGTTACAGATTATCCTAGGTAAGGTGGGTAGGCAAAATTGAGCACTCTCACAGTAGAGTCGGCTTCATGTCCACTAGAGCGACGATATTACCTTAGGCATGAGTTCATTATATCTAAATATCTTGTAATAAATTAACAAAAAAAAAATCAAAATAAATGTTCAAATATGTAAGACAAAGGGTCTGTCACAAGTCCCGCGCCAAAACTCAGGCATACCTAAAAGTCCAAAAAGGATCCCTATTTGAAGGAAAAATAAATAAATAATAATAAACTCCTCAAAGGTACGTTTAGATGAACCATATTTTGCAGCAATTCGTTGCTGCAAATATGGTGTGTGGCCGTCAATGTTGCAGCCATATAGCGAAATATTGTGGTATGGCTCCGCAATATGGCCGGTAGTTTCTGACATTGCAGATAGTTGTGGCAGTTGTCCTTTGACATTTCATGAGTTGCCGGGCCTCATCTACCTACAAGTACATCTCTCTCTCCTCTGCTCCACTTTCAAAGCAGGATAAACGCTGCAGATAATAATTCGTTTTCGTCCATTTTCAGACTATGGCCGGACCAGCCTTGCCCAGCAATTAAAAATAAAAATATTGCCTATCTTGTGGTCGCAATTCGTGTTGACGGAAATATTGCCTGGCAGCATGCTACAATAATATTTCTAGCAATATGAAATTTTATTGCCCCGTCTAATTCCTTAACAACAATTTCCTAATTCCACAAAACTTATATTTGAAAATTAATTATTTCATTTATTTTTCATAGGTGAGAGCATTAATGAATAAACTCCATTTTTTATTAACTGGGTTTAGTACAATCTGGCTGAGGGGGTGAGTATAATTATTTTTCATTATACATGTTTTTTATTCTTTACTTATTAATTTGTTCAGAATTTACATTAAATGTATTATAAATGACTTCATTACATTTCCCCCCCATGAATTATCACTTTCTACTTAATTTTTAATACATTCAAGTCAACCAAATATATGCTGTAGAATAATACATGCATCATGTATTATTCTTTCTTTGGTTTCCCTTTAGTAGATGACCCTAATAATATTATTATAACTATAGGTCCTCTGCCCAAGCTGTTTTTCACAATTTCAAATAAGTCTCATTTGAAGAAATGTTTGTTTGCCTTTTGTGTTACTTTGTTATATTTTACCAAG
The DNA here is from genome assembly GCA_963662175.1 of Aradus depressus. Classification (NCBI taxonomy): domain Eukaryota; kingdom Metazoa; phylum Arthropoda; class Insecta; order Hemiptera; family Aradidae; genus Aradus; species Aradus depressus. The sequence continues at coordinate 57,961,626 of OY759215.1, read as the reverse complement.
TCTTTTGTGTTACCAGCCTTTTTTTAATACTTCCTATAATAGTCGTAATAAAATACACGGAGTAATTTCTCTTTTCAATCTGTCTTTTTTTTCAAACCTTTAGGAATAATTTTTAACATATACATTTTGTATAAATTGATGCCATTATAGAATATCACCAGAAACTAGGTAGATGGCCATGTACAACATTCCGGCAGGACTTTAGCCAGTACGCTCTATCATTAACTCAAAGTCTCTAGTAACTGTCGTTGTAATGAATGTATTGATAGGAGAGCTCATGTATAAATCCAACGAAGCATGGGGATGTTCGCCGGTGAACCGAGCCGGCCAGCCTGTTGGCGTGTGATCCACAATTACTGGGCTGGAAGAAGTATACTTCTGGACGGACAATCTGGGGTACAGCGCACCCCCACCTCAGCTTCAGAACCATCGGCAACCACGGATTCAAGGAATTTTTCGCTCCCCTTCCAACATCTATTTTAATCAATAGTTAACTAACACAGGGACGTATGAGTCCTCATACCGAGTGTCGTGTTGACACATATTTTAGGGTTTTGGAGTTTGGCTCTCCTCTCTTATCATCCTTTCCTTCGGTCGATTTCACGGAAAATTGGTACCTATATGTCCTTATGGGGTTTTGCATGTATGTATGAAATTTCGTATCGATATATTTACTCTATCCGGGGTTATCGTGTTCGCACTCTGCTAGTAACAAAAACTAACTTTTTTATTATTATTATTTATTCATCCTCTTCAAATTCATTCAGATTTCAATCTAAGAATCAAATTTAAAAAATCGTAGAAATGTACATGGCCATCCGAGTGACAATCTGAACAAAGCTTGCATTCCCATTAGAATAGCACCCATTTGAATAAGCAGAAGTGAAGTAACTACTAAAAAATCCCAAAAACTGAATGTATCGACACAAAGTTTAGTATGAGGATTTAGAAGCCACTATGAAACAAATATTGATTTTTAGTCCAAAACGGTCGGTTTTGAAGGTAGAGCGAAAACTTATTTGATTAATTCGTGCTGGGGAAGTACATTGCCGGTGATACACCGACGACATTTTGTTTATATTTTTGTAATCGGTTGACGTAAACATTTGTGTGTGATAATTGTATGTAGGTGTGGACTAGACTTAAGAAGCACATATTCCGGCCTGTCCAAATATTGGCCTTTACAAGAGATAAGACCAATGTGAGATACGGCGCTCTAAATCAAGGATTTCTGTTATTAGCACACTCTAGGAAATTGTTCAACTTAATGATATTAACTTTATATAACACGTTTTGTACACGTTTTTATTAAATGTGTTACCCACTTCTATTGTTTGCTGACTATCAAACAATGTATTCAATCGGAAATAATTATAAATAACAACTAATAATAGGTCTGTTTGTAAATAAATAAATATTCATACAACATATTATTATTATTGCGCTGATTAAATGCCGGTATAAATAATTGCGTGTCTTAATAATTGCTTTATTTATGTAATTAGAACACAAGGAAGTGTTAACAGGTGTGTGTATTGTTAAGTTCCTTCTTAGTTCCTCTTAGGTTAGGAGCGGGTTTCCAAAGCTTCATCCGCCATCTTGCCCGTTCACAGTTTCCACAGTATTTTTCTTTCTACGATGATATCTAGAAAATAATAAATAACATCTGTCATGTCTTAATAATTGTCAATAATAAGGTATATTTTTCCGGTATATTTATGAACATTCAACAGGGCCGCTGGATTGAACCCCGCAAACATTTCCTCCTGACATTTCGTCAATTAAACTACAAGCTCTAGAACAATGGTTTCCAATCTTTCATAGCTCACGACCCACTCAAATATTCCATTAAATTCAATTCTTTATTAGCCTTTAGGAAATACATCTTTTAGGCTCAGGGTTCGGCCTGATATATACATTATTCAGTTTAAAAAATAGGTAAAAAATGAAAATAGAAATTAATAATAATAAAGTACAAAGTAATGAAACTTAACTGTTAATTAATAAATGAAAAATAAAATAGTGAAAAAAAACTTCTAGTGAAATGGTATTTTATTTAAATACTTCAATGTCCTCTGATTTTCAGCGCCCTTACTATGTATAGTATGATATTATTGAGGTTTTGGTTGTTTGTAATGTTGAAAAGGGTCTTGTGAGGTTGCGGGCTCCTCTGTGCTTCTACCAGGTACCTTTTTCTTAATTGGCTAAAGACTGGACACTCCATGAAGAAGTGGTGGATGTCGTCCGGTCGGTCTTCGTTACAGTCATTACAGCTGTCTTCCCTATTGAATGACCCACTCAAACAGCAACCATTAAACCTCGCAACCCATGACATGATGTAATGTAAATTTTTTTTTTTTTTTTTTGGGGGGGGGGGGGAGTCAATAGTCTATTTCTATGACTCTATTTTTTATAATAAAAAATAATATATATAAATAAAATTATTTTTATGGCAGGAATGTTATGTGTCTATTTGTTATTATAAAGTAGGATGGTAAATACAATTATTTTTGTGATGGGACTGATGTATTTCACAAACAAAAATATAGAAACAAAAAACATATATTTATTTGAACAAAATGAACAAATAAATTCTCATAATAATTATCACAAAATCAAATTGATCAAAAGTAGAAAGTATGTTCCTAATTTAAAATTTTATATAAAAAAAAAATAGAAAGGTATACATATTATTGTAAATTAGTCAAAATAGTTTAGTAGTGGGAACCTTGACATTGGACGCCGTTTACAAGTGGTCGTGCTCTTCCCTCAAGCGGTCCTCCATTTCGTTTTGATGTTCCTTAAAACAGAAAATATATAATTTTATAATATGGAACTGTGACTGAAGATTATTAAAAGAATAATTCAATAGGTATAATTAAAAAATAAAAAGTAAACAAAATTGCCTTGGCACTATTTGATGAAAACATGGCTCACCAAAAATCCGCGACCCACTCCGTCAGTCCACGACCCACTCCGTCAGTCCACGACCCACTCCGTAGCAGGTCGCAATCCATGAAATCAGCATTATGCGCATACAGTCCATTTTTTTACAACTCATTGACGCCTCCTGTTACGGTTTGACACACACAAATATAAAAACCAGTGAATCATAGACGATATATCCCCCAGGAAGTTACAGAATCGATCTCAAATTCTATGTCGAGTTTTTATTGGAATTTCATGTTTTCCAACCCCTTGATTCCATAATGAAAAAAAAATATATTTGTTTAAAACGATAACTCCCGATAGAAAGAGTGTATCTACACGAAATATTAATTGTGTATCCAGAATCCCATAAGCACGACACCTATTGATATTCAGCCAAATTAGCCCCCAAAAAAACAAACAAAAAAAAACAGGGGTGTCAGGGGGGAGTTTAACACAAAAATCTAATAGCAGCCTGGTTAGTAATGTTACCTATGATTTTTGAGCGAAGTCGGTCTAAGGATAGGGGGGGACTATACGGGGCTTAACTCAAAAACCTCAACAACTGCTGAAGAAATGAATATATCAACACAAATTGTAGTATGATAAGTCGGAAGCCCCTATGTACGTAACTATTAAATTTAAGTCGAAAGGATTGATTGGTTTCAGAGGGAGAGCAAAAACATTGCCTAATTCTAATGAGATCTAAGTTAGCACATTAACAACTTTATGAGCGCTCAAATTCAGAAGATTGTAGCTATGAATTTTGAAATTGATATAATCGAATTTTGAAAAGGTTTTCACGTTTCAAGAATACATATCGTCCATTTTCTCGACGATGCCTGTTTGTATGTGTTCGGAACTTTATGAGCGCTCAAATTCAAAAGATTGTAGCTATGAATTTTGAAATTGATATAAAGTTCCAAACACATACACACAGACATCATCGAGAAAATGGATTCTTGAAACGTGAAAATCTTTTGAAAATTCGATCTCGGATTTTCGCACGATTACAATACTTCTTTATACTAGAAAGTAAAAAAAAAAAATTGGATAGATTCTGGAGTTTGAATTACTGAATAATTCTAATTACTTCATATTTTTCAGGTTTCTGACAAATGGAAGTGAGTCTTTCTACATTTTTATCAGGGTTGTATTACTATGCGGCTATCATATTTCCAAATGCGCTTTATCCAAATGCGCCCATACCAGACACACCGCAAAATGAAGTGGCAAAATCTTATGATATTGTGATTGTTGGTGGCGGTGCTGCTGGTGAGATTATTCATTTTGTTGATACCTTTTTTTTTTTCAATACCTAAATTGAAAGTGTAATAAATATAAGAAAAAAATAATGATCATGCTTTTTCAGGATGCGTCCTAGCAAACAGACTCTCAGAAATTCCATCATTGTCTATTTTGCTCATCTCAGAATTTGGAGACGAAACTTTAATTTCAGACAATCCACTTATTTACGGGCTGAATACTACAATTGATAGAACAGCAGAAGTGATTCCTCAACGTAGAGCTTGTCTAGGTAATTATAAACCTCATCTGATTTCTATTTTTATATGCAATTTAAATTATAGTGCAAAAGTATTTGTTTGTTTTCGTCATTTAGTTTATTCTCATTTTCAGTCTAGCTAAAGTATTGGACAATAACCTGTGTGAAACATCTCCATATCCTCAAATAGTCACGTCTAACCTCCAGTCCATGTACTCTTCACGACCTATCCTCAGAACGGAATATTAGACGAAAACTTAGTTCTAAAAATCCTGCTGAAAACATAACATTGGCAGTAGAACAGTTTAATGTTTACTCGGGGGTGTATTATTCAACGAAATTTTAAAGGAGGATTTTTTCGGAAAGAATGTCATCAGCGGTTGTATCAATTCCCGGGAGAGAATGAAAAATGTGAAGAGAACTTTTTATTCATCAGGATGTAGGAAGTTACCAATGTCTTAGGCAGCCAAAAATAACCTAAGCGAAACTCGATAAATATAGGGGGATTCCGGATGAACTGATATGTGGATTATAGTTTAACCTTGTCTAGATGGATTACAGGAATGAAAATAAGGTGGAAAGTCTCATGGAAAAGACATTGTCTTCCCACTGTTTTATTTTTGATCAGAACCGGGTTCAGGCACATCCCACCTGTACAGTGTAGAGGCTAAAGGACTACTGACCTTCAGTCTCGACACTATAAAGGCCAATTGTCCTTTAGCCTCTACACTGTACGGTGGAATGTGACACTGATGATCCGCTGTCCGGTTTGGTCAAAAATAAGACGTGGGAAAACAACGTCTTTTGCTTCTATGAGAAATCTCGTCCCACAACATGTTACTATCACATATGAAGATGAACAGTAGTCGAATCCTCGATGTGTTCCATACAATGTTCTCCATACAAAACACACAGTAATCAAAATAGCCTCTTTATTGCGAAATTAATAGAGCAAATGTCAGATGTCGAAATGCAATCAAAAGAAGTAGCCCGGAATTTAAATTTAAAGAAAACCATTGAAATATCTAAATGTATCAGCACTTTTTTCGGTAATTAGATTTGGTTAGATTATATTAGTTTAAAAATAAAGAGAAACCGAATGTTTCTACTTTGTACTGTAATCGACCGAAAATCGATTTTTAAACTGATTTTTACGTTTCAAAGTCCTCTTAATACGTTTTGACCATTATCGCGATGACGTCTGTATCTGTGTGCTGGAATATTGTGAGCGCTCTATCGCAGAAGCGATTTCGTCTATGAACATGAAATTTGAAATGAAGAAGTCATTTGTAATAACTTAGATCTGATTAGATTTTGACCGAAATCGGGCGAAAATTGAGACCAGTTTACTTCGGGTACTTTTACAAGATACTGCTTATATTCATGACCTAGTAAAAAATCTGGAAGGGAGAGTGATCTTTACACAAGTGGTTGGTATAAGAACGTTCTGTAATGACTACATCACATATTTAAGAATATTTTAAAACATATTCTAATGTTTGTATATTAGTATGTATTATGTGGATATGAACAGAACATTAATGTTTAATGCCACGTACTCAGTTCACAAGTTGAGTAGCAACAATGTCGTTACCATGAAGCAGCACAGATATGTGTTATTTAGGTTCAATATTTCTATTTAACTCTCTGCCCAAGGACGCCCATGTAGTTCATAATTCCTACGAGCTCAGAGAATTGCAGCTATTATTACAGAGCATTCAGCTGTTCTTATTCGTAAACGGTTAGCCTCATTTATTTACGGGTTTTTCATTTGAAACAGGGACCAATTCTGAAGAACTGCCGCTTTTTCAATATACAAAATCTTGCAGCAATTTTTGAGCTTTAATAATAAAACTGATAAATATATTTACATATGTATATACATTTATATATCCCCGCCTGGGGATTAAAGTTTGTGATGCCAATGCTGCTTCCATAGGTCGGATGAAATATTCCACCGCCACCTCTAGTTCGTCTTGAACTTTCAGTGAATACGGCACTGGGAAAGTCCACTGACTCGGAATGACTTCCAATTCATAATCCCTAAAATTAGAGTCGGCTTTGTCTCATTCTCAAATAGCTCACAATACGATGAAGCTTATACCGCTTCAAGGAATGAAAAATAAATGTCTTTAGAAAAAATAATACAAATGAAGGACAATTAAAATATATGTGATGTGGTCATTACAGTGGTTATAACAACCACGCTTACAGATCTCTCTCTCTCTCTCTCTCTCATCTTTCATGCTGGCATTACTGGTGAGTATAAGAAAGTCAATCTCAGAATTACGCTGTTCAATGAAACAAAGAAAATCACTGACACCAAAGCATTACTTTCATACACCCACCAGTAATGGCATTATGAAATGAATTTGAGAGGGAAAGGGAGGAGAGATAGTGATTTGTAAAAGTGTGGTTGGTATAAGAAAGATGAAAAATCTGATATGACCACATATTTTTTATTTCTACGCTCTATTTTTTTCAGTATGAGAAAGTGAATGTGTGGTCTCCTCAAAATTGTAAAATCCGAGACCGAGTTTTCAATGGGATTTAACGATTCTAAAGACTCCTTATATGTTTTGACCATTTTTGCGATTACATCTGTCTGTGCATTTATGTGTGTGTATATGATTGGAACTATGTGAGTGGTTTATCCCAGAGAAGATGCAATGAACTTGAAATTTTGAGATGAAGATGAAAACTGTCTTAAAATGACAAGTCAGAAGATATTTTTAGGCGTTTGATTGATTTAATCGAAATCGGTTAGTCCTATGACTTTCTTACACCAACCACGTTATTACAGACCACCCTCCTCCTCCTTTATTCAAACTCATTCTTCCCTTATTTCTAACTGACATTACTGGGCACAAGAACATTCAGAATTATTCTGTACAATGAAAAAAAAACTAACTGCTGATAACAACTGCCTTTCAGTCATGCTAATTTGAAATCAGGGAGAAATAAATTCGAGAGGGGGTAGGAGGAGTAATGGAAGGAGGAGAGTGACCTGTAAAAACGTGGTTGGTAATAGTACGAACCATTTTTTTCATGTTTAAAGTGGTTTGTTTTCTGTTGTTAAGTGTATGTGTAAATGTGTTTTCTCTTCACATTTTTCTGCAAGTTTTCTTTTGGACTGAACACCCAATTATGCATATTCCATGATGACCCCATTAAGCATTTTCTATAGGAAAATGGTGAATAAATAATAACTCATCGCAGTGTTATTATTTAATGTCACAAATAGACTTACCGCACTTAGAAGTTAAACGTTTTTGAAGTCAGAAGTAGGATTTATTTTTTCTCGTGTACACAAATTGTGAGGAAGTCTTAATTTATTTATTTTTAGTGTGAAACACGCAATTCCAAATGAAGAACGGATGTGGAAGGCTCGCTGAAAGTTGGTGGAATCTTTGGGGAGTTTTAAAGGGCATAAAATGCGTTTTAGAAGAGAAGATAAAGAGGAAGATGAACAATTGGGACAAGGAGATGAATTGCGGGGCTTGAGATGAAGAGGAACTATGAAGGCAGAATCTACGTGTGAAGGGAAAATCTCTCTATGTATGAGGTAAGAGTTGATAAGAAATTTGACGTAAAAGTTAAACCGCTGAAGGCAAATTACAGATTGAAAGACTGCCGGTAGTCCACGAATTTGATTCGGGCTTGAGCCCATGTTCATTGTTTCAGAGACTATTTCAAGTTGCAGTAGCGTCAATTTCTGGACTTAAATGGATAAAGCCATGCGCTGGTTCTTAGTCTTCGAGTTCAAGCTCTAAACTTGCTGCAGTAGATCCCGGCTGAATAAGAACCAGCAGCTCAAATGAAGAGTAGGAAGCAGAATGCCAACGTAGGAAACATGAATTCGAGGTGGAAGATGAAAGACCTGTCCATCTAGCTTGCACGGATATGCCAATTGAGTTCCAGCAGCAGTTAGCTTGCCAGATGACCTTCATTGGTGAGATTAGTGACTTGCAGGTAATTCGGTTGGCTCGCCATAAACTCGGCAGTGAGGCATTGGGTCCATGCCCTGAAATAGGAAGCTGTAAACAACGAGGAAAAAGTCAGAGGCATTACGATGGCAATAAAGAAAAATGCCCGAAAGTGAATACTGATTTTAAAAAAAACGTACAAAAAAGTGTGACCTTCAGGCAAGGAACACGAGAAACACCGGACGTAAATAGGAATACCGAAGAAGGTCAATGCTGTAGAGCGAGTGTTGTGAAGATCCAGAAGACCGACATCAATGAATGTCTCAGACATGGGGAACTGGAAAAAGCATGCCTCCGGTAGCCCTTAGACTAAGGTTGAAGAGAGGTACCGATGAGGATCTGTTTCAAGGGTGGGCAGATGTGAAGAAGAGAATGGTACTAATGATAGCTGGATATGGCCTCGGGGGTTGTTGATCACCAGGCTAGGGACTTCAAGGCTTTTGGGTTCCCAGAGGGTGCCCCTGACGGAGAAACAGCGGCAGCAGGTAGAACGGGAACTGTTTTGTGAATACGGGACAAGCAGGCCCCATCAAAAAACACCTCAGTGGACTTTAGGAAGATCATCAAGGAATTATAGAGCTTCAAAGAATTTACAATAAATGTTTATAAGAAATAATTGAAAGATATATTTATATGATAATGGCAACAAAACCTAAAATATAATTTTAATATTAGTAGTGTTTTCAATGAAAAATAGTATTAAAAATAAAGTATATATGATGTAGCCATAACAGTACTTAGTGATACTAACCAACGTTTTTACGGATCTCTCTCTATCCTTCTCTCCTAATTTGTTGCATACTGGGTACAAGGAAGTCACAGCCAGAATTACGCTGAACTACAAAGAAACCAGCTGATTCCAATAAGACATTCTTATGCAGTGACCCCAATTTGAAATTAATTTGAGAGAGAGAGAGAGAGAAGGGGGAGGGAGAGTTATCTGTAAAAATGTGGTTAGTATGAAAAGTTCTGGTTTTTCTCTTTGTTTTTAGTGGATTGTTCACTTAAGTTAAGTAGGTTCAGTTGTGTTGTTTCTCTTCACATTAAGCTTCCTATTGGACTGACCTGGTCACTGGAAAACAGTGAATAAAGCATTACACACCACTTTGTTTAATAAGTTACAAATGAACTGACTGGTTCAGTTCAGGAGGTAGAATCTGTAGCAATATAATTAGGCCGCCATTTGTAAAGGTCACGTCCTGTAGGTAGCAGATGAAATAATTTTAGATTGGTAAATATTTTAATAAAATGAGTCATCGAAATCATACACCGGCTCTTTAAAGTGTATGTTTTAACCAGGCTTATAAGAATGCTTCATGTGAAATTGCATGAAAATCCGACAAACTGTTTAAGATCTTATATATTTTGTATTTTGGGACCTCCACCACAACCTCCCTCCTTTTCAAAATTTACGCCATATAGTCTATCTTTGAATCGGATCTGTGAGGATGCTACATGTTATATTTAAATAAAATTTGATCGGCCGTTTTAGCGTGATGGAACAATAACAATTAAAAGCGCACACTTAGAGCGCCGTTTCAACTTTATTAATATAGGTACGCATTAACTTGACACTTTCCTCTACCAAATATTCACTGATACTTTATCTCACAGCTAAAGGTGGGAGATGTGGCTTCCTTCTTGGGGGACGACTGGGAGGAACCTCAGCAGAAGACGGAATGGCGTACTCCCGAGGAGCCCAAGAAGATTATAACCATTGGGCAAAGGAGGGAAACACAGACTGGAGCTGGAGTAAAGTGTTCCCATACTTCCTCAAGATGGAGAACTATAAAATAAAACCATTGGACAGATCGCCATATCATGGAGCCAAGGGTCCGCTGACAGTGAGATATCCCAGGTATCAAACATGGTTACGTATGGAATATATGAAAGCAGGCAAAGAGTTTGGGTGGCCACAAAATGATCCCAACGGAAAGTCACAATACGGTATCGACTACCCTCAGCTTCTCCTCGATGGGCCGACCAGACTCAGCGCTGCACAGGCCTATCTAATTCCAGCTGCAAAGAGGGAAAATCTTACCATCATAAAATCTGCAAAAGTTCCGAGAATTATTATAAATGAAAGTAACAGAAATGTGGAAGGAGTTGAATACATACGGGATGGTAAGAGATATGTCGTGGGAGCGAAACGTGAAGTTATTGTTTCTACGGGCACTATAAGGACACCTCAGTTACTCATTTTGTCAGGAATTGGCCCACGCGAGGAGTTGAAAAAACTTCAAATCCCAGAAATATGCGATTTACCTGTGGGGAAATTTTATAAAAATCATCCAGCGGTAGATGTATATTTTGAAATAAATAAAAAACTGACAATCACTTCACATTTATGGAGAACGGACACGAGTGTCACTGAATTTGTGAAGAGCGGAGAAGGACCGCTGACTACAACAGGTGAAGAGGCACAGGTATACTTCAATCCATTGGATAGAAAAAGTAAAATTGTAAATGTATCATGGCGAATCTACAGTTTGTATCCTCTGGAAGGCACTTTCAACCATATCCAGCATAGGCAAATTGTAACAATTCGAGTAACTCTGCTAGAACCAAAAAGTTTCGGGAATGTTACTCTCAGGAGTAAAAATTTTGATGATGTGATTCAACTAAATCCAAATTATTTCCACGATGAGCTGGATCAAGCAATTCTAACTGAAGGAGTAAAAAGAGCTTTGGAGTATATGAAAACACCGACGATGATGAAGTACGAACCCAAACTTGTAACAGATCGCCAGCCCGTCTGTGCCGGAGCTAAGGACTTTGCCAAATGTATTGTATCATACTAATCGACTGGCGCCCATCAGGGTGTGGGATCAGCAAAGATGGGGCCAGTTGTGAATCAGGATCTATTTGTGCGAGGCTTCAGGAACTTACGAGTTGTGGATGACTCTGTAATGCCGAATATTATTAAAGGGAATCCAAATGTTGCTGCTATGATGATAGCTGAAAAAGCCGCTGACGTAATCAAAAAATATTACGGCATAAAACACCTTGAAATGCCCATTTTCCCATTAGATTATAACTTTACTTCATCCTCCGAAAATATTTCTTTGTATAATTATGGTTCTTATGGAAAATCTTAATAATCTTACATGCTTTAAAGTGTATTTCTTTTCTGTTTATTTGAAAAGTTCATAAATAAATGAATGATTAATGCTTCATTATATTTTTGCTTGCTTGAAAGCGTATATCTTTCTGTATATAATAAATAATTTTTTGTATGAATATTTTTGTATTCTTTTCTCCTAGTAATAACATATTACGTTAAACCAATGTATTTTTTATATCCACGTAATATCCGATAGTTAGAATATGTTTAAAAATATACTTAAAAAATGTTATGTCGCCATTTCAAAATTTTTTTTACCAACCAGTTTTGTAAAGAACACTCCCTCCACCTCCCCGCTGCAGGTGACGTCACGGCTAATATGACTGTTTTTTTTCTATTTCAATTTTCCTAGTTACTTACTTCTTCTTAAAATTTGAAGTTTTCTATTCTCATGATTTTCATTCATGACTATGAGCAAAAATTATTTCTGGATTTGATTCTTTGAGGCGCCATAACTTAGGTCCTATCTCAATTCTAAGGACACAATAGCGAGTAAAAATTTAATAAACATTTTTTCGATAAGACTAACTCTTTTCGCATAAATCTCGGGAACCTCTAAAAAAATAATTTAAAAATTATATTTTAAGACGGTTTTTCGCAAACCAAGCAACTCACAAAAAAAAGTATTTCATACAAAATGTACCTGATAATTTTATCTAGAACATTTATAAGAAAAGAGTTATTAGGCCATAAATATAAGCGGTGTCTTGTAAAACTTAAGTCTCGAAGTAAAGTTGTCTCAATTTGGGCCAAAATCAGATACAAGATAGCCCATGTGACTTCTTCATGACCAGTGGCTCAGATCCCCTCCCTCGGCCCCCCGTGACCGTTTTCACGGTACACATGAAGATTCTTTGCTGGTTGTGTTTCTAAGTGGCTACTGATTGCTTCATTATCAATAAGATTACAGGGAGAGGAACTGCACCGAATATGATTCAGATGGAAGGTCTTCCTGATTATTCGTAGTCCAAATCTCAGTTGGAGATAATCAGAGAGGGGTAGGGGACCTTATTCCAATGGCTTAAATCCATTGAAAACTCCATTTCGGACTTTAGCCTTTCAAGGTCCCCTGAATACGTTTTGATCATTTTGGACACGATATCTGTTTATAGTAGGTGATTGGAACTGTGTGAGCGCTCTAACTCACAAACTACTGTCACTAAAAACCTGAATTAGAAATCAAGATTTTTGGCCATAGGAGAAAATAAAATAAATAGATTACTATATTTAATAAAAAATACACAATAATTTAATATATTTTCGTCCCGAGGACTTACCACTAGGTGGCCTTCCTTTTACACGTCATTCACGCCATATCTCTCTCTTGTATATCTTAGATCCTTACAAATAAAATACAAAAAAAATTAACAGAGGTGATAATTTGAAGTAAGATGGGGCGTTCAAACAATTTTAATTTTTCCTAGCTGTAGGACTCCTTCCTTAAGGGACAGGGAGTCACATCCTTAGGTAATCTCAGGTAACCTGAGAATCGTATAAATATGACAACCTAGCAAATTTAAATGTCACTTTCGAACTTTGTGTTGACGATGGCGTAAGCCGAAACCGGTATATATTTTTATGGATCTAGACAATATATTTAACCTATATTTTAATATATTTATTAACCTTCCACTATATCGACACTGTAGCAGAAATGTATTCGGACATAAAATATATGCGTTCTTCTGAGCATCAGATAGACAATTTATTATGAAATGCTGACAAGGAACCATTCAATTTGAGTATGAGATTTATTTCAGGCCTCCAGAATGTTATTATACACATATTCCAACAGTTATGATTGCTAATATAATAATTATTATAATAACTATTTGAATTTTAACAATATCTTATTTCACAGCTGCTGGCGGGCGATGCGGTTTTGTCCTTGGAGAAAGGCTGGGGGGATTGACAGCAGTTACCAATGCGGCGTACTCCCGGGGAGCCCAAGAAGATTATAACCAATGGGCAAGAGAAGGAAACACAGACTGGAGCTGGAGTAAAGTGTTCCCATACTTCCTCAAGATGGAGAACTATAAAATAAAGCCATTGGACAGATCGCCATACCATGGAACCAAGGGTCCGCTGACAGTGAGATATCCCAGGTACAAGACATTGTTGTGGAAGGAGTATATTAAAGCAGGCAATGAATTTGGGTGGCCTCAGAATGATTACAATGGGAAGACTCAGTACGGTATTGATTACAATCAGCTATTGCTTGATGGACTGTCGAAACTCAGCGCTGCTGAAGCTTATTTGAATCCAGTTGCAAAAAGAAAAAATCTGACAATTATAAAATATTCAAAAGTTTCCAAACTTGTTATAAATAAAACAAATAAAAAAGTGGAAATGGTGGAGTACATAAGGAACAGTCAGAGATATACAGTAAAAGCGAATCGTGAAGTGATAGTAACCTTAGGTTCCATAGAGACACCCCAGTTGCTCATTTTGTCTGGCATTGGTCCAAGCGATGAGTTGAAAAAACTTGGGATCCCACAAATTTGTGATTTGCCTGTTGGGAAGTTTTACCAAAATCAACCTAGCTTAGACATATATTTTGAAATTAATAAAGCACTGACAATCACGTCTGATGTTTGGAGGACCAATACCAGTGCAATTGAGTATCCGGTCAGTGGAGAAGGTCCACTCACTACAACTGGTGAAGAGGCTGAGGCCTATTTCAATTCATTGGACAGAAAAAGTAAAATAGCAAATGTAGTATTTCGTTTCTTGAGTTTGCTTCCTTTCAGAAATAATTTCAATGCTACCCAACATAGACAGATAATAACAGTTAGTGTACTTTTATTGAATCCAAAGAGTGTTGGGAGTGTTACATTGAGAAGTAACAACCTAAAAGACCGGATCCAACTCGATCCAAACTACTTCCATGAAGAATGGGACTTCACGAGTCTCGTCGAAGGAGTTAGAATTGCTTTTGAGTACATGAAAACACCTACAATGTCCAAGTATGCACCCAAGCTTATAACAGATCTCCAACCTATGTGCAAAGAAGCGAAGGACTTTTCCAAGTGTGTAGTCTCGTATTATTCGACGGGGGTGACCCGGGGTATAGGTCCGGCAAGGATGGGAACAGTTGTCACCCAAGACGAGCTCTTCGTCAGAGGCTTCAACAATTTGAGAGTGGTGGACGATTCCGTAATACCGGTTATGCCTAAAGGAAATCCGGCTAGTATTGAAATGATGGTGGCTGAGAAAGCAGCTGATATAATCAAAAATTATTATGGCATTAAGCATCTTGAAAATCCCATATATCCTTACGCCTACAACTTCTCTTCATCTGCGAATTCTGATTCTAACAAAAATTACGCTACTTCTTATGGATACTTCTTATCTTAACCATCAAAGCGTTAATATTGATTTTTGTTAATTTGAAAATATAAAAAAAAAAAAATCACTAGCGATTGTTATTCCTAAATATATTTTTTACTTTCCCATCTATATGAAGTATAAGGTAAGTTATGTATTCGGTCAGAAATTCGATATTAAGTTTTCACCAGACAAAATTTTATATGGGTATCCAGAACCCCATATGATTTTCAGCTAAATTGACTAAAGAAAAGGAGGGAGATTTAACACAAAGACTCTAATAACTGCTGATGTACAAAGTATCGGCACAAAATTTTATATGTAAATCCAAAACCCTATAAGGACGACACCCATCAATTTTCAGCCAAGAGATGGGGTTATACTAAACAAACTTTATAACTCAGCATGAAATTTTATTTGTGGATCCAGGACCTAATAAGGACGACATCTGTTGATTTTCCACGGGGTAGGCTGAAGGGAAGGAGGTGGGGGAGGGGGACTGAACTCAAAAACCTTACTGATTGTCGAAGTAACAAATGTATCAACCTGTTTAGTATGAGCATTCAGAAGTCCCTGTGTGTCAACTATTGATGTTTAGCTAAAACGGTCGATTGGTTTCAGCGGAAGAGTGATTTTTTTACATGGACGTCGCCATCTTGCGCATTAGCCCTGGTACCAATCTTCCACTTTCTCCCCTACTGAAGTACATTGTCGGTGATACATCGACGACTTTTTTCATGGGCTCCGCCATGTCGCACATTAGCCGTTTTTCGGATATTCATGAAATTTCATGGACAATCCGTATATTCACACTTCCTCCCTCTGGAAGTTCTGTTCTTTGCTGCCCCTTCTTGCTCTCTGCGAATCCCTATCCTATTATAACCGAGCTTCACAAAACAAGCATTGAAGAAATTAATATAGAGTTCTAGAGAGTGGAGAACCCAACAATTCATTATAATGTGATTAGGACCATTTTAAAACAAGGGTGTGAATGATCCCACTTTGAAGAGCAGTGAAAGGGGAGGAGCTGAGTTGAACAGGAGTTGAGTTTTGAGTTTTATGTTGATCTAATTTGGGAGTTGTTCTTGGACCAAGTTAAGCCCTTCCTAACTGTGTTAGCCCTCCGTGCTTTGTTGTGCTTTGCCATCCCACTCCTGGATAAATAACGGCCTTTTATTCTTCTTTATTATCAAGACGGGATTTATTTTACTACTTCCCTCAGGAGTTGGTTTTTAGCACCTTTTTCAAGGAATACTAAATCATAACCAGTTAAGACAAATGAGATATATCTTGAGTTTTAAGAAAATCCGGATAGTGCAAGAATAACTTTATGAGATCGGCAGGAGCTTAGGATCCTCTTATAATAAGGCGTAGACATGTATTTGGAAAGATTTCTGGAACTTTTTTTCTAAACTAAAAGTGCAGGAAACCAACACGTCATCAAATCTTATCTTACATTCATGAATGTAATTCTCTCATTTCTTTATGATCTTCCATAACAGGCGCTCCTGAAGGATCGAAATTAGCCCCCATTTTTCACACAACATACACACCAGACTTTCTGAATCATGACGTCAGTCGCGGTTCAATGAACAATGTTTGAAATGTAACAACTTTTGTTGTGTCCAATATGATTCCATCGGCTACTCGACCTACGTAGGCTATTTTAATCAGCCCCTACATCTAAATTTTAGATCCCAATCCAATCATAAATTCGATGTATTATTCGAAAATCATGTGAACGCTCCATACAAAGTTCATTTCCACCTGAACAAGAAATAGTTTTTCAATACTAGTCTACGTCAAAAGATGTAACTGGAGTTGTCACTAAAAAAGTCTAGTTCAAGTAATTTAACCGGCATTTTCTGTTTATAAAGCTTAACCCGCAGTATCACAGGTGGGTAAAACTTACCCATAGGGATTTTCCATTTGTTTTATTGGCAGCATTGATACATCTGCCAATCCCGCTCATGTAAATTCGAAACAGTTAATAGTGTGCCAGCAGCCGAACTGAATAGTTTCTGATTGGTCTTTCTCAGCCTCAGGTAAGTGACCCAGGAGCCAGTTGAAGGATGTCTTATTTACCTACAAGTAACAGGCGTGCCACAGTGGAGCTATGATTTTATATCATTTCAGTCATTTCTAGTTATATAGTCATTGTCAGTAAATTGAAATCTTTAGTAGGCATAGGAAAAGATTTTGCGTTAAGAAGTTTATTTTTGGGCTATTTTTGTTACCCATTTCTTATGCATCTATAGTTTATGCGATTGTTAAAGTAATTTTCTATTTCGTTTTTTACATACAACAGGTCTTTTATGATCTGTTCCCTTGAAAGGAAACTTTTTTATAATAAAGAGTTGGTTCTGTATAAATGTTTATTTCTTACCTACTTCTGCAACATATATTATGTTTAAAAAAATAACTTAGGAAGGGGTAGTAGAGAAGGGCAGGGACGGAGGGAAAGATAGAATATGCTTCAAAAATCGAATCTGAGCAAAATCACAGAAAACGGACATAAGGGTAGTTTTTACCCACCTGTGACCATTTGACTAGAAAAATCACCTATGATGGTACAGGTTAGCAGGAAGTAAGTGAGGTAAGCAGCGGAGACGAGAAGTAAATAAAATTAGATATTATTTAAAGAAATAAAAGAGCAGACCACTAACATTGGTAGAGTGCCGTCACGAAGACTGACTGAGGTACGCAGCTGGGACGGAGCTTTTAAACGGATTGCCTCCTGGACACGTCACAGTCTCATTTTAATCTAATAACACTTTTTGCCTTGTGGGGGTGCTCTGTGTCCATTAGTTCCTGCTTCACTCACAGGACAACACATCACTAAGTATTAGTTAGCTCTCGGGAACTTGGAAGTAATGAGGAAACAACTTGAAAGCAAAATAACCCACCCACAAGAGAAGCGGGTTAGAATCAGAGTCTATACAGAGTGGGACAGGGGAAACTGTCGTTCTGACGAGTACAGTCCTATCAATAAAGCGAAGGGTAACGGAAGGGGCGTAACCTGCCGAACTCCTCAGAACATTCGTTATAAACTTGTGCACGTACTTCTGACTTGCTGAACCCTAAAAGTACATAAGAATGTAATCTGTACCATTAATTAGGGCAAGCAATCGCTTTAACCAACCCCTTCGAACAGTTATGGCGATTTCGTCAGTGCATGTTTCTACTGGAACCTCAACTTTATGACACTATGACGTCTGTATGTCAGACTATCCCTGTGACCTCGAGTGATATCTTATGTAGTACGGAAGCTATATATCTGAGCACGCCGTCCTTCGGATGGGACATTAAATGATGGTTCCGAGCCCGTGCGATGTCAGGTACTCGTTAAAGACCTCCTCTACCCTTGATTAATAATGCTATGTAGGCACTTAAGACTCCCATTGTAGATTCGGGCTCGTGTCCACCATAACGACGAAAGTACGCTCTGGTAGCAGGCGATATGACCTTGTAGTTAAAGTCCGGGACTCCAGTTCAACTCAGCCCTCCTCTGAAACCTTTCTCCACAAATGAACTACACAAAGATATCCTGAAAGTTTTGAACAGAGCCCCAGTCCAAGATCTGACCATGGCCTTTCTGCTGATGTATGAACGGCCATGAATCAGGCCACAGAATCATTGCTTCTTACCTGAAGGACCATTTTTTCAGGTAAAACGTGGCGGGGCCTACTCAGATACGTACCCTATACGAGCCCGCGTCTCCCAATTCTTGGTCCCATATTGTACGCAGTGAGTATAGTTGTCGTTTTGTAGTTGTCCTGACAATAGCGACTTACGCTGATGACATAGCCATCTTGGCCTCAAACCACAGCGTTGTCCTTGTCCCTTCAGTTTTCTTCAGCATAACCTCAACCATATTGAGTCATGGACAGCCTCTGTCAAGTTGAATCACAAAAATCCGTACGAATTACATTTACACTCAAGACAACAGAACTGCCACACAGTACCTATATGTACACAACACACTCACAAACAATCTTGACTAACTTTTGTACAAATGGCTTAAATGGACAAAAAACGTAACCCAACCAGACAAAAAATGAACTATAGGTACAAAATACTCAAACGACTCTTAACTGACGATCGAAATTAAGCTCAAAGCTCTAACTTCTGATTTACAAGGCCATTATTATACCTATCTCAACATACGGAGTCCAGCCCTGGGGATCAGCTCAACCATAACGCAAAAAACGTCTTCAGAACAACATCCTCCGAACCAATGCCTATTTTCCCAGGAGGCTCAAGAGATAAAACCAAGATATATTTGCCACGCGACCTTCCGCTAGAGGAGCCAGACAGAGCGGAGGTGCTGACCAGCCGCCCTACACGTCTTCAAGCCTCAATTTACTCTTACTACATTTTCTTCTCTTTTTTGTGGAATAAATAATTGAAGTTTTAAAAGTAAAAAAAAAAAGAAAAAAAGGAGAAGTAATATTTAATTGACCCGATGCCATTTCGTGACCTACCGATAAGATAGGTATAATTTGAATCACTAGAATGCGCTTTATCAACTTATTTTTGAAATATGTCTAATAACTACAATACATAAAACTTTTTTGCTTCTCCATCTTTTAGAAATCCTTAGTTTAGTGTTTTGAGCTCAATTTTTATTCATTTCATCTCTCCCCCCCGCCGTTTAATTTTTATAATGCTTCCATGAGCTAAAAGACTTATATATTTTGACCCGAAGAGTTTTGAGCAACGAGTCCAAGTTTGAATTTAAAGTGGGCTTCACAACTTTTTTGATGTGAAATACAAGTTTTCTTGAGGAAGTTTTCATCTCAAATCTCTAAGCTGGGTCTATTGGACATATGGTTCAACTTTGTCATTCTGAGAACTTTACAAAGTTACTTTAAGTTACTTAACGCTAGTAACAGTGGCATAGGCGAAGGGTAGGATCGGATCCATATTCAAAAGTTCGGGTTGGCCGGCAAGCAACATGAACTGTTAGGAGGCTAAGTGCACTGTATCCTCTTCTGTGGACCAAATAACTTTCTTTTCGTCGATTTTGACAATGAATTCGTCCAGCATCTAATTTGAACCCTATGTACAATGATCTATTGCCTATCCCAAAATCTCGTTATCTAAACGAGATCTTATCTCGTTGCATAAAACAGTAATCGAGGAACTTGGCTGCAAAATAAAGAAATAGACATTTCGTAGATATTATTATATGCCGGTTTTCACGGTTACTCTCATTATCAGGAAGTGTGATAAAACATTTATTCAAAATTAACTATTTAAAACGTAAATTAATAAATAAAATAAAACTCAACAACAGGGAACAGGAATAAAGTACCTGCCCCATCCATGAAATTTTAAATTGAAATTTTTTAGTCGTTTTTATATTTTAAATTTATTGAAGTTTTATTTTTATTTATTCATTTACTTTTCAAATTATGCTTTTTTAAATTTTATTAGATTGCCAGATAATGAGGGCAACACCAGAAGCCGGCTTAGCGCATAATAATAATTATAATGCTATCTGTGAGATGTCAGACTACATTTTTATTTTGCAGTCTGTGAAAATATCACTTCTCACTACATCAGCCATGTTCACATTAATCGAGGAACCGATGAACCAGAAAATACATTTTTCTGAAGAAGAAATCAGAGTCTAATGGTGGTAGTGGGGAGAGGTTAGGGGAAGGCCTGAGTCCCAGCGGTACCCTCGTGAAGACGAGTTAAGGCCTCTCCAGAGGATCCCCACTCCCGGCTTTCCCCTTCACAACCATTTAAATTGATTAAAGAACCCACCCAGCATTCATGATATAAAGGAAGGCCAGGAGGCGGCGCGACGTCTTCCTAATTTATTGGCTATTAGTGATAACAGAAATAACTTACCAGAGATAATTGTGGGCCCCAGGGAAGCAATGCTAGGGATTTATGTAGAGGAACCCAGCTTCAACCGCAAACGAAGAAAAAATCGTATTTCTCTAGAGTTTTCTCAGATAAACTCCCTTATGCCCCCTCCTCCAAGAAAAAAAAAAGAAGTCTTTCCTTTTGTTTCCACCTGAAGGATTACAAATACGACTAGACGCATTATCATAATTCTTTGGAATGGTTTTCTTAGATCATCTAGAATTGTGTTAACTTCTTCATAACTTTCATGCAGGCGAAAATTCCTCAACGCATTTTGCAGGTCAGGGGAAAATAGGATATTTCCAGAGATGTGACCGTTTGTTAGCCTGATTTTACGTACTTACTTTTCCTGGCGCTATGGTTCTTGTTGAACCCGGGCCTTTGCAACGATCTTCCACCATTCTTCTTTATCCTCAGCCTGTCTTCAGCGGGTACTCAATCTTCTTCTCTGTCCTCTCGGATACTCTGTCTGTCTACATCCTCTATAGTTGTTGCAGCCATCGCAGCAGCCATTGCTTCAAGAAGCAGGACCGAATATCTTTCTCAATAGGTATTGAGAAAGATATTCGGTCCTGCTTCTGGAAGGTTCCACACCCTCGCATTGAGCAAAACCGGCCCTTCTAGTTAGGGCCCAGGTTTTATAGGTTCTCTATTTCCCCTTCCAAATATATAGACCACTCCCTCAGGTTCTACCTTACCGGTCTTTAATTATGAGGCCATATCGCCTACTACCAGACCGCTCTTGCGTCGCTCGGGTGGACATGAGCCTCTACTATGGGAGTCCTAAGTTTTACTTATTTAAAATTTTTATTCGCCTTCAACGAGTACCTAACATCGTACAGGCTCGAGACCATCGCTTAACGTCCTACCCGAAAGACGGCGTGCTCAATGTTTCAAAAATCAAAACAAGCAAATTAATAATTTACCAGGGTGCACACTTTTTCTTATATTTTCAGTAATTATAATTCATTGTTGATTGGAAATATTTTATCATTAATAATATAATAACATTTCTTGTATAAATGAACATATGTGATGTTTTAATGTAGTGATGTAATATGTTTCGTTCCGTGAAATATACTATCTATCTGAGCTCACTGTAAGTGAATACTATGGTCCATACTTCCTTCTGCCGACATAAATGTTACAGGATGAGTAGTAAATATCATTTGTCCTTCAAGGTTTGTGGAACAGACGGTTGTCCGGTAACTGTTGTTAAAGCCCAATGATGGAGGGGGAAGCCCCGCCGTGACGTAAAGCTGTAGGTAAAGCCCTCAGTTGTTTCTTACTATACTTCCTCTTTTTAGAGTATAATTTCCTGTCCTCTCTCTCTATTATCTCTCATGTTGATATCTTAGTGTCCTGAACTGAACTGGACTAAAATTTGGTATTAAGATGTCATTTGTCTTAACGATTTAAATAGACGTTGGCCAAAATCGAACGAAAATTGAGACCACTTTACTTGGAGGACTGAGTTTAGTTTACAAGATATCGCTTATATTAGTGTATTAGTATCACAAATGACCCCGTGGTCGAAACGCCTTAAAAAAGAAAGTCACCTGAGTGATCTCATACTGAAATTCTTTACATCAACAGTTTTTGGGTTAAGCCCCCCCCCCCCCCCCCTCCCCCTCCCCGATTTGACTGAAAATCAATAAATGTCGTCCTTGTGGTTTTGTGAATACACACATAAAATTTCATTTGAAAACATTCATTCTATCGGGATGTATCATGTTCACATACACACATACACTTTTTTTTTTCATATTTGGAATCAAGCTGTCGGAAAACATCAAATTCCAATGAAAACTCAACATTGATTTTTTGACAGATTACATAACTTTCCCTATACTTAGAGCTGTGGAAGTAAGGTTTATAATTACTCAAAATGTTTTCTTCCATGTTTCACCAAGTAAAGGAAGTGACCTGAGTAATGGTAGGAAGTTCACCTCGTTCCAACTCATTTGATTCTATTTCTCATATCTTTTATGTTTTCAGAATATTTTGTTCGTTCCTTTTGATATGGCAAGCTGTCCCACTAAGGTATGTATGTTATTTTTTTTTTATTTTTTATTTTTTTATCGAAAGAACATATTTTAAATTACATTGTTTAATATCGAATATTCCTGATAACAGTTTGAAAAACCCGAACGAAGATCCTAACAATATTGATATAGAAATTGGCAAAGAGTACAGAAAATTGTATCTATTGTGGAAACAGAATGGACATAAATTCCCCAATTGGGCGTACGCATTTAGTAATTTATTTGTACAAGGACTTTTATCGGAATTAGATCAGACATACAGTTATGCACATAGGGTGAAAAAATATCCAGATTTAGAGTCAAGTATCAAAATGAAATTTGAATGGATTTTAAAATTTAAAAATTTGAACGATTCCGACAAACCATGGCCATTGTCAATCAGTGACGTTGAAATTCTAATGTCACCTTCTTCAGATTTAGTATTTTTGAAACAATTGATGAAAAGTGTTCACAGAAAGTTTCATCTCCCGAAAACAAATGATGCATTTCAGAGAGTTCAAGATTCACACGAGATTTTCATAAATGGGAAAAGAAAAAACAAAAACAAACTAATACAGACAAACAAACAACATTGTCTGTTAGAGGATTTTAAACCATCTGAAAAATATGAATTGCTTAAAAGAATGATTAAGGAAAGTGACAGTGAATTTAAAGCAATCATAGGCTAGAATTACAAATTCGATTCGTTGTAAAAAAGAGTTAAATTTAAATTATATTTATATAATATTTTGTGTAAGAAATCTAAAATTAAATATAATATTTCAGGAAATAATTGTTTTTCTTCTACTTCCTCAGCGATATGTAGCATTGAGGAAGTTAGGTAATTGGTCGGAGATATGATAAGTTTTTCTCCGAATTTTCATGTTTTCCAACCCCCTGAATCAGAAAATGAAAAAGAAATGTCATGTCCGTCTTGTGTGTTTGTCTGTAGGCATCTCCCGATAGAGTAAATATATCGTCACCAAGTGTATTCCGAATCGCATAAGGACGACACCTATTTATTTTCAGCCAGAGCGGTCAAAGGAAAGAGGGTCGGGAAGATTGCGGGGCTTAACTCAACCGTTGTTATGATATGAGCCTTTCAGTTGACAGAATGACTAACTGCCATCTTTAAGAAAATGATATTTTTTCATTGTGTGTGTATGCTTATTAAATTGTATCAAATAAACTTATTAAAACTTTTTTGTTGGTTGTTTAGATAGGAGAAAAAAACAATTAAATTTCATTTCCGAAAAAAAATCAATATTTTTCAGTTGACAGAATGACGTAACTCCTTATTTGTTTATTTTGTTCAATTACTTGCCCTTTCTTTTAATTGCAACTGAATGTTTTTAAAACCAATACTACCTTTAAAGAGAATTTTACGTTATTACCTCAGTTGAGTTTGATTTCAGAAACCCTTAGAAAAACATCTAATCATGACTACAGAAAAATAAGTAAAATTAATTTAATAAATTGATAGTGATACTTCGGATGACTCATTCGGCGTAATAGAGCTGAAAGCCCGCAAAACTGAACATATTTATTCACCTGAAGAATGGTTTGAAATTATTAGGAAATGTAAAAAACATAATGAGTTCACTGTTCACTTAAAGAAGCATATTGATTTCTTCAGCATAAAAAAATTAGAAGATGTCATAACAAACAGGAAAATAAGTGAAAAAGGAGATAAGATAAATGGTCTTACATGAGATGGATATTTGGACAAAAACAATCTTTTCAAAATATTTATAAAATATTTTTTTGATGTAAATGAATTCAAAGAAATTAATGTTAGAAAAAAAAAAACTGTAGGTAGACCTGTGCAACTGTGCAAATCAGGATTTATTATATCCAACTTCTCGAACTACTTATACTCACATGAGAAAAAAAAAGATATGTTAAATTTACTTAAATATATTCCACCTATTTATCATAAATATAATCATACTTTAAAAACAAGGGAATCAAGTGAAGTTTTTTTTTTTTTTTTTTTTTTTTTTTTTTTCTTTTGGCTTTATGAACGGTGCATATTAGCCATGTCAATGTGTTATGTATAATTATTTAAGACATCCGTGGCCCCGGGAGGGAGTTCTATCTACGAAATAAAACTCACTCCCGGACGGGATTCGAACCCGCAAACCATGGTGAGACCATGCGACCAAAGCCCTACGCTCTAGCCCGCACGGCCACCATGGCCCCCGAATCAAGTGAAGTTGAAGAATATGTTGACATTTTATATTGTACATAATGTAAAAATATTGTATTTAATTTTTGTGTCGTTTAATAAATCATTTTTTGTTTAATATACTTATTTTGTTTGAACACCCTCACACCTGACATAATAAAAAAATAAATAAATAAAATTAGAATGTATTCAGTTGACAAAGTGACTAACTCCATAAAATTACTGTCTTTGTCTTTTCAATATTGATTCTATAACAATTCAGCATTCAATAAATGGTTAAGACCAGAATGTAAATTTTAGTAAACTGTTATATTTTAATATTTCTGCCATACTTTTGCAAGAGAAAAAGGTGAAAATTTTCCAACGAGAAATATTAAAAGTACTTTCGTGAAAAATGTTGAAATTGGAGTCAGTCATTCTGTCAACTGAAAGGCTCATATGGTATGAATTTTTCGACACGAAATTTTAAACATCGATCCTAAACCCTATAAAATTGCAATTAACACCTATTAATGTTCAGGTAAAAAAATGGATCGAATCAGGAGACAGATGTTTAACTCAACAACTGTAATAGCTGCCAATGAAATAAATTAACAGGAAATATAATGTGAGGATTAAGAAGTCCTTGAAGTAAGACATCGATTGATCTTCAATTAAATCGGTAGGTTGTGAGATTCAGAGTGAGCGCGGAAACTTACATCTTGTATTTCCCTAGCTATACGATGTTTAGGGAAATTATGTAATCGGTCTTTACTAGATGTTGAGTTTTCACCGGAATTTCATGAAACCAAAATAGACAAAAAATGATCAGTGAGTCTGTGCGTGTTTATCTGTCAACAGGAGAACTCCCGGTGGAATGAATGTATCGACACAAAATATATGTGTATCCAGATTGATTTTTAGTCAAAACGGTCGATTGATTTTGGAGGAAGAGTGACAACTTAATTGATTAATTCGTTCTGGGGGAATACATTGTCGTTGATTCAAACTATCACATTTTCGCGAACTTTGTTATAATTTCGTTGAATATATTTTATTACTAGCAGTAATACCCGGCGTTGCGCGGGGAACTTTGACTTTTCTACTAATATCTCCTATAAGTCTTTTAAATTCTTCAACAGTACATTCATGATGTTATAATTTTCAATTATTCATACGGAATAAGGCTTATAGTCCTTCAACGTCAAACACCCCAGCTAGTAAGTTCTTAGGACCCCTGGGCATCACAGCTAGTATGCGTCTTTCAACGCCGGAAACCACAGATAGTGAATACTTAGCATCGCTGGACATCCTAGCCAGTGCGTACTTGAGAACGCTATTGACCGCAGCTAGTAAATGCCTTGCAACAGCGGACCCCACAGCGAATACATAGTTACTACTACTACATGTGAAATTCATGCCAATCCGCTTACCCTTTAACAGTACATTCATGATGTTATAATTTTCAATTATTCATACGGAATAAGGCTTATAGTCCTTCAACGTCAAACACCCCAGCTAGTAAGTTTTTAGGACCCCTGGGCATCACAGCTAGTATGCGTCTTTCAACGGCGGAAACCACAGATAGTGAATACTTAGCATCGCTGGACATCCTAGCCAGTGCGTATTTAAGAACGCTATTGACCGCAGCTAGTATGTGCCTCGCAAGAGCGGACCCCACAGCTAGTACGAAGTTAGGAACGCTGAGCATCACAGCTAGTATGCTTTTGCAACGACGGACCCCACAGCTAGTACGTTTTTAGGAACGCTGGGCCCTACAGGTAGTAGGTGCCTTGCAACTGCGGACCCCACAGCTAGTACCTACGTAGTTAAATACGCTGGGACACACTGCTAGCGCCTTGCAACAGCAGACCCCACAGCTAGTACGTAATTAGGAACGCTGGGCATCACAGCTAGTAAATGTCTTGTAGGTGCCTTGCAACAGCGAACCCCACAGCCAGTACATAGTTAGGAACGCTGGGGCTGAGCACTACAGTTAGTAAGTGCCTTGCAACAGCGGACCCCACAGCTAGTACGATATTAGGAACGCTGGGCATCACAGCCAGTAAATGTCTTGCAACAGTGAACCCCACAGCGAATTCATAGTTACTACTACTACATGTGAAATTCATGACAATCCGATTACCCTTCAATGATTCAGCATTATTTTTATGCTTAGCCCCCCCTCCCAAATTTTTAAAATGTCACATAGTGTATTTTTTTATTTGACCATCAAGAATCCTACATGTGAAATTTCGTGACAATCCGATCATCCGTTAATGACCTATCACTATCTTCAAATTTAGGCCTACCCCCATAACCCCCCTCCCGTTCACAATTTTTTGACGTCACACACCCTATTTTTCTATTTGGCCTTTATGAATACTTCATGTGAAATTTCGTGACAATCCGATCATCCGTTAATGACTTATCACTATACTTATACTTAGGCCCCCATCAACCCACCCTCCCGTTCAAAATTTTGTGACATATACACTCTATATTTCTATTTGGCTTTTAATAAAACTACATGTGAAATTCCATGACAATACGACCAACCGTTATTGAGCTAGCACCATATTTATACTTAGGTCCCCCCGCCTCTACCCCCCCTCCCGTACAAAATTTTGAGCCGTTACACCGCCTATTTTTTTATTTGGTCTTCAGGAATACTACATGTGAAACTTTGTGACAATTCGATCAACCGTTAATGAGCTAGCTCTATACTTATACTTAGGCCCCCCCACAACCCCCCTCCCGTTCAAAACTTTGGGACGCCACACACCTTTTTTTGCTATTTGGCTTTTAAAAATACTACATGTGAAATTTCGTGACAATCCGACCAACCGTTAAAGAATTAGCTCTATATTTATACTTAGGCCCCCCCACAACCCCCCTCCCGTTCAAAACGTTGGGACGCCACACACCTTTTTTTCCTATTTGGCTTTTAAAAATACTACATGAAATTTCATGACGATTCGCCCATTAGTTAATGAGTTAGCTCTATATTTATACTTAGGCCCCCCCACAACCCCCCTCCCGTTCAAAACTTTGGGACGCCACACACCTTATTTTTCTATTTGGCCTTCAGGAATACTCCATGTGAAATTTCGTGACGATTCGCCCATTAGTTAATGAGTTAGCTCTATATTTATACTTAGGCCCCCCCACAACCCCCCCTCCCGTTCAAAACTTTGGGACGCCACACACCTTTTTTTCCTATTTGGCTTTTAAAAATACTACGTGAAATTTCATGACGATTCGCCCATTAGTTAATGAGTTAGCTCTATATTTATACTTAGGCCCCCCTTACAACCCCCCCTCCCGATCAAAACTTTGGGACGCCACACACCTTTTTTTCCTATTTGGCTTTTAAAAATACTACATGAAATTTCATGACGATTCGCCCATTAGTTAATGAGTTAGCTCTATATTTATACTTAGGCCCCCCCACAACCCCCCTCCCGTTCAAAACTTTGGGACGCCACACACCTTATTTTTTTATTTGGCCTTCAGGAATACTCCATGTGAAATTTCGTGACGATTCGCCCATTAGTTAATGAGTTAGCTCTATATTTATACTTAGTCCCCCCCACAACCCCGCCACCCGTTCAAAACTTCGGGATGCCACACACCTTATTTTTCTATTTGGCCTTCAGGAATAATATATTCGAAATTTCGTGACAATACGACCAACCGTTAATGAGCTAACTCTATGTGTATATTTAGCCCCCCCCACAACCCCCCCTCCCGTTCAAAACTTGGGGACGCCACACACCTTTTTTTTCTATTTGGCTTTTAAAAATACTACATGTGAAATTTCATGACGATTCGCCCATTAGTTAATGAGTTAGCTCTATATTTATACTTAGGCCCCCCCACAACCCCCCTCCCGTTCAAAACTTTGGGACGCCACACACCTTTTTTTCCTATTTGGCTTTTAAAAATACTACGTGAAATTTCATGACGATTCGCCCATTAGTTAATGAGTTAGCTCTATATTTATACTTAGGCCCCCCTTACAACCCCCCCTCCCGATCAAAACTTTGGGACGCCACACACCTTTTTTTCCTATTTGGCTTTTAAAAATACTACATGTGAAATTTCATGACGATTCGCCCATTAGTTAATGAGTTAGCTCTATATTTATACTTAGGCCCCCCCCACACAACCCCCCCTCCCGTTTAAAACTTTGGGACGCCACAAACCTTTTTTTCTTGTTTGGCTTTTAAAAAGACTACGTGTGAAATTTCATGACAATTCGACCATTAGTTAATGTGTTAGCACTATTTATATACTTAGGCCCCCCTTACAACCCCCCCTCCCGTTCCAAACTTTGGGACGCCACACACATTTTTTTCCTATTTGGCTTTTAAAAATACTACATGTGAAATTTCATGACGATTCGCCCATTAGGTAATGAGTTAGCTCTATATTTATACTTAGGCCCCCCCACAACCCCCCCTCCCGGTCAAAACTTTGGGACGCCACAAACCTTTTTTTCTTGTTTGGTTTTTAAAAAGACTACGTGTGAAATTTCATGACAATTCGACCATTAGTTAATGAGTTAGCACTATTTATATACTTAGGCCCCCCCCACAACCCCCCCTCCCGATCAAAATTTTGGGACGCCACACAGCCTATTATTCAATCGGGCTCAAAAGAATGCTACATGTGAAGTTTCATGAAGATCCGTCCAGCGGTTTGGGCGTGATGCTGGAACAAACATACATACATACAAACAAGCAAACCCCGTTTCAGCTTTATTAATATAGACTAGCAGTAATACCCGGCGTTGCCCGGGGAACTTTGACATTTCTCCCAATATCTCCTATAAGGCTATTCAGTTCCTCGACAGTGATGTTATAATTTTTAATTATTCATACGGAATTCAACTGTAGTAACGCTAGTAATTTTTTAGGATCCCTGGGCACCACAGCTAGTATGCGCCTTTCAACTGCGGAAACGACAGCTAGTGAATACTTAGCATCGCTGGACGTCCTAGCCAGTGCGTACATAAGAACGTTTTGACCACAGCTAGTATGTGCCTTGCAACGCTGGGCACCACACTAGTACGTAGTTAGGAACGCTGGGCACCACAGGTAGTATATGCCTTGCAACGGCGGACCCCACCGCTAGTACCTAGTTAGAAACGCTGGGCATCACAGCTAGTATGTGCCTTGCGACGGCGGACCCCACAGCAGGTACGTAGTTAGGAACGCTCGTCACCACAGCTAGTATGAGCCTCGCAACAGCGGACCCCACATCTAGTACGAAATTAGGAACGCTGGGCATCACAGCTAGTAAGTGCCTTGCAACAGCGGACCCCACAGCTAGTACGTAGTTAGAAACGCTCAGCATCACAGCTAGTATGTGTTCTGCAACGGCGGACCCCACCGCTAGTACCTAATTAGAAACGCTGGGCATCACAGCTAGTATGTTTTTGCAACGGCGGACCCCACAGCTAGTACGTAGTTAGAAACGCTCAGCATCACCGCTAGTATGTGTTCTGCAACGGCGGACCCCACAGCAGGTACGTAGTTAGGAACGCTGGTCACCACAGCTAGTATGAGCCTCGCAACAGCGGACCCCACATCTAGTACGAAATTAGGAACGCTGGGCATCACAGCTAGTAAGTGCCTTGCAACAGCGGACCCCACAGCTAGTACGTAGTTAGAAACGCTCAGCATCACAGCTAGTATGTGTTCTGCAACGGCGGACCCCACCGCTAGTACCTAATTAGAAACGCTGGGCATCACAGCTAGTATGTTTTTGCAACGGCGGACCCCACAGCTAGTACGTAGTTAGAAACGCTCAGCATCACCGCTAGTATGTGTTCTGCAACGGCGGACCCCACCGCTAGTACCTAATTAGAAACGCTGGGCATCACCGCTAGTTTTTTTTAGCTTCGGCGGACCTCACAGCTAGTACGTAGTTAGAAACGCTCAGCATCACAGCTAGTATGTGTTCTGCAATGGCGGACCCCACCGCTAGTACCTAATTAGAAACGCTGGGCATCACCGCTAGTATGTTTTTGCAACGGCGGACCCCACAGCTAGTACGTAATTAGGAACGCTGGGCATCACAGCTAGTAAGTGCCTTGCAACAGCGGACCCCACAGATAGTACGTTTTTAGGAACGCTGGGCCCTACAGCTATTAAGTGCATTGCAACAGCGGACCCCACAGTTAGTATGTAGTTAGAACCACTGGGCATCACAGCTATTATGTGTTTTGCAACGGCGGACCCCACAGCTAGTACGTAGTTAGAAACGCTCAGCATCACAGCTAGTATGTGTTCTGCAACGGCGGACCCCACCATTAGTACCTAGTTAGAAACGCTGGGCATCACAGCTAGTATGTTTTTGCAACGGCGGACCCCACAGCTAGTACGTAGTTAGAAACGCTCAGCATCACAGCTAGTATGTGTTCTGCAACGGCGGACCCCACCATTAGTACCTAGTTAGAAACGCTGGGCATCACAGCTAGTATGGTTTTGTAACGGCGGACCCCGCAGCTAGTACGTAGTTAGAACCACTGGGCATCACAGCTAGTGTATTTTTCTATTTGGCCATCAATAATAGTACATGTGAAATTCCATGACAATCCGATCATCCGTTAATGACCTATCACTATCTTCAAATTTAGGCCTACCCCCATACCCCCCCTCCCGTTCACAATTTTATGACGTCACACCCTATTTTTCTATTTGGCCTTTATGAATACTACATGTGAAATTTCGTGACAATCCGATCATCCGTTAATGACATCACTATACTTATACTTAGGCCCCCATCAACCCACCCTCCCGTTCAAAATTTTGTGACATATACACCCTATATTTCTATTTGGCTTTTAAGAATACTACATGTGAAATTCCATGACAATACGACCAACCGTTAATGAGCCAGCACTATATTTATACATAGGCCTATCCTCACAACCTCCCCTCCCGTTCAAAACTTTGGGTCGCCACACATCTTATATTTCTATTTGGATTTTAAAAATACTACATGTGAAATTTTGTGACAATCCGACCAATCTTTGAAGAGTTAGCACTATATTTATACTTAGGCCTACCCCCCCCCCCTCCACCCGTTCAAATTTTTGGGACGCCACACACCTTTTTTTTTATTTGGTCTTCAGGAATACTACATGTGAAACTTCGTGACAATGCGACCAACCGTTAATGAGCTATCTCTATATTTATACTTAGGCCCCCCTCAACCCCCCCTCCCGTTCAAAACTTTAGAACGCCACACACCTTATTTTTCTATTTGGCCTTCAGGAATACTCCATGTGAAATTTCGTGACAATCCGACCAACGTTAGGAACGCTGGTCACCACAGCTAGTATGTGCCTCGCAACAGCGGACCCCGCAGCTAGTACGAAGTTAGGAACGCTGGGCACTACAGCTAGTAAATGCCTTGCAACAACGGACCCCACAGCTAGTACGATATTAGGAACCCTGGGCATCACAGCTAGTATGCTTTTGCAACGACGGACCCCACAGCTAGTACGTTTTTAGGAACGCTGGGCCCTAATGGTAGTAGGTGCCTTGCAACTGCGAACCCCACAGTTAGTATGTAGTTAGAACCACAGGGCATCACAGCTAGTATGAGTTTTGCAACGGCGGACCCCACGGCTAGTACCTACGTAGTGAAATACGCTGGGCCACACTGCTAGCGCCTTGCAACAGCAGACCCCACAGCTAGTACGTAATTAGAAACGCTGGGCATCACAGCTAGTAATTGTCTTGTAGGTGCCTTGCAACAGCGAACCCCACAGCCAGTACATAGTTAGGAACGCTGGGGCTGAGCACTACAGCTAGTAAGTGCCTTGCAACAGCGGACCCCACATCTAGTACGATATTAGGAACGCTGGACATCACAGCTAGTAAATGTCTTGCAACAGTGAACCCCACAGCGAATACATAGTTACTACTACTACATGTGAAATTCATGACAATGCGATTCATGACAATACGATCAACCGTTAAAGAGTTAGCTCTATATTTATACTTAGGCCCCCCCACAACCCCCCCTCCCGTTCAAAACTTTGGGACGCCACACACCTTTTTTTCCTATTTGGCTTTTAAAAATACTACATGTGAAATTTCATGACGATTCGCCCATTAGGTAATGAGTTAGCTCTATATTTATACTTAGGCCCCCCCACTACCCTCCCCCCTCCCGTAAAAAATTTTGAGCCGTCACACCGCCTATTTTTCTATTTGGTCTTCAGGAATACTCCATGTGAAATTTCGTGACAATCCGACCAACCGTTAAAGAGTTAGCTCTATATTTATACTTAGGCCCCCCCATAACCCCCCCTCCCGTTCAAAACTTTGGGACGCCACACACCTTTTTTTCCTATTTGGCTTTTAAAAATACTACATGTGAAATTTCATGACGATTCGCCCATTAGTTAATGAGTTAGCTCTATATTTATACTTAGGCCCCCCCACTACCCCCCTCCCGTAAAAAATTTTGAGCCGTCACACCGCCTATTTTTTTTATTTGGTCTTCAGGAATACTACATGTGAAACTTCGTGACAATCCGACCAACTGTTAAAGAGTTAGCTCTATATTTATACTTAGGCTCCCCCACAACCCCCCCTCCCGTTCAAAACTTTGGGACGCCACACACCTTTTTTTCCTGTTTGGCTTTTAAAAAGACTACGTGTGAAATTTCATGACAATTTGACCATTAGTTAATGAGTTAGCACTATTTATATACTTAGGCCCCCCTTACAACCCCCCCCTCCCGATCAAAATTTTGGGACGCCACATAGCCTATTATTCAATTGGGCTCAAAAGAATGCTACATGGGAAGTTTCATAAAAATCCGTCCAGCGGTTCGGGCGTGATGCTGGAACAAACATACATACATACATACATACATACATACATACATACAAACAAACATACAAACAAACAAACAAACCCCGTTTCAGCTTTATTAATATAGATTATATCACAATGTACACAAGTTTTAATTTGTGTTCATATCTATACATACATCTTTTTTTTTTTGGCATTTTTCTTCCATAGTGGATCGGTGTCACCATATTTAAAGTCAGTCTAAACGTTGTGCTGACGTTGGCATAATCCGAAACCAGCACACTCTATGGCTCTGTCAGTTAACAAATATTAAATCTATAAACCGTTAAAAAGCAAGAAATTTGAAGAATGGAGTCTACCGAGCTCAGGATCGCCACTTAGAAATCTAGCTGAGGCACTTAGGTCAGATTTTTTAATCGGGAAGTTAAA
Organism: Aradus depressus; assembly: GCA_963662175.1. Classification (NCBI taxonomy): domain Eukaryota; kingdom Metazoa; phylum Arthropoda; class Insecta; order Hemiptera; family Aradidae; genus Aradus; species Aradus depressus. Next base: position 57,927,416 of record OY759215.1, on the reverse strand, counting down.
AATAACTTTGAGCACGTCGTCCTTCGGATGGGACTTTAAGCGATGATCCAGGGCTTTTTCGAATGTGAGGTACTCGATAATGAGACGTATGTTATGTAAATAAACCTGGGTAGGTCAATTTCCATTTAGGTTGAAAGCCTTGAGCACGTCGTCCTTCGGATGGGACTTTCCGGATATATCTGAATCTGTAGTATCAGTTTTAACAATTATTAAGCCTATAAACCGTTAAATAGCGCGAATTTTTTGAAAAACATTTTTATTTTGATTTTTGTGTAGGATTCAGATAATCCGGTCGTTCTCTATCAGTTTTAACAATTATTTAATCTATAAACCGTTAAAAAGCGAGAAATTTGAAGAATGGAGTCTACCGAGCTCAGGATCGCCACTTACAAATCTAGCTGAGGCACTTAGGTCAGATGTTTTAATCGGGAAGTGAAAAATAACTATGAGCACGTCGACCGTCGGATGGGACTTTAAGCGATGTTCCAGGACTTTTTCGAATGTGAGGTACTCGATAATGAGACGTATGTTATGTTAATAAACCTGGGTAGGTGAAATTTCACTTAGGTTGAAAATAGCCTTGAGCACGTCGTCCTTCGGATGGGACTTTCCGGATAAATCTGAATCTGTCGTATCAGTTTTAACAATTATTAAGCCTATAAACCGTTAAATAGCGCAAATTTTTTGAAAAACATTTTTATTTTGATTTTTGTGTAGGATTCAGATAATCCGGTCGTTCTCTATCAGTTTTAACAAATATTAAATCTATAAACCGTTAAAAAGCGAGAAATTTCAAGAATGGAGTCTACCGAGCTCAGGATCGCCACTTAGAAATCTAGCTGAGGCACTTAGGTCAGATGTTTCAATCGGGGAGTTAAAAAACACTTTGAGCACGTCGTCCTTCGGATGGGACTTTAAGCGATGATCAAGGGCTTTTTCGAATGTGAGGTACTCGATAATGAGACGTATGTTATGTAAATAAACCTGGGTAGGTGAAATATCACTTAGGTTGAAAATAGCCTTGAGCACGTCGTCTTTCGGATGGGACTTTCCGGATAAATCTGAATCTCTCGTATCAGTTTTAACAATTATTAAGCCTATAAACCGTTAAATAGCGTGAATTTTTTGAAAAACATTTTTATTTTGATTTTTGTGTAGGATTTAGATAATCCGGTCGTTCTCTATCAGTTTTAACAAATATTAAATCTATAAACCGTTAAAAAGCGAGAAATTTCAAGATTGGAGTCTACCGAGCTCAGGATCGCCACTTAGAAATCTAGTTGAGGCACTTAGGTCAGATGTTTTAATCGGGAAGCTAAAAATAACTTTGAGCACGTCGTCCTTCGGATGGGACATTAAGCAATGATCCAGGGCTTTTTCGAATGTGAGGTACTCGATAGTGAGACGTATGTTATGTAAATAAACCTGGGTAGGTCAATTTCTACTTAGGTTGAAAGCCTTGAGCACGCCGTCCGTCGGATGGGACTTTTCGGATATATCTGATTCTGTCGTATCAGTTTTAACAGTTATTAAGCCTATAAACCGTTAAATAGCGAGAATTTTTTGAAAAACATTTTTATTTTGATTTTTGTGTAGGATTCAGATAATCCGGTCGTTCTCTATCAGTTTTAACAAATATTAAATCCATAAACCGTTAAAAAGCGAGAAATTTCAAGAATGGAGTCTACCGAGCTCAGGATCGCCACTTTGAAATCTAGTTGAGGCACTTAGGTCAGATGTTTTAATCGGGAAGCTAAAAATAACTTCGAGCACGTCGTCCTTCGGATGGGACATTAAGCAATGATCCAGGGCTTTTTCGAATGTGAGGTACTCGATAATGAGACGTATGTTATGTAAATAAACCTGGGTAGGTCAATTTCTACTTAGGTTGAAAGCCTTGTGCACGTCGTCCTTCGGATGGGACTTTCCGGATAAATCTGAATCTGTCGTATCAGTTTTAACAATTATTAAGCCTATAAACCGTTAAATAGCGCAAATTTTTTGAAAAACATTTTTATTTTGATTTTTGTGTAGGATTCAGATAATCCGGTCGTTCTCTATCAGTTTTAACAAATATTTAATCTATTAACCGTTAAAAAGCGAGAAATTTGAAGAATGGAGTCTTCCGAGCTCAGGATCGCCACTTAGAAATCTAGCTGAGGCACTTAGGTCAGATGTTTTAATCGGGAAGTGAAAAATAACTATGAGCACCTCGTTCTTCGGATGGGACTTTAAGCGATGTTCCAGGACTTTTTCGAATGTGAGGTACTCGATAATGAGACGTATGTTATGTAAATAAACCTGGGTAGGTGAAATTTCACTTAGGTTGAAAATAGCCTTGAGCACGTCGTCCTTCGGATGGGACTTTCCGGATAAATCTGAATCTGTCGTATCAGTTTTAACAATTATTAAGCCTATAAACCGTTAAATAGCGCAAATTTTTTGAAAAACATTTTTATTTTGATTTTTGTGTAGGATTCAGATAATCCGGTCGTTCTCTATCAGTTTTAACAAATATTAAATCTATAAACCGTTAAAAAGCGAGAAATTTCAAGAATGGAGTCTACCGAGCTCAGGATCGCCACTTAGAAATCTAGTTGAGGCACTTAGGTCAGATGTTTCAATCGGGAAGTTAGAAAACACTTTGAGCACGTCGTCCTTCGGATGGGACTTTAAGCGATGATCCAGGGCTTTTTCGAATGTGAGGTACTCGATAATGAGACGTATGTTATGTAAATAAACCTGGTTAGGTGAAATTTCACTTAGGTTGAAAATAGCCTTGAGCACGTCGTCCGTCGGATGGGACTTTTCGGATATATCTGATTCTGTCGTATCAGTTTTAACAGGTATTAAGCCTATAAACCGTTAAATAGCGTGAATTTTTTGAAAAACATTTTTATTTTGATTTTTGTGTAGGATTCAGATAATCCGGTCGTTCTCTATCAGTTTTAACAAATATTAAATCTATAAACCGTTAAAAAGCGAGAAATTTCAAGATTGGAGTCTACCGAGCTCAGGATCGCCACTTAGAAATCTAGTTGAGGCACTTAGGTCAGATGTTTCAATCGGGAAGTTAAAAAACACTTTGAGCACGTCGTCCTTCGGATGGGACTTTAAGCGATGATCCAGGGCTTTTTCGAATGTGAGGTACTCGATAATGAGACGTATGTTATGTAAATAAACCTGGTTAGGTGAAATTTCACTTAGGTTGAAAATAGCCTTGAGCACGTCGTCCGTCGGATGGGACTTTTCGGATATATCTGATTGTGTCGTATCAGTTTTAACAATTATTAAGCCTATAAACCGTTAAATAGCGTGAATTTTTTGAAAAACATTTTTATTTTGATTTTTGTGTAGGATTCAGATAATCCGGTCGTTCTCTATCAGTTTTAACAAATATTAAATCTATAGCAGTTATACCCGGAGTTGCCCGGGGAACTTTGATTTTTCTCCCAATATCTTCTATAACGCTATTCAGTTCCTCGACAGTACATTCATGATGTTATAATTTTCAATTATTCATACGGAATAAGGCTTATAGTCCTTCAGCTGTTGTAACGCTAGTAAGTTTTTAGGACCCCTGGGCACCACAGCTAGTATGCGCCTTTCAACGGCGGAAGCCACACCTAGTGAATACTTAGCATCGCTGGACGTCCTAGTCAGTGCGTACTTAAGAACGTTTGTGACCACAGCTAGTATGTGGCTTGCAACGCTGAGCACCACAGCTAGTACGTAGTAGGGAATGCTGGGCATCATAGCTAGTATGTGCCTTGCGACGGCGGACCCAACAGCTAGTACGTAGTTAGGAACGCTGGTCACCACAGCTAGTATGTGCCTCGCAACAGCGGACCCCACAGCTAGTACGAAGTTAGGAACGCTGGGCATCACAGCTATTAAGTGCCTTGCAACAGCGAACTTCACAGCTAGTACATAGTTAGGAACGCTGGGCACTACAGCTAGTAAATGCCTTGCAACAACGGACCCCACAGCTAGTACGAAGTTAGGAACGCTGGGCCCTACAGGTAGTAGGTGCCTTGCAACTGCGAACCCCACAGATAGTATGTAGTTAGAACCACAGGGCATCACAGCTAGTATGAGTTTTGCAACGGCGGACCCCACAGCTAGTACCTACGAGTGAAATACGCTGGGCCACACTGCTAGCGCCTTGCAACAGCAGACCCCACAGCTAGTACGTAATTAGAAACGCTGGGCATTACAGCTAGTAAATGTCTTATAGGTGCCTTGCAACAGCGAACCCCACAGCCAGTACATAGTTAGGAACGCTGGGGCTGAGCACTACAGCTAGTAAGTACCTTGCAACAGCGGACCCCACAGCTAGTACGATATTAGGAACGCTGGACATCACAGCTAGTAAATGTCTTGCAACAGTGAACCCCACAGCGAATACATAGTTACTACTACTACATGTGAAATTCATGACAATCCGATTCATGACAATACGACCAACCGTTAATGAGCTAACTCTATATGTATATTTAGCCCCCCCCACAACCCTCCTTCCTGTTCAAAATTTTGGGCCGTCACACACCTAATATTTCTATTTGACCTTTAGGAATACTACATGTGAAATTTCATGACATTTCGACCATTAGTCGTTGAGTTAGCTCTATATTTATACTTAGGCCCCCCACTACCCCCCCCCCTCCCGTAAAAAATTTTGAGCCGTCACACCGCCTATTTTTTCTATTTGGTCTTCAGGAATACTCCATGTGAAATTTCGTGACAATCCGACCAACCGTTAAAGAGTTAGCTCTATATTTATACTTAGGCCCACCCACAACCCCCCCTCCCTTTCAAAACTTTGGGACGCCACACACCTTTTTTTCCTATTTGGCTTTTAAAAATACTACATGTGAAATTTCATGACGATTCGCCCATTAGTTAATGAGTTAGCTCTATATTTATACTTAGGCCCCCCCACTACCCCCCCTCCCGTAAAAAATTTTGAGCCGTCACACCGCCTATTTTTTTATTTGGTCTTCAGGAATACTCCATGTGAAATTTCGTGACAATCCGACCAACCGTTAAAGAATTAGCTCTATATTTATACTTAGGCCCCCCCACAACCCCCCCTCCCGTTCAAAACTTTGGGACACCACACACCTTTTTTTCCTATTTGGCTTTTAAAAATACTACGTGAAATTTCATGACGATTCGCCCATTAGTTAATGAGTTAGCTCTATATTTATACTTAGGCCCCCCCACAACCCCCCCTCCCGTTCAAAACTTTGGGACGCCACACACCTTATTTTTCTATTTGGCCTTCAGGAATACTCCATGTGAAATTTCGCTTAGGCCCCCCCACTACCCCCCCTCCCGTAAAAAATTTTGAGCCGTCACACCGCCTATTTTTTTATTTGGTCTTCAGGAATACTACATGTGAAACTTCGTGACAATGCGACCAACTGTTAAAGAGTTAGCTCTATATTTATACTTAGGCCCCCCCACAACCCCCCCTCCCGTTCAAAACTTTGGAACGCTACACACCTTATTTTTCTATTTGGCCTTCAGGAATACTCCATGTGAAATTTCGTGACAATCCGACCAACCGTTAAAGAATTAGCTCTATATTTATACTTAGGCCCCCCCACAACCCCCCCTCCCGTTCAAAACTTTGGGACACCACACACCTTTTTTTCCTATTTGGCTTTTAAAAATACTACGTGAAATTTTATGACGATTTGCCCATTAGTTAATGAGTTAGCTCTATATTTATACTTAGGCCCCCCCACAACCCCCCCTCCCGTTCAAAACTTTGGAACGCCACACACCTTATTTTTCTATTTGGCCTTCAGGAATACTCCATGTGAAATTTCGTGACAATCCGACCAACCGTTAAAGAATTAGCTCTATATTTATACTTAGGCCCCCCCACAACCCCCCCTCCCGTTCAAAACTTTGGGACACCACACACCTTTTTTTCCTATTTGGCTTTTAAAAATACTACGTGAAATTTTATGACGATTTGCCCATTAGTTAATGAGTTAGCTCTATATTTATACTTAGGCCCCCCCACAACCCCCCCTCCCGTTCAAAACTTTGGGACGCCACACACCTTATTTTTCTATTTGGCCTTCAGGAATACTCCATGTGAAATTTCGCTTAGGCCCCCCCACTACCCCCCCTCCCGTAAAAAATGTTGAGCCGTCACACCGCCTATTTTTTTATTTGGTCTTCAGGAATACTACATGTGAAACTTCGTGACAATGCGACCAACTGTTAAAGAGTTAGCTCTATATTTATACTTAGGCCCCCCCATAACCCCCCCTCCCGTTCAAAACTTTGGGACGCCACACACCTTTTTTCCTGTTTGGCTTCTTAAAAGACTACGTGTGAAATTTCATGACAATTTGACAATTAGTTAATGAGTTAGCACTATTTATATACTTAGGCCCCCCTTACAACCCCCCCTCCCGATCAAAATTTTGGGACGCCACATAGCCTATTATTCAATCGGGCTCAAAAGAATGCTACATGGGAAGTTTCATAAAAATCCGTCCAGCGGTTTGGGCGTGATGCTGGAACAAACATACAAACAAACAAACAAACCCCGTTTCAGCTTTATTAATATAGATTATATACCTTTTTTTAAAATCGATTATTCGCGAAATGAGAAAAAAAAATAAAGTTCACGAGAAATGAAAGGAACTTGTTTAGAGTGGAAAGTTGACCGATGTCGTCTCAATGAAAAAATGTGTTTGGGTTGGAGCTGGAGAGAATCAAGCTAAAAAAAATTTTTCAACTATTTCCAATTAAAATCTTTTTTTAATTTATTTTCCGATCTCATAGAGGGATACTTAAACTTCCATTATTCGAAATGTTGAATAGAAGAGCTGAATGCATGTGCCAGGTGTTCAAAAAGTTGAGAAACGCCTGAATATCTCGGGTTCTACTGATAGTAGACATTTGAAAGGTCTCTCGTTTGAATGCTAGTGCCTGCCTTTTGCTAACCACATGTTGACTCCATTCTCTGGGGCGCTCCATACACGTCCACTTCAGTAACCCCTAGACCAAGTTGTATCTCACTTTGAAAGTCGTTTAAACAGAAGCCACTATTGTCTAATACATTTTTTAAAATCTCCACTATTTTCCATTTTTTTTTTTTTTTTCTGATAATATTTTGGGACACTTCCACGTCCCTATGAACCGTTCATAGTGACCAGAAGAAGGGACGTGAAAGTGTCACGACATATCGTCAAAAGAAAGAAAAAAGAAGACACCGCTGGAAAAAATGCTAGAAAAATCAACATTTTACCATCCCAGAGAAGCTTAACAAATACATATCTCCGCTATTTCGAAATGGCAGCTCATTGAAATTGTGTATCGCTTCTAAATCATCTCGCACACTCTCGCTACTCGATTCACACAATCTCGTTCGTTTGTTTAAAAAACTAAAAAAAAAACTTCCATCTATTCAAATGATATATTCCGTCACCACTTCCGGAAATTTACAGACTTCCTCTCCCCCTCCCGCCTACAAAATGGCTGCGCTTCTATGTTTTCTGAAGGCGATCATGTCAATATTCAAAAGTATTTTCGATCCCATATATTCAGGTATTTTCGACATTTTTGAAAATCTGGTATAATAAATATACAAGAAGGTTAGGTTTTATGGCTCATGCCCGGGCTTTAACTACGAGGTCATATCGCCTACTACCAGAGCGCTCTTTCGTCACTCTGGTGGACATGAGCCCGACTCTTCTGTGGGAGTCCTAAATTTTGCCTACCCTAAATTTTTATTCACCTAGGGTAGGGTCTTTAACGAGTACCTGACATCGTACAGGCTCGGGACCATCGCTTGACGTCCCATCCGTAGGACGGCGTGCTTAAGTTTATTTTACCTCCCAGATAAAATAAACTAAGGGCCTCGGTCGGGCTACGAACCCATGACCTTGAGCTCAGAAGTCAAGCACGCATACCACTGAGCTACCGGCGCCCTCAGAAATACAAGAAACAGACATCGTACAAGCTGGAGACCATTGTTTATTGTCTCATCCGAAAGAATTCGTACTCAAGTTTTCAAAAATCAAAACAAGGAAACTAATAATTCAAGGATACATACACTTTTCCTTATATTTTCATCAATTATAATTCATTTGATTGGGGCTTTTCCCGCAGGACGGCGTACTCAATATATATATATATATATAAAAGATGTGGCCGTTACAGGACTTTCTTATACAAACCACGCTTACAGATCATACTCTCCCTCCCCCTCAAAATTACGCTATACAAAAAAACAAAAAAATACCGCTGACGCCAACTCATGTCTTTCGTATACCCAGTATGCCTGCATGAAATGATTTTGAGAAGGAGGAGGGGGAGAGAGTGATCTGTAAGCGTGGTTTGTATAAGAAAGTCCTGTAGTTGCCACATCTTATATATTTCATTGTAAATTAGTGTTTAACCCTAGGCTACTGAGTAGGTATGACCCTATACGCTTCCTAAAATTCCCACGTGTACGCGGCCGTCCTGGAGTGCATTCTTTAATGCATTTTGCATCTAATCATTCTAGAACGAGGTTATTACACATCATGAGATGACATGATATCTCTGCAGGGCTCATCATTACTTTCCTTCCCCCTCCACATTCCCTCAGCTCCCCCTGCTATTACTACCCCATCGTCATTAGTTTCTAACAGTGCGTGTTGAGGTCGTGAAAAAGTGCTAAGGAAACGTGACCCTTCTCACAAGAATAGAAATGATGTGAGGCACGAATGGTTGTACAATTAATTGTCTAGTATAGGGGAAGGTATGTGATCCATCAGATATTCAATGTTGTTTCTCCTGAATTTTATGTTTTCCGACCCCTTCATTCGCATCTGATAAAATGAATATATCGTCATGAAATTTTATATGTGAATCCGAAACCCAATAAGGATGATACCTGTCGATTTTCAACAAAATCGGCCTAAGGGGAGGCGGGATCAGAAGGGTGCTAAACTCAAAAATGTCGTCAGTGAATCACCGTCAATGTACTTATCCATCACGATTTAATCAATTAAATGTTTGCCCTCCCTCCAAAACCGTTTGGGCTATCAATCAATAATTCACTAACATAGGGGCTTCTGAATCATACTAAATTTTGCGTCGATACATTTATTACAACGACAAATATTGGACTTTTGTATTAAGCTTCTGAGGGCGCCGGTAGCTCAGTAGTATGCGTGCTTGACTTCTGAGCTCAAGAACGTGGGTTCGTTACCCGACCGAGACCCTTACCTCCCAGATAAAATAAACTTAAGCACGCCGTCCTGCGGATGGGACGTTAAGCGATGTTCCCGAGCCTGTACGATGTTAAACACTCCGGCCGGTACTCGTTAAACACCCCTACCTACCTAGGTGAATAACAATTTAGGGTAGGTAAAATTTAGGACTCCCACAGTAGAGTCGGGCTCATGTTCACCAGAGTGACGAAAGAGCGCTCTCATATGTGATAGTAAGATGTTGTGGGACGACATTTCTCATAGAAATAAAAGATGTTGCTTTCCCATCTTTTATTTTTATGAGAAAGAGCGCTCTGGTAGTAGGCGATATGACTTCGTAGTTAAAGCCCGGGCATGAGCCATAAAACCTAACCTATTACTTTTATAGCTGTGGAAGTAACTGTCAAATTGCCGGTGATTCACCTTACATATTTTTTTTAATATTATTCACTATGAAATAGGTGGTTGTTGGGAAAACAAAGTAATTTCGTTGTCTTTTTAATTAAATTTCTTTCAGGTCCTTTGTGACATAAGATCCACCAATCTCTCGTATGTACAGAAGGTATTTTGGGTAATGCTTTATGGTCTGGGCGGTGAACAATGAGGATGTGTTAATTGTGGGATGAGGCCATGTTGCCGCAGGGATCTTTATGAACCCTGCATTGTTCCATCTTTATTAATGACGCAGCTTTGAGGCTCTTAGCATGGCCGCTTTCCTCCAACTTCTCTGTTGACCACAAGGAGCTTTACCTTATAAACCATACGTCAACATTCCCAGCTCTGCATTATAATATATAAGCTACAGAACATTATTAGGTAGTTAAAGAAGAAATGACTTTAGTATAACAACCACATTTATACAGATCACTCCCCCCTTCCCCCTCTCAAATTCATATCACACTGGCATTACTGGGTACAGTGGAATCCCGATATTTCGTATCCCGATTATTCGTATTTCCGGCTCATTCGTACAAATTTGCCGGTCCCCAGAGAAAATCCCGATAAGTGGTATAAAAACAATGCATTTCGGACCCCTCGGTAATTCGTATTATTTTTATGCTCGAGGTCACTTAAAACGTCTTATAATTCGTATTTCCAGCTTAAAAACCTCGTTAATTCGTACTTTTTTCAAGAGGGGGAGAGAGGATAGTGAGAGACAAGAGAGCAGAATGAGTGCGAGATAAATGTTTTCTAGGAAATCACTTGATTCCTACAGAGGCAAAGGGGAGAGCGAGTGAGAAAGACACATTTTCTATGAAATCTCATGTAATTCGTACTCTTTTCTCTGAAAGGAAATGAGGAGAGGAGTGGGGGAAAGTTTTAGCAAAATTATTGATCTTTTCTAACATTTTTTCCAACGAATGTTTGATTGGTGTTTATTTAATCTACATATTTTTTATTGCATGTATTGTTTATTGCATAGTTTAGTATAAAACAGTGTTTGTTGCATAGTTTTTATTCTTACCACATTGTACATACTTCTTAATACATACACATTTGCATTAATACGTTTTTAATTTTTTTTATTTTGTACTCCCGATAATTGGTAATCCCGATAATTCGTACCAAACCGTCAGTCCCTTGACCATACGAATTATCGGGATTCTACTGTATAAGAAAGTTATGTCTTGGTTTCAGCGGTTTTCTTTGTTTCATTGTACAGCGTAATTCTGAAAGTAAATTCCTCATATGTCAGTATGAAATGTATTTAAGAAGGGGGAGGGAGGTCTGTACAAAAGTGGTTGGTATAAGAATTTCCGGTAGTAAAAAAAATATATATTTTAAAATTTGTTGCTAAGCACTACAATTAAACATTACTTGTTCAACTATAAACTATTTCTTACAGAAGTTTATTGTATGTTCTTTGGTCACGTTGATTTTATCTAAAATCAAAATTTTTTTTCATTATTATTAAATATGGAGCACCGCTATAAAGCAACATCCTGTGGGGAGAGAAGCTCGGGATCAAAGGGTTCCTGAAGGACTGGGACCGGCCATCGGCGGAACAATTTGTGCCGATCGGGCCGTTCTCAGCCCATGTTACAATGTCGTCAGGAGCCGACGGATCGGCTGAACACTGGGTAGTCGATTGCCGTCATCAGCTGCTGTAGATCCAGGCAAAAACACGATCCTGTCCTCAATCAACTCCATCCTAGCTCAGTCGTACAGCGAACATTGAACATTTTTACATAGTTGTGTCGCTGCATTCATTACATCGGCAGTTTTTGTGTTTAGGCTTCCCCTAATCTCCTTTGGCCGATTTAGCTGAAACTCGGTGTCGTTCTTAATGTAGTACACAATTTCATTTCGATACATTCATTCTATTGGGAGTTATCGTGATCACATGTCTTTGATCAACAAACAAACACACAATATACACAAATACATATTTCTCATCAGAGGTCCGAAACATGAAATTCTTTTTACTTCCCAGATAAAATAAACTAAAGGCCTTGCCCGGGTTTCGAACCCGCGAACTTGAGCTTAGTAAGCAAGCACGCATATCACTGAGCTACCGGCGCCCTGAAGAGTTAACAATCAGAAATGTCATTATAAATATTTAAAAAAAAAAATGTACATATAATTTCTTCTCTTCTTTGAACAATACATTAGATAGCAGCCAACAACTAACATTTACAACTCTAGTGAAGTATTTATTTAGTGAAGTATCTCAAGTAATATCATGAGGTACATGAACTCTTAATTAGGGTCATTAATGCTGGCTTCTATTCATCTGATTAGTGAACAACAGATATATATATGATTCAACCTTCCTTTCCATTATCTTTTTGTTCTTGAATAAACATGAACAGGTACGCTCCCTTAGAAGGCACTTACCGCCTCATATCATTCGCTAATTGACTCCTTCCTATATTTTTTATTTATATTATATTTTTTTAAATTATTTTTCTTCTCACTTAAATCTGTTTAGCTCCTTTTATCTAGAATTAATTTAATTTCAAACCTTGTCTGGGCATCCTTCCTTTACTTTTATGGTCAACCATTAATGCATTATGCTCTGTCGACTTTTATTAATTTATTTTATTCATTTTTCTTCATATATATATAGATTCTTAATTATATACATACTCCTATTTATATTGATATATTTATTTTCGTATATTTCTTCATAATTAATCTGTTAATTTTAATTTTTTATTTATTTATATTTATTGGGGTCTAGTTTTGTCCACTATAGCAATATTTTTTTTAATTTTGTACTAATTTTTAATTGTTTTTTCTTCGTTTTGATTTTATGTATTTATTCTTAGGGGTCCCAGGAAAAATTAATTTTAATTTTTTAATTTCAACATTTTCGGGTATCGACTTTCTTTTAATTACTCCTAAACCGTTCATTGTGTAAACATGAAAAGCTCTAAAGTCTAGAATTTTACGTACTTAAAAGGCCCAGTACATTTTTCCATGTAAACGCATGGTTTTGGAAAGAAGGTAGATAAAATAATCATCCTTAACTTAGAAGCTAGACATTTCAAATGGTTTGAAGTCAACTATTGATTTTTTTTCACTCTTCTTCTTCAAGAGGAAGGATAGCCCGAACTGTTCGTGTGGCGGCATTGAGACTGCAGAACATGTGGTTCTTGATTGTCCGCTGTACGACAGGGCTAGGGTGGAGTTGATCCGCGCGACAGGATCGTATCTGGGATTGACCCTGCCGGAGTTGATGACGGAGTCGAACTACCCGGCGTTCGGCCAGTTTGTTATCTCCTGGCGGGAACAAAAAAAGGCCTTTTGACCCAGCGCCGGGGGCGATTGACGGGCCAGGCCCGAGTTTTACCCCCCGGCGACCGCGATGTAGAGGCAGCCCCATCCCACTAATCTCGAGCTCTCTCGGCGCCACCAGGTAGCCGCAACACTAGGAGGTCTGGGAGTGTCAGCCTGTCCCGTTAGGGACCAGAGACTGTCGCCCCCAGACACCCCCCCCCCCCCCCCCCCACCATACCATAATTGTATACAGGTATATTTGTATTGTTATGTATATTGTACATTCTCTTCCCCGACGAAGTTGCGGGGCGGGTGATTTACCGGAGCACCCGGAAATAAATAAATAAATAAAAAAAAAAAAAAAAAGATTTTTAGCCAAATTGGTTTCAGGGGGAGAGAGAAAACTTACCTAGTTGATTAATTCCCGACAGTGATTCACCGATGATGATTTGTTTGATGATGGTTTAACGTCCTTATGTACTCTAAGTTCGGGCAGAAAGGAGCTGCTCTTTACAGACTGCTGACCTATTCTATCTTTGCAATCGACTTCACTACAAAGCCAGTATTTCCTTAACATTCTGTATTTTGCTCATGTATGAAAGAGGCAACAACGCAACTTTGAAACTGTTAGAATTTAGACTAGAATTTTCAGTTTTTTCGCACATGAGCACTGAAGAGAAACGTTTCATTTAATAAACACACTAAGAAGAATGTAGTAGTATTCTGTTGAAATATATAGGCGGTGTTGACTAATATTAGTAATTTTTTCAGAACAACGCCGGGTACTACTTTTTAGTTCAAAATATACTTTCAGGTGAAGTACTGAAAGTCACTTGGAATTCCAGATTGAGAAGGCGCTAAGATGGCACCCCGGTTCCAACAGACCTCTGTAACAAGATGTGTTCCTTGACTTCCAACCCCCGAAGTGGTGAAAATCCCCAAAACTTTAACCGCATTTACATTTTCTCTCTCCAAGGACTCAAACTTTATCTCTCTTCTGTGGAGTTAAGAAAACTTGGGAATTTTCATGGACCTCTGTCACACCCCCTCAGGGAATGTCCAATATACCTTCCTACAATCATCCACAGCAATTTACCTTTATATATATTTATTCGGAGATAGGCGCCGATCTAGGTTTTCGCTCAGGAAATTCACCTATCTTCCAGGAAATTCGTTCTGATTTCGTGATTTTTGTGTGTGAAATCAAAAATTGTATAAAAATTTAGTTGAATATCCATCATATTCTACATGCATTTGAATAACACTCTGTTTGTCTACCTTATAAAATTAATACAATAAAAAATACAAGTCATGGTATATTTTCTTTATTTCTCATAGAGGGTACAACAATCTAAAACACTAAAACATACATTCCAAGTGTATACTTTGGTAAACAAGTTTTTGGTACAGTATAGAACTATACAAGTCTCAGTGCAATTTAAGTTTGTGAATGATTGAAGTTATTGCATTAAATATTGAATTCCAATCTCCTCCGGTCGGTTTTGTCAATTGGAATATTTCTATGGATGTGCAAGACCGAGGAGGCGTCTATATTTGACTCTCCCCCATTGCTCCGGTCCAGTATAGTAATATTTACAGTGATTTTCGGGGTAATTTTTCCTATATGGGTCTTTCCGCGTGTAATCGGTTTAATTAGGGATAAGTTTATAACGATTCTTGAAAACAGTAAGAAGTTTGGTCGAGGCTCAGGAGGGGGTTGGCAATTGTATACATTGCCCCCCCCCCCCCCCTTGTTTCCGCGCCTATTCGGAAAAGAGTAGACAGTAAACTTACAGGATGTGTCTACTTTGTACTGATTTTAGTCACTGCAGTGTTGAAAATCAGCTCTGTACAGATGAAAAATATTGTCAAAAATATTTGAACTGAAATTTTGATGCTGATTATTATAAAAAGAGATTCCGTACATATTCCTAACTACCCCTATCCTCGATAATACCCTATCCTGTGTAGGGAAAATTTAGGACTTCCTCTAATCTGACGATCTGGCCTGATGATGAGGAAACCTACGACCTATAAGCAAAGGTAGGTGTTTCATGATTATTAATTGTCTAAATTGCGGATCCAATGCAGAATAAATAAATAACAAAATAATCATAATAAGGTCTATACTAAGGTTATTAAGCCGTCGTCAAATTCATTGGGCACTCTTTGACATAGAGTCGTTCCCAGCTCTTGTGAGGAAATAGCAATGCATCTTCAAGTTTTGCGAAGAGTCCGACTGGTCTTCTTGTTACAATAGAGTAACTCCAGGATTATCGATACCTCCTTTCATCAGTTCATGAAGATCCGAGACCTCACACTTCATCCTCCAAGACTCCAGCCTGGTGCTGTTCAGGAATGATTTGAACCCTTCTCTGTATACCGTCCTGGAGAAATGTTCTAGTGTATGAGATCCACACTGATGTGACAGACGAGAACTGCAGGATCACTCAACTGCCTGCCGATAGATGAAGCCAAATATTGGAGGATGTTGTCCATGTGGTTCCCTAATTGTATGAAAGAGTTCAACATCGTCCGTGAACATCAAAAAAAAAGGTGATCTATGTCGTATAAACACACCCTACATAAGTAGACCAGAAAGAAGACGTCGGTGAATCACCGGCAATGCTATTCCCCGCATGCAAGTAAACTATTGATTTTTAGCACAAATGTTAGTTTTGGTTTTGAAGGGAGAGCTAAAACTTAACTAATTTGGGCTTGGGAAGGTCTCTTGCAGGTGATTCACCAATGAATTTGTTTTTTACTTTTGATCTGGGGAAGGGTTATTTCCATTACCTATCTCAGAGCCCCCCCCAGATTTATTAAGTCTTTATTTATTTATAAATAAAATACACATATACAAATAATACTCCCCCCCCCCCCCCCCCCCCAGATCAAATGTCGTTTATTATTTTTGTTATAAATGCAATTTAAATTCATTCACGTTATCTGTTTACTTCGTGCATAATGGGTAATAACATAATATTCTCTATGGAATGCATTTTGCTTTATTCATCAGGTGGGCATGTGCTTGTATGTTTATCTAATTAGGTTAATTGAAGTCATGACATACTGATATACGGACATGCAATTTTGAAATGAGTGTAATCATGGATGTCAGCGGTGTCGGGAATTATTAGTGTTATCTCCACCTTCTATGTAATATTTGGAAGTCCAACATGCAAATTTTATTAAAATTTTAATCTCGTGACATGTGTTAATTATTTCAGGTATTAGATATTCAAGGACATGGCTGCATATCACTCGATGTCACACTAGCATTTTGTAAACTCGACGGAGCATCTTAGTGGTTTTGTAGTTGTTCAAGAATAAAATCTGCACGAAGTCAGACTATGTTTTTATTTTACAACCTATGACCTATAAGCAATCGTAGGGATTTCGTGATATTACCTATCTAAATCGCTTGTAGGAAATTGTTAAATGCAAGAAATAAGATAAAGAAAATGATTACCTTTCGCATTGAAGCTGCAATGAACAATTTTAAATTCTGAATACGCCAATGGTCTTGTTAAAAAATACCCAAAAAATTATTTTAACCTGTAAATGTCCAGAGCACGTACTCATCAATGGTATGTAAGACATTGAAAGGTGGTTGTGGATCAATGAAGTAAAACATATAAGCGATGAGACGTTAAGCGTTATTTTTTGTAGATACATTCATTACTACGGGAGTTAAGTCTCCGCTAATCCCCCCTCCCGTTTGGCCGATTTGGCTGAAAAACAATAGGTGTTGTTAGAGGGTTATTGATTCACATATTAAAAATTTCGTGACGATACATTCATTCTATGGGATGTTATCATGTTCACAGACACGCAGACAATATTTTTCCGCATCGACTTTTTGACCGATGAGATAACTTCCCCTATACCTCGTATAGCTGGAGAAGTACAAGTCGTAGGTTTGTAGTCTGGTGATGTATTTACCTGGCACGAATTGACTAAGTTTTCTCTCTCCCTCTATAACCAGTCGCACGTTTAGGCTATTGTTTGTGTCGATAAATTCATTATATCGGCACTTATTAAGATTTTTGAGTTGTCTCCCTCCTCTGAATCCCCTCATTTTCGTAGGATTTCGCGGAAAATTATTTATTTAGTATTTCAGTAATATCTAAATTCAAATAAAAATCTGAATTACCAATTAACTTCAGAATAGAATTTAAGTGAGTGGATTTAAGAGAAAGAGACAGGGTGGAATAAAAAATGAATGGGGGGCGAAAAGTGAAAAGACATTTTTCTTGAGATAACAAACGGGCAAGGAAATGGAATGAAGGGATGAGGCTGTGTCATCAATTAACTCCAAGTCCGGGCACTTCGTTTTTCTTCCTGAAGGCAGCCCCCACACTGTCTGTCCTTGGACCTGGGAAACAGGGACAGTGGTTCTCTGGCGGCTGACAATCGTGACATACCTAAAAGTAGAGCCGGCTACTAAAGGCCACAACAACCTCATTCATTTCATTAACCTATTTTTCCTGGAATGTTAGCTAAAAGAACTTGCTAAAATTAATTAATAATTATTTTGTAGGGCAATAAAAATTAATATGTGATGTAGTCATAAGACGACTTTCCAGTATCAACAGTCATTATACAGATCACACTTCTCTGCTAGTTACCTTTCATTATTTATTTTTTATATATTATCCATAGATGTACCACACTGATGATGACCTGTTGCGTTGAATCCCGCAAATAGAACCGTGGGAAGACAACGTCTCTTATTTCAATGGAATCTACATAGATCCAATCCATGTCAAGTAGATCAGCCTATGAGAACAGACTGAGACTTGGTAAAACAGGTTATACTATCTTAAATAGGTTTGCTGTAGGGACCAACACACACAGGGCACACAATAGGCCTACTCTGGCCGCGGTGACACAAATCAGCCCTCGGAAAAAAAAAAAAAAAAAAAAAAAAAAAAAATGAGAAATACAAAGAGTAGGCATGTTATCAAACCCATGTTATCAAACCCATGTTATCAAACCCATGTTATCAAACCTATTTAAAACATTCCTACTCTTTGTATTTCTCATTTTTTTTTTTTTTTTGAAACGTGATTTTTGGTGATTCCCACCGCCGCTGTAACGACCCTCCCTTTCAGGTGTACTAAGAAATCGGTTACACAACAATTTTTCACTCTGGCGATTTCGAACAAACGTCATAGGAATACAGACCCTTGAGTTCATTAGAAATGGTTAAAGCTTATCTACTCTGGGGACAAAGGCAGAACTCTCTTTTTTGACATTTATTTTTTTTTTTTTAAATAAAAAAATTATTATGTTATACATTAAAAGTACAGATATTGAAAAACTTAATTAACTAGTTAATGAGAGGAAAGAACTATGGGACGTCTCCTGTAAAATGACTACAATAGGGGTATATCAAGAAAGCTGTGGTAGAAAATAGCCGAGCAGCTGAAGTTATTTATCCACTGACTTCTTTCGTCCTCTTGTAAAATTAATTTTAATAATGCCTTTTCCGAGAAAATACGAAGTAATTGTACATTCATCCTCAAGCACAAGCTGCAAATACAACGAGAGGGAGGACGGAGGAAAAGTATCCTTTTTGCTTTTTGTCTTTAACATTCTCTGCTAATTTTGTAAGACGGGAGTATTTGCATCTATTCAAAAGGGGTAAAAAACAAATATATGAACGTTTTATTTATTAATACATTTATTAATAGTCCTTATTAATAATATATTAGTCCTTATTGTTAATAGTCTACTTTGTTCTTAATTATTAACCTAGTTAGGTGCACCTTGCTCCTATGCAATAACACCCGTCGGTGGAACATTTGGGAGCTCGGGATCAGGTTAAGACTAGTGAGGCTATGACGGGTTGGGGGCGACCACCGGCCAATCAATCTTTATTAATAGTCTCTATCACAACTTTAAATGCATTCAGAAGCGGTTTACTAATCAAACTCTCAAAGTAGGTGTCCAATTCAGATGATGAAATTTGTGAGATGGAATGTGATATCTGCATGGAGCTGTTGGGATCGTTGTAGGTGTGTTGGTGAAGACTTGAAGTTGACGCGGGCCGCTGAGGCTTCACACCATGATATGCTTTGATGGTGTCCGATACTTTTTCCGCCATCATCATGACGCAATTACTCGGATTCCCTCTTATAACTTTCGGTAAAACAGATTCGTCAACAACTCTTAAATTGTTCATGCACTTGACAAAAAGTTGATCATTAGTGATCACCGAGCTCGGATCATTAGAGGGACCCATTCGTATGGTGCCAACTCCTTGAGAGATTCCGAACGAATAATTCGAGACAATACACGGTATCCATTCAGCCTCTTCTAAACCTTGACATTTTGATTGAAGACTTGTGTACAGCTTTGGTGAAACTTTCATCATTGTGGATGTCTTCATAAATTCGATGGCTGTCTTGACTCCTTTCTGTAGAGAAATTAAATCGAATTCTTCAAGAAGATAATTTGGATTTAAAAGTGGAAGATCATTTGGATCGGAGCTGCTGAGTGTTATTTTCCCGTAACTGTTCGGTTGCAACAAAACTACTTGAACTGTTACCAACTGTTTTGTGAAAGTAACTTCTAAATTTTCTGTTGGGCCAGTACTGAAAAATCGAAGTTGCACATTTGGTAATTCTTTGTTATCAAATGTATTGAAAAAAGCATCTGCTTCTTCTCCTGTTGCTGTCAAAGGTCCACGCTTGTTTTTTGCAAATTCAATGATGGTATGGTTATTCCTCCAAGCCTCTGTTATTATTGTGTAATCGCCTGCCATTTCGAAAAAAACATCCACCGAAGGCTGATCTTGGTAATTTCTACCCACAGGTAAGTGACAAACTTCAGGAATTCCGATTTTTTTCAGCTCCTCCCGAGGTCCAATTCCAGACAGCATCAGCAGCTGAACGGAGCTTATGCTCCCTGTGGATAAAATCACCTCAAGGTTGGCCTTTACTTTATAGGTCTTACCATCTCGTACATACTCTACTCCTTCCGCCCTCTTTGAATTTTTATCTATAAGGATTTTTACAGCTGCTGATTTTTTGATAATGGTAAGATTTTTTCTTCTGGCAACAGGTCTCAAGTAGGCTTGCGGAGTACTTAATCTTGTCGGTCCATCTAGAGATAACTGAGCGTAATCTATACCGTACTGATTTTTTCCATTGTAGTCTATCCTATTCCAACCAAATTCCATTCCTGCCCTGATGTACTCATCTCGTAAACGCGTATGATACCTTGGATATCGCACCGTCCAAGGACCTTTCCTTCCGTGATATTTTGAACTGCGCAACGATTTGATTTGATAGTTCTCCAGTTTATGAAAGTATGGGAATACCTTTTTCCAGCTCCATTCCTTATTGCCCAGCATGGCCCAGTAGTCATAGTCGCCTTCGTTGCCTCGACTGTACAGCATGTTCGTGAGAGCAGAGGTCCCTCCAAGAGTTGAACCTCGAGGATAGGTGCACCGACCGCCAGTAGCTGAAAGTTAAAAAATCGATCACTTTAAATAATATGTAAGAGAACAATACTTTGAATAATAATGAAGGAATATGGGACTCTTGGTTTGGCCTTTTTACTGTAAGTAAAATGGAAGTTATCATACTAGATCAATACAGATAAAAACAAAAAAACTTATTTAAAATGTATTCGGATATCACTTTGTATGTATTTGCACATCAGCCAGTTACAAAATGCCTCAATATTCCCTGGACGGTGGCGACTCCATCAGTAGAAAAGACAAGGCGAAGGAAAGTTATTGTCGTTGCAGGATCTGACATTTCTGAGACTTCATTTTAAGCCCCGGCTCTCAAACCATTTCTTGCAGTCCAATCAGATGCTCTCCTACCATGCTACTCCATACGACAATATCGTTAAGATATAACATGGCTGTGCTCAAACTTCTCAGTTTTACTTTCCGGGGCCCTCTCAAGCGCAAATGGCCAGGGTCCTCGCTCTAGTTTTGGCCCTGCAAGTGAGGTGGAAAATATCAAGGTAAAATAAATGTTTATATCTAGCGACAAGAAAAGAATGTTTCTTCAGTTTGAACATGTCATTTGTCTTGTCATCTACTGAGAGAATTCCGTTTTGTCGACCCCTTGTCGCCAGAAACATTGCTACATTGCAGTTGTTCCTACAACGTACATTTGTCTTCTCTTTGTCTACTTTTGCCGCTGTATTATTGACAAAGAGGAACATTATTCGACCCGAATATGGCCACTTGTTGCTGCGGTGTGTACAAATCCTAGGAATTTAACAGCTATTAATTTACCTAGGCATGCTCTCCGTTGTGGTACCGTCGTGTAGTTGTACAAGAGTCCAGCTCTAAACAAGAAGGGATTGTCCGTTATTGGAGTTTCGTCGCTGCCTCCTTCTATCAGCAGGATCCTCCATCCAGAATACTCTGACAATCTGCTGGCAAGGACACATCCTGTCAATCGGAATATTTAGTTAGTTATATATGATGAATACCAGAGGGTGCGCCCCTGTATAGTGGGTAATTTTTCGACCAAACATCTGAAAAAATAGGAATATTTTCGCTTTTTTTTTTTAACTTACTCTACATCACCTACAGCTCATTATAGTTTTATCTGTACCCATCAAGCAAAAACAAGTGAAGAAAACCTCATCACTCTAGAACATTTCGTTATCCTGTCACATTGCTTTCAACAATTTCTTTCCGGCACTTAAAATAAACAAAATGTTGGTTTTCGGATTTTTTCAGCTGAATGTGACCTGACGGTTCTGGTCAAATTTGAATTTTTTAAGCCATAGAGCAAATATCGTTGTTGAAGATACAACATGACGTATCTAAAACTATGCCATTTGGTTTGGGTTGTCTTAATCAACAAGCGACGCCATGATGGATTTGATTTCATTTTTCTTTCATCCCAGAGGCTTTTTAAGAAACACACTATGAACATAACGGCGGGAATATACGAATACAATTATATGAAAATGAAATAATTTTGAGATATGTTGTATCTACGACGATATATAATAATTATATATTCCCAATTATTGGGATACGTTGTAAGTATATATAATATGCTTTATTAATTAATAGCCATTGGGAAGCCAATTAGATTGTCAACTTTTGGTCGAGTTTGTGTTATTCTTACCGTATATAACCGGTACTAACATTTTATGTGATGCGATGAATGTATCAACATGAAATTTTATATTTGAATTCAAAACGTCAGAAGGATGGCATCCATTAATTTTCCGCGAAGGGTAGACCACAGACGAGTTGCTCGACTTAAATACCCTAATAACTGTTTATGTGATGAATGTATCGACAGAATTTTTATTTATTAAATATAAATTAATTTCAAGGAATATAGAAATGAAAATATTTATTCTCTGCTAAAGGTCAATGGAACAGATTGAAATTAATTCCTGGAAAACTACTATTCCCGCGCGTCAGTCGCAGAGATTCAGAGAATATGAGTTAAAATATCATGAGCACACCGAGGAGTAGCTCCAGTTTCGGACTCATGTCCAGCCTCTTTCATAAAAGTTATTATTATTATTATTACAAAATAATATTAGTCTCATAAAAAATATTATTAATTAGGTTTTTTCCTGTTTCATAAACGCTTCGATATGTTACTAATACTATTAGTCTATGAGTCCCAGTGAGGTTAGTGTTCTTACAGGTTGTTGCAACTTCTACACTATTACTTTAAATAATCTTGGGATTGATGTTTATTGTTTAAAAATATTATTTTTCAGTTTTATATTTACAACTATATATATACACAATATATAACAATCAAATGTGATACATTAATAAAAAAAATGTCTTGGATATTGAATGAGTAATCATTCATTAATGAGACTCTATTATCTTGTGATAGTTGATGAGAGAAATGGAAAACAAAAGCAGTTGAATGATAAAAGAAAGCTATGGCAAAAAAAGTGTGTAGATGACTTAAGTCTTCAATCAACTAGTAGGTTTCGAGGCCATTGCCGCCTCAGCCTCCGAACATGAATATTAGGAAGGGTTCATTGTCGCAAGTCTGCGGCCTAAAGAATTAGGGTGATAGGAAATTATAATGAATAATTTCTCTTTCAATATCCAAGACATTTTTTTTATTCATATATCACATTTGCTTGTTATATATTGTACATAAATATATATATATATATATATATATATATATATATATATATATATATATACGTAAATATAAAATTAAAAAATAGATATGTTATATTATTAGTAATAAGTCTTGTGATAAGTACCATAAATATCCCGAAAGGTAGCAAAAGGGTTGATATGTGTGTAACAAAAAAATATTTCTAAAGGACAGTCTATTTGGGTGATGTTGTTCTTAACATCATCTTCTGTATAACAAACAAGAAACAAAAACCTGGGTGAATCACCGACAATGTACTTCCCCAGCACAAATTAATCAACTAAGTATTTGCTCTCCCTCTAAAGTCGTTAGAATGTTATTCTGTTTTTTTTCTCGGTATTTCATCGTTTCCGATAAATAGGTACCTATATATAATAATTTAAAATACTTAAACGCGGGGGGGGGGGGGGGGGGGGGTATATGCTTCCAGAATTTATGTTTTTTGTTGTTTTCCGCATTTTGAATACCATTGTTTATTCACTCCCCCCTTTCCGGGATCATCAATACATTTTTCGAAATAAAACGTATTCGTATTTAGTAGCATAAACATATTTTTCAAATAGACAAGTAGTCCATCAACGTCCTTTCTCTTCGCCAACTATTTGAAGTATAGGGGAAGTTATACAATCGGTATAAAGTTATGAAATTCGATGTTGAGTACCAGAATTTTTATGATTTCCAACTAAAAATGAAAAAAAAAAAAAAACTACCTATTATTGACACGAAAATGTGTATTCAGAACTCCATAAGAACGATAGCGATGATTAGAGGGTAGGGTTAACACCAAAAATTCTAATAACCATCGTTCCAATCTGTCCCTTGTATTCACATAATATTTCATATGTGAATTTGGAACCCCATAAGAACAACAACAATCATTTTTCAGTGGAACCAGCCGAAGGCGAGAAGATCAGACGGGGACTCAACTCAAAAATACCAATAACTGTCGATGTAATCAATGTATCGACACAAAATTTAGTGTGAGTATTCAGAAGTCATTATGTGAGTCAAGTATTGATTTTTATCTCAATCAATCGATTGGTTTTGGAGAGAGAGTGAACAATTAATTGATTAATCAGTGCTGGGGAAGAACATTGTCGATGATTCCATTGCCAATTTTTTTTTTCTCATAGATCTTCACGAATTACAGTTCTCTAAGCATTTTACCTGCGCTGCTAGCTCCAACAATGATTATATCGTAGTCCTCAGCTAGGTGGCTCTGAGGTGTGTCAGGAATGTTGGCGTCTGGGTTGAGTTCTTCCAGAAAGAGGAGTTTTATATAGGTGTAGAAAAGGGCTAGAAAACTGGGTAAACTCAGCGACATTTCTTCATCTCTTCACTGGCAAGTCTGCAACACAAATGTATCATTACAAACTATATTTATATTATACTTTCTTTTTTTTTTTTTCAGCGGATAATGTTTTTAGTTGTGACGAGCTGCCTTCAGATAGGCCTGACTTTCCAGATAAAAATGCTACGGGCGGGTTTCGAACCCGCGATCTTGAGCCGAGTAGGCAAGCACGCTACTTCTGAGCTACTGGTGCCCTCTTAGGCCATCCCATTCTAATTCATACATTCCTACACAGAGGCGTGAATAATTTTTCTTTGTAGGCGGGAGGGGGGATTCTACCCTGTGGAATACCATAATTCTAACTGCTGGGCGCAACTGGATCAAAAGCTAAAATTTCTTCATGGAAGTAATGAGAAAATGGGTAGAGCTTTTGGAAAAATATGTCATCAAATGGTGATTGTATAGAAAAAGGATGACGTGAAGTACGTCAACTAAATGTATACTCTGAATACATTTTTGCGCTCTATGACGATATAGTGGAAAAACTACAAATAAATAAACATATTTACTATATTTTGACAGCGGTTTCATTGCCCCATCTAGTACCAAACACATTTTTAATGAAATAAAGAAAACATAAGTTTTTTAAAATATTGTCTATTTATATAATGCTACCATCTTCAGCCAGGACTTAACAAATACTGTAGTACATAATATGTATTTTAATATATTAAAGTATATATATATATGTACTTTAATACATTAAAGTATACATAATATGTACTTTAATATATTAAAGTATACATAATATGTACTTTAATATATTAAAGTATACATAATATGTACTTTAATATATTAAAGTATACATAATATGTACTTTAATATATTAAATAAATATTACTTTATATATTATATAAAGTAATATTTGTTAACTTGTGGATGAAATGGTAGCAATACCGAAAGTACTCCCATATATCGTATATATTTTGTGAAATACGTACCTAAGTATCATATTTTATAGGATTGACGAGACCTTCATTATCACGTTCTGTAACCTGTGTTTTAAGTTGAGTTCTAGAGGCTTCCTGAATCGGTAGATTTTAAATTTAGAGTCAAGGCGAAATAGAATTGCAAGAAAGGAGGCGGGACTTGGGATGAGGTGGGATAGCCTGGAAGCCAGAGATAGACAGGACTCGAATCCAGTAGCAGGCCTCCGTAGTAGAGTATGTCTGGTTCATTGCTCCACAAGCCGATGAAACAGTACTCGAGCACTAGCACAATACCACCGAACTTGAACCATTCTTCGATCTAGAGATATTTCTGACTATTAGGATGATGCACTGCGCGTTTTCTACCTTCTTTCTCTCTTTTTCATCGCGATCTAGGGGTAGAGCGTTCGCCTCTAATTGTCATCTAGCCTTGAGCAAATTACATGCGGTCACTTTTCATGAAGGCAGAATAATTACCACCTACCGAGAGCGATACAAAATAGAGAGCTGTATACATCTCCAAATAATTTCAATATTCTTTTCGATTACTGATCTTTGTCGAGCAACAAATAATGGTGGTGTCAGATGCCAAAAAAAAAAAAGTCGTCGGTGGATATAATTCTTCTAAGTGTCTGCTTTCCCTCTGAAACCAGTTTACTGATCTGGTTGAAAATCAGTAAATGTCTTACTCTGATAAATTCATTACTTCGGCAATTATTTGGGTTTTTTGTGTAGAGGGAGAAGGGTCCCGCTAAGTCCTCAAAGGTTGTCCTTATTGAATTTTAGACACACATAAAATGCTCAAATCGATATATTCATTCAAACTCGAGTTACTGTGTTCACAAACACACACCTAGACACACACAAAAAAAATTGGCCGCCTACTAGAGCGGGACTTTTTTTTTTTTGGTTGACATCAAATACCGGTAACGAATTTTAGCCCAAAAGATCGATTGGTTTTGGACAAAAAAAGGGAAAACGTAATTGACTAATTCGTGCTGAGGAAATATACGAGTACATATTGTAGGTAATTCACCGAGAACCTTTTTTTTTTTTTTAATCGAAATAATAGAAGATAAAATAATCGGTTATTCAGGCTCCATTAATAACACATTTATTGATATCTTAACAGATTTTGCTATTTCTATCTACCATAAAGAGTCACGTACCTTATAAGGCGCACTGCTTACCAGAAGTCATTTGAATGGTTAAGAAAGAATGGCGGAAGTAAATTTATACATTCTTATAATCACTGACCCAGACGTAGCATATATAAATATTTATAAGCAGTAAATATGGAGATACATGTAGGTACTATTATTATGTTTATCGTCTCTTTCGATTATTATTTATTACTGTATCTCCTAATGCACTAATTAATCGCTCGGTTGTACAAAGAAAAGTGCAGTAAGTTAATTGAAGAATTTTGTTTCGTACAGATTCTTCGTAATCATCATAAGTTGTCAAAAAAACCATCAATAAATTATAATAATACGCTCCTACATAATGCATACTAGCTAAAAAAATGAATAAATAAAAAGTAAAAGAAGTTATGTAATCGGTCAGAAATTCAATTTGTTGAGTTTTCACACGAATTTCATGTTTTCCGTCCGAAGGGAAGAGAAGAGAGATTCAGAAGCCACTAAGTAAGTCAAATGATTTTCGCGAAATATAATGCTGATAATGATTTCGAAGAAATATAATGCCGGTGATTTACCGACAATTTTATGTTTTTAGTTCTTAAAAATGCATTGGTTCTAGAATCAATTTTGAGAGAGCGTCATTAATATATTGATTCGCGAAAATTCGTTATTTGATCAAATAGCGAAAAATTGCAGAAAAAGTTAGAAAAGGGGCAACGCCATTGCCCTGAAGACATGACATCGTGTAGATCCACGTATGTTGAATACCATTGGGATCTTTAGACAATGGGGAAGGTTGATATCCTAGAACTGGGGTGTGAGGACACCCTCTACCCCGCTTTCCATCTTATGCCAGCCATCTCACCCAGTAACTTGATTGATTAGTTCTTGGTGTGGAAGTACGTTGCCGGCATATTTAGCAGCCAAAATTTACTTTATGACATTTTTTCATCTTTGGGAAACTCCAAATATAGCGCATTATATGCTAAAACTAGCAGTTTATCCGGTGCCCTGTTAGTCTCTTTAAGTGGGTTAGGTTAGTAACGT
Source organism: Aradus depressus (assembly GCA_963662175.1). Taxonomy (NCBI): domain Eukaryota; kingdom Metazoa; phylum Arthropoda; class Insecta; order Hemiptera; family Aradidae; genus Aradus; species Aradus depressus. The sequence continues at coordinate 57,899,864 of OY759215.1, read as the reverse complement.
TATCTGCCCGGATGGTTTTAGATCTAAGTTGACAACTTCTCGCCTCAGCTCATTTACATTTTGAGTCCCCCCCCCCCCCCCCCTTAACCCCTCTTCCGTTTATAATTTTGAAATGCCACATAGCCTATATCTTAAGTTTGGCCCTCCTTGAAACAATCTACAAATTTTGTGAGTATACAATCAACCGGTAAGAAGCTAGCGGTACTTTAACTTTCCCTGTCGCCCCCTCCCCCTTTCCCCGAAATTTTCCACGCTATGTATGAAATTTTATGAAAATTTAATGAAATAATCATTACTTGCACCTTTCATTGGAAACATTCTCTCGGCTTGGCCCGGTTAGTAACCTTAGAGTGCATCCTACTCCAGTCCAAACGTTAAAAGATATTATAATAATATAGATAACATATTATGTTTAGATTATAGCTGATTATTGTAATGGGTAAGGCACCTCAGCTATAATACATACATAGTAAGTATATAAAGTAACCTATTGTTCAGCTGATTACTGTTCTCAACACCGAGAAGCCTGCTCGTACGTCATATAAGATTAATTGTTGTATAAACAGGACTATGCTAATTAATTCTATTGGGACTGATTAAAAAAGAAATGAAATGCAATCATTTACTACACACATTATTCAAATAGATATCATATGCATTTCTAGCTTGGTTGTGTCTTCACATGTATAATTGTTGCTTAATTAATAAATAAAAAATTCATAGGCAATTATTTGATTTTTTTATCTCTTATTTTCTTTTTTTTTTTACGGCGCCGGTAGCATAGGGTGTTCAAAATCCAGCCGAGGGTCCTTAGGTCGAAAATAATAGTGAAAAATACCTTGAGCACACCGGCCTTCGGATGGAACGTTAAGCAACGGTCCCGAGCCTGTGAAATGTCAGATACTCGTAGACCCCTATCCTAATATATCCTCCCATAAGGTCTGTCCCATATACTTTTTTAAAAATCTTTCCAGAGTCGATAATATCTTTTCAATACAAACTTCTCAAAAATGAATAGGGATATGTTCTAAAAATCTGTTGACAGCCGTCGAACATCAACATTTTTTGTTGCTAAATATTTTAATAAAATACAACTTAAAAAAATACAATACGAAAAAAATTTCTTTGAACAAAAAATTTTTTTTTCAAAATTCTTCATTCATTAAAAAAAAAAAAATCATTGTTTTTAATACCTGGTGAAGTGTCCTATATTGGTAATTACTTCGCTGCACCTGTCTGGGATACTGTTAATCATGTTGTCACAGGTCTGCGTTGGTATTTCTTCCCAAAGAGCTGGTAGAGCATCCCTTAGTTCTCGGAGAGAGAGAGGTTAAGGGTTTCGGTCAGAAAGTTTTCTTTGAAGTGCATCCCACATAGGCCCGATTGGGTTGAGATCTGGAGAAAATGGAGGCGAGGGGAGATGTCTTATTCCCAATTCAGCCATGGTGTCCAAAACAATTCTTCGCTGAACAATCCACCCCCCTTTGATTAGTTCTTCATCTCTCTATTTTCCCATTCGTCAACATCAATTATCTCTAATTATTTACTTATATCATTTCTTTTATTTTCTAAATTCTATCATAATAAATATTATACCTATTTTACATAATTATATGTATATAAAAGTATACTTTTATCATTCATTTATTTAATTTTATTATTATTTTTCCTCTTCTTTCTTTTCACATTTTTTCGGTTTAGCCCCTACTTACTAAAATTAATTTTATTTCAATCCTAGTCTGGGCTCCCTTCCTTCTCTTTTATAGGTAACCATCATTGTATTATGCTCTGTCGATTTTTATTAATTTATTTTATTTCCTTCGTATTTTATAAACCTTACTCTTTAGGAAGAAAATCGCGTTTCTGTCTATTAATCTGCATCCCCCTGATCTTCCTCTTCTTCTGTATGCTGATCTTCTGACACTTAATTTTCAGTTCCTTCTCTAGCTGGCCACAGCTGATCGGCGTGTCTCGTCATTTCACCATTCTGCGTTCTTATTTCAAACGTTGTGTCTCCTTTTACCCCTTGCACTATTCTTCTTAACCAGGTCCAAATTTATCCTTAGCTCTCTTGCTAACATCAGCTTTGCTGATGTCTCATTTGTCTCCTTGTGGATATGGTGCATCCTTGGTATTTCGATAATGCAGCAGTAAACCCTGCAACTTTTGAGGAATACTTGGCGAATCTGCCAAACAGTTTCTTAAGGAAATGTTTCAAATTTTTCCCTCCTCTTTCTACGAAGCCATGGATCTCCTGTCAAGTGTCTTATTCCTAATCTTTTCATGTAATCCTGAAACCCTGCACTCATAAAACCGGTTGCTCCATTAGTAGTAACTGTTTTACAATAACCAAATCTTGAAAACACTTCCTCTGAACATTTTATTACGGCGCTGGTATTAGTGCTTTTGGTCCTGAAACATTCCAACTATTTAGAGAACGCCATCACCACTACGAAGTAATGATGTCCCGTGTACTGGGCCAAAAAAATCAACATGTAATCGTATGCGGCTCCATGGTACCACAGGGTATGACCATTTTCTTAAGTAAGACTTTGGAGGTGCAAGTTTTACCTGTTGGCAACCCAGTCAAGCATTTGGTAGTTTTTCTATTTCTGCATCAGCCCGGGCCACCAAAAATATAATCGAGACAGACCCTTCATTTTTGTTGCACCAGTGATGAATGCAATATATTTAAAAAAGCACTTCTTAGTTTCTCAAGTGCATCCCCATATCCCCACATCCAGCATCCTTGTTCGACCGTTAATTCATTGTTGCGATTTTTATATGGTTTCAGCTCCATTTTACTTTCAGAATCGATTGGCCAGTAATCTTTGAGAACATAATATTTTACTCTAGCCAATAATGGGTCCCTGTCCGTCATCTTTCTAACTGCTATCCAGTCTACTGAAAAGGGAGAAGATTCTTGAATCTTTAGAATACTTATCTTCTTGTTCTCTTATTTCTTTACATCTGAAAAAAAATCTGCAGTGTTATCCTTGGAGATTACGAATTTTATCTCTAGCTGATATGTAAGCCCATCGTTGCAGTCTCTCTACCGCATATTCCCTTGGCATCATCAAATATATATATATATATATACTAATGGTTTATGATCCGTGTGCAATAAAAATAGTCTTCCCCACAAGTAAAAATGAAATTTTGTCACTCCAAAAACAATGGCAAGACCCTCCTTTCCTATTTGAGGATATTTCTGTTCAGTTTCTGATAAAACTTTGGAAGCAAAAGCTATAGGACGCTGGGCAGGAAAGGTGTGACAAAGGATAGGACCCAACGCTCTCGAGGATGCATCTACAGTGAGTGTCAACGGCATCTGAGGCAAGTAATGAGATAATACCGGTTCCTATGTTAGAATCCCCTTAAATTTATTGAAGGCTAGTTTACAGTATTTTGACCAGTTCCAAGGCTCTCCTTTTTATGTTAGGTTGCACAAGGGTGACAAAATATCAGCTGCATTCGGAATAAATCCCATGTAAAACGTTATCATTCCAATGAAGGATCGCAACTCTCCTACATTTTTCGGCTCTGGTGCCTCTAAAATTGCCTTGACATTATCTATTAAGGGCTTTACACCCTTGTGGCTAATTCTAAATAATTAACAGACCTCTGCAAAAATTGACTTTTTGATAGCTTATTTTTTTATGCATGTCTTTACTATAGGCAGCTATTAGTAGGTCATCAAGGAATATATGTAGACATTTTATGCCACGTAACGTTAGTTCTAACACCTTCTGAAAAACCGCGAGTACTATAGTTATTCGGTAACTCATCCTAGTATATGAAAATTGCCCTTTTGTAGTAAAAATATGTCATAATATTTTGGGATTCCTTGTCAAGCAATAGCTGTTAGAAAGATTCTCTTAAATCTAATTTACTAACATACGAAGCTCCATTTATCTCTGCATTTTATCATTTATTATTTGAGAAAGATCTGTTGAGTTTAGGTCTTTTGTTTTAACATTTTTATCAAAACATTTTCAAACCTGTCCTTTCAATTCTATAATTAAAAAAAAATTAAATATAGGTTCTGGATTTACTTATAAATTTTGTAAATCTTGTTCCTTATCCTAGCTGTAGCTTCTCTTGCTAATGGTACATCTCCCATGCTAGTAAACGTAACTGTACTTTTTGCAGCATCTTTTTCAAAAATTCTGTGCTGTATACCTTTTAATTTAATGCCCTTACAAATATATCTCACATAACGATCTCTAATTCTGTGCCAAACGAACATGGCGCTGCTAAGCTACGTACCATTACTTACCACTGAGCTACACATTCATCTGACCTTAGACCAGCGTTATAAAATTCTTGCCGTGCAGCAAAACATGATTTAGTAGAAGTAAAATGCTTAGTCAACTCCTCATTTCATGCTACAATTCTATACATTTTCAAAAACGAAATTTTTCTTGTGCAGGTCATGAGATGCATAAAAGGGAGACAAATGAGTTAAACTGCAGGATTAGTAACTTCATATTAAGTCTATACAAGGTTTTCAGTGTTTTTACAAGATACGTCTGAAACAGTTTTTTTTTTATAAAATGGTTGATTTGCAATTCCAGTGATGAACATATTATGTTGGTTCTTCTGGCTTTTTCGAAAGGCAAAGACTGTACAATAACTGGTACGTAGAATCCCCTAAAGAAGACAATAAATATTATTTCTGTACACTTACATTTGTCTCTCCATAAGCAGTGAAGGTGTGGCCCATTCTCTGTGAAAATCTATTCCAATTGCCTGTTTCACTTTCGAACCAAACTGGAGGTGGTAAATGTTTAGACATCTTGATCGTCCAATTTATCATTTTCATCACTTGTTTTTTTTGTTTAATCCAAATCCTCATCGCCACTTTTGTATATTTTACTATTTACTTTTAAATTATTTATTATATGAAATTACATAAGCTATTTAAGTAGTTATTGAATATATAATGTTTAATGTTTGATTGTCCTAGTCGCCATCTGAAGGTTACACACACTGTTATTCTGTCACGTATGTATCCAGTGCTACCACTCTCTCTACTACACAACTTCTATATTTATTATTGTCTAGTTTTTCTCCATTGTAGCACTAATTTATTTATTTATTGCTTTGTACATTATATTGATATGAAGTTTGTATCCTTTTATTTTTGACTCTATGTATTTATTCTTAGGGGCCTCGTGTCCCAAAATAAAATTTCTTTTCATTTTATTTTATTTCATTTATCGTCATTTCATGCTACAATTCTATACATTTTCAAAAACGAAATTTTTCTTGTGCAGGTTTCATGAGATGCATAAAAGGGAGACAAATGAGTTAAACTGCAGGATTAGTAACTTCATATTAAGTCTATACAAGGTTTTCAGTGTTTTTACAAGATACGTCTAAAACAGTTTTTTTTTTATAAAATGGTTGATTTGCAATTCCAGTGATGCTTAGTTTTTATTTTTTAGTAGGCAAAGTTGATAGAGGGACCTTCTCCACAAAAAAAAAATAATAAAAAAAATAAGGCGAGTGTGTCAACTCGGCATCATTAAAATAAATTTATTTTATATAAATTTATTTAAAAAAAAAAAAATGTAGAAAAAAAGCGAGCTTCAATTTAAATTTATTTAAATTGAAGCTCGCTTTTTTTCTACATTTTTTTTTTTTTCTCAGGATTACAATAAACATGCCATGGGAAAAAATGTGAATCACCGGCTATGTACTTTCTTAGCAAGAATTAATCAATTACACTCTAGTTAATTGTCGAATTAACAAATGGATTAACACGAAATTTATTATGAAGATTCAGATGTCTCTGTGTCAACTTTAGACTTCACCCAAAACGGTTTTAGAGGAAGTGTGAAAATGTAATTTGGACTGGGGTAAAGTACATTCTGTGGGTAGTAGAGCGGCTGTAATAAAATAATATATCAAATATAACCATGAATGAATATGTGTTGGAAATATATAATATTATCTTGAGCTTACTTTTACTTTCTGTTACGGAACGAACATCTGGATTCCTACAAATATTTAATGAAATTATAGAAAAAAAAATGGGAGAGGAAAAATCTTATATTGATTCTACTTCAAAACTCGACAACCAAGAAAAATACGTCAATATAAAAATATTTTATTCAAAACCAATACAAAAATCTGATACATAAATTACCAATTGAATGTTATTATATATAATGTTTGGTTTACTATTAAAAAAATCTCCATGGTTATCAAGTCGGAAGACTTTCACCAACTGTGAGGGTTATTTTTTGCAAATTCGCCGGCCAGCCCCAGGCGTTGGCGGTTGGAGCGTTTCCTTGAAAACGAAGAATTGGATACGAGTTTCTGACTTTTGCTGAACTCTGAATGTTATTGTTTTATTTCTATCTCATGAAGGAGACAAGTTGAGGCAATGAATTTTACACAAGTTCTAATATATTTCCTTGTGTACAAGAGAACAAAGAAATAAGGCCTCTGAAAATCTCAAAAAACTATTTACATTCTATCTAATGTTGTTATAAATTACATTTTCTGAGATAACACATACTAATATAAATACCTAATATATACATTTTCAAGACAAAAAAAACACTACGTTAACATCTAAATACAAAACAAACGAACTCGAAAATATAACGCATGCGACACAATCTCATAAAAGACACGACTAATATTTTTCGTACAAGAAATAGATAAGATGGTTTTAAGGGGAGAAATTGCAATGGTTGTCTTCGTCCGAACCTATAAAATGTGTAAATCTATGTAATTATAATGTGTAAGGGGGAAAAAAATACAAAAAGAATAATAAATAAAATGTATGAAAACTCAACGCTGTCATGGCGGCACAGAGCACATTGATAACTGCTAAGTGAAACGTCATCTTAGTGTATGTGCCGCACAAAGCCGATGTTATTGACCATGATAGAATGGTCGAAGATTTCATTAGATGTCATTTTCACGGATGGAGCTAAGTGTGAACAAGGTTGTGGCTCGGCTTTTTACGATCCTCAGAGGGACTACAGGGATTTGTTCTCTTTACCATCTTGTTTCTCTGTGGTGTCTGCCGAACTTATAGCTATTTTAGAGTCCCTCAAATATGCTTTGAAGATGGATGAAATTAGAAATTTGGTTATTTTCAGCGACAGTCAACTCTCGTTAGGGCAACTAAGCAATTTCACTTATAAGAATATCAACAACATTGTATTGGAGATCGTAGAAAGTGTCTGCTTGCTTGAGAATAAAGGAACAAGAGTTAGGTTTGTTTGGGTGAAGGGACATGCGGGTATTAAGGGCAATGAGATGGCGGACAGTTTGGCAAGGAGAGCAGTCTCAGAGGGGACAGCTCTGGGCAAGTCCTGTCTTCCCTATATAGACTTGTTTGGAGAGGTGAGGAGGAGATTGTGGTTTGAATGGCAGCAGGAGTACGCTTCTTCGGAGAAAGGATCATTTTATAAGAAAATTAATCCACAAGCTCAGCTCAAACCATGGTTCCATGGGGAAAATCTAACGAAGGACTTTTGTAGGTCAATTTGCCGACTGAGAGCTAACCACGGTATTTGTGGATGGTATCTTCACAGAATAGGTCTGACCGAAACCTCCAAGTGTAGGCATTGTGACCAGGTCGAGACTCTGGAGCACATGATTATGAGTTGTAGCAAATACCAAATAGAACGATTAACAATGTTATCCAATGTAGAGAAATCGGTAACACAGCCTTTTTGCTACACCACATTATTGGCATCAAGCAATACTGAGATATATGGGTAGTATTGTGCAGTTTTTAGGGTCGGTGAATGCAAAAGTCTAAATTTAATATTACATAGACTGGCTATGGTGAAAAGCTAAGGCCAAGAAAAGAAAGAAAAAAAAAAAAAACGTCATCTAAGATTCATATTGATATCACCTCTGCACTTATTCATCACATCCAGTTTTGCTGAACATCAAGATTTTGTAGTTTTGTCACGCTAAAAACATTTCTCCCTCTCAGTGTCCAGTCAAAGAAATCTAATAATGGCCAGTAACAGAAGTCCCGACCGAACAATTGTAAAGAGTTTTTCGGATTATCGACAGTTCAAATTAACAGGAAATTAAAAAGAAAAGTATAGCTGATTCAATGAAAAGTCATTTCATTGTCCAATGTCCTCGTAAAACGGATTTTTGCATACTAAATCCCCTGACATCGGTTTTCCTTAGACCTCTACTGAAGGAGCCAGGCAAACAGAGCCGCTCCTTCAAGTGAATAATTAGAAGATTGTAAGGTTTATATCTTACCTGGGAAATCAGGATTTTCTCCTTTTTAATAGCCGGTATGTGAAAACCCGTAAACCTGTTCACAAAAAGGTGTTCGGATTATCGGGACTCCATTGGATTTATATTTTCAAAGTTTTTGTTTTTTAAATTGTACATAATTGAATTGAATGCTTCCATAATGGGTTCACTATACATTTCAAAATAGGCACCAACTTCAGGATTTGGAAAATTGGAAGGAGCGAATGAGGCAGATATGGGATTGTCAGGGACAACAGGTGGTTTGTGTGAAGAGGACTGTTCTGGTTCAGGTTTCTGAGGTGAAGATGAGACATGACCCTCAGAATAGAAGGGAGTTTCCAATTCTTTTACGTCGTAATAACTCTTGATCAAGTCGGCAGCTTTCTCGGCCAACATTATGGCACATACATTTGCGTATCCTCTTGTTATGTAGGGTATCACAGCTTCGCTCACTACCCTCAAGCTCTTCACGCCTCTTACAAAGAGTTCCTCTTGGGTCACAACTGCACTTCTTTCTTTATCAGGTCCCATTCTTGCTGTGCCCACCCCGTTGGATATACCTTGCGAATAATATTCTATAATACATTTAATAAAATCTCTTTCCTTTTTATTCTTGCATTTTGGTTGATGGTCGGTAAACAGCGTTGGAGAATACTTCATCATTGTTGGAGTTTTCATAAATTCAATTGCAGTTTTAACTGATTTTTGTAAAACAGCATAATCGTAATCGTCACGAAGGTAACTGGGATTTACGAGAGGAGCATCTTGTAGTTTAGTACTTTTCAAAGAAACACTGCCCACACTTTTTGGCTGTAGCAGAACTACACGAACCGTTATAACATGTTTATTTTGAGACTGAGTAATTTTCTCAGTTGGAATCCAACTAAAAAATCGAAGTAAGGAATTTGGTAATTTTTCATTATTTAAGGGATTGAAAAATGCATTGGCCTCTTCCCCTGTGGTGGCCAACGGACCTGTTCCCATCTTCGCGTACTCCACGGCACTTTCGTTGGTCCTCCAGACGTCCGTTGTCAGCGTGTAAGGGTGGTCAATTTCAAACATCACGTCGGTGAATGGCTGATCTTGAAAATGTTTGCCTACAGGCAAGTCGCAGATAAGGGGGATGCCAAACTTCTTCAAATGATTTTTTGGTCCAATTCCTGACAGCAAGAGTAGCTGTGCCGAGTCTACGCTTCCTGTGGTTACAATTATTTCTCGTTCTGCTTTGATCATATATTTGGAGCCACCTCGCATGTATTCTACTCCTTCAGCAGTCTTGGTTTTTTTATTTATAATTATTCTTGACACTCTAGATTTCTTTAAAATTGTGAGATTTTTTCTTTTTGCAACAGGAACTAAATAAGCTTGCGAGGCACTCAGTCGGGTCGTTCCATCGAGCGAAAGTTGTGTATAATCAATGCCGTACTGATATTTCCCATTGTAATCCGTCCTTTTCCAACCGAATTCCTCCCCTGCCTTAAGATATTCCTTCCTTAACAAAGTTCTCCATTTTGGATATCGTACATACCATGGGCCATTTGTACCATGATAAGGGGATTTTTCAAGATCTCGTATTTTGTAGTTTTCTAACTTTAGGAAGTATTTAAATACTTCTTTCCAATTCCAGTCTTTGTTCCCAAGTTCTGCCCAGTGGTCGTAATCTGCTGGATGTCCTCGAACGTATGCCATGTTGCTGACGGCGGATGTCCCACCAAATCCTCGACCTCGAATGTAAGGACATTTTCCACCATAAGCTGAAATGGAAATGAGTTTTTTAATTAAAGAAAATAGTCCAAAGCATGAAAGGACATAAAAAGTGATAAAGTTTAGTGACTCAGTCGAAATAGATCGACTACTATTTTTACGCCCCCAGCTAAGCAAGTTATGTAATCGATTAAAAATTCGATGTGGAATTTTCAACGAAATTTCATGATTTCTTACCTCTAGATTCCAAATATGAAAAACAAATGTCTGTGAACACGATAACATGTCGTATGTTTGTGAGCACGAAAACACCCGATAGAATATATGTATCAACCCAGAAGTTTATACGTGTATCCAAAACCCTCTTCTGACGACATCTATTGCCTTTCAGCCAAATCGGCCGAAGGGAAGGAGGGGATTAGGGGACGGGGCTTCATCAAAAAACAGTAATAACGATATAATTAAATAATGATACGGACGACACTTATTAATTTTCAGCGATATCGACTGAAGGAAAGGGGAGATTCAGGAGAGGGGGCTCAATTCAAAAACCCTAATAACTATCGATGTAATGAATTTTATAATGTCTAATAAATAATAAATACATTTCGACAAATTCGCAGTATCAATAACACCTGGCGGGCCTAACCCGGCGTGAACTTTCCGAGAGTCAGCGCATTCCAGAAAGCTACAACCATGGTTCCTCAGGAGGACGAAGAGGGTGTTATGGTCCCACACCAGGGACGAATGCACCCAAGACCTCTGGGAGGAGGTTTTAGTGGGTGCGATTCCCACACTGTTGGGAAGCTCGATACTTCCCTTCGTCCGTTAGTAGGGATTTCCTCCTCCCAGAGAGAATTAAAAAAAAAAAAAAAAAAAAAAAAAAATGCCAGCCGCTCGCCTCAAGTATAAATGTATCTTGGTTACGGGCATGCTGTTATTGAACGTCAGTTATTGAAGTTTTCGTTTTTAGCCTTCCCCCCTTCCTTTGGTCGATTTGACTGAAAATCAATGGGTGTCGTCCTAATAGGATTCTGGATATACATATAAAATTTCATGTCAAGCAGTGTTATCGTGTTCACAAAAAACACAAACAGTCAGACTTCTTTTTAGTTTTTGGAACCAGGGGTCATGGAACATGGAATTCCTGACCGATTTCAAAACTTCCTCTGAACTGCGTAAAGCTGAGGAAGTAAAAAAACAAATAACTTAATTTGATGAAAGTTTTAGATCTAATTTGGTCTTGTAATTGACAAATTATGAAAACGGGCCAAATTTACCTTGGCAAAATCCCCGTTGACCGATTGTGGTGAAATTATATTCCAAATCGCCTCTGTAAATGAGAGGGTTATCCGATAGGGCATTTTCATTATCTCCTGCCTCGATAACCAAAACCGACAAAGACGGAATTTCTGTCAGCCTGCTTGCAAGCACACTTCCTGTGAAATTGAAAAAAATTAATGAATTAATAAAACAAGACATAATCATTAATGAAGTAATTAGTTACATAAATAACATTGAATTTATAAATTGAAATTTTCTTGGAGAAGAGGTATTAAATAGGTACCTCGTTTTAAAGGAATTTTCGCTAAAGAATATTGAATGGGTACATCATAAGTTTTAAAGATGCGTAGTATTATTTAACATCAAATCATTAAATTAAGTTGTGAATCAACTGCGATGTACTTCCCAGCACGAATAATCAACAAAGCTTTCTCCCTCTATAACCAAATGACCATTTTGACTAAAAATCAATAATTGAACAATTATTGTTGACTAACTAACATAGAGACTTTTGAATTGTAGTACATTACGTGTCGAAATTTTCATTAAATTGGCAGTTTTTGGGTTATTTAGTTTGTTTCTGTTAACTCTCCTCTGATTCCCCATCTCGTCGTCTTCGGTAGATTTCCCTGAAAATTAATAATTGTCGTCCTTTCGGGGTTTTGAATTTAAATACTGAATGGTTTAATATAATAAATATATGTAATGCTGTACAAAGTGTTGGGGATGTTATGTATTCAATCTGAAGTTCGATGTTGTGTTGTCACCGGAATTTCATGTTTCGGATCCCTCATTTCAAAAATGAAAAAAAAAAAAAAACATTGTGTGAGTTATGGGTGTTTGTTGATCACAGACATGTGATCACGATAACTCCCAATAGAATGAATGTATCGAAATGAAATTTTATATGTGTATTACCTTAAGAACGACACCAGGTTTCAGCCAAATCGGCCAAAGGAGATTAGGGGAAGACTAAATACAAAAACTGCCGATGTAATGAATAAGGATTCCCTTTGCAAGTCAACAGTTGATTTTAAGACCAAACGATTTATTGGAGTTGGAAAGAGAACAAAAGATAATTGTTTCGTTCTGGGGAAGTACATCACCGGGTGATTCATTGACTACCTTTTGTTTTTTTCAAATTAGAGGGTTGGAAAACATGAAATTCTGGTGAATACTCAACATCGAATTGAGTGCAATTGCAACACAATGCACGTTACTTGTGACGTAGGGACCGAATCTAGTGAATAGTCGTTCTATAAGTTTTATGCTGCTTATTGGAATAAACTAGATTACTGGAGTCAGTTAGTTATTGTGACTCATGCCCGTCTTCAACAACGAGGTCATATCGCCTACTACCAAAGCGCTCGATGGACACTAGCCCCACCGTATTGTGGGAGTCCTAAATTTTGCCTACCGTGGTTTGTTCTCTTAGAGTTAGAGTCATTAACGAGTAGCTGGCTTAGCACAGGCTCAGGATCATCGGTTAACGTCCCAAGCGAAGGACGACGTGCTCAAGATTTTTTCACCTCCCAGGTAAAAAAACAGTCCTCTCGGTCGGGTTTCGACCCCATGATGAGCTCAGGAGTTTAGCACGTTAACCCTGAGCTACCGAGGTGCTCTCTAGATTACTGGATACAAACTTATTTGATTACATCACCTGCAGTTCCACCGCCTACGATGATTATGTCATAGGTTCTGGCCAGTTTATTCTGTGGAGTATCTTTCAGGGGTGCGTCTGGATCAATGTGCTGCTGAGAATAGAAGGTGAGGGCAGAATAAAAGGCAGCAATGAAACTTGACAAGCTTAGCGCCATTTAAAGTAACCTAGAAAAAGTAAAAGTTAGTTTTAAATTCAGAGTTCTGGGAATGGTTTTAGATTTCCGGGAATGTGGCAAAGGCAAGTCCTTGCGAGAAGCCCAAAGCCGTGTATTTGTACCCGCAGATGTAAGTAAACTTTGATCAACTTCTGTTCAAAAAGAGAAGAGAAATAGAAAGGGATCTTTTACATGGGACACCCTGAGCGTGGTGGAGATAGTAGTTTCAGTCACTTCACCTGTTCCCCACCACTCACCCTTCATCTCTAGGTTTACATGGGACACCCAGAGCGTGGTGGAGATAGTAGTTTCAGTCACTGCACCTGTTCCCCACCACTCACCCTTCATCTCTAGGTTTACATGGGACACCCAGAGCGTGGTGGAGATAGTAGTTTCAGTCACTGCACCTGTTCCCCACCACTCACCCTTCATCTCTAGGTTTACATGGGACACCCAGAGCGTGGTGGAGATAGTAGTTTCAGTCACTTCACCTGTCCCACACCACTCACCTTCATCTCTAGGTTTACATGGGACACCCAGAGCGTGGCGGAGATAGTAGTTTCAGTCACTTCGCACCTGTCCCCCACCACTCACCTTCATCTCTAGGTTTACATGGGACACCCAGAGCGTGGCGGAGATAGTAGTTTCAGTCACTGCACCTGTCCCCCACCACTCACCCTTCATCTCTAGGTTTACTGATTTTTGGAACATGCACAATGAGGTTCAGGAATGTTTAATCACCTTGAACATGATTTAAGAATATTTACTGAACTCTCTGTTGATTCAAGGATGGTCACTGACTTTCCAGATTATTATTAAATATTTATAACTTCACTGGTATCTTTATTTAAATAAATTAATAAATGTGCAACAGAAAATCAGTCAAATTTTTCTGAAATTGCGTTACATATACCATCAAGACTGTTTACTCGAAGAATGTTTACTGACATTGCAGATGATGATTTTCGTACTATCGTTGCAAAGATTCTAGTCCTAATCATTATATACTAGGTATTATTGATTCACTTAAAAGTATGCACTAAATATTAAAACACTGTTTATCATACAAAAAATTAAAATAAACACATAAAAAATTGCTTACACCAATTTCGGTTGCGGAAATAGTTATAAAAAAATATATATGAATTTTTATTATTTTAGTCGTTTCTTAGTAAAAAAACAACAAAAAAAAAACGTTATGGGGCAGAAAGAAGGGTGAGGGGAGGGGGTGAACATTTCCAAAATTTACATTACGTTAACCATTCCAAAAAATGTTCAATCTTTGAAAAATAATCATTTTCGGCTATCATAATTTTTTTTTATAAAGTAACATGTTTATAACTAGCATGTTTCTTACCTGTTTGAAGACTGGAGGCCAAGTACATAGTATATATGTTTGAGTTGTTTAATCAACACTTGACCCAATAGCTATATAAATATTCATGTACTAACTATTATTTATCTGTGTATTCTTCACTTTTACATAGTTACTAGCCTGGAAAGTGATTACTTCAAAATAATGAATTCAAATTACTTTATTAACGGTATCTATAATAACCATTATACTTTCTTGAATTTTGATGTGCGGTTTTTACTTTCTTGTACCTTGAGTCTAAGGAAATATATTGTAATCGTATAAAAATCCATATGATTGGAACTTTGTGAGCGCTTTCACTCAAAAATGATTTTAGCAATGAAATTTTAAATGAATATATATCATTTGTGCTAACTTTAGTCAGATCTAAGTTTTGAACGAAATCAGACAAAAATGAAGTTCACTTTACTTACAGGGTAACTCTACCTTTTGCAAGATACCATTTATATTTACGAGCGAATCAAAAAGTCTTCAAATAAATGTTGTAAATAATACTAAAGTGCAATTTTTGTACAAAATAAGTCTCTTCTATTTACGCAAAAACATTTGGACCTATCGAAATATTTTTTCTTACCGAAAATGTTCCTCTATACAATTTCATTTGTATTGTGTCCTCAAATTTGAGATGAGACCAATACGATTATAGTTACACTGCTCCAAAAAAATGGACAATAAATTGCTTTCGAAAAAAATTCAAAGCAATGTTTGAATTGTAACGCATAAATTTAAAAATATGTGCTTATTATTATTAATCTTTATTTTAAAAGGATAGAAGATAAAGAAAGAAATGTTTAATGCGTATAAGAGCTTTGGTCATAACGAGACTTACTTCTACCAACCACCTCCTCCCCTTTCTCAGATTCAATTCCTACTAGCATTACTAAATATAAGAAAGTCACTCTCTCATCTGTTTACTCGTATACCGAGTAATGCCAGTATGAAATAAATTCGAGAGGGGATGGGAAAGTGTTAAAAAGTGGTTGGTATTAATTTTTAGTAAATTTGATTGAAGCCATAGCAGCAAGGGTTGAAGCATCGTAAACGCGTCACTAGGGAGAGCTCCCCTCTTTAACGTAAACTTTGACAAAAATAATAGACATAACATACAAGACATAAAGTAAAGTATTTAATGTAAGTTCGAATTTTATATTTCTTCCAACTATTGATGGACTTTTGGAAATGAATAGCTATCTGTTGATAGATCGATGCTATTATCTATTATGCTATTATATGCTAACCAAAATAGTTGAAGTGACAAAAATAAAAATTAAATTAAAATTAAATAAATGTGAAATTTATCTCTAACGGATGGGGATTGAAATATTATTAACTTTGAGATTACAATATCCCTAGTATCGATTACAACCCTGAGTGATTATTTATCCAGCTTAATGATACTCCGAAGCAGAACCTAAGCCTATTAGGTTTCCTTGTTACTCGATCGAGATCAAAGAAATCGGCCCATTCAGAATCAACCAAAATATAAATTCAGATACTTTTCCAGATTGGAGCCACAGAATCCAATACAATCCTATTACATATTTATTATATAGTCAACAGAAAAAAGAAGTCGTCGGCAAATAACCGGAAGGCGCTACAACTGACTATGATTATGAAGAGGATAGTATCGCAGGAACCTATAAAAGGGATCGTTGGACAACTAGCGATCCACCTTCTCCAACTAGGCGATCATTGATTCAGCCCTCCTTCACGGCAGCCAAATTGTTTCAAACTCGGAAGGCGCTACAACTGACTATGATTATGAAGAGGATCGTATCGCAGGAACCTATAAAAGGGATCGTTGGACAACTAGCGATCCACCTTCTCCAACTAGGCGATCATTGATTCAGCCCTCCTTCACGGCAGCCATATTGTTTCCCACTCGGAAGGCGCTACAACTGACTATGATTATGAAGAGGATCGTATCGCAGGAACCTATAAAAGTGGTCGCTGGACAACTAGCGATCCACCTTTTCCAACTAGGCGATCATTGATTCAGCCCTCCTTCACGGCAGCCATATTGTTTCAAACTCGGAAGGCGCTACAACTGACTATGATTATGAAGAGGATCGTATCGCAGGAACCTATAAAAGGGATCGCTGGACAGCAAGCGATCCACCCTCTCAAACTAGGCGATCATTGATTCAGCCCTCCTTCACGGCAGCCATATTGTTTCAAACTCGGAAGGCGCTACAACTGACTATGATTATGAAGAGGATCGTATCATTCAATACAACGGCAGTTAACAGAGTTTTTGTGTTATGTCCCCTCTAATCCGTCCTTATGGGGTTCTGGATACGCATATACAATTCTGTGTAGATAATTCATTCTGTCGCGAGTTAATCATATTCATAGATATACAGCAATGTTTTTTTTTTATACATTTTCGGAGTCAAGGGATGGGAAAACATAAAATTCCCGTGAAACCTCTCCATCAAAATTACTACTGAATAAACCTAATTTCACTGACTATACTTCGTCCATATCAAAAATAAATGAAAACACAATAATGTAAATATCCCACCCAGAGCAGGGAATTATCCTTAGAAGGGATGGAGTAGGCTCTCGATAAAATGGAAGCATCGACATGACAGTTTATGAGTGTATCCAGAACCCCCAAAAGGACACCTCTTGATTTTCAGCCAAATCGGTCAAGAAAAAGGGTGATTTTCTGAAATTGAACTGATTGATAAAACGAACTTACCTTGGCAAGTAAAGCTAAGCTTGAAGCACTCTGAATTCGATGGTATCTCCAGTAGTTCCTTGGGAACACATTCGGTCTACTGGTTTTAACCTGGCGGTTCGACTCCTGTCAATCAGTTATTCAATCCTCTTGAATATGCTAATACATACATGATAACCCAACACTCATCAACCTAATTACTTTTAATAATCACTTGGATTTGTTTGTATAGATTTCTAATTCTTTGATAAAGCGCTTTCTATAGACAATAGCGTAGCCAGGTTTTGGGTTTGTGTGCCAGAATTTTAAGTGTTCCCCCTTGCATGTTTGGAGGTGTCAAGGAGTGAAGATCTTGAAATGAGTTACATAATGCATTATATCCCTGTTTCTTAATTTTCCGTGAGATAAATTACCAATAATAAAAAAATATTTTATAATTCGTTGCAACATCAAACGAATTCAGGCGTTTCAGTCAAAAACCCTCAGACTGATGACACACTACCCCCCCATACAAAAACAACAGAACACTTCATAACGATCTTATGATACACCCAGTAACCGACTTATATATGTTTTTTTAGAAAACTTTACACCCATACAAACCCAGAAATACGTATTTTATCTTTACAACACTTACCACAAAACCCCCCACGAAGGTTGAAGAGAAGATGGAACCGCGACTTACTGCCACCTTAAATCCTATTCGTTCTTAATATATATTTTTTTTTACATTATTTTCCTTTACTTTTATCATCTCTCTTACCCATCCATCAAAATTGTCTTTCAATTCCTTTTTATTTATTAATTTTTTTTTCTTAATTTATTTATTTATTTCTGTTCTTGTCCTACTAATTAAGATAAATGTTCGTCCCGAGGACCTACCACTGCATGGCCTTCCTCTCACATCCCATTCACGCCAACATGTCAATACCTACCATCATAGATGCTGGTTGTTGCACCCTAGCAACAGTTGCTTCTTTATAAATAAAAGAATAAAATAAAAAATAAAAAAAATAATTCGTTGCTAACCGATACAATTTGAACATTACATTGAAATATTATCTACGGAAATTTATTTTTCGTTCTTTGAGGCTCTATTACTTTTGTAGTATTGGTCCTATCTCAAATCTGAGAAGACATTACAGATGGAAAATTTAGTAAAAAACATTGTTTAAAAGAAACAATTTTTTTTTAAATGAATACTATGGGTTTTCTGGTAAATCAAGGAAACGTCTAAGAATATGTGTTTCAGAACGATATTTCAGGACGATTTTCAGCACGTATCTCAAACATCGGATGACCTGTGAAAATTCGTATTTATTATAAAATGTGTCTTTTAGTTTTTTCTGCAGCTTTTACTCGAAAAGATTGTTGGTTAGATCGTAAATTAGGAGCTGCCTTTTATTTACTGATTTTTTTACATTTCTAATTAATGGAGAACGCCAGTAGCTCAGATGTAGCGTGGTTGCTTATTGAGCTAAAGTTCGCGGGTTCGAAACCCGGCCGAGGCCATTGGTTACTTTATTTGAAAGGTTAAAAACCTTGAGCATGTCCTTCGGATGGCACGTGAAAGCGATGGTCCCGAGCCTGTGTGATGTCATGTACTAAAGACTCCTACCCTAGGTGAATAAACCAAGTTAGGCATAATTTAAGACTCCAATAGTAGAATCGGGCTGATGTCCAACAGAGTGACTAAAGAGCGCTCTGGTAGTAGGCGATATGACCTAGTTAGTTCATGTGTCACAATAACACAATGTCATATAAATAATATTGTTTTGGAAATATATACCGAAAAAAAACTCATTTCTCGACTAACTTCGTGGTTCAAGCTTTTCGATACATTTTTACTACAAAATCCTAGCAATCTTCAGATAAACCTATTTTGATTTGCATGGGGCATTTTTTTGTAAAAGTACACAATTCACGAACACCACTGCTACTACTCTTAAACATTCTTGAATACGAACATGAGCTCAGAATTAAAATAAATTAATTTTTTTCGGAACAAATCTTTTCCATGGACTGACATTTTTTGAATTCCTGAGACCTAACTGATATCTACGTTTTTTTTTTTTTTTAAACCATTTAATATGTTTTTTTAAGATTTTCTAACGAACAAAAATTTAATTAAGGAAGAGATTACTTTGAATTAAGTATGTGTGTTGTATGTTGCGTTTTTTTTTTTTTTTTTTTTTTGTTTACATGATAATTGTGTTTTTGTAGGTATGTCCGTTACTGCAATGTCGCATCTTAACAGTTTCAAGGATTCAAAATAGTTTTTACTTAACTTTATGGATTAAGATAAATTTTCATTGCGATACATAGTTATTTAAAGAGTTGTTGAAGACATGCTCCAATATGTTTGCAGTTCAGTTGGATGTGTTAATCATTCAACCTTTAAGGTACTGCAGTCACATTCCAACTCTCAAGTTCTGTACTGCCTGTACCAGCCATTGATTTGATGCTTCTCCTATCCTACTACAGTTTCACATTTACGTTATTTTCAACAACCCCTTCACCCTTACAAGAATTACAAGTAATCAATAAGTTTGGATGCAGTTATTCATAAAGAAAATGTGGCACAATGAATTTATTTCTTATTTATTAAAAAAAAAAGTACAATATTCCATATTTAGAAGATATGATACTTCAGGAAAAGAAACTACAGTGAATATAAATGCCCCGGATTATTTGTGGAATAAATACTTGAAGATGAAGTATAGTTATAGTCATCTGGATAAATGGGATTTTCAATGTTTCTTAAACCGTAGAAATCTTTAATTATGTCTGATGCTTTTTCAGCCACCATTATCGTAGCATCCGTGGGATCTCCCTTGATCATGAAAGGCACCACGGAGGTGTCTACCACTCGTAGATTTTTAATGCCTCGTACGAACAGCTGATCTTGTGTGACAACAGATCCCATTCTTACCGTGCCCGTGCCTTGTGTTGCTCCTGTCGAATAGTACGGAATTAGACATTTGATGAAGTCGATCCCATTCTTCCCTTTACACAAAGGTTGGAAACCTGTAAAAATTTTTGGTGAATACTTCATCATTGTTGGTGTTTTCATAAAATCAATTGCAGTTTTTACTGCAGCCTCAAAAGCAACATAATCGTACTCTTCATGGTAGAAATTAGGATTTACTAAAGGAATATCATTCTGATTTCTACTTCCCAATGTAAGGCTGCCAATACTTGTGGCATTTTGCAAAAGTATACGAGCTGTTACGATTTGTCTATTCTGTGTGTCATTAGAAATAATTGGATACCAACTGAACATTCGAAGGACTGCATTATTTGATGTGCTTTTTCGATCCAAAGCATTGAAGAAAGCCATAGCTTCTTCTCCAGTTGTAGTTAGAGGTCCCTCTCCATGTTGTCCAAATTCTGCCACACTGGTATTGGTCCTCCAAACATTTGTAGTGATTGTGAAGGGTTTGTTTATTTCAAAATATACATCAACGCCCGGTTGGTCCTGATAATACCTCCCTACCGGTAAATTACATACTTGAGGTATCCCAAGTCTCTTGAGATCTTCTTCTGGTCCTATCCCGGACAATATGAGCAGCTGAGGTGTCCTCAAAGTATCTTGGGACAATATCACTTCCCGGTTTGCCTTCACCGTGTACTTTTTATTATTTCTAATGTATTCAACTCCCTCCGCTCTTTTTGTTTTTTTATTTAAAATAATTCTAGTGACTTGTGAATATTTAATTATAGTCAAATTTTTTCGTTTTGCAATTGGATTTAAATAAGCTTGTGCCACGCTGAGTCTCGTAGGTCCATCTAGTAAAAACTGTGTATAATCGATACCATACTGAGTCTTCCCATTGTAATCATTCTGAGGCCACCCAAATTCATTGCCTGCTTTAATATACTCATTCCTCAACAATGTTCGGTACCTGGGATATCTTACAGTCATCAGACCCTTGGTTCCATGATATGGTGATCTGTCCAATGTCTTTATTTTATAGTTCTCCATCTTGAGGAAGTATGGGAACACTTTTCTCCAGCTCCAGTCTGTGTTTCCTTCTCTTGCCCATTGGTTATAATCGTCTTGGTTTCCTCGTACGTAGACCATGTCATTCAGTGCGGACAGCCCTCCAAGTCTGATTGATGAATAAAGCTTGCATCTGCCACCTTGAGCTGAAATGAGGTTCAGTTATACCGTAGTTAATGGAGAAATAACACAGAGTTAACAGTCCATTAACATGTATTTTTTTTACTCCACAACTAGTTTCGGCAATTATCTGCCACCAGGTAATAAATCTAAACATATTTAAACCAAAAAAAAAAAAAAAATTAAAAAAAAAATGATCAATAGAAATTTAAAATGTTACACTTCAAGTCAACATTCAACAATAAATAAGTAAAATTAAAAATAGATCAAATGTTATATGTATATTATTTAAAACACTCTGAGAATACATAAAAAAATATTTAAATTGAAACTATTAAGTGTATGTAAAATTACTTAAAAGTAAAGAAGGGATGAAGAAAGTATACTCGTATACTCATCTTCAGATTGAGTTGGGTACTGACTGAGGTCCGAGCGGGTTGCCTCCACTTTCCTCCCTCCAGTGTGCCCCAAAACAAAGTTCAAGAGAGGGGGAAAACAAATTGAGTTACCTTTATATTTTTGCTTTAATGCATTTTTCTATTTCTAGTTTTTTGAACCAATCGAATGTGCATATACAACGCAAAATTCAATATTTTTGTCGAATTGAAAATGGATGAAAATTAGTGTTCAGCTTATTATTACTACTTATCTGCTTTTAAATAATTTTAAGTGCTTTTAATTTTAATATTTTTTAAAAATATATTCTCTGTGTCTTTTTAAAAGTAATACTTAACATTTTTTAATTTTAGTTTTCTATTGTAAAATGTTGACTTGACTGTACCAGTTTAAAATTTTTTCATTTTTTGGTTTATGTATGTTTTGGTTTACTACCTGATGATAACTGAATAACAGTGGAATAAACAAAAAAAATATTTTTTTGGACTGATAACTCAGTATTACTTATTTAACAAGTAAGTCAATACATCCACCTACCAATACATCCACCTACCAATACATCCACCTACCAATACATCCACCTACCAATACATCCACCTACCAATACATCCACCTACCAATACATCCACCTACCAATACATCCACCTACCAATACATCCACCTACCAATACATCCACCTACCAATACATCCACCTACCAATACATCCACCTACCAATACATCCACCTACCAATACATCCACCTACCAATACATCCACCTACCAATACATCCACCTACCAATACATCCACCTACCAATACATCCACCTACCAATACATCCACCTACCAATACATCCACCTACCAATACATCCACCTACCAATACATCCACCTACCAATACATCCACCTACCAATACATCCACCTACCAATACATCCACCTACCAATACATCCACCTACCAATACATCCACCTACCAATAAATACACAATTAAATGAATAAAATCAATAAATATAAATTGTGTAATAAAATAATAAAAGTGATGTACCTAAACAAGCTTTGCGCTGTGGGATGGTGGTGAAATTAGTGTTGTCGTCAAGTTGAAATATGAGTGGATTATCCGAAACAGCATTTTCGTTTTCAACATTCGTGATCATCAAAATTGATAAAGATGGAATTTCAGAGAGTCTTGTAGCAAGGACGCATGCTGTAAAATGTGGAATTTATTATATTGTTCATCAAGAGAATTTGTGTTAAAGTGCAGGAATCCGTTTTAATTTGTTAATAATGATAGGAAACAATCTTCCAACTTGTTCTTCACAACTTAGCTCTTGGATATCTATAGTTATTAGACTATACATAATATATTTGAGGGCGCCGGTAGCTCAGTGGTATGCGTGCTTCCCTTCTGAGCTCAAGGTCGTGGGTTCGAAACCAGGCCGAGGTCCTTAGTTTATTTTATCTGGGAGGTAAAATAAAACACGCCGGATGGGACGTTAAGCGATGGTCACAGCTCTTCTCGAGCTATACGATGTCAGAAATTTGATGCGGAGTTTTGACGGAACTTTATGTTTCCCGATTTCCTGATTCTAAAAAGATAAAACACACACGATGAACTCCCGATACAATAAATGTATAGACAAGAGAAATTTTAAATTTTCATTCAGAAACCCCTAAGGAAGTCATCTATTGGTTTTCAGCCAAATAAACTAAAGGAAAGAGAGGTCAAGGGGGGTGGCTAAACACAATACCTTTAAAAACTTCCGTTGTAATGTCATGAAATTTCATATGTATATTCAATATCCGACGACAACTGTCAATTTTCAGCGGAATCAGCCGAACGGGACAATGTAAAAAGGCGATATGAAGACCCAGAATATATCGATGAGGCAAACATAACAAAGAAACAGGCAATGTTAAGTAAAATAAGTACATTATTTCCAAGGTATGGGGTGCTCCAAATAACGTTTGTACTCCGTCGTGTTGGAAATATATCAAACTAATTTGAGATATATAAACCCACACAGTTTTTATGCTTTTGTAAAAGGTAGTATGAAAATATTGAAGAAGTAACTACATTTTTCACGATTTCACAACTACAGAACTCGTGTAGTAGCTCTTGCGAGTATAGTTCGGAATATAGTTCATAACTTCCTCAATTTTTTTTTTTTTTAATTTTCTTTTACAATTCAGTCAATGTTGCTATGGTGAACAAGGTTCGAAATTGTGGAATTTTCGTTACCCCTGGCAGTGACGTAAGCAACTATATTTGAGAACATAACAAAATATTAAATAATTAATACTTCAACGCAATATTCGCCTACAGAACCTTTCAATGTGTCACCTGATCATATGTGTCCCTCTTCAAGGTGTCCAGGATCATGTGTGCTCCTTTTCAATGTGTTCCTGATCACTTTTATCCCCCTTCAAGGTGTCCTTGATCATGTGTGTCCCCGATCATATGGGTTCCCCTTCAAAGTGTCCCTGAACATGTGTGTCCCTTTTCAATATGTTCCTGATCACATCTATCCCCCTTCAATATGTCCCTGAACATATGTGATCCCCTTCAATATGTATCAGAACATATGTATCCCCCTTTAATGTGTCCCTGATAATACTTCTCTGTAATATATATATATATATGTATATATATTTATATATATTTTCTTGTTATACCTTGTTATACATAAGTTACCTGCAGTACTTCCACCAACAAGGACTATGTCGTACTTCTTTGATAACTGGTTTTGTGGTGTGTCCTTTACATTATAATCCGGATTAATTTCATTTGGAAAGAAGTTTGATACGAAGTAGAGAAAAGCTGATAAGAAGGCTGAGAGACTCAGTTCCATCTGATGATATCTGAAAATACACGCATAAAATGTTGTTGAAAGTACATGTTATTTAGGTATATTAGACATTATATTATAATTCGACAAATAAGAGATAATATTAAGTCACCAAGAATCGGCAGAGTCCATATAATTTTCACATTTACATTTCGGATGCCTATTATTCCATTAACAATATTTTGTACATCCAGGATAATATTTCGTTGTTAACGATTATTTATTTTTATTTGTATGAGACTTATAAGGATTATTTTTTTTATTCCTTTAGTATTTCAATTGTGGGAAAAACCGAAATCGAGTTTTCAACGAAATTTCACTTTTCAAGTTTCCCTGAAAACGTATTGACCATTATCGCGAATATGTCGCCTGGGCGCCTGTCTGTCTGTGTGTGTTGAGTAGGTGCAACTTTGTGAGTGCTCTTACTCGAAAATTATTATAGCAATGAACTTGAAAAGTGAAATGAAGATGTAACATGGGACAACATAGATCAAATTAGGGTTTCACAAATCTGCCGAAATTTGAGACCACTCTACTTCGGGATCTAAGTATATTTTACAAAAAACCGCTTATATTTAGGACGAAATTAAAAATTTCTTCAAACAAAAGTTGTAGAGAAACTAAAAGGCACATTTTAGAAGGAATACGATTTTTCGAAGTCCACCTGACTTACGAAATACATGCCTAAAACTGAAGTATAATGACAAGTCGAAACCCATTGTTTTAACTAAACATTCATTGCTCGATTTACGTCAAAACGACCAGTCCTATCCAAGTCCAAATTACCAACTATCAATATTCATATATTGAGATAGGACCATAACAAACAAAGTTACATCACCACAAATAATGTTATTGATATTTTTTTAAAAAGGGGATAAATATATAGAAAATAATTATGTGATGTCGACTTTCTTATACCAACCATGTTTTTACAGATGAGTCTCTCCCTTCTTCCCCTCAAATCTACTGACATTATTGGGTGTAAGAAAGTCACTCTCAGATGTACAATAACGCGGTACAATTAAACAAAGAAAAGCTCTGGTGCCAACACATTTCTTTCTTGATGAAATGGATTTGAGAGTGGAGAACGGTTGAGAGACTCATCTGTAAAAGCGTGGTTGGTATCAGAAAACCCTCATCACATTATTCCTTTTATTTCTCTATTCTGTTGAATTGATAGCTCGGTAGCTTGTTCAAGAAACGAACAAATTAAAGTAAAGTGAAACCCTAGACTTACTGAAAGGTAGATAACTTCCGCCAACGGGGCAAAGTTCTTTGACTAAAAACCAGAAAATAACTTCATATGAACATAAGTTCACAAGAAACAAGAGACGTTGACTTGTACCTGGTAGCCGTGTACTGAAGGTTCCATAAAACCAAGTAGGACGATTCATCTTCATATATTTTTGAATTTATTTTGGTTGCCATTTCTCCACACAGTTCTGCACTTGACAATATATTGATCATGAATATTTGTAAAAATAAACTTTAATGTTTTCAATTACAGAATAATTTGAAGTTTTAATAACTTTATTTTCCTTTGAGCTTATGATGCATTCATAATTAAATGAATAATCTAATTGTTATACCAGAATAAGGGATTAAATTGCACAAACTGAAGAAGTCTGATAAAATTCGTATTTAAAAAAAGTTTTTACAACATGAATTCGACAATAGGAAATTTGAGCGAATACACCTCTTAAATATCTATCTCTCGTGTCAAAGGTTAAAAGGCACAGGTGGCAATCATGGGTCTAACTGAGAAGATATTTCAGCTGGTTGGAGGTGTGATGGGGTAGTCTGGGAGGGGGGGGGCCTTTCTTAGGAGGTATTTCAGTTTGATTTGCGGAGGAAGGGAGTCTTGTGTCCTCGCCCCATAGAATAGCCGAGTACCCACAGAAGAGGTGTGGCACCAAGGATTCCCCAAGTTCCCCCAAAGAGAAAGGGTGTGTGACAACACTGTTTTCCCCGAGTAATCACTATTCTATTGACTGAACTATCAAACGAAAGTGATTATATGAATTAATAAGTACATATTACTATTAGAATAATTATTAAGATTAATTAATTTTAAAGTGATGTAAAAATTTAGAGCTCGAAAGTCTCGAACTCTCATTCCCGGGAACTCATGTGAGTTCCCGTTCAGAAATACTGATATGAACTTGATTTAACAAACAAACTCTAAATATTATCTGTTTCGGCGCTTATAATTCTAATTTATACGTCAGATGTACAGTTAGCTAGGCGCGAAACCCTTTTGCATACATCAGGTAAGAAAGAGGGATGGAATTTCAATTTGAATATTCTTTTGGCTGTACCGTTAAACAGTTCAGATCGAACAAATATCAAACTGTGAAGCCATCTTGAAATTCTAACCCCCCTACCTCTTTTGCAAATAAAAACACTCGCAACCCACTTCCCCAGCGCGAGTTAAAGAACAAAGTTTTCGATATCGCTCTGAACCTCTATATTTTTTTATTATAATGCCATCTGTGTGGCACGTATGCCCCTCCCCGTCAGTGGACGGCACATTAAGAGTCAGCCAGTGTCCATCCCAGGTCGTCTTGAGCCACATCAGCTCCTGTCTGTTCCTTTGACAAAGCTTTGAAATTCTATAGCTTCCTAATTACTTCACAGGTTACAAAATAAAAAAGTAGTCTGACCTCTCTTCGGCATTCGAGGTTGATCTCAACATCAGGCAGTTTACCAACAGCCATCACTTGGTAAAAAAGGAAGTAAAACAGGCAAAAAATTCTAATTGCTAACGCACAACAAATATTGGCTGTATGCGCTAAGTAATAATAAAAAATATATTCAATGAATACAATAAATAAATAAACAACAATTAAATTGATATAAAAAGCTTTATTTTTAGTGTACAATATTTTTTATTTATTGGACAATTGTATTTTATTTATTCTCATATATGTTTTAAATTGTTTTACCAGGTATGTTTATTTTCAAATAGTAAAATAACGCTTTCCCGAAATATTGCTCATTTTTATCATCTCCAACCCCTTTGTATGATTTTCTGTGAATTATTTTCTTTGATATAACGCTTTGATTTCCGGTTATAACGCTATTTTTTTTCCAGTCAGAGAGAAAAAAAATCCATAACATTGGATAATTGAGGGAATTTATGCGTAATGTTTTTGTAAGTAAACCTTGCTTTGTTTTATTGTTTTATTAGTACGAGTACTCTTTTCTACAAACTCTAAAACTTCCCCTCTTGTTACGAAATTTTATTTTTCCGACCTCTAGATTCCAAATAAAAAAAACTTTCCTGTCTTTCACACGATAACTCCAGAGAATGAATGTATTGACAGGAAATTTTATATGTAAACTCAGAAGCCTCTAACGACGATACCTATTGTTTTTCAGTCAAAGGGGAGGAAAGATTAGGGGAGCGGCTTAACTCAAAACTCTAATAACTGCTGGTGTATATATATATATTTTTTTTTTGAGGGCTGATGATTTCACCGCGCCCAGAGTAGGCCTATTGTGTGCCCGGTTCCTACCACAGCCTCTAATGAAATCCAGGATTCTGCTGCAGGTTCCTTCCATTACCTCGCCACATTTCCTGCACAGAGGGCTTCTAGCGATGCTCATAATATATTATGACAGTGTCCTGTAATCAGCCCTGTCATAGTTCTATGATCTAGTCTGCTCATATCATATTCTTTAGGAGCTCTCGGCTTTTTTTCTCTGAGGGTTCCGCGACAAAGAGTTTAGAATGTTCTTGCTTTGGGACCCCTCTCCAGAATTGGATGTGTTTCCTCGTCAGTCAACGTTTTATTGACGCCCTTGCGGTGATCTTAGAGATCACAGAGAGCCGCAGAAGGGTTCCGGTCCTATAAGGTTTTCTGTCAGCTCCTGACCTGGCTAGTTGATCAGCCCTTTCATTTCCCTCAAACCCCTGTTGTCCTGATACCAATCTCAACTCTACTCTATTTTGGTCTACCAGAATAGAAGGCATTCAAGAACGATTTTGGAATCTATGTTGACAGCTTGCAACGCTTGCATCGCTGCTTGATTGTCAGGCAGTATTAGGATCCGCCCTCCCCTAATGTTCCGTCTCTTAATGAGCCAGACACACCCGAGGATGGTATATACTTCAGCTTGGAACATAGTGGGATACACATCTAGGGATATACTAGTATTTCTCCTGATTATCCTCCCATCTATTCCAGCTCCAACTCCTCTTTCGGTTTTTGAGCCGCCTGTGAACCAAACCAGCTTACTCCGATCTTGGGTCTCAAGGTCCAGACAGTAGTTGTTTCTGTCTGATATTGATACTTAAATTTTATTATTAAAGTTGAAAACTGGTGTCATTTTGTCTGTGTCTAAGTTTAATACAGGGTCCTTCAAAATGTCCCAGAAGATTACTGAATGCCCGGTTCTCGGTGTTAGGTTATCAACTGCTGATGTAATGAATGTGCCAACATGAAATCTCAAATTTAAAGTCAAAACTCAATGAGGACATAACCTGTCAGCATAATCTGCTGAAGGGAGGGGGGTTGAAGGGAGGGGGTCAATTCAAAATCCCTAATAACAGCAATGTAATGCATTTATCTACCCAAAATTTAGTATGAGGATTTAGAAGCTCCTATGTCCTGATGAGGTCAACTGTTAAATATTAGCGTAAATGGTCTAGTTTTGGAGGGGGTGCGAAAAGTTAATTGATTAACTAGTTTTTTGGAAGTTTACCCGGTGATTCACTGATGACTTTGTTTTTCCAATATATTTTTCTTCAGTCTCGACAAACTTCTTGTTATATACATAGATTACTTTTGATTTTACAAAAAAAGTCGAATACAAAAGAAAACCCTTTTCCGGGGCGGAACAAAATCAGATCACTTGGGATTTCGAAGAAATGTCGAGGAACCAAAAAGATTTTGTCGCTTCCAAAAACGTTAGCCCGTCGACATTGCAGTCAATTTCAAGACATATACATGGACTTTTTTGATAAAATTAATAGCTTAGAAAGCTCTGTTTTAAATTAGTAATTGTCGTTGAATAAACAAAAACCATTGATGATTTTTTTATGAAATCTTAATTATGTACATTGTTTTTAGACATTCACATTTGAATCATAATTAAATTAAGTAATCTGTTCTTACCTGACAGACTCTTTAGCTCATATTATAACCAATGCACATATTTTAGATATTAGAATTTTATGCCTGTTACATATTATTTTTTTACTAAATGATGGATTTTTCGTAGACTGCCTGATGATGAGGGCAACTTCGAAAGCCTGCTATTATAACATAATAAAATCTGTGAGAGGTTAGGCTACATTTTTATTTTGCAACTTTTGAAATAGTCACTTCTCACTACATCAGCCCTCTTCAAATTATCCTCCAATTGATCTATAGTAAGTGTCCATATCCCAGCTTCTCAGGGGTAGTCTTTGTTCCACTTTGAAGCGACTTCTTATAACTCCTGCCTCTACTCTTTATTTTCAACTTTTTGTGAAGGGCAGTGTCTTGTGCTGTCGTGGCTTTGTATGTCATTAACACGGTACTAAACAGTTAGTTATTGTGACTCATGCCCGGGCTTTAAATACGAGGTCATATCACCTACTACCAGAACTCTCTTTCGTGACTCTGGTGGAATGAGCCCGACTCTACTGTGGGAGTCCGAAATTTTACCTACCTTGGTTTATTCATCTAGGGTGCGGATCTCTAACGAGTACCTGACATCGCACAGGCTCGGGATCATCGCTAAATGTCCTATCCAAAGGACGGCGTGCTCAAGGTTTTTTCACCTCCCAGATAAAAAAAACCTAAGGGCTTCGGCCGAGATTCGAACCCACGATCTTGAGCTCAGTAAGCAAGCACACATACCACTGAGCTACCGACGCCCTCAATCGGCTCTATACAAAAATGTATATAAACAATATTAATTTTGATATTATTCGACGAATAACTACTATTCATTGTATATAGTTTTAACATTATAATTGACATGTATATTTTTGACAAAGTATACTTTACGTATTAAAAATAGCTTTTTTTACTTCGTATAAATACATATTCGGAAAATCTAGAGAATATGAAAATTATAAAAGCTTACCAACAACCACAATTTATATGACAAAACTCTCTGAAATTTCATTGCTCTAACATTTATACATATATTTAATCAGATTTTTTTTTTTATTAATTTACAAATAAATATTTATGAGGAGAAATAATTAGGTTATATTTTTTATCAGTTTTTTTAACCTTCTATGTAACTAATACGTTAGCAATTAACCAGCGTATATCCTACTAATAGCCATGAGAGAAAAACCAACGATATGAAGCAAACACACAGGTTTACTTTTTTTTCAAAAATGTCAGACAATTCATATTCATTCTCAAAAACGAATGTGCAGTTAAAACAAACACCAATCCACCTGCATATAGAAGCGGAAAAAAATTTCACAGCCGACAAAATAAACGAAAACTATTCTACTCCCGGCAAAGAGGCTAAATGCAACTTAGGATTTATGCTGCACCGAGAGACAGGTCTAGGTTGCTATCCGAACTGTGACACTCATTTGTAGAGACTTGATCATGGTTCAGGTATGTCCATGTCAGAGCAAGATAATGTTCCTAGCGGCGGAGTCGTTCGTTTCCTACTGGCAGCGGCCATGTACTGATCACGCCTGTGGTCATACTACCGTAGACACAACTTTACCCAGATCAAGTCTCCTTGGACTTCTCCTCCTAATCATTGAAAAGACCGTAAACACGCCGTCCTTTGGATGGGACGTTAAGAGATGGTTCCGAGGCTGTGCGATGTCAGCTATTCGTTAAAGATTCCTACCCTTAGTGAATAAACTTAGGTAGGCAATGTAGGACTTCCTCAGTTGAGTCGGGCTCATGCCCACCAGTGACAGAATATATAATGTATTTATTTAAACAAGTAATAAACTTTTAATTTTTCGCAAGTCTTGAACCTTGATTGCAGGATTGAAAAAAATTATCCAGCTTAAGAATACCCGGGAGTTGCAAATTTATTTGCAAAATGAACACCTGAAGAGGAAGAAAAATTGTAGTCATTTGGATAAATAGGGTTTTCAAGGCTCTTCCAGCCGTAATAATTCTTTACTATGTCCGCAGCTCTCTCAGCTACCATCATCGTGGCAACGATGGGATTCCCTCTTATCATGTAAGGCAATACAGAATCATCGGCTATTCTCAAGTTCGTTACTCCTCGTACGAAAAGTTGATCTTGGGTGACAACAGACCCCATTCTTGCTGTTCCAATGCCTTGTGTCATACCAGTTGAATAGTTTGGAATTATACATTTGATGAAATCGTTGTCGTTTCTCCTTTGGCACCTAGGCTGAAAATCTGTTACCAATTTTGGTGAATACTTCATCATTGTAGGAGTTTTCATAAATTCAAGAGCGGCTTTTGCTGCTGCTTCGAGAACAGCATAATCGTACCCTTCTTGGAAGAAATTAGGATTTATGACTGGTTGACCCGTCACGCTTGGCAATGTAAGATTCCCAAAACTCCTCGGGTTTAACATAGCGACGCGAACAGTGATAATCTGTCTGTTCTGACTAACTTGGTTAGTAAATGGATACCAACTGAAAAACCGAAGGACTGCATTAGTTGATGTTGAGTTCCTGTCTAAGGAGTTGAAAAAAGCATTGGCTTCTTCTCCAGTTGTAGTTAGGGGTCCCTCTCCATGTAATCCAAATTCAAGGACACTAGTATCCGATCTCCAAATATTTGTTGTGATAGTGAAGGGTTTGTCTATTTCAAAATATACATCAACGCAAGGCTGGTCCTGAAAATATCTGCCAACAGGTAAGTCCACTATCTGAGGGACTCCTAATCTCCTGAGTTCTTCTCCTGGTCCAATCCCAGACGTCAGAAGCACCTTTGGTGTTATTAAAGTACCCATAGTTAATATAATTTCTAGTCTAGCTCTCAGGATGTACGTAGTGTCGCCGGTGCTGGGTCTTCTGTATTCCACTGCTTCAGCTCGTCTGGTTACTCTATTAATTAGAACTCTAGGAGTTGTTAAAAATAGTATAAAAGTAAGATTTCTTCTTTTCACAATTCTATTTAAATAAGCCTGTGCAGCGCTCAATCTCGTAGGTCCATCGAGAGTAAGCTGTGTATAGTCAATACCGTACTGACTTCTTCCATTATAATCATTCTGAGGTAAACCAAATTCATTGCCTGCTCTAATGTACTCCCTTCTCAATAATGTCTGATATCTGGGATATCTTATTGTCATGGGGCCACTGTTTCCATGGTAAGGGGATCTGTCAAGGGGTTGTATTTTGTAATTTTCCAGTTTGAGGAAGTAAGGGAAAACATTGTTCCAACTCCAGTCTGTGTTTCCTTCCTCTGCCCAGTGGTTATAATCTTCTTGGGTACCACGAAGGTAGAGCATATTGTTCGATGCGGACATTCCTCCAAGTCTGTTAGCTGCTATCACTCTGCATCTCCCACCTTCAGCTGTAACATAATAAATAAATTACATAATTAAAAAATATCAGGACTTTCTTATACCAACCGTGGTTTTAGGGATCATCATCATCCCCCCCCCCCCCCCCCCCCCCAACCCTCCTCTCAAATTCATTTCAAACTGGCAATAATGGGTTTCAGCAGTTTTCTCGTGAAGCGTGACTTTCTTATACCCTGTAAAGCCAGTATGGAGTGAATTGAAGAAGAATGAGTGTCTCACGTTTCAAAGTCCCCTGAACACGTTTTGACCATTTACGCGATGACGTCCTTCTGTATGTCTGTATCTATGTGTATTTGATTAGAACTTTGTGAACGCTCAAAAACGAACTTGAAATTTCAGATCAAGATTTCACATTTGCTAATTTAGAACTTATTAGAGTTTGATCGAAATCAGACGAAAATTAACATAATTTTACTAAGGGGCATTGGTACATTTAACAAGATGCTGAGAAAACTATATGACACATTTTGTATAGAATATGATTTTTCGAAGGCTGCCTGATTTACGATACATGCCGAAAAAACATTTTTCTTGACGTTTGGTTGATTTACACAAAAATAGTGAGTCTTATTTAAAAATTGGTACTTAACAAAAATGGTTCTTATTAAATTTCGAACTGTAGAAGTGCCCTCAGATTTCAGTTTTATTAAATCATCATAAAAATATATTATTTTTAATATTTTTAATATAAAGTACTAAAAGTAAAGAAAATAAATATATGATGTGGTCATAACAGAACTTCCTTGCCCTTTCTTATTCATTTCTATCTCAAGACCCGCACAAAGGTGAGTACTTAGCCCTTAAGTCCTTCCTTTTAAACAGGTGGCTTCATTAGAAGCTGGTCACTTTGGCGGTGGTGTCCAGACTCTTTCCTGAGGAAGAGTTAGGTAACAGGCGGTCCTCTGCCTTCCTCACTCATCTGAATCAACTAGCTGCAACTAATAGCATTCCCCAAATTTACTGCGCTTATCTCAGTACGCCAACAGCTCTCGGGGGACCTCTTGGTGACCTAGCATCGGGTGTTGGGCGTAGACAAACCAAGTTGAAGCGTAAATATGCTGTCATCTATGCAATACACCCCTCATGCGGCTCCTTCGGCTTTATCAAATGCGTCGACAAATACAGAAAACTTGTACGTAGAGTATGCTGAAATGCTGGACCTGCAAAAGGTAGCCGCAGTGGCCTCTGTCCATTGACTTGGTTAAACATACAAAGGTGCCTGGTGCCCCATTACATTAAAGCGGCGTTAGAAATGTACCATACCGCTGCTTTCTAGTCGGTTGTCGGTCGTAAGCCATCACAGTTGTCCAGATGCCAATATGAATGGAACCTTTTTGGCCGAGGAATGAAATCTAGTGGTCTTGGATGTATGAATATGGATGATATTGGTTGAGGTATTAAAAATAAAAAAAAGGCTTACCCAAACAAGCTCTACGCTGAGGAATGGTGGTTTGATTATCCAATGCATCAAGTCTGTAAAGAAGTGGATTATCAGAGATAGCGTTTTCGTTTATAAATCCTGTCATTATCAGAATTGACAACGACGTGATTTCAGACAGCCTCTCAGCAAGGATGCATGCTGTAATCAACAAATTGATATTGGTTTTAGTGTATACAAATTTCCTAAGGTAGGTATTTTTAATAAATAAAATGAAATCCGGTCTTATTCCATTATTAAGTTTTACACTTGTGATTATCGTATTTTTGTTACAATTACCTGATGTACTGCCACCAAAAATAATGATATCGTACTCTTCAGATAATTGTTCTTGCGGAGTGTCAATTACATTGTAATCTGGATTAGTTTCAAATGGAAAAAACCTTGATACATAGTAGATAAATGCAGATAGGAAGGTTGACAGGCTCAGTTCCATTTGTTGTGGTCTGAAAATTATCAAACATATTTATTTGTTTAAGTGAATTCAATGCTATAAAAATTATATATACACTTAACTATTTAATCATACAAAATATTGTCACCAGAGTAATTGGAAGGAAGTCTCAGAAAAGACCGAGAGCAGCACTGTTTGGTCAAGTGGTTGTTACGGGACAGGACAAAGGGAGATCTCATGGGACATGGCCACTTCCAGTAAAGTTTCAGATCCCCTCGGGTTCTTCTAGGCAATGTTAGAAACATTCCATGAGGTTTGTTGTCCAACTCAACAAGAGCCTGTCGAGAAATCGGCCTTTTCAAGGACCTTCTCACATCCCCACGCCAGTGGAGAGGGGGACATTACTCAGCCATACAATTGGATAGTCCCCATGTCCCAACATGGAGCAATTTGGTTTCATTTATTTTTATCTTCTATAGACGCAGCCATCCTTCAAGAAGGTGTAGGTGCTATTGCAGAGATTTGGATGCATCGCCAGCAGAATGATTAGTAGCTAGATTCTTTATGGCATAGGTGGCTAAGACCGTGTCAGGCGATGTTTGGTTGTAAACGACAAGTTAGAAATAAAAATAAATTATATTTAAACATCAATTAAACTAAAAATTAAAATAATTAATAATTGTTAGGAATCTGAGGTATCATTGGAAAGTAATAGAAGCGTGGAAGGGAAGAAGAAATCACGTATATAAAATAAATAAATAGACGAATCAAACACAAGTTTGTTAGCACGAATATAAAGTCGGTTAGCTAGAAATGGAAAAAAAATATCTCTATAACACAAATAAGTTTATAATAAAGCTGCAACGAAAAAATACAACTTAAGCAGGAATCTCCTGAAGCATCGAATACTCGAACAAATTTTATTGGCAATTCAAATAAATAAAAACAAATATATACAATGAAGGGGTCAAAATGTCTTGTTAGTGTAGTAGTGTAGTTACACCATGCCCGATTTTGCTCGATGAATTGTTCAGTGTGGTGAGGTGTTCTTACGCAAGGTAATTATTTCATTTTCCCAGCTCTACGTAGTATAGGAAAAGTTATGTAATCAGTCTGAAATGCGATAATCATTATTCACCGGAATTTCATCATTTGGGACCTCCTTATTCCAAAAGTTAAAAAAAAAAAGATTTCTGTCTGTCTGAATGTGTATCTGTGAACACAATAACTCTAATTAAAATGAATGTGTCAACACGAAATGTTATATACCCAAAACCCCATAAGAACGACACCTAACTTAAGGGGAACGATAAGGGGGGGTCAGATAGGGCACAACTCAAAAACCCCAATAACTGCCCATGTAATAAATGAATTCACCCAAAATTTAGTATGAGGATTCAGTAGACCCTATATAAGTCAACTATCAACTTCTGACCCAAACGCTCAATTGAAGAGGGAGAGCGAAAACTTAATTGATTAATTCAAGCTGGGAAAGTACTTTGCTCGTGATTCACTTCATTTTTCCAATATGTAGGGTTCCATAAGTTGTGTCTCTGACTTCTGACATTGGGTCCTCTAGTGAATTCTATCCGTTCGGATGAGACGGAGGAGATTGTGATGAAGATATGCATCAAGTATGTATTTGTTGGAAATTATTCAAATATGTTACTGAAAAATATTATAAATGAAACATATTGACATTTTTTCTTCGGAAACAAATTCACCAAATTGAGTTGTACATTTTCTAACTAGTTCGTTGATAACACTTATGATAATCTTCAATATATACATACCGTATGAACTCTTTAACCAGGGTAAGATCCCTATTTGACAGTAGAATAATGAATATTTAAACTAGAGTGTATTTAAACTAGTCTAATTTTATAACTAATTATAAGTATAACATGCGATACTAATTTATAACCACATTTAATCGAACATTTTATCATTGGCAATTAGGACATTGCATAATTTGATGAATAAATTAACCGTTAATATTAATATGCAATCATAAAACAATAGCGAAAAAATAGTTTTCATTTTTATACAATCATCACTTTTTCTGATCTGAATTCTTCCAATAAAAATAATAAATTATCTTTTATTAAATAAGTAGAAAAGTAATTGGTTGAAGATTTGGTTGCACAATTAATCATTGTGCATAAAAAGTGTGATAAGTAGCAACATTTTGAAAATTAACTTGTTCCCAGATAATAAATGCTACATTTCAATCTAAGGAGTTAGTTCCGCCAGTAAATATGTTACTGTTGTCATACCTCTCGGTGGATACCGTCGTCACTGGCTGCTGGTCGAGTACTGTGGGCGAGCGTACTGTAGTACAACATTAACAGTGGCTAGAAGATGATGTCTTCACATCGAAAGCGCTCGCCCACGGTACTCGACCAGCAGCCAGTGACGACTGTATCCACCAAGAGGTATGACAACACTACATTTCAATCTTGTTAAGAGCACACATATGAGCGGACGTATTGAACGGTGGATATGTGCTTTGTTCATACAGTATCAGAACTGGATCTTCTAACTAAGGTCGTCAGGCGCCTGCTGTATGGAACAAAAAAGAAACCTGTTGACAGGGAATAAAAATTTAAACATTTTCATACCTGAGCTCACATCTTTTGTCTTCCTGCCTTAAATTCCTATATATATATATAAATATTTTTCCTTGGCGCAGTAGAGTGTTATCTGGTATCTAATATTTTAATTGTTGATATATTTTTTATTTTTACACCAACGAAAGTATAATCTATCTATTGAGTAGGCCGGTAGCTCAGGGGTAGCATGCTAGCTCAGGATCACGGGTTCGAAACCTGACCAAAGCCCGGGAAGGCGTGGTTAAGGTTTTTTACCTACCGGATAAAATACCTTAAACACGCCTTCCTTCGGACGTTAAGCGATCTCTAGTGCTTGTTAAAGACCCCTTAGGTAACTAAACCTGAGTAGGCAAAATATAGAGCTCTCATTGTCGAGTCGAGTTCATGTTTACCAGAACGGCGAAAGATCGCTCTGGTCTTAGGCGATATTACCTCGTAGTTAAGGGTCGGGCATGAGTCACAATAACTGACTGCAGAGTGGAGAGTGCTACCCTCACCCCTTCCAATACTCTTTCCTGCCCCTACCAAGTCACCGTCGTACATCATGTGACACTTTGTATCAATCCTGATAACGATTTCTTATTTCATCGAATGTCTTACATTTTAGTTTTTAATATATTTTATTTTTTATTTTTACCATCGTTTTCCTCAGCAGCGGGAGAATGAATGACACACACCAACCAGCACTGACTCCCACCCTTTCTTATAATTTTTTTTTTAGTTTCGTTTCAATAAGAAGACATGATGTCTGTACACCGAAAATCAAAATATGGAAGTTCAACAGCAATGAAACATTTTAAAATTTAATCATATCTTGTAAAATTGATCGAAATAAATACAATATAATTCTTAATAAAGAGAGTTCTTCAAATAATGGAGTGTTTTTTTTTTTTTTTTTTTTTTTTTTTTGGGGGGTGGGGGAGGGGTTGAAGTGTTAGGGGGAGGCTTGGGGGGGAGGAGCTTGGCCTTATAAACATTTGAGCTAAAACTCCAAGTCTACTGTAATAGAGGCCGAGATACCCCCGACGCAAACGGAGGGGTGTTATAAGTTTGAAGTTTGTCTGTGTGTGTATGTCTGTATGTGGTATCGTAACTCCAAGACGGCTGAACCGATTTCAAAGCGGTTTTTCCGTGTCAAAAACTGGTATTTACGAGAGGGTTCCTAGCCATGTTTGGTGGAAATCGGGTATGTCGTTTCCAAAATCTTCAGGTTTTATCGGACCCTGTGACATGGGGCGTAACTTCCCTAAGTATGAGATCACTCTGTAAAATTATGAACAATCTGTATAAATATCTGTTACCTAACTATTTTTTCGAATTAATACAGAATGGTATTTTTGTTTTTAAGGTTACATAGGAGAGTACCAGATCATACAGAGAAGTCATGTATGAAGGAAAGGTTTTAACGAGATAGGACAAGGGAGACCTCAGGGGACATGGCCGCTTTCACTAAAGTTGGAGACTCAGTTAACCCGTGATCTTCTGCCTGAAGCTCTACATAGCAACATTTCTAAGACCATGCTGTCAGTATCGTAGGGGGCGGAGATATTTTAATTGTCTGTTCATTCCACGCGTTTTTTTTATTTAAACTTTGGCGCATCGACAACTGAGGTCATTAGCGCCTGCACAACTTGGATATTCTCTCGGTGCCTACCTTCACTGCCTTCAGTGCGGCTGACTGCTCTGATGGAGCACAGAGAGCAGCAGCCCATGGTACCGCTCCGTACGCTATTACATAGGAAAAAAGTCGTCAGTGAATCATCGGCAATGTACTTCACACCGAAAATTAATGCACTGTTTCCACTCTCTCTCTGAAACCAATTTACTGCTTTAGTTGAAAATCAATAGGTGTCACTTTAAGACTTCCAAATTGTCATACGTGGCTTTGAGGGATTCGACTGAAAATTAATAGGTAATTGTCCTTACGGGGTTTCGGACCTACATATAAAATTTTCAGTCAACATCTTCATTAGTTCGGCAGTTAGTGAGGTTTTTGTATTAAAACTCTCCCCGAATCTAATTTCCTGAAAATTAATAGGTTTCGTCCTTCTGGGGTTTTGGATACAAATACAAAATTTCGTGTCGGTATATTCATTTTATTGTGTTCACGGACATACACATCCACCACAGTCAGGGCTTTTTACTTCCCCAGCTATATAGTACATGAAATATAAGGGTAGTTATATGTAATAGGTCAAAAATTCGATGTTGAGATTTCACTAGAATTTCATGTTTTAACTCCAAAAATTAAAAAAAGAATTTCTGTCTAAAAGCCGTTCAGTTTTAGAAGGAGAACAAAAATTAATTGATTAATTCGTGCTAGGGTTAATTTGTGGATGATTCACCGATGATTTGTTTTTTACAAGTGTTACCCCCCCTCAAAATGTAACGCTCTTCTCACCCCCTTCAATGTAATAATCCTGGGAATCCCCCTCCAAATATCCTACACAAGCCTTAATTGAATAAATTACTATTCTGTTAACACCTGCAGATGGTCTAATTTCACAATGTAATAAGCTATTGATAACCTCACTTCATCGAACTTATTGTCACTCATGATTCGCAAGAATAAATAAACGGTTAATAATTATATGTAATCATATAACATTTGTGGTAATAAAGAAGTTCATTTCTTGAATGCAGGATTTTTTGAACAATAATTAATTTATGAATATAATAATTATTATAAAATATTAAAGGAAAAAAAAAATCGAGGTTCCCAATCTTTATTTTTGGGCATACAACAGCTCAAGCAACAATAAATATAAATCAAATAAACAAATATTAGACTAATAGTCACTACTTACACTAGGAGAACCGACTGATCGCTATGTACGATAAATAGGGCATAGTTAAGTCCGCGCGCAGGTTGATATCAAGTGTATACACAGGGTATGTATTCAAATTGGCCAGGCCACTGATAGCTTGGTAGGTCCTTGTCAACATCGACTGATCAGTATTTAGCGTCCCGACATTGCTACCAGAAACGTGAGACCAGTGACGAGGCGTGTAACTTACAGTTCTCCTTTTACCACGGTAACAGCGTTTAAGTTAAAAATTAATAGTTGATTCATTAAATAAAAACAGATATACTTAATTGATTAATTCGTTCTGGAAAAGTATTCGTTCAGCGACGATTTTTTTAAAAGTATTTTTAATGTTATACGAAGTCGAAGGGTGACTTGTTAGCGTTTAAGCTAAGTTGTCTTACGTAGGGGTTCCTGAATCTTCATACCGAATCTGAATCACCGGCAATGTACTGCCCCAGCACGAATTAATCAATTAAGTTTTTTTCTTTCCTTTCAAAACCAAACGACCTTTTTGACTAAAAATCAAAAGTTGACTGGTGTCGATACATTTATTACATCGGCAGTTATTAGGGTTTGTGAGTCAAGCCCCCTTCCCTTACGCTGTTTCGCGTTTAGTAGATTAGTGCCATTCTTAAGGTATTTTAAATTAAAATATAGAAATTAATTTCGATACGTTTTTTACTTCGGCAGTATTGGGGTTTTTGAGTTCTGATCACCCTTCTCTTCGGCTGATTCCGTTGAAAACTAATATATGTAATGTTCTGTATAGCCTCACATAAGTTTTAAAGAAAAAAAAAAGAAAGTGTACTGTCAGGTACGATAATCAGTGGCCACGCCCACCTCAGTGGAGAGTAAGGTTATACAGGGGTTATAAATATTGTGTTATATTAAATCTTCATCATTTCCCTCAAAGCTGGCTTCCAGGCAAGATCTACCGGCTTACCCAGAGTACATTCGCAGATTGATCAGGGAGAAGCGGAGAGCACGGCAGATATGGCAATCCTCCAGACTACCGACTGACAAACAGATATACAATCGACTGAATAACAAACTGAAGACGGAAATTAAACTATTTCGAAAAGCTAAATTTGATACTTACTTCTCCAACTTGAATGCTGAAAATGGCAGTCTCTGGCGAAAAACTCGTCGGGTGCTGCGTCAACCAGCAACGTCAGTACCTCTGCGATATGACAATGACTCATGGGCCATAACAGACGAGGAGAAAGCAGAGCGCTTCGCCTCCCATCTCACACAAACCTTCACACCTCATCCAGACATGCATGATTTAACACATGAAACACATGTCTCACAAACACTACATATCCCATTACCCCTTTCACTCCCTCCCAAATCATTCACACCTTCTGAAGTCGCATTTGAAATTCAACACCTCCCCAAAAAGAAGTCCCCAGGGTATGACCTCATTACGGCTGAAGTTCTCAAGGAATTACCTCGGAAAGCTGTCGTGTTCCTGACAACCCTGTTTAACTGCATACTACGCACAACACGCTTTCCAATTCAATGGAAACTCTCACACATTCTTATGATACTAAAATCAAAGAAGCCAGAACACTCTCCTTCCTCCTACCGACCTATCAGTCTTCTTCCACTATGTTCTAAACTCTTCGAAAAATTACTATACAAAAGGCTCATAACTATTCTTTCCAGTCAGCAAACACTTCCTCATCATCAGTTTGGCTTCCGCTCAGAACACTCCACAATACACCAGTTACA
This sequence comes from Aradus depressus, assembly GCA_963662175.1. Lineage (NCBI taxonomy): Eukaryota > Metazoa > Arthropoda > Insecta > Hemiptera > Aradidae > Aradus > Aradus depressus. The sequence continues at coordinate 57,857,934 of OY759215.1, read as the reverse complement.
CAGGGTTGTGGATTACGTGGCGTCTGCCCTAGAAAGAAAGTTTTATGCAACGGGGGCGTTCCTTGATGTAAGTCAGGCTTTTGACCGAGTTTGGCACGCGGGACTTCTTTATAAATTGAGACCGTTGCTTCCTCACACATATTATTTAATCATTCATTCATATCTAACAAACAGATACTTCGCCGTCCGTCAGGGCTCTGCTATCTCCTTAATAAGACCCATATTGGCGGGTGTACCGCAGGGTTCTGTCTTAGCTCCTTTATTATATACAATATACACATCTGACATGCCCACCTCCATCCACACAATGACAGCTACATACGCCGATGACAACGCCATCTTAGCTGCTGCTGACCTTCACATACACGCCTCACTTACACTACAACACCATCTCACACAAATTGAAAACTGGTGCAACACATGGAAAATCAAACTAAATACAGAAAAATCACAGCACATCACATTTACACTTCGACGAGAAACATGCCCCCCCGTTTTCATCTACGACAAGCCCCTCCCTCAAACTAATACTGTACGATATCTAGGACTGACATTGGATCGAAGACTGACATGGAATCCTCACACACGTCTCACACGAAACACGCTGAACCGTCGACTCAAAATACTCTACGGACTTCTAAATAGACGATCAAAATTAGACATGACACAAAAACGGAACTGTTATACTTACTTACTTAGACCATTATGGACATACGGATCACAGATATACGGTTCAGCAAAAACATCCAACATCAAACGAATTCAGGCATTTCAGTCAAAAACCCTCAGACTGATAACACAATGCCTCCCATACATAAACAACAGAACACTTCATAACGATCTTATGATACACACAGTACCCGACACAATACAAACTATTTACATACGTTTTTTTAGAAAACTTTACACACATACAAATCCAGAAATACGTACTTTATCTTCACAACACTTACCACAAAACCCCCCACGAAGGTTGAAGAGGAGGTGGAACCGCGACTTACTGCCACCTTAATTCCTATTCGTTCTTAATATTTTTATTTTTTTTTATTCTTTTACATTATTTTCCTTCACTTTTCTCATCTCTCTCACCCATTCCATCAAAGTTGTCTTTCAATTCCTTTTTATTTATTTATTTATTTATTTTTAATTATTATTATTATTATTTTTTTATTATTTTTTTTTTTTTCCCTTGTCCTTATAATTAATATAAATTTTCGTCCCGAGGACCTACCACTGGGTGGCCTTCCTCTCACATGCCATTCACGCCAACGTCTCCATACCTACCAACATAGATGCTGGTTGTTGCCCCCTAGCAACAGTTGCATCTTTATGAATAAAAGCCAAAAAAAAAAAAAAAATAAAATATTAAATGAAAAAATTAATGGTTTGGTGATTTTAAATATAAAAAAAAATATTGTTATAATGTTGTGGAATCAGTAAGATGTGAAATATGTAAAAAAAAATAAATATATATAATTAAAGGCATTGCGAATTTGAGCCAATAAGATGGAAGGAGTGCATAAAAATGGCGAAGCGATAGCCCACAAGGAGTAAGCGTCGGTGTTCAGACAGAGAGAGGGTCGGTGTGTGGAGAGTAGATATCTGTAGTCCTGAAGTAGTAAGTCTATGTAAGATGAGTGATACAATTAAGTGGTAGAAGTGAGATGTAGAGTGGAGCAATTGGACAGAGGTTGGAAGCAGAGTAAATCGGTTGATGAAGAAAGACAGGGACAGAGACGTGTGAGGAAACAGGAGAAGTTGGACCATGCGGTATCCACCCCAAGGATGATGGAACAGACAGATGCCTAACAAGGGTCACAGCATGAGACGAAAGGACACAAACCACGGTTGATTGTATGCAGGTCAAATATTTTATTAGTAGTTATGTAATTTTATGTTATTATATCCATGTAAATTTTACTAACCCTAGTTATAAACATTTTCCAATTTCAAAAGTTTTTAAAGAAATAAAAAATTTATTAGAGGTGACACTTTTTTTTTATTTCTTTCATTAGTGTAAAAGTCTTGCCCTGTAATTTAATTGTAACTTATATTTTTTCCTTACAAGTACTGTTAGATAATTGGCGCTAGCATAATGAAAGATTAATTGAGAGAGGTAAGGACCGTTACAATATGTCGTACTTATGGGGTTTTGAATTTCCATATGAAATTTCGTGAATACAACTGCAGTATTAGAGTTTTTTGAAGCCCCCTTCCCTTAGACCGATTTGGCATAGAATCGAAAGGTGTTGTCTTTATGAGATTCAGGATACAATTTTCCTATAATTTTACAGAACTAAATAAATAAATATTAAACAATTAAAAAAGGAAATTATAATAAATAGGCTGCGATAAAGGACAAAGGCTGCTTGCCTCCACACCTCCCTCGCCATTGAATATACTGTCATATGAGTGTTGGCAAAAGCATATACAACGTGCAGGCTGTTGCTGGTTTATTGAATAATAAGCCTCTTTGCACTGTGTATTTTTGCAATGTTTTTCGTTCCTTTTGCGAAATGCGGATATGAGAAAAACAATTTATATTCTTGGAAAGCCCACGCCACTCAGCCTTACCATTATTTGGAGTCGTGTTCCTATCGGTTTCCGATAAAGTCTTCAAAAAGGCTTCATTTCTAAGAGTAGAACTATTGGAAATATTTTTTTATGCTTTCTTACCAATATAGATAAAGAATGATTTTTTAATAGTTTGACTGTTAGTATCATAAAATACACCTTAAAAGTTTAGGCAAACTTTTTATTATGATTTTTTGTATAAAAATGGATATGATTTCATTTCAAATAAAGAAAAAATCATGAGGCCATCAAAATAATTTTCTTACACTAATTACATTTGTTGAGATCACCCTCCCTCTCCCTACACGTGGGAATGTGAAAGTAATGTACTGACGTCAGCGGTTTTCTTTCTTTCATCGTGGAGCATAATTCTGAGAGTGACTTTTTTATACTCAGTAACGCCAATATGTAGTGAATTTGAGAAGGGAAGTGGGAGGCAGAGTGATATGTACTGAAGTGATTGATATAAAAAAAAGTCCTGTGATGGCCACAGTACAATATAATTTCTATCTATCCTTTTTAATGATAGTAGCAGTGAACTTGACATTTGAACAGAGAATGTTACAGGTGCTAACTTAGGTCTCATTCGATGTATGCGTACCGAAAATTACGTCTTGAAAAACATTATTTTAGTTATTTGCTTGATTTACGCAAAAACGGTTAGTCCGATTGAAAAACTGGGCATGACTAAAAATGTTTCTTATTAAACATCATTTGCTCATCTGAGATAAAACCAATAAAAACAAAGTTATCGAGCCCCAAAAAATGTACAATAAATTTATGTTGGAGATATTTCTTTACAATGTTTAAACTGAAAGATGTAGCAAAAAATTTTAGAATAAGTTTTTATTTTTGGTAGTTTTTTTATTAAAAAACGATTATGAATAACGGAATCATACACTATTATTTTATTTATTTATTTAAATATTTACAACTACGTACTGTTCGTTATTAGCAAGAGGGACGAGTTGAGGAGTGTCGAGTGCGTGGCTGTACTGTTGACCTACCTTGAGGAGTCCGGGTTAATTCTGGATCAGATATCTCTGCCATGCCGGGTTAAAGCGTCTTAGCAGATTTCTGGGTAGAGTGTTTGTGGTTAATTTTTGAATAAGTGGATTGGTGTGTGTCGTAAACATTTTAATAGCGTGTCCCTGATAAGTGAGGGTACAAATGGGATGTTGAGGTCATTATGCAATGTGAGATTAGAAACAAGAAGGCGCATCGGCAATGTGGCGTAGTATAATGGAATATAGTGACTGAAGATGTTCTATTTTTGATTTTTTTGCCATTCCATATACCTCGATCCCGTAATTCCAGAAGTGCGTTAGTATGATGAGCCTTGTTCTAAAGTGATAATGTCGATCGTGGGTCGTTGAATGATTTCACATGCAAATCGTCTTTTGAATCAATAGTATAAAGTTAAATAAATAATAAACTAATTGTTTCATCCATTTAAAAAGTTAATGCTACGTAATATCTTTGATTATTACTTTTCCAAAACATGCGTACATATAGAAATTTAACTAATGGTCTCTAAAGGCTTTTATATTATATTTGAAGAAACTCGGATCAAATCATTCTGAACATGTACATACTACAACATTTATATACTTTAGTTAAGTCTGTCACCTATAGGTTGTAAATTTCAGAAATTTTTCAAACATGACGTACCTTTTTATACCCAGTTGTCAACAGCAAAGACTCCACATCTTAAAAATACCCTTAAAAATCACTTATCGTTTAGGAAGGAAAATATTCTAATATTCAAAAGTGATTTTACAAAGGTATATTATAACAAATTAAATTGTTCATAAATAATTTTTCAGTTTGAAACTATAAAATAAAGGAAATAATCCCTAGGGTGCATAATTATTCACAGAATGAGTATTGGAAGGTGCAGTAAAGTTAAAATCACTTGGATAAATCGGGTTTTCAAGTTTTTTTATCCCATAAAAATTTTTTATCAAATCCGCTGCTCTTTCAGCTATCATGATAGTGGGTATCAAGGGATTTCCTCGGATCATGAAAGGAATCACGGAGTCGTCCACAACTCTCAAGCTCTTTATGCCTCGTACAAACAGTTGGTCTTGGGTAACTACAGATCCCATTCTTGCAGTTCCAGTTCCTGCTGTGATACCAAACGAATAGTTTGGAACTATACATTTGATGAATTCGTTTATATTTTCCCCTAGGCACTTAGGCTGAAAATCTGTCACCAATTTCGGTGAATATTTCATCATTGTTGGCGTTTTCATAAATTCAATTGCAGTTTTTGCTGCTGCTTCTAGAACAGCATAGTCATAGTCGTCTTGGAAGTAGTTATGATTCACAAGAGGAAAATCGCCTGGGTTATTAGTTCTTAGTGTTACGTTCCCAAAACTTCTGGGATTTAGCATTGTTAGACGAACAGTAACAATCTGTCTATTTTGGGTATGTTTATTAGTAAAAGGATACCAACTTAAGAAGCGGAGGACTGCATTAGTAGATGTTGAGTTTCTGTCTAAGGAGTTGAGGAAAGCATTGGCTTCTTCTCCTGTACAAGTGAGAGGCCCTTCTCCGCTATTTCCGAAGTCAATTACACTGGTGTTCGACCTCCAAACACTGGTTGTGATCGTAACAGGTTTGTTTATTTCAAAATATAGTTCAAGGCCAGGTTGATCCTGAAAATATCTTCCCACTGGTAGATCACAAATTTGTGGGATTCCCAGTCTTCTCAGTTCTTCTCGTGGCCCGATCCCATTCAATAGGAGGGTTTGTGCCGTATATAAAGTTCCCATGGATACTATCACTTCCCGTTTTGCTTTAACAACGTGTCTCCTGCCATCCCTTGTGTACTCTACTCCTTCTGCCTGCTTGTTCGCTTTATTAATGAGAATTTTTGGAATTTGTGTCATTCTTAAAAAGTCAATATTTTTTCGTTTTATAATAGGATTCAAATAAGCCTGTGCAGCGCTCAACCTCGTCGGTCCGTCGAGCAAAAGCTGAGAATAGTCTATACCATATTGAGTCTTCCCATTGTAGTCGTTCTGTGGAAGTCCAAACTCAATGCCTGCTTTGATATACTCTTGCCTTAACAAAGTCTTATATCTGGGATATCTTACAGTAAGCAGTCCCTTGGTTCCGTGGTAAGGCGATCTGTTCATTGGCTTTATTTTATAATTCTCCATTTTCAGGAAGTAAGGAAAGACATTATTCCAATTCCAGTCTGTGTTACCATTCTTTGCCCAGAGGTTATAATCTTCATCGGTTCCCCGAAGATAGAACAAATCGTTTGATGCAGAAATACCTCCTAATCTGTTTGTAGTTATTACAGGACATCTGCCACCTCGAGCTATAGTAAAACATAAAATGTTTATAATTTCTTCTTGAAATAATATTGATAAACGAATAAATTATAGTTTTAATATTACCTAAACAAGATTTATGCTGTGGGACGCTGGTGTGATTATTTACTGTATCGAGTCTAAAAAGAAGAGGGTTATCCCCAATACCATTTTCGTTCTCAAATCTGCTCATAATCAATACTGACAAAGATGGAATTTCCGTGAGTCTGTTGGCGAGGACACATGCTGCAAACAATAACATTGACTTCATTACTTTCAAGCCCATTGGATGTTTGTGATTCCAAGAAAAGGACTTACAGTCAAGTATTCTCAATGTAGGCATATTAAAAAGGGTGTTGCAGGTCAATTTTAGATTTCTCTTATTATATTTTTGGTTGTTTCCGGCATTTTTTCCTCCAGAGGTGTCTTCTTTTTTCTTCGTTGGACAATATTTCGGGACAATTGCAGGTCCCTTCTTCTGGTCACTATGAACCTTCATAGTGACCAGAAGAAGGGACCTGCAATTGTCCCGAAATATTGTCCAACGAAGAAAAAAGAAGACACCTCTGGAGGAAAAAATGCCGGAAACAACCAAAAGTGGAACATCCCGGAGAAGTTTAAGAAACACATCTTATTATATTTCCAACTTTCGTCTTATCAACTATTTTGTTAATAGTGACGGCCTATCTACAAATTGATCCTTTTCCAAACGACCATCGTTAGTCCCAACAAATATTAAATATAAAATTAATATCGGTAGGATTCGGACGCTTGGTTGGTGAAGTGCTATCCACCCCACCACTGAGCCCTCTTGCTTGTGAACGTACAGTGTAAAAGATCTTCAATGGAACAAAGTCCACCCCACCACTGAGCCCTCTTGCTTGTGAACGTACAGTGTAAAAGATCTTCAATGGAACAAAGTCACAATCTTATTTCAGGTAGTTCCTCGATTTTTACCAAAGTTAGAATTAGGTGCGATTTTTGAGAAGTTGATTTTTGTGATATATCCTTCAAATCCTTAAAGTTGATAACCCTCTTAACTATATGAAATATCGTATTGTTTTTTACGTGGCATGAATGCGATGAATTTCTCAGAGATTTTGGGATTTGGTAGGCTCCCATTCGCAGTAGCGTCCGATTCACAACGCTCTGTATTGTTTGCCCCTCTATTTAGACTTTAGCTTCAATTTAAACTCTTACTGTCTTACTCGAATATGCAAGAAAAAAATTCGGGTTTTAATTAAGTAATTTTTTGACACTAGGCTCTTTTGGCTCGAAAACATTTATTGATTCGGTCACTGTGCTCGGTCTGTAGCTGAAACTAAGACACCAAGTTGTTTTTTATGTAAGGGCCTATTGAGAGTGTGCTCACAAACCGATGGACAGACACAAGACAGAAATCAAGTATAATTATTTTACAAACTATTTACGTTAATATAATATCATGCATTAATTTAACATACCTGCTGAGCTGGCACCCACAATCACTATATCGTACTCTTTTAAGATTTGGTTCTGTGGTGTTTCCTTTATGTTAAAATCCGGATTGTTTCCATATGGATAAAGATTTGAGTATATATATGTTATGTAGTAAAGAAATGCTGATATGAAGGTTGATAAACTCAGTTCCATTTGAAGAAATCTGAAAATTTATAAAGTTTCTATAGAATTAATTTTTTTTTATTCACTCTGCCTCTAAACTCTTTTTCTCTCCTGACCATTTAACTGCAAATCAATTGATGCGTTACTCAAGGTATTCTTGATTCTTATATATCTTGTTTCTTGTCGATACATTAACTACATTGATAGTTACGGAGGTTTTTGAGTCGAACACCCCTCTGATCTCTTCCTTCTATGAAGAAGGAACCGGTTATGAAACCGGTTCGAAATGTATATTCTATGGAAAGTTATCGTGTTCATGAATACAGACTGAAATTATTTTTACTTCCCCCACTATCCGAAGTATAGGGGAAGTTATGTAACCTGTCAGAAATACGATGTTGATTTTTCACTGGTATTTCATGTATCATGTTTCCTCATCACATTGTGGTCTGCTCCATCAGCTATTACATTTCTCCAAATCTGTTTTTTTTTTTACTGGAAGTAGTGGGTTGACAGACACCTACATTGATGTCGAGGTATCACAACTTTTTGATATTCGCCACTTTCGAGCATTGAGAAAACGAGATTTTTTAGATGAGATTCACAAGTGAAAAAAAATTAAGAGAACGAGTAGCAAAAGAGCTCGAGTGATATCTTTGATAAATATACTATAGTTGTTCATGTCGTGGACAAATATTGGTAGCAGTTTGGCTGTGGTGACTGCTTGCATGACTAGCTAGCTGCAATATGCAATCTTGTGGTCAAAAGCCGATAACTATTGAGATTTGGAGTTAGGAGACATGGAGATCGCTAATACATTCTTCTTGGTGCCTTCTCTTGGCTATGCGCCGTCCGACCTTAGTCTATCTTCCTTAAGTTTAGGTCTAGGTTTCTCTCGGTCTAATTCTCTAACTACACTAAAATCCTTTTATAACGATTCCTGATATAACGATCTAAAACCCGTATCTACTTTGGTTTTCTATTTAAAAGTGAAGAAATAAATCTGGATATAACGATATTAGGTATAACGATATTCCGTATAAAACGATCTAAAACGGATGAAAATACGAACAGGGTTTAAAACACGGTTCTTGTTTACTCTTTCCGAGCGCAATGAGTCATTCCATTTCCAAACATACCATTTCCCCCTTGTCGAATTTTCTTCGAACTCCCTTCTTCCCTTCTAGTGCGTATATTCCTAGTTTCAGATTAGTCTTTCCTTTGCCTTCGTAGGGATCGGAGTTGATATCGGAACTTCATAACCATATAAGCAAAAATTTATACTTAAAAAAAAGCAAGCAAACTAAAATAACTGATTTTTTTGTGGAAAGTTAATACAATGTATGTAAGTAAATTTTGAAAAGTAAATAAAAATATGTAAACTTTCTCGTTATGAACATTGTAAAACACCTTTTTTTTTTCAAGCCCATACATTTGTATGTAGGTTTAACAGTTTGGTTCCGGATATAACGATTTCCGTATATAACGATGTATTTTTCTTAATCCCTTGAATATCGTTATAACCGGATTTTACTGTAAATAGTAGAGGTAGCGCAGTCTCATACGTGCCCAGCCACCGGAAATAATAACCAACGGCAGCTACCCTCCCCCCGGCGACAATCCCCAGCCTTGCACAGAGCCCAGCGACAACTCACTGGCACCCAGCACTCACTGAAGGAGTTCCATCACGATCAGTATTCAGACGGTATTTTTTTTTTTTTTTTTTTTTTTTTTAACAATATAAACAAGAAGTGAAAAAGAAATGAAACTATTTTCTAGTTATAATGATACATATCAATATGTCTTGTTAATACAAGAAGAAAATAAAGTTCACAGCTATTATTCTCAGTACTTGCGTTAAATAGCTTTATTTTTCACAGCAATAACACCGACAATGTTTTAGTCACTGAACTCAATGTCCCTGTTTAATAAAAAAATAAAAGTTTATAAGAACATGAAACTACCGAACATGTTTCATGGGCCATGATGGCTGACACTCAACGTTCTATGTAGGTTGGTACATACCTGTATTCCTATTGTGTCACAAGTAATAAAGGCTAAATTGAAGATGCAAATTTATAGCATTTAATCGTCGTTTTTATCACCTGCTATACGCAAGAGTTCATTTATATGATATAATATCTATCGTAAAACAATGGTGAAAATACTTTACTTCGAGACCTGAGGAAATTTTACAAGATACCGCGATATTTATGACCTAATGAAAAATCTTTTCAAGTAAAAGTTTTAGAGAAAACTAGAATACAAACGGTATATAGAATACGATTTTTTAGGTTGCTAACTGTGCATATGATCCTGGACATTGAGGCAATGTATGTACATTTGTCTTCGTGCATTGTTTGATAACATCTTGAAAATATTTTTTTTTCATTAGTATTTGAATTCATAATTTTTACGTTAATAGTGATAGTTGCGAACAAACTAAACACTTAGATCAACGATCACAGGATAGTTCTCACTTCAAAATATACTATGCAGTCATGTCTCGGTATATACGAGTAAGGTGAGATTCTTCAATAGCTTCATAGTAATTGTACATGAACGTTTAGGTATAACATTCACAAATGACACAACTAATAACATTCAAAATATAATTCATTAGATCTATATTACATTATGTGCAAGAGATCACTTCAGCATATCGACAGATAGGAATGTGAATCAAATCTCAAAACGGATACGGGATATTATATTTGGAGATACATGGCGAAGATACATTATATTATTATCTCAATTTTTGTCCGATTTCATCCAAAATCTAATCTCAACTAAGTTAGCACATAAGCACAATCCAATGAACCGTTAAAGAGCTATCACTAAATTTATACTTCGCCCTCCTCCCCCTCCCTCTCGTTCAATATTTTAGGGACGTCACATAGCTCATTTTTCAACTGGGCTTCCCTCTCGTTCAGAATTTTAAGACGTCACATAGTCTGTTCTTAAATCGGGTTTATGAGAATGCGACATGTGAAATTCCTCGAAAATCCGATCACTCGTTAAGGATGTACCACAATTTTTATATTTCGCCCCCTCTCTCCAAATTCCATGAAAATCGGATTACCTGTTAAAGATCTAGCACTAATTTGTACTTCACGCCCACCCTTCTGAATTTTGGGACGTCACATAGCCTATTTATCTTTTAGAAATTCTACATATGAAATTCTATGACAATCCAAAAATCCGTTAGTGAGCTAGCACTATCTTCATTGCTCCCTCTCCCGTTAAGAATTTTAAGACGTCACATAGCCTATTTTTCAATTTGGCATTTAACAATTCTATGTGTAAAATTCCATGACAATTCGTTCATGAGCTAGCACTTACAATGTATCATTTCTTTACAAAATAATCTTTTAATTAGTATTGAAATAAAAATAAAAAAACCTGGAAAAAATGTTTTTCTTCTCTTTGATTTTTTTTATACATTTACAAAACATTGAAATGAACATTACTATGTATATGTAGTAAATTGGGAGATAGATATAATGCAAGTAACAGAAGATAGTGAAGAAACAGGACTAAAAGTTCGTTATGAACTTAGGTTTTCTCAGTAGAAATACTTTGTGCAAGTACAGTGACCTGACGTCTTATTCTACCCACCAACTGCAGCAGTGTGTCAAAGGTTGTGTAGATAATTATGGAAATTTTACACATCTACATGTCTAAATCCTCTACGTTCCAAGTCTCGTTGGGCAACTCCTTCATCCAGGGCCAGGTTTTCGTCCACCATTGGCGTCTCCATTCCTTCTTCACCACATTTCTTTTCTTGCCCACAAGTGCAATTAATAACATATGAAGAACAAATCCATTTATTGAGCTAACCAACAATCATGATACTGTTGTTCATTAATGTGTGCAAATTCTAAACCGCAATGAAGAAAACACTTCACTTATCAAAACGAAGGTTATGTAATCTCGATGTGAACAAGGCACACTTTTCTTTCATTTTGAAAAAAAATGTATAGCAAAGTCGTCATTTTAATGATAGTTTTCAGTGATGAAAATAACGATAGTGTGAAATCACCTTAATTATATTTATAATAAAGATTTGAATAATTTACAATAAACAACATTTATTTTCAATGAAACATAATGCTACCTACTATCTTCTCAAAATTCATACCGACAAAAATTTAACTAATGGTGTCTAAGGCCTTTACTGTTGACATTATATTAAAGAAATTCTGGTCAAACAAACTACCCATTCCACTGACGTGTAGATGAAAGTTATTGTAAACCTACGTTAATTAGATAATTAGTGTGTCAAAAAAATTTCTTATTTGAGTGAACGTTCTTTTCAGATGCGATCTATTCTACAAACTATACGTACCTATTATAAGTAAGAATCAAAAGCGAGCGCTCCTCATCTTAAATGGTCAAAAATAAGGAGGGAAAATATTGTAATATTCAAAAGTGATAGTATAAAGGTTTATTTCTACAAATTAATTTATTCACAAACAATAACTTTAGAAAGTATAAAACATCACAAAGAATGTAATAAACCCCATGGAGCATAATTATTAACAGAATGAGGATTTGTACTAAAGTTAAAATCACTTGGATAAATCGGGGTTTCAAGTTTTTTTATTCCATAGAAATTTTTTATCAAGTCAGCTGCTCTTTCAGCTATCATCATAGAGGCGACAGTAGGATTCCCTCTGATCATGTAAGGCAATACAGTATCATCCACAACTCTCAAGCTTTTTATGCCTCGTACGAAAAGCTGGTCTTGAGTGACTACAGATCCCATTCTTGCTGTTCCAATGCCTGCTGTGGTACTAAACGAATAGTATGGTATTATGCATTTGATGAATTTGTTTACATTTTCTCCTGAACACTTTGGTTGAAAATCTGTAACTAATTTCGGTGAATACTTCAACATAGTTGGTGTTTTCATAAACTTAATTGCAGTTTTTATCCCTGCCTCGAGTACAGCAGAGTCATACTCGTCATGGAAAAAATTAGGATTCACAAGAGGTATATCCTCCAGGCTGTTACCTGGTAGTGTTACATTTCCAAAACTTCTAGGATTTAGTAGTGTCAAGCGAACAGTGATGATGTTTCTGTTCTGGCTAAGTTTATTAGTAACGGGATACCAACTTAAGAAACGCAGAGCTACGTTAGTTGATGTTGACTTTCTGTCTAATGAGTTGATGAAAGCGTTGACCTCTTCTCCTGTTGTAGTTAGAGGTCCCTCTCCACTATTTCCGAATTCCATTACAGAGGTATTCGAACGCCAGACGTTTGTTGTGATAGTCAAGGGCTTATTTATTTCAAAATATAGTTCTACGCTAGGTTGGTCCTGATAATATTTTCCCACTGGAACGTCACATACTTCTGGGATTTCAAGTCTTCTCAGTTCATCTTTCGGCCCAATCCCAGATAACATGAGCACTCGAACATTTCCCCTATTCCCAAAAGATGCTATCACTTCCCGTTTTGCTTTAACAATGATAGTATTGCCATTCTTTTTATATTCCACTCCCTCTGCCCTCTTGTTTGCTTTATTTATTAGAATTTTTGGGAATTGTGAATATCTTTGAAAGTCAATATTTTTTCGTTTTATAATAGGATTCAAATAAGCCTGTGCAGCGCTCAACCTCGTCGGTCCGTCGAGCAAAAGCTGAGAATAGTCAATACCATATTGAGTCTTCCCATTGAAGTCGTTCTGTGGAAGTCCAAACTCAATGCCTGCTTTGATATACTCTTGCCGTAACAAAGTCTTATATCTGGGATATCTTACAGTTAGCGGTCCCTTGGTTCCGTGGTAAGGCGATTTGTCCATTGGCTTTATTTTATAATTCTCCATTTTCAGGAAGTATGGAAAGACATTATTCCAATTCCAGTCTGTGTTACCTTCCTTTGCCCACAGGTTATAATCTTCTTCGGTCCCGCGAACATAGGCCATGTCGTTTGATGCAGACATCCCTCCTATTCTATTAGGAATCTGCAGAATACAACTGCCACCTCGAGCTGCAACAGGAATTAAGTTTGCTTAAATTTCTTTAAAAGTAATAACAAAATACTCGTTATTAATAGTTGTAGAATTACCTAAACAAGCTTTACTCTGTGGAGTGCTGGTGCGATTATTCTGTATGTCGAGTCTAAAAAGAAGGGGGTTATCCCCAACACCATTTTCGTTCTCATATCTGCTCACAACCAATACTGTCAAAAATGGAATTTCAGACAGTCTATTGGCAAGGATGCACGCTGAAACAAATAGAATACGATAGTAGATAGGCAATATGAAATGAAACAAGAATGTCTTTTCATATATATTCTCGTGAGACATCATATATAACATAGGTAAACAAAGAGACACCTCAATGACAACAATAAGTACCCACATAAACAGTTTGAAGGCTCCCTTCTGTTTTACTTTTTTCCCCAGAATATCGTTACTTTATAATTACATACTACAATATTTGTCATGTATTTGCATAACATACCTGCTGAGCTACTGCCCACAATAATTATATCATACTCTTTTAAGATTCGATTATCTGGTGTTTCTTCCACGTTATAATCCGGGTTGTTTCCATATGGATAAAGGTTTGAGTAAATGTATGTTATGTAGTAAAGAAATGCTGATATGAAGGTTGATAAACTCAGTTCCATTTGAAGAAATCTGAAAGTTTGCGAGGACATCTTTATTATTGGATTTTATACACCTTGAAAAAGTCGTCCGTGAATCACCGGCAATGTACTTCTGAAGAAGGAATTAATTTATTATCTTTTCGCTCCCACTCCAAACGCAGTCGACTGTTTGCGCTAATATTCAACAATAGAGTTACATAGGGGCTCGTAGGACCTCATACTAAATGTTTCGTCGATAAATTCATTACATCGGTTGTATGTTTTTGAATTGAGGGGGGGGGCCTTTAAAAAATTGTGTAGGTATAACATAAAATGTGTACTTCAGTTTTTTCTACAATTTTTATATGTAGAACTTTTGCTTTCTTATACTCGTATCTTTAGTGTAATAAGGAAATTTTCAATTTACGTTTGAAGATTTGAACACACTGTAAATCAAAAAATTTGAAATGAAGATATCACATGGGTTAACTTAATTCTGATTAGACTTTGACAGAAATCGGACGAAAATTGAGACCTGATAATACCGCCTACTCAGTGACCTGATAAAACATCACTACAAGCAAATATTGTAGAATACCAAGAGGCACAGTATATAAAATGCAATTTTTCACGGTTTGCGAGATTCATGTCAAAAACCGTGCTGGAATATCGTTTTGAAATAAATATATTTGATGTGGTCTTAATAGGACTCTCTGAAACAAACCATTTTTGTTCAGATCACTCTCCTCTTCCTTCTCAACATCATTTCACACAGGCATTACTGCGAATAAGAAAGTCACTGTACAATGAATCAAAGAAAACCGCCAATACACTACTTTCACATATATTCATTAATACCAGTATGAAGTTGAGAGGGGGAGGGAAAAAAATATGTGTAAAAGTGGTTGGTACAAGAAAGTGGCGTAATGGCCACATCACATATTTTTTTCATATTTTTTTATTCTTTTAATAAAAAAACTACCAATAATAAAAATATATTTTCGAATTCGTTGTATTGGTTCCGACTCAGATCTGAGGTCACATGATTGAAAATTTGAACTAACCATTTTCTCGTAAATCAAGGAAACGTCTAAAAAAATGGTTTTCAAAACATTCCAGGACGATCTTCGGTAGCTTTCTCACAAACCGGGCGACTTATAATATATTTCATATAAATGTGGCTGCCTTTCAGTTTTATATTTATATATACTACATGTTTGTAGACTTTTAATTAGGACATAAATATAAGTGATATTGTTTAGGATTTAGGCCTCGAAGTAAAGTGGCCAACTTTTTCGTTGATTTCACCCTCAATCTAATCAGATCTAAGTTAGCACATGTACCTTAATTATTGAAAATTTCAAGTTCATTGCTACAATCGTATCTGAGTTACAGCACTCCGATCAGATACACACACAGACATACATAAAGACGCACTGACAGACATCATCGCGAAAATGGTATTCAGAGAACCTTGAAATGTGGAATTTCGTTGAAAAATCTATTCCTGATTACTGCACTTCCTTATATTACATATATAAAAAGTAAAATATTAATTTATGTTAATACATACATTTTATAGATTTATCTTTTTACAGTAATAAAACTGACGCTTACTGCGCTTTACTAACTAAACTTCAAAGTGACTGTTTACTATAATAATATAAGTTAATAAGAAACATGAAGCTACTAAATAAACCGAACATGTTTCACGGGCCGGCGATCAACGTACTAAGTAGGTTGGTACACACCTGTCACAAGTAATGAAGGCTAAATTGAAGATGCAAATTTATAAAGGTAGTCATTAATCGTAGTTTTTATCATTCACCATTCGATCCATGTACGCAAGAAATTATGCATGTGTTACTTGCAATATAGGCTATCGTAAAACAATGGAGAAAATAGTTTACTTCCTGCATTAATTTATCTTTTTGTTTTGTTTGTTGATCTTTTAGTGTCTTTCGTAACCACCCCACCAAGCACTACCTTACTGAGGGACACAGTAGGGGAAGCAAATAACGAAAATAATCAAGTATCTAAATTATTTCCTAGGTTTATTACAGAAATTGTAATTGCTTTCCGGAGTTCCTTAAAAGGAATTCTACTACAAGTTTGAAAACTGGTAAGAACTAAAATAAATACCTAAGTTACAATATGGGAATGGTTACAAAATAACACAACCAGACACACAGATATACAACACGTTCCTGTGGATAACATACTGGAGAACCTGCTGCATATTGGTTGCTCTCCTCAGGAGACCGCCCCGTCCGTCTGGCTCTCCGGCTCCTGTATGAGTCGCTCCCATCCCAGATTGTTCTCAGCCCTCGGCTTCATTCTCCAGCCACCACTGTCAGCAGACAACCGCTGGTAATTCATAGAACTCTATTTCAGGATGTTCTTTTCCCACGTTCATGTCGTTGTCCTCAACCGCTGAATGTCGACTCTTAAAATCAGCTGCGGTAATCATCATGCCTCCGTCGTCCGGCTGACTTCCCTCATAATCTTCTCGAGGGTCAGGCTAAGTTGTGGTGGTGTCAGATAGTCTTTATGCTTTAGGCCTTTTCCAATGCCGAGAAGCTTTGGTTCGTCTTCCCCATTTTCGGCCTCCTTCTGCTGATGTCGCTTTAACGCCTTTTTAATTATTATAACAGTAGATTGTGCCCTCCTTCTCTTCTTGAGAAGCCCAGTCAGCCTGTTTCTTGTAGACTCTGAGCCTCTAGGCTTTTCTGGCTCTTCAGCTGTCTGGCAAGCCCTTCCGATCAAAGTTACTTCCCCTCGCAAAGCCTCATTACCCTAGCATACAACTTGATATATTTTCCTAGTTTTCGACTGCCATAAACACATCTAGCAGTACTCAATAACTTCTCCAAATATAATTTTGTAATTAACAAATAAAATAGAACAGAATGTGCCATAAATTTAACGCCAAGAGCCGTTGTTATAGAATGCCTCCTCACTAAACCTTTCCATCAGGATAGCCTCATAATTCTCTAATTTTGATTCCCGCCCTAGAAACTCTGGATCTGTTGAGAGGCAAGCTGTTGCTGCCTCTATGCACTTCATTCTGCAGATCACTTTTTAACCTGTCTCAGTCTAAATCCCTTCTTCCGCAATCATCTTCAGGTGAGTCAAAACTTCTTGAATCGGAATGGAAGGCTCCTCTCCATACCACGGCGTTTAGTTCGAAGCAGTATATCTCGTCGGAAAGTTTCTGTTTTCAGTGCTGCCTGCCCAGAAGGGGGGTTCGATCGGCGCTGGAATGTCTACAATCCCGAGGCTTGGAGCTAAGCCCAGAAATTGCAGCTGCAAAAATGTTTTTTCCCTCCAACGCAACTTCCTTCGACAGTTCGACCCCCATAACCTTGTATCAGCTTTGACGCCGCTGTTTCTCCCTTTTCCAGACAACTATCATACTTGGTGCTGATGTATTATATACTGGGTTCCGTCGCTGTCTGTTTGGCTAACAACCCCCTCCTACCTTCTCTCTACGCTGGGGTAGGGTAGTATCGCTCGATCTTCTATTGGTACAAGCACAATTAATCGCTTTACTTACACGATTTTAAAAGACAATAGGGCCATAGCCAAATGTAAATATTAAATATATTATTATTATTTACTTAGACAAGTGATCAGCAATGTAAAGGGGGATGAGGGAGGGAAATAAGAGAGTGAATTACTGCCTGATCGCCAGATTCCAGAAGTGTGACAAATCTCAAAAATCATCCATTTTGAGAAATCTGCAAAAATTAAAGCTAAAAGTAAGCCACTTTTATCATTTATTTGATGTTCACCAATAACGTCATATTTGGACAACGCTGTAATTCGAGTTATCATTGATGAAAGTTCCTAAGTATTATTATCATCATTCAAGTTTTATAAAACTTCAATTTACAACGTTATTCTTGAAACTTCGTGAATTCTGAAGATGATTTATTTTTACTTGTGACAGTATTCCTAAGATGAAAAGATAATTTCACACCTTCACTTTTCCTTCTTCAAAAATTTCCAATAAAAATGACAATTTTTAATTCCCCAGCTGTACAAAGTATAGAAGAAGTTACGTAATCCGTCAAAAATGACCGTCAACATGATAAGTATCGATAGAATGAATGTATCGACATGAAGTGTATCCACAACAATCTATTGATTTTTTCAGCCAAAGGAGTGGTGGTAAACCTATATATCCCAATAACTGCTGATATAATGAATGTACCAATGCGTAATTCCCCACAAGGATGGCACCTAATAATTCATACCTGATCCCCCTTTCCTTCGACTGATTTGAAAAATTATTAGTTGCCATCCTTTTGGGTTTAAATATGAAATTTCACGTTGGTGCATTCATTATATCAGCAGTTATTAGGTTTTGTATTTTCAGATGTGACATAGTTATATTCAGTTGTCATGAGCGAAGGCTCCACAACTTAATGGGTCAAAATCAAAAATCAGTTATCGAACAGAAGGGAAAGGATTGTTGTAAAATCGATATTGTAAAGGTTTATTATTACAAATTAATTTATTCACAAACAGTAACTTTCGAAAGTTTAAAACATCACAAAGAATGTAATAAACCCCATGGAGCATAATTATTAACAGAATGAGGATTTGTACTAAAGTTAAAATCACTTGGATAAATTGGGGTTTCAAGTTCTTTTATTCCATAGAAATTTTTTATCAAGTCTGCTGCTCTTTCAGCTATCATCATAGAGGCGACAGTAGGATTCCCTCTGATCATGTAAGGCGATACAGTATTATCCACAACTCGCAAGCTCTTTATGCCTCGTACGAAAAGCTGGTCTTGAGTGACTACAGATCCCATTCTTGCTATTCCAATGCCTGCGTTGGTACTAAACGAATAGTATGGTATTATGCATTTGATGAATTTGTTTACATTTTCCCCTGGACACTTAGGCTGAAAATCTGTAACTAATTTCGGTGAATACTTCAACATAGTTGGTGTTTTCATAAACTTAATTGCAGTTTTTATCCCTGCTTCGAGTACAGCAGAGTCATACTCGTCATGGAAAAAATTAGGATTCACAAGAGATATATCCTCCGGGTTGTTACTTCGAAGTACTACATTTCCAGTACTTCTAGGATTTAGTAGTGTCAAGCGAACAGTGATGATGTTTCTGTTCTGGCTAAGTTTATTAGTAACGGGATACCAACTTAAGAAACGCAGGGCTACGTTAGTTGATGTTGACTTTCTGTCTAATGAGTTGATGAAAGCGTTGACCTCTTCTCCTGTTGTAGTTAGAGGTCCCTCTCCACTATTTCCGAATTCCATTACAGAGGTATTCGAACGCCAGACGTTTGTTGTGATAGTCAAGGGCTTATTTATTTCAAAATATAGTTCTACGCTAGGCTGGTCCTGATAATATTTTCCCACTGGAACATCACATATTTCTGGGATTTCAAGTCTTCTCAGTTCGTCTTTCGGCCCAATCCCAGATAACATGAGCACTCGCACGTTGGCTGAAGTTCCCAAGGATACTATCACTTCCCGTTTTGCTTTAACAATGATAGTATTGCCATTCTTTTTATATTCTACTCCCTCTGCCCTCTTGTTTGCTTTATTTATTAGAATTTTTGGGATTTGTGAAAATCTTTGAAAGTCTATATTTTTTCGTTTTATAATAGGATTCAAATAAGCCTGTGCAGCGCTCAGCCTCGTCGGTCCGTCGAGCAAAAGCTGAGAATAGTCTATACCATACTGAGTCTTTCCATTGAAGTCGTTCTGTGGAAGTCCAAACTCAATGCCTGCTTTGATATACTCTTGCCGTAACAAAGTCTTATATCTGGGATATCTTACAGTTAGCGGTCCCTTGGTTCCGTGGTAAGGCGATCTGTCCATTGGCTTTATTTTATAATTCTCCATTTTCAGGAAGTATGGAAAGACATTATTCCAATTCCAGTCTGTGTTACCTTCCTTTGCCCACAGGTTATAATCTTCTTCGGTCCCGCGAACATAGGCCATGTCGTTTGATGCAGACATCCCTCCTATTCTATTTGGAGTCTGCAGAATACAACTGCCACCTCGAGCTGCAACAGGAAATACAGTTTGCTTAAATTTCTTTAAAAGTAATAACAAAATACTCGTTATTTATAGTTGTAGAATTACCTAAACAAGCTTTACTCTGTGGAGCGCTGGTGCGATTACTGTTTATGTCGAGTCTAAAAAGAAGAGGGTTATCCCCAACACCATTTTCGTTTTCAAATCCGGCCAAAACCAATACTGTCAAAAATGGAATTTCAGACAGTCTATTGGCAAGGATGCATGCTGAAACAAATATGAAGAAACAAAATTAATGAAACTAGAAGTTGCCTTTTCATTTTTCATATATACTCGTATTCTTTGATGTACAAAAAGTACATTACAATATTAAAATATTTAAAAATTAATTTTTTTAAAAGAAGAGAATCGCCAAAATGTTGAACTTTTTTTTTAAACAGCTGAAATGTTGAAGGTTTTTATAAAAACAGCTGTTAAAGATATGTAAATTAATTTGTAATTATAAATATAAAATTATTAAGTAGTTTCGCTCCGTTTAGATAGTGGAGTGGAAGAGATGATACTTGGATTTTTTTTAAGATGAAGTGGCCATCATCAGTAAAGTGTATATCATAAGGAATGGCAAGATTGAAGGGCAATTGTGAGTGAGCTACGAAAGTTAGTACTTTTTTTAAATTAAATTATGTACGCCCAATAAAGAGTGGCCACAAAGAAAAGACTTAAGTAATTTTAGGTATTAGTATGAAGAATATTTGCATGTAATTGATTTTTTATTTTCTAAATTTATTTTTATCTTTGTAATGTAGGTTAAGTGTTTTTTTTTTCTTTGGCCTTATGTATGGTGCATATTAGCCATGTCAATGCGTTATGTAGTTATATTTACTACATCCATGGCCACGGGAGGGAGTTCTATCTACGAAATAAAACTCACTCCCGGACGGGATTCGAACCCGCAAACCGTGGTGAGACCATGCGACCAAAGCACTACGCTCTAGCTCGCACGGCCATCATGGCCCCCAATATTTTCAAATTATATTTCAGTTTAATATTTATGAATGACAAAAATGCCTACCAACTTATTAAATATGTGTTTTTTAGGTTAACTATTTCTTCTGTCAACCAAATAAAAATACAATGGGATTAGATAAATAAACATTTTTGCTAATTTAGAAATTTTTTTTTTTTTTTTTTTTTTTTTTTGTTTGGCTTTATGTACGGTGCATATTAGCCATGTCAATGTGTTATATATAATTATTTAAGACATCCATGGCCCCGGGAGGGAGTTCTATCTACGAAATAAAACTCACTCCCGGACGGGATTCGAACCCGCAAACCATGGTGAGACCATGCGACCTAAGCCCTACGCTCTAGCCCGCACGGCCACCATGGCCCCCATTTAGAAAGTTCTCCTGGTATCTCAGAATTATATTTTAGAAGAAATCCAAATGAAGTAATAACAAATTGAATTTTATTACTTTCATCAAAATTGCAAGTCATAAAATTTATATTTTTTTATTAGGACCCTCTTCGGAAACTACTGTAGAAATCAAATTTAGTTAAGACCAGCCAACAATTTTACAGGAAATCTGATAACATATTATTATTTGTTACTTATTTTTATTAAATTATTTAATTTTTTTAATTATCACAATTTTTATCGGACATTATATAATAATATGGATGATTTTGTACATCTCAACAACAATAATGGGGGGCCATGGTGGCCGTGCGGGCTAGAGCGTAGGGCTTTGGTCGCATGGTCTCAGCATGGTTTGCGGGTTCGAATCCCGTCCGGGGCCATGGATGTCGTAAATAACTAGATATAACATATTGACGTGGCTAATATGCACCGTACATAAAGCCAAAAGAAAAAAAAAAAAAGGAAAAAAAAAACAATTATATAGGTAAACAGTGGGAAGGCCACTTTATGTTTCATTTGATACCTCTCACCCCACAATATCTTACCACCATTTGTGAACAATAACATTGACGTCACTTCCTTGTTTTTTCTTGATTGATTATTTATCATTATTACTTTAAAATTTGTCATGTATTTGCATAACATACCTGCTGAGCTACTGCCCACAATAATTATATCATACTCTTTTAAGATTCGATTCTCTGGTGTTTCCTCCACGTTATAATCCGGGTTGTTTCCATATGGATAAAGGTTTGAGTAAATGTACGTTATGTAGTAAAGAAATGCTGATATGAAGGTTGATAAACTCAGTTCCATTTGAAGAAATCTGAAAATTAACGAAGCATAAAATATTTCAACGAAATTCAACTTCAGAACATCTCCATCACAATATTTCTTGGTATTGACCTTCAAACTGTGTTACTCCTACGTCCGCGTAAAGCTATCCGTTTCTTCACTGTTATTTACAACTCTATCCTGAAAACAACCTACTTCCCTATAAAACGGATATTCTCCATTCTGTCAGTTATTCTTTATCTCAAAAAACACCTCTACAATGTTTCCTCTTGCCATCCCATAAGTTTACTGTTAGTCCCAGAAAAAAATCTTTTGAAACGTCTGATTCCTATCCTCGAATCCCATTAAATTTTGCCATATATATATATATTTTTTTTAAATAATTTGTATTAATTTAAACTATATTCATGTTACCTACGGCCGGTTATAGTCGAGAGAGCGATCGGTTGGATCCTCCGACCTACCTTATCGGCGTTTCCCGAGCTCCCTCCAGGACATCTAGGTTTTATGGTTGCAATGCGCCGAGGGTGATCATCCCCGGAACCACGTTATACTGCCTTCTTTACCTTCCGCCAGGAGGCGACAAATCGATTGAACTCTGGGTAATCACACTCATCAACTTCCGAGTCCCAGGTATGATCCTATCCGGCGTATTAACTTCACCCTAGGCCCATCGTATAGCGGGCATTCGAGAACTATGTGTTCCGCAGTCACAACGCCGCCGCACGAGCAGTTCGGGCTCATAAATCGGGTCCACCCTATACAGCAAAACACAAAATTTGTTTTGGCTTTGAAACTTGTTGTATAACTTTTACCTAACTTGCTTAGGATTGTATTTTTTCTTTTAACCAATTTTGTAACAAGTTTATAACTGTTTTGAGAATCATATTTTTTATATCAAGTTTCGTTTTCATCCCTCTTCGTCGTTCATAAGTCGTAGAAAAATAAAAAGAGACTCTTTTATAGTAAATCATAAATGTTTAATTCACTTATCCGTTATACATTTCGAGATCAGAAATATGGCATTATTATGGGGATTATATTATTATAGGTATATATTGAATATTGATAGTGTCATAATAACAAACTTCACAGTGCCGTATGCCAATGGACCTTTACTTCTCGGCTATACCTACGAAGTCATATCAGCTCTGGTGGGCATGAGTGACTCTACAGTGGGAATCCTGAATTTTGCCTACCTAGGTTTGTATACTTAGGGTTAGGGTTTTTTAACGATTGTACAGGCTCCCATAACGTCCCATCCGAAGGACGGCTTGCTTAAGGTGTTTTCACCTCCCTCATAAAAACCTAAGGGCCTTGGCCGTGTATCAAACCCGCAATCTTGAGCTCAGAAGCCTAGCACGCTACCTTTAAGCTACGCTGGAGCTGACCCTCATTACTTATTATAGAAACAAAATACGTTGTTTTCCCAAAGTTTTATTTGCGACTAGGACCGTTTTCAACGCAAAGCGTCCTCATCAGGGGGACATCCCATCCGCACAGTGTGGAGTCTAAAGGATTGCTGATATTTATTAATTATAAGTTTCGATGATATAAGCGTTTAAAGTGTGCCATGCATTCATGTTCCCGATGTTACCCCCTACGTAGTTCTACGTCAAAACGAAGAGGAGAATGTAGTCCTTAGTCTTTTTGTATTCTTAACATAGGGAGTGTAAAAAATACAGTAAATTTCCATAAAGTTGACTCTTTGCCAAAAAAGAAGCAGAGGCGTTATTCAGACTATCGTTGTACACACATAAGTATAAACTAGAAGGAGCCGGGAGATCGGGAAGACTACTAGGATGAGTAATGGCAGCAATGAGCTCCCTCTCTGGCTAACTTAGTAAAATAGAAAATGGAGGAACATTTAAAAAAAGAAAGACATGGAAGCTCGGATCTGGGGTGATATTTAGTTATATATATATATATATATTGTAGCATGTCTACCCTATAGATAATGCTCAGAACTGGCGATGTCTATGAGAGGATCGCGATCGCTAGGAGCAAAGTATGGGTTGTGTGGTGTTGAATAAACGAGAATTGCATTTGGAAGAGAATGCTCGGAACCAATGATGCCTGCGAGAGAATCGCGATCGCTGGGAGCGGAAAATAAAGAATAATAGAGACACAATGGAAAGGAAGCCAAGATAATTGTCTACATCCGGTGTATAAGGAATAAGCAGTAAAGGTTTTTTTTCTTACTCCAGGTTTTCACACAACTAGAGGCAGATGTTAATTGGTAATATGCGATTGGCTGGAAATAAAATGGGCGGAGTCCGACGACGAATCAAGTCTCGAGAACTGTCCCCTACCACGGTCGGATATCGGAAGCCACTCCCCGTTTTACTCATTCGTCGCTCATGTCTTGGCTGGTCACCACGTTCTTTTTATATTGTACAGTTGAGTTTAAATATGTGAATTAACTTTCTTCGTTCATGTCTTGGGTGATCACCACGTATCTTTTCTATAAGTAAAGTTTAGTTTGAATATGTGAAATTAACATTCTTTGTTCATGTCTTGGGTGATCACCACGTATCTTTTCTATAAGTAATATCAGTTTGAATATGTGAAATTACTATTTCTTCGTTCATGTCTCGGGTGATCACCACGTATATTATCTGTTTTAAAGTTTAGTTTGAATATGTGAATTAGTCGTAGAGACACACTTTGATTTTGGACGGTGCAAAGTCAGTGGGGGTGTAACTTCTGGTGTGCCCTCGAAACTACGCAGATCTTCAGGGACTATGTGAATAGACGATTTCTACGGGAAGTCCAGAAAGGGTGATCACGCCGTCATTCGCCATGGATATCGTATCGAGGTACCTCGTAATTAAGTTATAATTCAGTCCTTCAGACACACGGCCAAATTATATATATATTCAATTGTTGTTTTGTAAATATGTTCTCATTAAAATAAATATGTTAAAGTTATAGGTTTGATTCATTTCATTCCCCCCCCCACTCATGCTTCTTCTGGTTGACAACAGTAATTAATTATTGTTAATTACTGATGTCAACTAACCGTTAGGATCTTGTAACCGTTCTTCCCGTGGGAGTGCTTTCAGCTATTCAGGCATTGTTTAATTAAAGTCGCGATTTAAATAATTTTCAAATTTAATAATTTTTCGATCTCAATTTTATTTATTTTATTAATTACGTGATTTGCACTCACACAGGGAGGGAAATGGTTATAATTGGCGCCCGAACAGGGACTTGATTTGTTTATTAATTATGCCAATTAGTATAATTAATGAACCCCACTAATCGGTCCCTTATTAATTAATTAATTTTTTTTAATTAAAAAAAAAAAAAAAAAAATTTTTTTTTTTGCTTTTTAACGTAGATTCCAGCCTATTAGGCCACAATGTTATATTTTCACTTAAAGTCGGTATTTAGAATCAAAACTGAAGAAGGATGGGTGAGGGTAGGGACAATGAATGACATCATTTATTGAAATAATTTTATTTTTTTTTGTTTTTGATTTTTTTTCTTATGTAGATTTAGTAGGCATTTATTTTACATATTATAACTATTGTTGTATTGTGATGCCATCTGACAGGTCACCATAGAAATTAGGTTAGCACCAGACCTCCCGTATAATTCATTTAATTGTTTTGATATATATTTCTTATCAGAATGGAAGGGAAAGAGAAGTCAGAGATAGAACCGATGCAGACACGATCTGGGAAAACCATTCGCACTCCCACGGAGTCCCCGGTAGAAAGGCCTAAATTTGACATAGAGGCGATGTTTAAGGCCATGCAGGAACAGATGGGAAACTTGGGAAAGGATTTAAAAGCGGACATGCAGGAACAGATTTCGGGACTAGGACAACAGGGAAAGGCCATGCAGGAACAGATAGGACAGCAGACTTCGGAGATAAAGGAACAAATTTCGGCAATGGCAAATAATATCGAATCCATTAAACGTAATATGGGTACCGTACAATCTGAATCTAGGCAGGACAATTCAGAAGGGAGATATGACAAACATGTTTCTAAAGTTAGGGACATGGTAGGTGTCAGTTATCATGAAGTTACAGGTGGGATCGTGTCAGAAACACAGCATCTAGATAAGGAGGTCGAAGAAATAAATTCGAACCAAAATATTATTAGTACCGATTGTGAGAAGAAATTCGCCAATATCTCGAAGAGAATAGATACTGTTTCGGGTCAAACTCAGATCTCAACCCCAAAACAAGATGACCGAATGACATTTACCGTACCCGAAGGACATAGGAATTGGCCTACGAACCAGACTTTTGCTCGCGAACAGCCTAGCAATGTCACCTTCCAAGATGTCTACGTGAAAAATTACGAACGTGGTGAGGTGGCGTTACGTAATAGCGTTTTGGATTTGCCCAACCATTTTGTATTTAAATTCTTACTATTCTGGGAAGGACCTTACCAGATTTTAGACAAGGAAAGTCCTCAAATTTTTATTTTAGGACATCTCGGCAGCGACTTAGCGGAAGGAGGAATCTTTTATACGATCTTACAGAAGCCGTGTATTAGCGGATAAATTTACAAGCAGGCTAGAGAAGCGCTAGGGCTCTCTTTGAGATTAACGATCTTACTTCAGCCGAGTTAGGGGGGCGATTATTGCAGACGAGATCGCGGCCCTAGAGTCAGGGAAGAGATTTGTGACGTCTCTATGGGTGTCCATCCCCAGCTATCCCAGGAACAGGTAGACAAAGTCACACACACATAAAACAGACATTATTCTTTATTATTTGGGAATTATTTATTATTTTACACTAACGGCCAACACCTCATTATACAACAACACACAAAGAATCACACATACACATTTATTGGGGACACGGGATTTATTATTTAGTTATTTTTTTTGTAAATAGGATAAGGCAGACGGGGACATTCTGGCACTCCCCTGGGGCTTAACATCGAGCATACCCCCCTTAGTCGAGCTCATGATTCCAAAGTGAATCGCCAGGTTGTAGATATAATTTTAGATAATAAGTTAGGGTTAGTTTTTTTTTTAATTCTAGATATTAAGTTAGGATAATTTTTTGTTTATATTTAGTAATAGGATATTTTTTTAATAGTATTAGTAAGTATTTTTCTTTTTATATTGATAGTTTGGGATAAGTTAATTTAGGTTATGGTGTCATTTTAATTTAACGTAATTGTAGGAGGGGCAGAAGAGGTATGGACTGGCCATCCATGGGAATTTACCTACGTATTTGAGTTTGATTAGTAAAGCAGATCTGACTAGGCTGACAGCGAGGCGATGGCACACACATTTGTAGGTAGTCACGTATGGTAAATGTACTTCCAATTGTATTTGTCTGTTTTGTTTTGTATTTTAAAATAATATTTGTATTAGTATCCGACCGTGTGTATCTATTGAAAATGTCACATTGACCCATATTTTATCTAGTGACCATGATGGGCTATGTTAACCCAATGAGAGCCTTGTAAATATATTTGTCACATATATCCAGGTATGGACCTTACTTATTATGAGTGTCGACCACGGTAGGTCAAATGTCAATTTTTTTATTTTAGTTAAGAAATCCTAAGGCAAGGAGCCGAAGCATACATGACTGGAGGGGGAGATATATTATAAACTGGAGGGGATACCCAGAATTGAATATTTAATTATCGTACACACGGAGAAGGGGCCACTCCATTGATGCTTGTAGAATCCATTTAAAGGGGCGGGAGTTGTTTAATTATTTTTTATGCCATGAACTGACTGTTTGAACTGAAGAAAGGGTTTCGCTACTTGATTAATGCGGATGCCGGAATTTACATATGTTTATGAAACTGAGATGGGATTTGAGTGGGCTTATTTTTCTATTTTATATTTCGTCGTCGTTCCGGCAGAAGGTAAATACCTGTCGAAGGCCTAAGGAGGCATATGGTTAGGGTCTGGTCAACCCAAATTTTTGTTGAAGCGGATTAAGGATATGGGAATTCAGTTGAAGCATTGTCGAGGCGTGGGGCCTTTTTGGATGTTTTAACTAGTCAGTGAATGTATGCTAGAAATAGAATCATCGTTATTTGCCAATGGAGAGGGTTAACTCCAAGAAGTACAGCGTAAAGTAAAATCATGCTTTGGTCACGCATGCATAGGCAAGCCATGCCGATTCGAAAGGAAATTTAAAATCATGTTTTGGTCACGCATGATAATGAGGTCGATACCTGAGTATTTGGTTAAGTGTATATGCTCAGTGAACGAGCAAGTGTTAAGTGAAACTAATAAAATATGTGACTTCCAATGGTCATTTAGCCGACATATTTTATTTTAACGGGAACGGGGGATATTGTAGCATGTCTACCCTATAGATAATGCTCAGAACTGGCGATGTCTATGAGAGGATCGCGATCGCTAGGAGCAAAGTATGGGTTGTGTGGTGTTGAATAAACGAGAATTGCATTTGGAAGAGAATGCTCGGAACCAATGATGCCTGCGAGAGAATCGCGATCGCTGGGAGCGGAAAATAAAGAATAATAGAGACACAATGGAAAGGAAGCCAAGATAATTGTCTACATCCGGTGTATAAGGAATAAGCAGTAAAGGTTTTTTTTCTTACTCCAGGTTTTCACACAACTAGAGGCAGATGTTAATTGGTAATATGCGATTGGCTGGAAATAAAATGGGCGGAGTCCGACGACGAATCAAGTCTCGAGAACTGTCCCCTACCACGGTCGGATATCGGAAGCCACTCCCCGTTTTACTCATTCGTCGCTCATGTCTTGGCTGGTCACCACGTTCTTTTTATATTGTACAGTTGAGTTTAAATATGTGAATTAACTTTCTTCGTTCATGTCTTGGGTGATCACCACGTATCTTTTCTATAAGTAAAGTTTAGTTTGAATATGTGAAATTAACATTCTTTGTTCATGTCTTGGGTGATCACCACGTATCTTTTCTATAAGTAATATCAGTTTGAATATGTGAAATTACTATTTCTTCGTTCATGTCTCGGGTGATCACCACGTATATTATCTGTTTTAAAGTTTAGTTTGAATATGTGAATTAGTCGTAGAGACACACTTTGATTTTGGACGGTGCAAAGTCAGTGGGGGTGTAACTTCTGGTGTGCCCTCGAAACTACGCAGATCTTCAGGGACTATGTGAATAGACGATTTCTACGGGAAGTCCAGAAAGGGTGATCACGCCGTCATTCGCCATGGATATCGTATCGAGGTACCTCGTAATTAAGTTATAATTCAGTCCTTCAGACACACGGCCAAATTATATATATATTCAATTGTTGTTTTGTAAATATGTTCTCATTAAAATAAATATGTTAAAGTTATAGGTTTGATTCATTTCATTCCCCCCCCACTCATGCTTCTTCTGGTTGACAACAGTAATTAATTATTGTTAATTACTGATGTCAACTAACCGTTAGGATCTTGTAACCGTTCTTCCCGTGGGAGTGCTTTCAGCTATTCAGGCATTGTTTAATTAAAGTCGCGATTTAAATAATTTTCAAATTTATTAATTTTTCGATCTCAATTTTATTTATTTTATTAATTACGTGATTTGCACTCACACGAGAGGGAGAGATTGGTTATAATATATATATAAAATGAGGAATCGTCCTTTCTCCTACACCCTAACCACTAGTCCCCAAGAAATATTTCCTTCAGACAGTGCAGCTTTCGAAAGAGCTACCTCTTTCAAAGAAGTATGCAATTCTGTGTACTACCCTATAATTTAAGAATATTTAACGTATTTTACTTTTGAGAGATTCTGAATTTAGAATTATATATATTTTTTTTCAAAGCTTTATTTGTCTCCCACTTTATTTTTCCAATCTTTACAACCTCGCAAATAGACGTTTCGGGAAAAACTCATCTTATTATAAGAAGTTCTCGGAGTACAAAATTTAACACGGAGTTCGACTCGTAAAATATGTTCTGCATAAAGTATAAACTCAATAAAAATATATAATATATGATCAGAGCATCATTTCTTCCATTTATATTTTGCCTTCTCAAAAAATAACAATTACAAACATTTCGGGAAACATTCCGTCATCAGTGTCTGAAATACAAATACAATCAATCAACAAAAATAACATCCCATGTTGTTCGTCAGTATTTTTAAATTATATTTCAGTTCAACAGTTATAAATGACAAAAATGCCAACCATAAAATAGTATGTGTTCTTTAGGTTAACTATTTCTGCTGTCAGTCAGAATCTTCATTTTTTTTAATTCATTGGCCTTATGTACAATGCATATTAGCCATGTCTCAATAATGGCTTTATTTAGTTATTTATAATATACATGGCCCCGGAAGGGAGATCTATCAACGAAAAAATATCACCGGATGAGATTGGAACCGGCAAACCAAGGTGAGATAATGCGACCTAAGCCTTACGCTCTAGCCCGCTCGGCCAACATGGCCCCCATATCTTCCTTCTAGAACCTGTTTAACATTTATATATATTTTTTTATGTATAAAATAATTTAGATGTATTATACATAAAGTCTCAAAATAATCAGTTTTGACTAGGTGTTTAACCACAGAAGTCGACTATTAATTGTAAGTAGTTTTTTACAACTATTTTGGGAATTTAAATATAATACAACCAAATTAACGAGGCTCTTAGGTTTTTATCTGAAAGATGTAAAAACCTTGGGCAAGCCGTCCTTTGAATGTGACGTTAATGTTCCTGAGCTTGGTCAGGTATTCGTTAAAGACCTCAACTCATGGTAAACAGACCTGGATAAACAAGTTTTAAGACTCAGAATGTAGAGTCGGGCTCATGTCAACCAGAGCGACGAATGAGCGCTCTGCTAGTAGGCGATATGATCTCGGGCATGCGTCCACAATAACTAAGAATTTAAAAAAATATATATATATATTATGCAAGTTATAGTATATATTATGCAAACAGAAGATTCTGATTGACAGAATAGTTAGCCTAAAGAACACATGTTTAATAAGTTGGTAGGCACGGTAGCTCAGTGGTATGCGTGCTTGACTTCTGAGCTCAAGGTTGTGGGTTCGTAGCCCGACCGAGGCCCTTAGTTTATTTTATCTGGGAGGTAAAATAAACTTAAGCACGCCGTCCTTCGGATGGGACGTTAAGCGATGGTCCCGAGCCTGTACGATGTCAGGTACTCGTTAAAGACCCCTGCCCTAGATGAATAAAAATTTAGGGTAGGCAAAATTTAGGACTCCCACAGTAGAGTCGGGCTCATGTCCACCAGAGTGACGATAGAGCGCTCTGGTAGTAGGCGATATGACCTCGTAGTTAAAGCCCGGGCATGAGTCATAAAACCTAACCTAACCTAAGTTGGTAGGCATTTTTGTCATTTATAAATATTAAACTGAAATATAATTTGAAAATACTGAAGAACATCATAAGATGATATTTTTGCTGATTGAATACAAAAAATATTTCAGACACTGATGAATGGAGTGATTTCTTTAACGTTTGTAATTGCTCCATTTTGAGAAGACCAAAATTATATGGGAGAAGTGATGCTATGATAATATATTGATAAAATGTTTTATATGTGTATCCAGAACACCGTAAGGACGACACCTATGCATTTCCAAACAAATCGGCCAATGGGGAGAAGGGATTATATTATAGTGATATATTGAATATTCATTGTGTCATATTAACATCCTTCATAGTAAAAAATATGAAGAAAACGAATGTTTTTTAAAAATATTATCTATTTCACTGGTTATATGGGAGTACTTTCGGTATTGCTACCATCTTCAGCCACGACTTGACAAATACTAAATGGAAGTTCAACCAGTTTACAATCCAAACGGTACCCTTCCTTTAGCCCCACGGGGGTTTTCCGTCTACCCTGTACAGTTATGGCTTAAAATATGGAAAACATGAAAAATAAAATTTCGTCTCTAATTGAAATCTTAATAATAAAAGACAATTTTTAAAAATAGTACCTATATGTTGATTGAAATACAAATATATATGCATATATGAAATAAAGCGATGACAATAATAAATAAATGAGTGAAAATAAAAATATAAAAATACATAAAATAAAGATACATAGTTTTTTGAGGAAGTTTATTCATAATAAACTACAAAATAAACAGAGCACTACAAAAAGGGTATTGTATGAACGATCAGACCAATCTTATATATTCACCCCTTTTATCACCAATAATATAATCCTGCAGTCTCTGTGTATACGTACTTACTTCCCCAAAAAACTGTGTATCTTTATTTTATGTATTTTTATATTTATTTATATATTTATTATTGTCATCTTCGATTTATTTCATATATGCACATATATTTGTATTTTAATCATCACTTTTGTTTAGTCGTGGCTGAAGTTGGTAGCAATACCGAAAGTATCCCATATAACCTATATAGCTTGTGAAATAGACAATATTTTAAAAAACATTCGTTTTCCTCTACATTTTTTATTAAGTGTATCACAATATCTCTGCGAAAATGTTAAGTATCATACTTCATAGTGCTATTTTTCAATGGACCTATACTTTGTAAAAAAAAAAAGCTATGTAATCGGTCAGTAATCGATCTCCATATAAATTAATTTTCTAAAAAAACTGATAAGAATAAATGCATAATTTTTTCTTACATCCCGTGCAACAAGTAATCACAACTAACTAATGAAAGCGACATAGGAAATGCAAATTTATAAGTACACACAATCAAAATATTTATCATTTGCCATTTGATCAGTCCATTAATTATACACTTTGCATAATGTAAGCAATTATATAACAATGGTAACAGTAATTTCTTTCCTGTATACATATTTTTTTTTTTAACACGGAAATTACCATACTGATTTTCAAGAATCGGCTTTTATCTCGATTCTTATATAATACATTTTTGTTTTCATGTATATATTTTTACATTTTCTATAATTTATCTAAATGTTTCCATTTTTGCCTACCCCAAATCCTGCCGGAGTACGCCAGGAAGGAGTGATACTGAGCCACCCTCTGGACAGAGCTAGTTGACCCAGCAAGGTTCTACTGTGCCTCCGTATAACAACGGTATCTAGGTATCCCAGCCCCATGTGTTCCGTACTATTAGGTGTGATGATGTGCTCAACTACTACTACTTAGGTATATAAGTAGGCTATAATTAAGTGAATTGATGGGTAAATATTCTTCAGCGGGCTAGTTGGCCCAGAGGAGCGGCATGGAGGCAGCGTGCTACTGAGCCACCCCAGACATGACGCCACCTTCACCACCCACCCCCGGAGCCCGCCCGCGCACCCCACCGCCCTTCAGTAGTGATGTAGCGCTGATGGCGTGCACAGCTGAGGGTCTGGTCGTGATCGCGATCTTCGGGCTCGTCGCCTTCGGACAACACCCGCCTCCCACCCTCTCTCAGTCCCCTGGTGAGTCCTCAGCCCCTACTGATTTTTACTGCCCATATAAGATAAATATACTTTCCCCAACCATTCTTTTGTTTTATTTTATATATTTTTTTAAAATAGAGTTTGAAACTAAGTTGAATATAACATATGTTTGTTATATGTATCGGAGGAGAAATGAAGCGGTCATTGTTAAAAGGGGATTTGTGACATCAAATGTCAAAACGACTTTTTTATATTTTCATAATCTTGAGGACTGAACACATCTTCTGTGTTGAAATGAGACATGTGCAGTGCGCTCTTTGGTTGTGATGGAGCTGAGAATATCTGAGTCACTGTTGAAAGGAGATATGTGACGCAATTCTTTAGGAAGTTTTATTGAGCTTCCCAAAATTTTTATTTTTGTTACATATCCCCTTTCAACAATGACCGCTTCAAATATAAACCTCACAGAAACAACTGTTTTTTAATTTCACCAAAAAAATTTCAAAGAGAACTTCATTAAAAAAAAACAAAACAGGGATATAAGAAATCATTACTGCCGAATGCCTTCGAAAATATCTACATATTTCAGTTCATGAAGCCAGTTTCTATTTTATTTTTTTATTTTTACCGCTTTATTTTACTTTGGTTAAAATAACGGTGATGAACAAAAAAAAAAAAAAAAAAAAAAATCGGAACCGTTTTGGCTGTACGTCCGTCAATTCAGACAAAGAACAACCAGAATCATTTAAAAAATCGCTTTTTTGACGCATCTATCTGCGGTCTGTAACAAGCGATTTTGTTGCGAAGATGCATTTTACTATTAACCACGTAATCACAAAATATTTCTTCCAGAGGGTCAAGCAAAGAAGGAGATTTGTCACATCAAGTAATATTGAAGTGCTCGTCTTTTTACTTTCTTATACCTTTAGTTTTAAGAAATTTTTTTTATCGCGCGGAAATCCGAGATCGAGTTTTCAACTATTTTCTCGCCATCATTTTCGTGAGCTCTCTGAAATTTGAAACGTAAAGAGTAACTATTAGATTTTGGCGGAAATGACTAGTGGGGATTCGAACCTAGGATCCTTTAGGTTGGTAACGCGAGCTATCTGTAAAGTGGGTGGGTTTGACTAGTTGGGATTCGAACCCAGGACCCTTGGGATGGAAAAATTACACTAGAAAAATCTATGTAACATCTTTTGAATGATGAGTAATAACTCAAAATATAATAAGATACTTTCAAAATCAGTCCTTGATTATCATTTGATTATTATTGATCTTTATTTTTCGGGTGCACCTTGCGATTGTGCAACATCACCCATCTATGTTTGTAGAGGGAGCTCGGGATCTGGTTAGTGCTCGTCAGGTTATGGCGGGCCGGGAGCGACCACCGGTCGCCACACCACTTTTTTCTACTCCCGCCAGGAGACGACAAATCGGCTGAACACTGGGTAGCTGGTCTCTGTCACCAGCTGCCACAGATCCAATCCCAGGTATGATCCGATCCCGCGAATCAACTCTTCCCTAGACTGGTCATATAGCGGGGAATCGAGGACTACGTGTTCTGCAGCCTCGCTGCCCCCACATGATCAGTTTGGGTTAGGGGAGGAAGAACCTAAAGAAGAAGAGTTTGGAGTTAATGTCTCCTTGACCTGATAATATCTGGGACATCCAGTGGTCAGGCTGCAACCACGTCGAACGAAATGTACCCGGACATCCGGAAAGTATGCATAAGTCGTACGGCCATCCGAACTTTATGACCAACGTTGTTGCCATTTTTCCACTATCCATTCCTGGACAATGTCCTTGCAACGCTCTGGGTTGGACTGTCGGCGGATATCTTCTACCAGGACTCATTAATATCTTCTCCTAAAAGCATATTGCGTCTACAGTAGTACGAGACAACAGCATCATCCAAGAACAAGTCTATGAGTGGAGCTCCGGCCAATACCTGTAGCGCAGCCGTTGAGACAGTTCGATAAGCTCTTGTAACCCCTTAAAAGGTCTGCTCTCTAGACTTGCAACAGAATCATGCTCTGCCGTTTCGTGGGGCGATTCTACCAACCAGCAGCACGTGCTACAGCCACAAATACTCCCGTGTAGATTGACTTACAAGCAGAGTAGTCGAGGCCCCACGTCACGCGGGCTAGGCGGCTCAGGGTGTTGAAAATGGCTATTGCCCTTTCTTTAATGGTTACAATGTGCGGCGTCACATTCAGCCGCGGCGCAATTCGCACTCCTAGGTACGTTATCACAGTCGGGCTCTCAAAAAAGCTCTATTAAAGCCAGAGGGTGTCGTGGATCGGGCCTCCCTTTCATCAGTAAAGCCGAGGTTTTACTAGTAAACATCTGACATATGACGGCAGACCGATCGTTAAAGAAGCTAGAGATCAGCGCAAATAGGTTCCTAGGCAGTTCCTCGTCGCGCAGTCGCGTGAGGATGGTTGGCCACCAGGTGCAATCAAAGAGTGAAGCGATATCGAAGAAAACGCAGAGAGAATGTTTGCCTTCGCGTATTTATACGTCCGCTGTCAGTATCCTCAATGCGTCCTTGGTGGATCTGCCCGTCAAGCAACCGAATTGCATATGGGATAAGAGGCATGAACTTGCTCGAATGGCAGTGAAGATGAAGGTTTCCAATACCTTGCCGATATTTCAGATATGCACTCTCGTTACCGGTACTGGCTGCCACATTTCATCATTGAAAAAGTATGAGGTCAATAAACTGTGAATGTCATTATAAAATTGGATGAATATGAGGTAATGTTATGTTTCGTATCAAGAGAGAGCCCTTCATAGCGAGGCGCCGTCATGAACCATATTAACACTATAAACATTACTTATACATACGAAGTATAGAGAACGTTATGTAATCGAGCTGAAATTCGATGTTGAGTTTTTACTGGAAATTCATTGATTCCTAAAATGAAAAAAAAAGTCTGACGGTGAGTGTCTTTGAACATGATAACGCCTGATAGAATGAATGTATCGACATGAAATTTTATATTTATATATCCAGAACCCCTTAAGAACGACACTGATTTTCAGCCAAATTGGCTAAAGGGAAGAGGGTTTAAGGGAGAGGGGGGGGGGGGGGGGGCTTAACAGAAACATTTTACTAACTACTATTGTAATGAATGTATTGACACAACATTTCGTGGTTAACGTCCCTTCCGAAGGACGGCGTGCTCATGGTATTTTCATCTCCCAGAGAAAACACCTAAAGGCCTCGGCCTGGTTTTGCATCCACGAACTTGAGGTCAGTAAGCAAGCACGCATACCTCTAAGCTACCGGCGCCCAGCGTGAGAGATCAAAATGAAATAACATTCATGGAGTATGAAGAGGATGACATTTGGGTAAGTGCAATTATTTTGATGCTCGTATTCGTGTTATATTTTAATGGAATTCTGAATATTTTATTTTTTTTGTAAAATCACCGTTTTATTTTTTTAAATAGCGTTTTATTTTTTTTAAATCCTTCGTACAATAGCCAATGCTCCTTACTACGTCTCCAACAAAACCTTTCACACTGACCTTAACGTACCTTTTATTACTGAAGTCGCTAAATCCAAATATAAAAAATTATTTTCCCTTCTTAGTTCCCACAATAATCCTCTAGTCCGTGCCCTCCATTCTGCCATACTTCCTCAACGACGGCTTTAGCGTCAATGGCTTAGAGATCTCCTGATCAGAAGCAGTGACAGTGACAGTGATTAGCTAAAAACGAGAGAGTGACTAGGGAGTGTCACCACTGGGTGATTTCTCCCTTCATGACATTTTGACATTGCCATTACCTCTTTATTAGCACATTTGCTTGTTGTATTTATGTGTATACAGTTGTAAATAGCTATTTGTAAATAAAAAAAAAAAAAAAAAAAAAATAGCATGGCACAAAAGTTGGATAATGACTTCTACTTTATAGCCATAATAAAAAAGTTGTCGGAAAATCACCGGCAATGTACTTCCACAGAACAAATTAATCAATTAAATTTTCGCTACCTCTCCAAAACCAGTCGACCGTTTGCGCTAATAATTCATAATTGACTAACATAAAGTCGATAAATTTATTACATCTGCAGTTATTTGGGTTTTTATGTACTACCCCCTTTCCCTTCGACCGATTTCTCTGTTTAACAGGTATTGTCCTCCTTAGGTCTTCAAATATGAAATTTATTGTTGGTGCATTCATTATAACGGCAGCTATTAGAGTTTTTGTGTTAAGCCTTTTCCTTAATTCCCCCCTTTCCTCTGGTCGATTTGACTGAAAATGCGGTCCTGGTCATACATGTAAAATTTTGTGTCAATTAATTCATCCTATTGGGATTTATCGTGTTCACAGACGCACAAACAGACTGCTTTTTGATAATCAGGTCTTAAAACATGATAAAAATAGCTCATGTGGGAGTAAAAAAAAAATAAAACGAAAAATTCTTAATGCCATTCAAAAATCTTCAGCCTTGAAGGATTTACATGATAACAGTTGATTAAGACGAAAGCATATATCACAATGATCTGGTGATATGTGCTGATGTGATATTTATGGATGTGATTCCTCACCTATGACAGGTTGATAACAAGAGCCCCTGGGACACTAGCCCCAATTTGATATATCGCTGGGGCTATAATTTAATATATTAGCTATTATGTTAATAATATTGGGTTGACCTCGATTGCCGAATGGATAGTTCAAGGGTCGGCAACCAGTGACCTGCGAACCGCACTCGATCTCATGGCTCTTTTGTGCAGGCGCAAGAGATGTAATTTTTTTTTTTGTCAAATTTAACAGTGGATCGAATTACGTATCCTAAGTCAAGATTATAAGATAACAAATTATTATAGTTATTAGTTATTGTGATTCATGCCCGGGCTTTAACTACGAGGTTACATAGCCTACTAACAGAATGGGTTCAACACAAAAATCTTAATAACTGGCAATGTTAATGAAACGACGTACAGAATGTATATCCAGAAGTTTATAATGACGACACCTATTGATGCAGACAAATCGGCCAAAGAGATCAGAGGATGGTGTAAGGCAACTAACTATTGAGCTTTACAAGGAGAGCGGAAACTTAATTGATCAATTCAGGCAAATAATTACATTCTTGGTGTTTTACCAAAATGTTTGTTCTGTTTTTCTTTTTTTTTAGTTTCTGGTTGTCTATTTAGGACCTGGTTGACCCCTGATCCCTCACCCCCTTCTTCTCTGGGAGGTGCTCTTTTCGAAATCTCTCACCAGGGCCTCTGGATACCAAGTTGCACTACTGTACATACTAGACAACAGAATCTGTGTAGTCCCAGGGAATGGCAATAAGTCTCGTCTCTTCCAAATATCCTAGTCTGAGGCACATAGGGTCCCCTAAGAACAATAAAAAGAAAAATTGCCAATATTAGTTAAAAAATATCGAGAACAGTGAGGGTATTGATTCCAATTTATATGCCAACCAATCGCTTGGGAAAATTTCTTTAAGGGTAGGGCATTTTTCAAATTCCTATTTCCTTCATCACTCACTTCCATCACTGTTGCCTTCGAGCGGAAAACATTTTCTTCAAAAGTTGTTCAAGTTTAAAATCACAATAAATTTACTTGGGAAGAGAAAGGAAATATAAATTACAAATCTCAACCGGAATTTTTTGCCGACCACTTTTTACCGACAATATCTGCATATTGGATAACTTTACCGGAAAGAAAAATAATGAAATAGAATCGATTCTTACATACAACAAAAAATAAGTTTTATTTTTCAATTACAAATGGATATTATTTACAACTGTATACAATATAATATACAAGCAAATGTATGCTAAGAGAGAGATATGGAAATGACAAAAGTGGTGACACAAGGCCTAGTCATACAGTGGTGACACTCCCGTCACTGAGTATTTCTAACTATTCACTGTCACTGCTGCTCCTAAGAAAGTCTCTTGGTCATTGATAAGATTATTGTGGGAACTAAGAAAGGAAAATAATCTTTTATACTTGGATTTAGCAACTTTGGTGACAAAAGGTCAGTGTGAAGAGTTTTGTTGGAGACGTAATAAAGAGCGTTGACTATTGTACGAAGGATTTTGTATTGAAGTGAATGGATGCCCTGAAGATTGGAACCCTTGGCAGAACCTCCTAGTTCAAATCCATAAGTTCACATAGGTTTGGGTACTGCGTTGTATATAAGTCATTTTATTTTCAAAGTTAATTTGTCTAGTAGTCTTAATAATAATTTTCAGTCTCGTGTGAGGATTCCAAGTTAGTCGTTTGTCAAGTATGAGGCCTAGATAGCAGACTTTTTAAAGAGATGGGATTATTGTTAAGGTACACTGGGGGCAGGTAAATCAAAAAATATTTTTTTTTAATCAAAACATTTGTTGGGCTAGGACAACTCAAGAATATGGTGCTATTGTGTTTATTTGTACCTCTGGCGTCATTAAGGGCCGCAAATGTGAACACCGCATTATCTCAGTAACTAGAAAATCTCAGTATTTTTCACTTCCTCAGCTATTCGTAGTATAAGGAAGTTATGGGATCGTTAAGAAATTCGATGTTGAGTTATTACCGAAATTTCATGTTTTCCAATAGGAAATTGAAATCAGGGGAATTACAAAATTAAAAAATAAATTATTTATCTCTGTGTTTGTATGTATCTGTAGTAGATGAACGGATCGACACAGAAAATTAGGATATGCGTCTAGAACCTTATAAAGACGACATCTATTGATTTACAGTGAAATCGGCCGAAGGGAAGGGGATATGAGGAGTCGGGCTCAACTTAAAAACCTAGTAGCTGCCGATATAATGAATGTATGAGACATGAAATTTAGAATGAGGATTCAGAAAACTCTGTAAACTATTGATTTTCAGCCAAAACGGTCAATTGTTTTCAGAGGGAGAGCGATAACTAAATTGATTAATTCACCTATTGATTTACAGCGGAATCGGTCGAAGGAAAGGGGAGAGTTAGAGGGTTGCTGAACTCAATAATCCCAATAACTGCTGATGTAATAATGAATGTATCGACAGAACTGTTAGTATAAGCATTCAGAAATCCCTATGTAATCAACTATTGATGTTTAGCCCAAACGGTTTTTGGAGGGAGAGCAAACACTTAATTCGAGCTGAGGAAGTACATTGTCAGTGATTCACCGACGACTATTTTTGTTGTTGATCGCAATACTAGACTGCAAAGAAACCCGCTTCCACCAGTTTATACTATTACCTGCCTATAACAGATACGCTGGGATTGACATATCTAAGGTCCTAAAGAACTTCCTCGTATCCAGAATTATCCTCAATATGTATACAATTGTGTGTAGCTGTTTTTATAGGAGCCGGATGAAAGGTGGCTATTCCCTGCAGAGCAGGCGTCCTCCCAAGTGGTATATTGGCTGTTATGCTAATGAGATTGCTTTTCAATTTTACTCACCCCGTTGAGGATTATTCACCAATTAGGACTGTCAGTACACAACACCCACCTTCCATTCTCTCAGATCATACTTAGAAATTTATTTTTTTGAAAATAAAATTAGAGAGAGAATATATTTTTTGAAAGCAAAAACATGAAAATTATTTTTGTGATATAACTTAGGTTTCTTTTACATTCCAGTGGGAATAACCTAACATTGGGCTCCATATATTTACCTCAAGATTGCTAATAAGTCCCATGCGTATATTTCTTCTGAATCCCATCCATGGTTTCCAGAAATCGTATAGAAGTAGAGTAATAAGTAAATAAATAAGCAAAATAACGATAAATTCCTGGAGAAGGTCCCCGAGCATGGCCATATCGGCAATGGAATAAGGGAGCGAACAGGATCCCGGGTCCTCCCTCACACGGGCACAAAGGAGCACCACATGCATCTGGTCATTTTGTAATAATGAATCTTTGAATCTAGCCTTCGGACACTTCGGATTCCTTATGAATCTGGCCCTCGTGCAATAATGAAGTCTTGTCTTCTGCGTTTGAGTACTTTCGGACACTTTTGAATTTTCGCAAACACATTTAGGATTATTGCATACGACTCGCGGCTTCTTTTACGAGCAACCCTCACTATTCTTCCTCTACTCGTTGCTCACATCGTATACATTTTAACTATAATGCTCCTCGAAACTTCACTCATAAATGTATATGCCTCACTTCCTCCTCATTACTCCATGAATATAACTTTTCTAGACGGTTAGAAACTTACTGACGTGCGAACTGTCATATTTACAAAAATTACAAGTTGATTTGTGTGGTTGAATACGTACATCAGGGTGTGCGAAAATTTAGCATAACATATAAAGTATGAAGTTGGACGTTTGGAAGTTTCTAATAATATGCCCCACTCCTCTGATCGCTCTTCTCTTCAGCCAATTTTAGGGAATAATTATAGGTACCGTCGTGATGGAGTTGTGAATATACATATAAAATTTCGTGTCTTTTTTTAAATTTGTTCTATTGGGAGTTATAGTGTGCACACCCTTATTATTTGATTCAGTTAGGTAAAGATTAAATCGCAGTGAAAACACAACATCAAATTTCTCACCGATTACATAACTTCCCGTATACTTCATATAGCTGTGGAAATAAGAAAGAAAAAAGGAAGAAGACAAGGTGTGTTGTTTAAAACGACTGGCAACTTTTTGTGGAGGAGACTCTTTGGCCGTTGAATGATGGGAGTAGCGGACTTCTAACTTTGCCTTGAGACTTAGGCCTTATAACTTTACCGTATCCGATCTGATTATAGACCAACTAAGTTATAAGTTATGTATTAGTTGGTCTAGGCTTATAAGACGTAAAACAATACGTCTTATGAAGTTAACCATACGCTCAACAAACAACTCCCGAGGCAGTCAAATGTCATTACCGATGTCATATAACAGATGATCATGTGTTATATGTTAGTGGCAACCCTCAAAAACTGATTTTTTTCTCATTTTTCGAAAGGGGAAAAAAAATAACGATCATTAAACAAAAATCGTGTATTGTATATAAAAGTTTTAATTCATACTTCGATTTAACTTTTAATTTCTTGGCAGAGGTCCTCCACCAATTTTTTAATCGTAATTATTTTTGTTTAATAGTTTAATTATTATCATTTAATTATTAACTAATAAAATTAATGATAATAATTAAACTATTAAACAAAAATAATGACGATTAAAAAATTGGTGAAGGACCTCCAAAAACAAAGAAAAAAAACAAAAAGAGGTCCACCAATTTTTTAATTGTAATTATTTTTGTTTAATAGTTTAATTATTATCATAAATTTTATTTACGTTTTTTAAAAGTGCGAAATATAAAAGATATATATAATTCGTGTTTTGTTTTATATATTTTCTCCTTGTGACCGTCTAAAAAAGGGGCGCAAACTCGCCGAAATATCGTCCAGGTAAATATTTATCTTTAAAAGTTATAAATATAAAATGTACTTATAGAGGGTGACCCAGATAAGCGGGCCACAAGTGAAATAACTTCTAAACGGTTAGAGATATCAAAATTGTGCATAGGACTAAAGTTGTAGCACTCGCCGAGAGCTACAGTATGTCGTCCTCGAAAAGACAAAAATGACCCATCAAATGGCTTAAACAGCCCTTCGAAGGGCGGGGTTCTCTTTTGACCCTAAAGTTTCATTACATTTTATCAAAGTACTAAAGAAACAAGGAAGAACTGTGCAAACAAATTTTTGATACGTCAAGTAGTTCTCGGAACAAAAACGTTTAAAGTTGCACGTTTTTTTATTCTGAAGTTATTAAATTCCACTAACTTCAGAATAAGAAAAACGTGCAACTTTAAAATTTTTTTTCCAAGAACTACTTGACGTATCAAAAATCTGTTTGCACAGTTCTTCCTTATTTCTTTAGTACTTTGATAAAATGTAATGAAACTTAAGGGTCAAAAGGAACCCCGCCCTTCGAAGGACTGTTTGAGCCATTAAAAGGGTCAATTATGTCTTTTCGAAGACGCCATACTATAGCTCTCGGTGAGTGCTACAATTTCAGTTCTATGCACACTTTTGATATCTCTAACCGTTTAGGAGTTATTTCATTTGTAGCCCGCTTATCTGGGCTATAATAAAAAATTAATAAAAATATATTATATATTTTTAGCTACTGAGCTCAATCGGGGTTTTGAAACACGACCGAGGCCTTTAGGTTTTTTATCTGGGAAGTAAAAAATTCTTGAGCATGCCTTCCTTCGGATGAGACGTGAAGCGATGGTCCCGAGCCTGTACGGGCAGACACTCGTAAATACCTCAATCCTAGGTAAACTATATCTAAGTAGGCAACATTTAGGATTGCCACTCTAGATGCCCATCAGAGAGACGAAAGAGCGCTCTGGTGGCTGGCGATAGTTATAGATATCAATTGACTCTAGGATATCCAGGGGGACAGACAGTCAATAGACTTGTTAATAGGGTTTCCACCTATGGGACTTTTAAAAAGAAGAACTCTCACGTCTTTAGAAAAAGTTTCTATAAACAGTCGATAATGTTGAAAAAAAGTTAATGTCAGATTCTCTCAAAAAGAGTTCAGAGGCACTTCTCAAAGTACGGAAGAAAAACTTATAATAAGAGCCTTTCATATCAAACCAATTTCTCTTTTTTTCCTTCTCTTTTCCGTCTTCTTCAAATCATAGAAAATAAATGTATTTACACGTTTTAATGCCAACAAAGAGAAGCGGGTCCTGGCTTCTTCC
This sequence comes from Aradus depressus, assembly GCA_963662175.1. Taxonomy (NCBI): domain Eukaryota; kingdom Metazoa; phylum Arthropoda; class Insecta; order Hemiptera; family Aradidae; genus Aradus; species Aradus depressus. The sequence goes on along the minus strand of OY759215.1, from coordinate 57,813,627 downwards.
TGCTCTAGGGTTAAGGTAAGGTCTGCAATAAAAAATGTTTATAATACAAATTCAAGCCGACGCCTCGCTATTAAACGAAATTTATCTCACATTTATCCAATTTCAAATTGACTTTCTATGAGTTTATTTGCTTATACTTTTTCAATGATATAAGCACTTATAAATAACACTCGAACATCCATATATCGAAATTGACGCTTCCTTAGAAAAACTTCCATATATAGAAACGTACTTTTTTTTTTCTTAATTACTATCTTATCTTATACTTACAGTATAAGGGAATATTGTCAAATGTGCGAAAATCTGAGATAGAGGTTTGAACGGATTTTTCACGTTTCAAGGTCCTCTGAGTACGTTTTGACCATTTTCATGATGATGTCTGTCTGTGCGTGTGTCGGAAAGTGTGAGCGCTCTAAAAAGAAGAAGAAGAAAGCCACATCATATATTTTTTTTATTTGTAGTATAGGTAACTCAAATGATATTTTAATCTAAAAAAATAAATATGAAAAAATAGGAAGGAAGAAACAAATATATATATATATTAAACAGAATATATTTATATGTACTTCGGTTGGAACATTAAGGGATGGTCTCGAGCCCGTGCGACTTCACCCTTGTCCAAGGTAACTAAACTTAAGCAGCAAAATTTCATTGTAGAGTCGATGTCTTCCAGAGCAACGAATAAGCGCTCTTTTGTTAGGCGGTATGACCTCGTTAAAGTTAATAACTAACTAGCTCACATTATTTATTATTACTATTTTTTGAATAACTATTATTTATGTCATATCGCTCATTTGCTGCAACAACGACACAACCGAAAAATGGGCGTTTTTGAGTTATGGGCATAGGAAAAACCAATTTCACATATACTTTTAGCGGGTAGAACGACACATCTGAGCTTCAACTGGTCGCCGAGAAAACAATTATTGCTGCAAGAATGTCATAATTCAAAGTGAGGGAAGTTATGGGAGAAATCTCAGTAAGGCATATAGCTGTTACTGTACATTTTCTCGACTTTTGTATTGTATTCTTTCAATAAAACATGCTGATAAGTTATTTTCGAATGAATGCATCAAGTTATTACGTCAAAAGTTTGAATTGCTCCTCCTGGAAAATCACAGTTTTTGAGTTATGTCGCTGTTGCAGCAAATGAACGATATGTGTTTAGATTTTAACATCGGTTTACGTAAATAGTGTGTTCAATTACGATATGGTTTAAGGGAAAAAAATATTTTTATATGGTTGATTTTGGAAAAAATCGTTTGTCTGACTAAAAAAAAATCTACATTTTTATTGTTCATCAGCCATTGGTTTTCATTTTCATTTTTTTTTTTGTAAAGGCCCTTAACATACTTTTATATTATTTATTTTTATTTTCTTCTTCATTCATAAACTTTTAACTGAAAATGCAAAAACCTTATAAGCGGTGAGTGGTAAAGAAGCTTATGGGTCTAAAGAAGCGAGGTTGGTCGGTTGTTGAAATCATTATTGGGTAGCGAACCAAAGCAGATAATCGTTGGAGAACCGCAAGTGGCCCGGACTTTGTAAGGCTTGAGTCTCTGTGAAGCCCTTCAGAACTCGGGGCTTCCCTCCAACCTCGACCCGGCCCTACGATTTACCAGAATTAAAAGGTCTTTCAACAATACTACACAAGCCTTCTGCAGTACTGACCATCTCGTTTATATTATAAAATGTGTGGACCCATAGAAACAGGTATACCTATTTTTTTTTTTTTTGTGATTTTTGAACAAATCAATGTTTATGTTTTGTTTCACTCTTGTTTAAGTTACAGTAAATTGTTCTGACGGTTCTTTTCTTGGATTTGGTGCTTGGATATCTTTAACCACCACATGGTAATATTAACTTTCTGAGCTGTTCGAAATATATGTATTTTTTTCCTTTCTTTTTTGGGAGCCATGGTGGCCGTGCGGGCTAGAGCATAGGGCTTTGGTCCATGGTCTCATCCAGGTTTGCGGGTTCGAATCCCGTCCGGCAGTGAGTTTTATTTCGTAGATAAAACTCCCTCCCGGGGCCATGGATACATAACTAGGTAAACACCATTATAAGAGTCATGGCTAATATGCATCGAACATAAAACCAAAAAAAAATTAAAAATTACTTTCTTTTTTACTAAGTAGGTAATTTTTTTTTTTTGTAGACTGCCTAATTAATGGTCAGAACAACCTCGAAAGCCAGTTAGCAAAAAATAATAAAATCTATAAGAGCTCAGACTACATTTTTATTTTGTAATAATCACTTCTTACTATATCAGCCATCTTTACACGACTTATTCTACACCTACTTGTATTTGTGAACATCATCTGCCCTGCTCTCATCGCAGCTCTATCTGTACGCACTACATTTCTGCTAGGATGCCAGCGTCCACTGATGCATTATCTAAGTTGATACTTACAATGAATTCACACAAGCGTAACAACCTGCACACACCAATGTATAATTAAAGCAAATAGTGTTCCCAACAAGGTATATTGTTGTGTGAATAACGATCGATAGTAACACAACACAAGAGCCCCCCCCCCCCCCCCCCCCCCCTCGGAAAAGTTAACCAGTTATAATTAAACGTTCCTCGTAGGTTTTGATTATATAAACTTGAATAAAGGGGGCATCCTTCCCAACTTCGTCAACCTTTTAATTATACCCTGAGATATATCCTAATAAAGTCACTTAACTTTGAGATATAGCCCACTTTTATCATTTACACTCTTCAAAATAAATATATCTTTTTGAGGATATTAAAAACAAAATGATAACAAGTTAGCAACACAAATGTAAATATTCAAAACCCTTCTATCTTAGGGGTTATTGAACTTCAGTATGTTTTTAGTGTGTTGTTGGCCGATGTACTGAGAAATGATTCACAGGTTACAAAATGAAAAAGTGAATCACCAGCAATGTACTTTACCCAGAACGAATTAATCAATTAACTTTTCGCTCCCCCTCCTCTTCAACAGTTGACTTACAAAGGGGCTACTAAATCCTCATACACAATTTTCATCAATACATCAACGTCACTCAATTCATAAAATCGGTAGTTATTAAAGTTTGTAAATTGAGCCCCCTCCCCTGAACCCCCGTTTCCTTCAGCTGATATCGCTGAAGTTTGGCAGGTAATGTCCTCATTGGGTTTTGACTTTAAATATGTAATTTCATGTCGATACATTCATTACAGGCAGTTGTGGGTTTTTTTTTCCTTCCTTTTGGTCGATTGCCTGAAAAACAAAAGGTGTCGTCGTTAGAGGGTTCTGAATTCACTTATAAAATTTTGTGTCGATACATTTATTATGTCGGGAGTTATCGTGTTCATAGATAGACTTTTTTTTTTTTTTTCATAATTGGATCCAAGGTCGAAAAACATGAAATTCTGTGGAAAACTCCGCATCGAATTTTTCCCGCTCTCCCTGCAAAACTTATCCAGAGTTTGGGTTAAAAATCAATAGTTGACTTACATACGGGCTTTTCCTGAATCTAATGTTGAGTTAAGCCCCTCTCTCCCTTCAAAACTTATCCAGAGTTTGGGTTAAAAATCAATAGTTGACTTACATACGGGCTTTTCCTGAATCTAATGTTGAGTTAAGCCCCTCTCCCCCCCTAATCTTCTCTTCCCGTTGGCCGATTTAGCTGATAATCAATTGTGTTTATGAGGATTTGAATTTGAATATGAAAATTCATTTCGGGATTCTGGATACACAAATACAATTTCATTACATAAGCAGTTATTGGGATTTTTGAGTTGAGCTTCCCCCCGTGACGTGTCCGGGTGTCGTTCTTAAAGGCTTTGAATACGTATACATATGAAATTTCGTGTCTCAATGCATTCATTACAACGGCAGTAATTAAAGTTTTTGTATTAAGCCTCCCCCCTTTCCTATGGCCGAAATTCAATCGGTGTCTTCTTTAGTGAGTTCTGTATAAATATATAAAAATTCATGTCGATACATTCATTATATCAACAGTTATTATGGTTTTTAAGTTGAGCTCACCCACTATGGCCAACTTGGCTGAACATCAACAGGTGTTTTCATAAGAGAATTTGAATTTATATATGAAATTTCACTTTAATACATTCATTATGTCGGCACTTAATAAGGTTTTTGTGTTAAACCCCCTAATCCTCCCTTTCCTTTATCCAATTTGGCTGAAAATAAATAGGTGTCGTCCTTATGGAGTTGTAAATACACACAATTTCATGTCCGTACATTCATACTATCGAGAGATATCGTGTGTACAGACATAGAATTTTTAATCGATTATATCTTCGTATATCTGGAAAAGTAAAACGTCGTCTGACCTTTCCCAGACTTTAATATTATAGCTAACCAGCTTTCGAGGTTGTCTTCATCATTAGGCAACCTGATAAAACCTCTTTTTTAAACATCACAATTTAAAGCCGTTCAAATATATACATATATTGTTTTGCCTATATATTCACTACTTAGCCAATTATTGGGGTTTTTGTGTAACCCCCCTTCCATTACCTGATTCAGCTGAAAATGAGTGAGTGATGTTCTTATGGGGTACTAGAAACACACACGTCCTTCTAATGTGAGTTATCATGTTCATGAAGAAAAAGACATTGAGCACGCCGTCCTTCGGATGGGACGAAAAACTATGGACCCGAGCCTGTACTATGTCACACGTTAATAATCCCTACCCTAAGTGAATAAAAATTTAAGACTCCCATAGTAGAGTCGGGCTAATGTCCACCAGAGCGATGAGAGAGCGCTCTGGTAGTAGGCGATATGAGCTCATAGTTAAAGCCCGGGCATGAGTCACAATAACTAACTAAACTTTCGAATTATCTCCTAAAATATCTTCATTTGGTGTAGAATTTCCATGATTTCATTAGAGGACTTGGTAATGAAAAAAAAAGTGTTTTCTGAATTACGCCAAACATAAGAAGACTGCAATTTCCATGCTCACTACAGCTTGTTTATTTGTTCTCCTGGAAGCAGACCTCATGTAAACCTTATCTACTAATTGTATGCTCAACACGACTCGCCTTATCTCTTTCTCAAATGATTTTCACTTTGGTTTTATAGAGGTGGAAATCTCTCGGAAAACCCCTCAGGGCGGTTAAACCCAGAAAGGAAGAATACAAAAGTGTTTCAGGAAAATGGCGGTTTTCCACCTTTCCAAGTTCTTGAACCTGAGAAATGCTAATACAAGCCCTCAGAGAGAGGTTAACTTTTGAAATTATGATTTTTGAATAAGAAAACAAGGCAAGTATTCTTCGAATCAAATATTCTCTGAATTATTTTTTTTTTAAAGAAAACTTTTAGCTTCATATTCAGCCTTAGGCAATGTACGAATTTGTTTCTTCTCCTATCTACGAACGCGCATACTATAGGTACTTATAATAACGTAATCTGCTTATTCACCAGCAGTGTACTTCCCCAGCACGAATTCAGTTAAATTTTCGCTCTCCCTCCAGAACCAAATGACCATTTGGACGAAAATTGATAGTTGACTTACATAGGATCTTCTGAATCCTCAAACTAAATGATACGATACATTCATTAGATCGGAAGTAAGGGTTTTTCAGTCAAGCCTCCTCCTCTGGCGCCCCCTCCCTTCAGCCAAGTTCGCGAGAAATTAATGGGTGCTGTCCTTATTGCGCTTTGAATTCAAATATAAAATTTCATGTCGATACATTGGCAGTAAGTGGGTTTTTTGAACTGAGCCTCTCCTCTGATCCTCCCCGTCCTTTCTGTGAATTTCGCTGAAAAATTATGTTGTCCTTAATTTATTAAATATATTTAATTAATATTTCGTTGGCACAGTTATACGAAGTATTGGGAAAGTTATGTAATCGGCAGGAATTCGATGCTCCTTATTCCAAAAATGAAATAGAAATTTCCTGTAGGGGGGCATGGTTCAACACAAAATTTGACACATAAGGATGATGATACCTATTAATTTTTCGCGAAATCCACCGAAGGGAAGGGGAGGATCAGCGGAGGGCTCAACTCAAAAATCTTTATAACTTCCGATGAAATGAATGTATTGCCGCGAAATTTAGAGTAAGGATTCAGAAGTCCTGTGGTTATGGATTTAGAGAGAGAGCGAAAATATATTAATTCGTGCTGGGTAAGTACATTTCCGGTGATTCATTGACCACTTTATACTTTCCTAAGTGGATAATGTTTCCTTAACCAGAAAGTGGTATTTTTCAAGGGGGTTAAGAATACAGCTGTCCCACCTCCGAGTGATTATTCGTTTCAAAGTTAAGATATGGCATCCAGCTTACTGTCCACTTTTGTGGGGTCCACAGTCGATTACTCTTGATTGAATGGTCGGGTATAGGGTCAGAATTGCCCAATAAATTTACAAAACCTGGAATTGACAACATTATTTATTTCCCAGCAGAAGTTCGAAGTCCATTTCAAAAAGTGACAGAAAGGCTCATATTTTTTATTTAATTACTGCGTTATAATTCATATGACGAATTATGATGTTCTTTGTAGCCTGGGGGCCGCCCCATGTATTCTCATGGCCAGGAGAAAACATTATCCGCAGTACAACGAATTATGAGTCTATTATCATTTACAAAAAAACATTTAGAGTGCGCTTCACCTCGCTAATGTCGAAAGACAGTATTTTTCTCATTCCTAGCCTCCTCCTAGCAGGAAAAAATAATTTTCATATAAAACTCATGTCGGATGTGTGGGTATGTGTCGGAGGTGTACCAAGAAACAGCTTGAGGGCGCCGGTAGATCAGTGGCATGCGTGCTTACCATCTGAGCTCAAGATCGTGGGTTCGAAACCCGACCGAGTCCCTTAGTATATTTTATCTGAGAGGTAAAATAAACTTAAGCACGCCGACCTTCAGATGGGTCGTTAAGCGATGGTCCCGAGCCTGTACGATGTCAGGTTCTCGTTAAAGACTAGGTGAATAAAAATTTAGGACTCCCACAGTAGAGTCGGACTCATGTCCATCAGAGTGACGAAAGAGCTTTCTGGTAGTAGGCGATATGACCTTGTAGTTAAAGCCTGGGCATGAGTCATAAAACCTAAACCAAAACCTAAGAAACAGCTTGGTGGTCATTGACATGGTGTAGAATGAAGGACCTTAGGTACTAGGACATGACTTGTTGGAGGATCGAGAGAGGTGGACCAGAGTTTGTAAATATTGCGGGCAGCGTGGTCTTTTTTTTTTTTTTTTTTTGTAAGTGTGTGTAATAGCGACATTTAGACTCTCCGAGGAAAGAAAGGATATAACAAACACAAAAAATAATATCCTCCCTTCGCGTCCCGCAGCCTGGTAGAAAGACTGCAAAACGCTTGAGATTCATGGTATTCCTCTTCCAAATGACGTTTGCAGAAATTCTGAAAGGATAAAGATTTTAGTGTTTGCTGAGCTTACCTCCCAATATGAAAATTACAAAAAAAACTTCTTCAAGTGAAGAGAGTATCCTAGATAACTGATCAGTTTTCATACAAACATGCTGACTGAAAAGAAGTTGACATGAATGGAAGGAGTTTGTTTGTTCCTTTATGGGAACCAAAGTTTGACACTATCATTTCTTTTGCGTTACCGCTGCTCTACCAAGCTAAGTGAACGATCAAAGGCGATAAGTTTATATAATACATACTTTAATAAACATATTTTAATCCAGGGGTCATTATCGTATCGGGTGAAGACCCATTGTGTTACAGAGATCATCTCCCACTGCGTTATGATATGTAACAATATCCCACATCCCACAGTTATCATAATGATACTGCATGCAACCCTTAGTATACTTACCTATATGTAAGATACTGACAGGTTACACTGCTTCGCCGCTGAGTAACTTTAAAGAGTTAGAAAGTAAGTTACATGAATTAAGAAATATGTTCAAATTTTCAATGATTTTGAGAGCATAAGACCTTTAAAACGATGTTCTTTATATTATTATTTAGTTATTATGACTCAAGCTCAGGCTTTAACTACAAGGTCAAATCGCCTACTGACAGAGCTCTCATTTCGTCACTCTGGTGGAATTAACTACGACTCTACTATGGGAGTCCTAAATTTTACCTGCCCTAAATTTTTATTCATCTAGGATAGGGATCTTAAACGAGGATCGGACAGGGACCATCGCTTAATGTCCCACCCGAAGGACAGCGTGCTTAAGGTTTTTTTACCTCTCAGTAAAATAAACAATGGGCCTCGACCAAGATCTTGAGCTCAGTATAGCTCTATTATTTGGACCGGACAGGGACCATCGCTTGATGTCCCACCCAAAGGACAGCGTGCTTAAGGTTTTGTTACCTCTCAGATAAAATAAACAATGGGCCTTAGCAATAAACCTTCTCGCCTTTTTAAATTATTATTTATTTTTATCAACCATTAAAGAGCTATTTTATGTGTCAGTTTCCCTCCACCCTCCCCCTTCTCACAACACTTCTCCCGTTCGAAATTCGGAGATGCCATATGATCTACGTTTGAACAGGGCTTATAAAGATATTTGTGAAATTTCATGAAAACCCGTTAAAGAGCTAGCATTGATTGTATATTCATCCCCCTCCCTTCCCATATGAAATTTCATTAAAATTCTGGTTCTCTAGTTTTTGGACGAACAGCTTACAAACACAACACTACAGATTTATCGTAATGAAGGCTGAAACTTGAAGAAAGGTGTCGTGGAATTTTTCGTAGAACTTTTTATTGTCAATTCCAAGTAGCCCTTATATAAGTCCATAGAATTTTAGCCCAAACAGTCGATTGGTTTAGGAGGAAGAGTGAAAACTTAATTAATTCGTGTTGTGGAAGTAATTTGTTGATGATTCACAGACGACTGTTTATTTGTACGAGTATAATAACATTTTTTCGATCAAGTGATTTATAACCTTTTTCTTTTTCAGGCACATTTAATGTTTCCTTTTGATTTATTTATTCTTTCCAGGAGAGCTAGCCAAAGAACAAATCCCCTTCTTGAAATGTGTGTTAGCTCACAGTTTAAAGAGATAGAGTAGGTCTGCATTAGTAACATGGGTTTGCCTGGAGCGAAGAGCATTCTCGTTGCCAATGCTTCGAGTCGGTGTAGTTGGCACTGGGTCAAGCCACTGAAAAAGTACCCCTCCACCAACCGACAAACACTCATATCGCTCCTATCAACTACCCTGCGTCGTAGCGGTATGCAGACACAGCAGTTCAGGGTTTTGCCCTCGGCATATTGGATAAAAAAGAAAGAAATAATAATAATAATGTGTATTTCAGTAAAACCATACCATGACAGTTGTATAAACACGTCGTTTCTACATCAAAATAGCTTAGAAATGATATACATCCACCGATATTAAATCTTAAAATATAACGATAGGATAAAGGCAACCAGAGGTTTCATTGGTTGGAGGCTGGCGGATGAAGGGGGGTCCTCAAGACCGTTTCCAGGAACACAACCATTCCCATTTCTTTTAATTATCTGCAAAAGAAGTCGTCGAATCTACTGAAAATACGTGAAGATTCAAGATGTCATTCTCGTGTCAACGCATTCATTACGACAGTTATTTGTGTTTTTTTTGAGCCTCTATCCTATTCTCTCCTTCTCTTTGGCCTATTTGCAGAAACGTTAGGTCTTGCCCCTATAGAATTGTGGATACACGTTCAAAATTGCGTGTCGAGAGTTATCATTTTCACAGGCACATACACAAAAACACACACAGACAGATAATATTGACAACGAAATGTTATATGTGAATCCAGAACACACTAACAGCAACACCTTTTGATTTTCAGTCAAATCGGCGAAAGGGAAGGGAGGTTTTTAGGGAGGAGACTTAACACAAAAACTCTAATAACTGCAATTGTAATGCATGTATCGACACAAAATTGCATATGTAAATTTAAAAGCCCATAAGGATGACACTTACTAATTTTCAGCGGAATTGGCTGAAGGGAAGTGAGGATCAGAGGGAGGGCTCAACTCAAAAACCCCAATAACTGCCTGTTCAGGCGAGTTGCTTGAATTTGCCACCAGTTTTATCTATTATTTTGTATGATTAGATACCCCCTCCCACTTGTTGTCCAGATGAGGATTAGTACCCTCTGTACTCCTCAGTCTGTCCCCGTTGCCCACACGGCCCCAGTTTAGTCTGTCCCCGTTGCCCACACGGCCCCAGTTTAGTCTGTCCCTCGTTGTCTTATGGATGCCTCTCCCTGAGGTCTGTTCCCGTTGCCTACACGGCCCCAAGTCCTAGTGTGTTCCCGTTGCCTCAAAGGCCCCAGTATCGTGTCTGCTCCCCGTTGCCTACACGGCCCCATTTACCCAGTCGTATCGTTGCCTCCCCCTGAGGCCCCAGTTTGCCTGCTCCAGATAGACCTTCCAGACTTCCGTCCAGTAAGGTATTTAATACAATAGCAATCGCTGGCCAGCCATTTGTAATTTGTTTAGATGCCCCTGGGCGAAGAAGGCTCTGCCTGGAAAGTGGTAAGTGTTATAATAGTACATTTCAATTAACACAGTCCACTGTTCAAAACCCCCCCTCCGTATGCTCCACCCCGATTCTATAAATCGGCAGTGGCGCCTACACTGCCTATGTATCGACACAACATTTAGTACCTATGTTATTTACGAATCCCTGTATAAGTCAACCATTGAATATAAGCGCAAACGGTCGACTGGGTTTGAAGAAGGAACGAAAAGGTAATTAATGCTTTCTTGAGCTCAGTTAATTAAATCTGAGGAAGTACATTGCCGGTGATATACGGACAACATTTTTTTTTTATTTCTTACTTGGAATGAGGAGGTCGGAAAACATGAAATTCCGATTACATAACTTCCCCTACACTTAATACAGATAAGTAAAATATAATGAAATTGGATTAAATCCTGGGACAGGTTATAGTTCATTATAGTTGGAGTTCAGGTTAGGATTCTCCTCCAGGCATTTTGTCTCAGTGGAGTGAGGGACATTTTTCAGAAGGGACAGAAGAGAGGCAGGCCGGAAGAGAGTAAATATTAGTTCTTTTGTCGAATAAGTTATTCTCAAGGGCCTGAGCCTCGGAAAAGGGCCGCCCTTTTATTTAGAGTTGAATATTTTCCAAAGACGGGAGAATAGTGTTGAATAAACTGCCATGAGGTTGGTCCCCGCCCACCTTATCTCACTCTATTACATTAGCTACGTTGGTAGCACAGATATAGCGTAGATCAGTTTTTTTTTGTCTAGAATGTAAAAAAAAATTGAGCTGTAAATGTTAATTAATGTAGTCTGTAATCTTTGTTCTTTTTGTAAAATGATGCTTCTAATTCTTACATATTTTATTTCTTTGCGTGGGTTCGCCAAGACTCAACAGTTTTGAAAAACCAAAATGACATGAGGTGCAAAATACATAAAGGAAAACTTACTCCATATTTATTTGAATAAATATATTTGTTAAAAACATCATTAAACTTTATAACTATTTCTCAGAATCCTTTCTAAAATTTACTATTATCCTAAAATATATTGGTATAATTGCTTATGGTCTAAAGGTACCTTGTTGCTTTTCGTTGTCTGTCGCGCTTTCTGCTGGGTTCCGGATTTCTTCAATATTCAGCCACTGCTCAACTCCAACACATCTTCTCTGGTAAAATGACCGGCTGAGTCCTAGCTCTGCGATGTTGAATGACAAAGGGCTGGTTCCAGAGTGTGAACCTCCCTCCTCGATGGTGACTCCAGAAGTTGACGATCCTCCCTCTCCGGTGAGCCCTAGCTGGGTGCGGCTAGCTCTCCTCCATTCTTCCGCCGGGTCTTTTCTGAGCATCTATTGGTTGCCCAGCTCATGTGATATTCAGCTTTCCTTATTTTGTATTGCTGACGTGGTTTTCTCCCTACATCCTGCCATGTTCCTGGTTGGCCTCAAATTCTTATATTTCCATTTGCATTATTATATTTATTTAAATATATTAGAACAATTGAGTAGGTGATTTCCAAAACCAGCCATTTCTCATGTTGAGTGCCAAAAGTAGCTATTAGAAAACTTAAATACAAAATAGCAAATTTTTTAGCCACAATATATTTGGCAACGTTTGCAAGATGAGAGATAAAGTTATTACCCATCCATGAAAAAAAAAAATCGGAACTTCAACTTAAAATGGTTAATTTTTATCATTTTTTGGTGATTATTCCAAAAGTTGTTTACGGACAAATGGCTGGTTTTGGAAATCACCCACTCAATTAATGTCCACATTTTTGGATATTATAGAGCACGCCGCCCTTTTAATGGGAAGTTAAGCGATATACTCTAAACCTGGGTAGGCAAAAAATTAGGTCTCCCATAGTAGATCAGGTTCGCACACAGTAGGTCTCCTGGCAATTTATTCAAAACTATATCGATGACTAGGTTGGAGTCGTAGTCTAAAGTCTATTATAGATGTACAAATTAGATACATATATTCTCTGGAATTTCAGTTTCATGTAACATAAGTTTTCAATTATATATAAATAAAGAACATACAGAATAACACATAAATAGAAAATAAATGTACAAAATATTATTCATTCTACAACATGGGGAAATAACTTTTTACTTCCCTAGCTGTACGTATAGGGGAAGTTATGACATCGGTCAAAAATTGGATGCGGAGTTTTCAACGAAATTTCATGTTTTCCTACTAAAAGTAAAAAAAAAAATGCTATCTGTCGGTGTATGTGCCTGTGAACATGTTAACTCCCGATAGAATGAACTGACCAACGTGTGACGTACCCTCTAAAGACAACACCTATTGATTTTCAGCCAAATCGGCCGAAGGGAAGGGGGGATTACTAGTTAGGGCACTACTAGTAATGAATGTATTGACACTTCTTATGTATATTAAATTATAGAGATTTCAAATCAAAAACTTATAACGACGACACCACATAATTTTTCGCAGAATCGGCCAATGGGGAAGGGTAGATCAGTGGAGGAGCATTTGAGTCAAATATGGATTTTAGCCCAGAGGATCGATTGGTTTAGGAAGGAGAGCGAAAATTTAATTGAATAATTCGTTCTGACAAAATACAATCCGACGTTCTTTTTATTTTATTTTACGCCAATATGAACGGTAATATCATACATATCCTCCTGACAAGTCTGCTCCAGCTCGACTCCATGTTGTGAAATCGGAGAGTGTGAAACTTGAAATTAGGTTTGCTCCAGTTGACTGGAGAGTTCAGGAAGAGCAAAGAAAGGCGAGAAGTTAGATGGGCCGGAGATGTCAGAGCACGATGAACGAGCCAGGATGAGTTGATACCCTCCCAGTAAGAACTTTATCTCCGGAAAGTCTATGAATTTTTAATGCACTTGGCCCGTTCTCCGCTGTTACTAATCCGCAAGAGTTTTGCCCACCCGAACTGTGCCACGCCCCTCTAACGAAATAATATATACTCTTCTTTTATTTACCTAGTTGCCATTTTATTCTTTCTTTCTCTTACTTAATGTGATCCCAAATAAGGCTGGGAGGATGAGCTGGATGGTTACCACTCGGCTTTCTACCGCTAGGAAAGGGAATTTTTTAAGTATATAATACTAATAACAACATTTATTTCCGTTAAACCATAACATAGTAATATGATACGTCATAAAATTATATATATCAATATACTTTATGAATTAGATATATAAAATTATTAAATCTTACAACATACAGGTGATTAGTAATAACATTTTTTTTTTTTGCTTTATGTACGGTGCATATTAGCCATGTCAATGTGTTATATTATAATTATTTAAGACATCCATGGCCCCTGGAGGGAGTTCTATCTACGAAATAAAACTCACTCCCGGACGGGATTCGAACCCGCAAACCATGGTGAGACCATGCGACCAAAGCCCTACGCTCTAGCCCGCACGGCCACCATGGCCCCCTTAGTAATAACATTAATAGTAAAAATAAAATAAATAATAAAAATAATTTATTATAAAAAAAATCGTCGATCATCGACAATGTCCTTCCCAAGAACGAATTAATGCATTACGTTTAACGTAATTACGCTTTTCTGGCGCTGGGTCATGCTCCAGTGTTCACGTCTGTCTGTACCCATTCTTGGAGTCCTCTCATGAAGCTTGGTGGTGACTCTTCATTCATCAAGTTCTGGGTGGCTGAAAAATTTCGATTATCCGAATTTTGATTACCCGAACCACCCCACACAACATTAGTTCGAATAATAGACGCTCTACTATACTACCAATTTTTAAAGAACCTCCTAGTATCAATTCTTTTTTTTGCCTCCAAACAGGGACTACGTTAGTCTCCATTTGTGGACATTGTTAATTGGGGGGTACTTTAAAAACTGGTTGTAATAATAAAAATTGTTTATACATTATTTTTTTTAAACAATAGGAAACAATATTACTTGTAGGGCTGTCCACTTTTTTTTTCAAATTCTCCTGCGGTACACGTGCGTAGAAGCTGTACGTATGTTCTACTGATCTTCTATTTCTTCTATGCTTCGAAGTTTCTTTGGATGATGCTGAAGAGATGGCTGAACGGGGACAGACAGACGTGAACAATCGAGCATGGCTCAGCGCCAGATGAGCTTTCCCTTCTCCCTCCATGCCGGTGCCTTCTCAATTCAAAATTTTCTAAATTAATTTTTTTTAATTTACTATGTATGTATATATCCAAATCATAGGAGTCTAGAAGACTCACCTTGTAGGTTATATGATAGAAAGTGGAAAAAAAAATAAGGGATTTCTGAAATTCAAATGTATTATTAAATGCAATATTTATGAGGAATTCAAAATTTTCAAGTGTGAAATTACAGCTAATATCAGAAAATAGAAAATATGAGCTTTGGAGTCCTATGTACCTAACTGAGGAGTTAATTATTAGTTTTTAAATAATTAAATTAGTTTTTTCTGTAAATTTTATTAGTGCATTTAGTTCATACATAAGAATAACGATGGATATGTAGGATTATACTGGCTATTATTATCCTGACTCCTGTTCTCTGTAGACTCTCGTTCAATTCTCCATGTTCTGCTATTAGTCAATGGTCCTTCTGTAGCTGACTCCGCACATAGTTAACAGTTCCTTCTTTCCCGTCACAGAGGGACTCTCCCACAAAGAGATTTGGCATGTCTTTCCAACCCTCTCTTCAGTCCAGCCAGCTTTTCAGTTCTCTCTCCTCATCCATTACTAAATCCAATAGATTCCCCTCTTCCATAAGGCCCGTTAAACTGGTATCCTCTTTTGGTTACTCTCCATGGTAATTGGCTCACAGTCTCTTATTTCCAAGGAGATACTTCCGTTGGCAGTTTTTCTTGCATTCCTTCTTCGTTAATTGTAGAAATTTCATGTCCATGGAAGTCTATTCGCAAGTGTGTTTTGCCTCGATTAGTATAAATTTGAGATAGTGATGAGGAGTTGAAGTCAAGGAAAGATATTCAGTTGCAGTGATTCATCACGAAGCAACACGAAGCACTAGTGAACATTCTCAGTAGCGAATAAGAATCGTTATAATATAAATTATATTTATTTATTATATAACTGAAAAAAATTAAGTCGGCGAATCACCGAAAATGGACTTAGCCAGGTAAATTAATCAATTAACTCTTTACTCCCGCTTAAAAATTAGACGTTTGAGCTAATAGTCAATAAATGACGTTCATAGGACCCTACATCCTCATACTAAACATATGGAATCTAGAGGTCGGAAAACATGAAATTCCTTTAAAGCTCCGCATCAGATTTCTCTTAAGTCATCCCTCTGAACCTCCAGGTAAGCGGTGACCACGAGGTAGTGAGCTTCAAACTGTTCTGTTCTCCTGAGTCTTCCCTCTGAACCTCCAGATAAGCGGCGACCATGCGGTAATGAGCTTCGAACTGTTCTGTTCTCCTGAGTCTTCCCTCTGAACCTCCAGGTAAGCGGCGACCATGCGGTAATGAGCTTCGAAATGTTCTGTTCTTCAAACAAGGCCTTCATTCAATTAATTAAAGTATTTATAGTTAACTTTTTCCTCATAGATTTATCTCTCTTTCACCCCACAGTTTATGTAGTTGACTGTTCTGTGGTTTTGCTTCACTGATTTACATTTACAGTCAAATTAAAATTAATTAATTAAAACATTATGAAGTGATTCATTCCATGGTTGAGTTCAACTTGAACGGAGAGCATAGAGGTAAATATCGTACCTCAAATATCTCCTTCACAAGTGTACGTGTTAGATTTAAGGTAGGGCCAAAAACATTCTCCTAGTTTTATCTAGTTTCGCCTCTAGCATAGTAGTAATGATATGTAAACGAAACAAATACTATTTTTATTACTTATAACGAATTTATTTTATCATATTTCACTTAGTATATGTTCATGTATTATTATTACTGTAAACATTAAAACTTTTTTATTGTAATTGTTGTTATTGCTATTCTTTTGTTCTTCTTTTTCTCTCTCATCTATATTTCGCACATTGTGCCCTGAGGAAGGGACGTAAAACGTTCCGAAATACCGCCGTGAAAAATACATTTCTGGAAGAATTATAAAAAATATTTATCATTATTCAAACTAAATTAAAAATGATCTACTGTATTTATTAGCATTATTTTTTGTGTACTTATTTATTTTCTAGTTTTATTTTTTTACTAATATTGTTATTACTAATCATATGTGTGTCCGACCCTAAGAGGTTTTTTTTTTGGTTTTTTTTGGCCTTATGTTCGATGCATATTAGCCATATCTTTTGTAAGGGTGTTGTTATCTAGTTATTTACGACATCCATGGTTCCGTGAGGGAGTTTTATCTACGAAATAAAACTCACTCCCGGACGGGATTCGAACCAGCAAACCATGGTGAGACCATGCGACCAAAGCCCTACGCTCTAGCCCGCACGGCCACCATGGCCCCTAAGAGGTTATAAAGCTGCTTATGTATCTAATTTATAAGCTACATTAATGTATACATTTGTAGGAAGTATTCTATTGCCATGTTACGGTTAAATCAAATGGGCTCTTGTCCACCAGAGAGACGACAGAGCGTTATGGTAGTAGGCGGTATGACCTGATAGATAAAGGCCGGGCGTCAGTCACACAAACTAGCTATTGGAAATTAATATAATTGTTAGTGTATTGCATGAAGTACAATATACTAAAAAAATGACTGAATTTAGTAATACTGAAAGCCAAGGGTAGCGGTGGGGGGGGGGGGGGGGGGAAGAGGAGAGAGGCATCTTTGGGTGCTCATAACATCTATTTTTGAAACCATTTTCTGTTTGTAGATTATCGGACGTGCAGAACAATCGAACATTCCACGAATAAGCGCAAAAACGCATTATCCATCGTACGCCTGTAGCTCAAAATTAATATTAGACGCACACTGTATAAAATATTTAGAAACACACATCAAATTTTTTTTCTCTATTATTTTTGTGGTTGTAATTTTATTTTTTGATCTGATCCGAGAAGTCGCCGCTATATCCTCTTTCACGCTCTTCCATTGTCTGGCCACCTGAACGCCACATGCGATCTTCCAGTTGTGTGACAAGTGTCACTTCGTCTAATAGAAGTCGAGGCTGTTCAAGAAACAGAATTAAGAATATTATAGAGGTAGGAATTATTGGGATCTGAGAAAGGATCATGCTGATCCCACATTAAAAAATCCGTTTGTAACGGTACTCCCGTCAGATTTTTATTCGATTATATATTTATTTTATATATATTGATTAAATTCGATTGGTCGATAGATCCCGGATGTAATCATGTGAGGTTAATATTAATTTTTTTTTTTTATTCAAGAAACAAGAACATTTATTTTTATTTCGTAAGAAAATTTATTATAATTTATTAATAAAATGAATATTTCATTAAAAAAATTTAATTATTATTTGTAAAATGTTAATTTACAATTTAAACATTAAAACTCATTTCTCTGTATAACGATAAGTTACATAATGAAAGGTTTTTTATTAAATATTTTGACTTGTTGCCTTTCACAATAAATTAAAAAATGAATAAAATTTTGAATAATAAAAAAAAATTTAAGTTAATTAACTCTATAATTTTAAAAATAAAATAATCTACCATATGGTTGAGTGAAGCTCTTAAAAAAATGAAAAACATATGTTATAAATAACTCTGTAAAATTTTCAAACTACGTTACTTGCACCAATCCAAAAATCCAAAAGTCTCCCGGTGTGATTCTGAAAATTAAGATTATTAAATATTGTGTCCCGATAACGATTGGCGCTTATCTCAAAGGTGTTGATTCGCAAGGCCTATGAGTTTTGAAATGTGAATTTCATTGAGAGAGATTTTGGGGAATTAAAAAGAGATTAAAACATGGTTATGAATTTACAAATATTGGAAAAATTTATTTATAATTTGCTGATCAGCCATTTAAAAAAAATATAAAGGTTACTCACGTTCATGACGCCATTGAACTAAATCAAAAATTAACATTATTTACATACAAATATTAAACAAAAAAATTTACATCCTCCATCAGTTCGCCTCTTTTCAATGTTACTTTACATTCTATTCCACTTTCCACCACTTTTTCAAGAGTTATAACTTTTAAATTAGACACCTCGGAACACAGGTTTGTCCTATACTTAGCCCCACACTATTTAGTATTGCCATTAACAAGGTTCTGGAAGTTTTTGATGCCCCAGTCCGTGGAATGCTTTACGCCGATGACTTAGTGATATATTCTGCAGAGAAATGTCTAGTAACTTTACAGGGACAGCTTCAGACTGCTATTGATAAAGCCACAGGTTGGTTAGCTAGTATTGGATTTAACGTCTCATTACCCAAAACCACTGCGGTTCTTTTTAGCAAAAGACGTCCTACAGTGATCCCAGCTCTCACATTATTTGGTAATTCAGTGAAGATGGCTGACACGGTCAGATTTCTAGGTTTGACTTACGACCGCACCTTAACCTGGACGCCTCATATCAAGGCTCTTCGTGCAAGCTGTCTTCGATCACTAAACTGGCTGAAAACGGTTGGTAACACTTCCTGGGGTGCTGACCGTACTAGTATGCTGATGCTATACAAAAGCCTGATACGATCCAAGTTGGACTATGGGTGCTTGGCTTATGGTTCCGCCAGCCCAAGGACATTACAGATGGTTGACAGTGTCCATCACACAGGCCTCAGAATAGCTACAGGTGCGTTTCGATCCAGTCCTACCATCAGCGTTTGTGTGGACGCGGGAGAATTACCTTTACAATATAGAAGGGATCAATTAATACTAACCTACTATGCAAAAATTCAAGCCCTACACACCCATCCACTTAGCAAGCTGTTCCCGAACGATCAACACCCCCGGAGTAATATGGACTTTCCTGGTCGTCAAAAACCCTTCCCAACACGAGTTGCTTTGCTTTTGGAAGAATATAACATCAACACCCCCAGATTGCAAAGATCAGGCTTAACGCGCACTGAACCCTGGTTAATACCCGCACCAAAGATATGCCTCAACCTGACCAAATTACTAAAGAAAGACACCCCTCCTATAGTATATCAACATGAGTTTATGAAGATCAAAAATGATTTCCCCGACGCAACGTTTATATATACAGACGGGTCAAAACACCCTAACGGAGTAGGAGCTGCGGTGGTTTTCGATGAGAGGATCTACCTATTTGCCCTTCCTTCACTGTGCAGCAACGTGACAGCGGAATTAGTAGCTATTGGCAAGAGTCTGAACGTCTCTGTCCCCAATGGAAGCCAACTGATAGTCTGCAGTGACTCCCTGTCGGCTCTATTGGCCATGGGGAGTCTGTATTCAGAAGATCTCCTTGTCCAAAATATATTGATGGCCCTATGGTCATTAGGAAGAAACCAGACTTCAGTTACCTTCCTCTGGATCCCAGGTCATTGCGGCATTGCAGGTAATGAGTCAGCAGACAAGAATGCCAGGCGCGCCATTCTAGAAGGACTACCTACATCCGAAGTCCCTGTAAGTGACTTCGTTGCCTACATCAAGGAAAGAGTTTGGATCAAATGGCAGATTCGGTGGCTCGGTGTGACAGATAATAAGCTAAGGACCATTAAAAGCTCCACTCGCGTCTGGAACACTTCAATACGAGAAAAAAGGAAAGAAGAAGTAATTTTAACTCGGTTACGTATAGGGCACACGAGGCTGACCCATGGATATCTGATGGCTCGGGAACCCCCTCCTCTGTGTCAGTGCTGCGGGGTGGGACTGTCTGTCAGGCACATTCTGACTGAATGCATGGCATATAGTCCCCAGCATGAAAATTGCAACCTTGCGGTGGATATTTCCGAAATTCTATCTAATAATAGCTTCCAAATTACCCAACTATTTAATTTCTTACAATTCACAAATCTCTTATCTAAATTATAAAACAAAATTATCTTCATCACATAGCCTTTCTATTCCGTACATATCTTCTTTATTATTATTAATCTACGCCTATCCAAATTAACCCGCAAGGATCCCCACAGAC